>CM026579.1:23281059-23915096 GCA_000180635.4 Pristionchus pacificus
TACTGGAAAATATATAACTAGATGTTTAACACTAACACTAGTTGAAGTAGCACGGATGAAAAGATTGGTCAAATTAAGATCAATAAACTATTTCACTGACATCCTTGCACACTCGCAGCTTCTCGTCACCGATCACAAGAGTGACATTGCTCAATTCATTCGGAGAAGAGAACTTGCTCAGATCGAAAATCGGAGGCCTAAAATATTTGTATGATATTTTTTACTAACATCAAAGAATTAACTAATATATTTCTTTACTATTCCGTTAACGGAGGTTTGCTTCCTAGCCATAAATTACAGCTACTTCTTTGGCAAAGATTTCTTAAGACTATTATAATTCATGCGTAAATGGAAAAATTCAACTACCAACTCCGAACTGAGAACTTTAACGCGAAATTCAACGACGATCTTATCCATGTTGATGTATCCCTGAGATATATTTTAAACTTAAATACAACAAAATCAAACGAACTGTACTGGTCCTCAGCGATTCCTCAGCAATGCAATAAACTACGTAAGCCTTCTTATTGTGAGTGAAAATGTTCTGCCTCTGAACAGTTTTACAGTTTTACAGTTTTATCCTGACATCAGGCAATCGGCCTGCAGGAGGAAACATCTTTAGGGAGGGGATTGGGATCTTCGTACTCAGGGATAATGGGTCAAGGGGTGATATCTTCTTAGCTTTAGCTGTCGTTGGCCCGTCACGCTTAGTCGATGGTTTGAATCCAGAAGAAGATCATCCAGCCGCCGAAGTCCTGACTTGCGTGGTTTAGAGTAAACTCACGAAGCAGTCTTCTTGAATGGGGCTTTTCTTGACCGTAGATCACATGAGGCGATTAGAATCCGTCCTGGGTCCTCCTCTTGATGAAGTGGGCGATACTCGTCGGGTTGCCCAAGCTGACGGACGAGGATTCTCCAAACTGGAGGTGGAAGAGAGCGGGGGTGAGAGGCGACCGCCCGTCGTGAGCGCAAGAATGGAGAATTCCATTCTTGCGCTCACGACGTTCTCCATTCTTCATTCTCCATTCTTGCCTCTGAACACATTACAATAATATGAGAAGAAGTCAGAAGAACAAACCTTAAATTCAGAGGGGCCAAAAATGAATTCGAAGTCTGTTTCACACATCCACTCTTTTTTTCCTGGAAGATCACAAGCGAGAGTGATATAGAGCACTTTCATATTTCTTATAAAGTTCCGATTGAATCCGACCTTCCTGAGATTAGGAAAGTTAAGAAGAAAAAATATTAAATTGTGAACAACATCAATCAACTTCAAGCGTTTTATCAACTTCAAAAGACCATTACCACTCGAATCCTCCCTCCTTGAATACTTTGGATAGGCCATTTCCCATTGCGATTCTCGCTGCTGCATTATTGACTTCCCATCGAAGAATGAAATTGGAGCTGTCGGCCATTCTGACAGCAGGAGATTATGCGATCAATAAAATTAACCATAGAGCAATACCGTAAGTCAGAAGCCAGTTAAATGTAAAAAAATTGACATATCAATTGACACGAATCAATCAATAAAAATATAATAATAGTTGGATACGAACCGTTCATTTACCATCACCACTCCACGCATTGAAATGCATGATTTATCGGATTACAGTATCACGTATAACAAGAAATTCAATGCGGCAAGACAAAGAAGGGAGCACAAAATCATCACTTCCCAGCATGAATTAATGAATGAAAAAAGAATTTAGCATATAATCGTAAGAAATAAAATGAATTGGACATGTAGAATGTAGATCATTGCAGGTTTGACATCTTGATATGTCTGTATATTGCGGCCGCCATAGAGTCAGAGTAGTCGGTGCACCCGGGCTGAAAAAATAATATTCGTCAAATAAATTGCAAGAATACTAAATATGCTAGATGGTATATTTATGCTATGCATCTCTTTATACGAATATAAAAATTGTTTTTACAGACCTTCAGTTTTTCCGTCAGCTCGGCAACACTGGTGAACGACTCAAGGCAATGATCCTGTATAGTTTATCGTATTGAATTTCAACATAGAGAACAGTGAAAGAATGTACAATCAGACAAGGGGATACCGTGCCTTGAGAGAAGTGAGATGATATTGATCGGCGAGCATGAGCTTCTTAGCCACATTCAAATTCGAAGAAATCTTGAGATGATTCTCCAACATATCCAAAACGCGCTGCGAACAAAATATTAATATAGCTGAACTACCTCACAATCAGTTTCCCAGAACAATTATTTATGAAAATTGGCCAAAACATTAAATAAGCAGGCATCAAGAACTAGCCTCCATCTGGAATCGACCTCCGAGCTTCAGAATTTTCGGAGCGGTGCGATCTGAAATTTCACAATTTCATAAATAATAAATCAAATGTAATTTTGTGTTCATAGTACTGAAATAGTACCCGTGATCTTCACATTTCCAAGATAGATCAACTGTAGAACGTCGATGAATTCCTGGAAATGCATTTTCCATATTGAGCAACAACATGCATTAATGAAGGTTAACAAAATCGATCTATAATCACACAATGCTCATCAATCTCTAACACCCGTTAGTAAACGAGAGATCGAAAATTATAACAATGCCTAATTGCTAACCTCATAGACAACTTCCTTGAGCTCAACTTCTTCCTTTTCTTTCTCTGCGAAATCACCGAATAACATTGAGGCAAAGACTGGAGAACGAACAGCCAGATACTGAAAAGAAATATTTAAAAAGCATTATTTGTATCTATAGTATCTATTGAACAAAGCGGAATGTAATAAAATGTACTGCTGGGGGGATATCCCCGCTTGGTCATCTGGAAGCGGGCTCACAAGAAGACACTTTCGAAAATAGCGGAGCCCCCAGCCAACTAGCGGAACTTAGCCGATCAAGGCATCCAATAAAAACAACAATTCGCTCACATCCTTGCACACTCGCAGTTTCTTGTCTCCGATCACAAGAGTGACATTATTCATTTCATTCGGAGAAGAGAACTTGGTCAGATCGATTACTGGTGCCGGCGGCCTAGAACGAAATCAGATTATTGATTTTAGGCAACATTACAACAATACTACTCAACATTATGATACATCCGAGCTAAGCGTTTTGACTACGCTATTTGGGAATATTTTTTAGAATTTTTTTTTAAATGTTCGATACTTTTTTTCCAGACTTGACAATGTCAATTGCTCAACACACTGTTCAATTGCAATTGTAAATCTATTCTCATTTTAAAAAATCGTTTCCACTCACATCACCGAACTGATGATACCACCGCGAACTACAACGAGGATCTTATCCTTGCTGCCGTAATGCTGAGAATACATAATAAATTCAAACATATATATTGATAACCAACACTCATCAGAGCTTGCGCATTAGCATACATTTTTTGTACGTAAACTGACTTTCCAATGCAGAAATTGTGCACGGCCTGAAGTCAAAAATATTAATTAAGAATATACAAATATTGATTAAGAATCAGTACAAAACTTTGTAGAAGTAAGAGAACCCGCAGAAGTAGAGAACAGGCTACTGATGCTAAATTCGATATCCGCTTTGCAATTCCATTCTCCATTAAATGTATTTTTTTTCTAAAATTTTTCTGAACCATTACATGTGATGGTGAAATCGACAAATTTCCGATCCTTCTTGTTCTTGGCTAATCCGATCTTCCTGCGATAAAGAAATGTAGATAAGAAATATATAAAATGGCAATCAACAATTAATGTTGAGCTTTGTATCATCGTCAAATGTAAATTACCATTCGAATCCTCCCTCATGGAATACTTCCGATTCTCCATTTCCCGATGCGAATTTCGCTGTCGCATTATCAATTTCCCATCGAAGAACGAAATTGGAGTTGTAGGCCATTCTGACAATAATAAATCATCAGAAGCATTTAAGCAAAGATAATTAACAGGTAAAATAGTTATTAGCTTCAGAAAATTTCTTTACTCTGACAAAGTTAGAAGAAATAATTTTTTAGGGAATACATCCTATCCACATAATGGCACACATAGAGAAAAAAAACAGAGTATCTCAAATCTGCACCCACAAGCAATTGTTTTCAAATAAGTATCCACTTCTCACATCACTAGAATTTGGATATCTTTTTTGTTTTCCATTTTGACAAAACAGAGATAAACCCGCAAAAGAATGAACCGGTATGAGATCAACTAATAGATCAATAACAATATATATTAAACAGTCGGGTATGAACCGTTCATTAGCTATAAACACTCAAAGCGATACAGAGAGTTTTTATCCCATTACAGTATTACACAAAACGCACAATCCAATGTTGTAAGACAAAGATATAAAGCATAAACTTGTGACTTTCCTAACCGAATCAAGAAAAGTGTACATACAAGACTATGAGCGAAACGAATAAAATTAAATTAATTGGATGTGTCGACTGTAGATCATTGGAGATTGAGCTTCATAATCTGTCTGCAAATATCTACCGTCATAGAGTCGGAGTAGTGAGTGAACTCGGAAGATGACTGAAAAAATTAATATTCATTAAATAAATTGCAGGAATATATTTTCTGCATTTTTTTAACTGACCTTCAGTTTTCCCGTCAGATCAGCGATACTCGTAAACGATTGAAGGCAGTGATCCTGAACATTTTTTTGTAAATATTGACCAATTCAGTCTCATAGATCGCGTTTATTATCAACATAGAGAATAGTGAAAGTATATATAATCAGAAGAAGGTCGATACCGTACCTTGAGAGAAGTGAGACGATATTGATCGGCGAGCATGAGCTTCTTAGCAACATTCAGATTCGAAGAACTCTCGAGATGCTTCTTCGACAGGTCCACCACGCGCTGTGAATAAAATATTAATATAGATGAACCAACTCATGATCAGCATTCAAGGAACAATTATTAAGGAAAATTCTTACCATTTCATTCTAGCGTTACATTTCCAACAATTTCCGTCTCATTTTTCACGCCTATGTTGAGTAAATTAAGTTCAGTTTAAAGATAAAACAAAACATGCATCAAGGACTAACTTCCATCTGGAATCTATCTCCGAGCTTCAGAAGATGCGAAACGATGCGATCTAAAAATTTTCAATTGCCTTAGAGCCTATGATCACTATAAATCCTCCCGCAATCCCACTTGTAACAGTTACAAACATAATGCATTTGCTATTCATGCTATTAGCGACCATAACAGTACTCCGATCTCACTCAAAGGTACTATCATTCATCGCGAATCTAATACTTGTCGTCGCAAAATTGCCGAAGCTATGTTTATTGTCAAACTGGATCCTGCTTTGAATAACAGAATTGAGCTCTCGAAAGAGAGTGCCCCCATCACCCTCCAAACCCTCAATATCTAGCCCATTCGCTCAACATTCCTTCACTCCCCTCTTCCATCTCTTCTCATCTCTCATCTCTCATATCCCCTCTCTCCTCTCCTCTCTCCCTACACTCTCTACTCACCCCTTCCCATCCTCCCTCTTCCCCTCATTCATCCATCCTTTCTCAATTTGTCTTCCTATTTCCTTTCTCTCTCGTTTTACTTGCACTTCCTATGGTCCTAACATTGTCTTTTCATGTGTTATTCCGACTGATGATGGGCTGCTGCCCGAAACGTCTCAAGCGATGATAAAAACATCTTTCATCTACCTTCCCTTTCTTGTCCCTTTCCGGCATTACTAAGAAGCCCACCCAGTATTCCCGATATGACAAGAATCACTGAGTATCCACTACTGGTACTGTTTCGCTACTATTAATATTTAATAAATTGAAATTAAATTTGATTTGTTATTTTTGAAATTGAAAAATTTTAGATCGCATCGTTTCGCATCTTCTGAAGCTCGGAGATAGATTCCAGATGGAAGTTAGTCCTTGATGCATGTTTTGTTTTATCTTTAAACTGAACTTAATTTACTCAACATAGGCGTGAAAAATGAGACGGAAATTGTTGGAAATGTAACGCTAGAATGAAATGGTAAGAATTTTCCTTAATAATTGTTCCTTGAATGCTGATCATGAGTTGGTTCATCTATATTAATATTTTATTCACAGCGCGTGGTGGACCTGTCGAAGAAGCATCTCGAGAGTTCTTCGAATCTGAATGTTGCTAAGAAGCTCATGCTCGCCGATCAATATCGTCTCACTTCTCTCAAGGTACGGTATCGACCTTCTTCTGATTATATATACTTTCACTATTCTCTATGTTGATAATAAACGCGATCTATGAGACTGAATTGGTCAATATTTACAAAAAAATGTTCAGGATCACTGCCTTCAATCGTTTACGAGTATCGCTGATCTGACGGGAAAACTGAAGGTCAGTTAAAAAAATGCAGAAAATATATTCCTGCAATTTATTTAATGAATATTAATTTTTTCAGTCATCTTCCGAGTTCACTCACTACTCCGACTCTATGACGGTAGATATTTGCAGACAGATTATGAAGCTCAATCTCCAATGATCTACAGTCGACACGTCCAATTAATTTAATTTTATTCGTTTCGCTCATAGTCTTGTATGTACACTTTTCTTGATTCGGTTAGGAAAGTCACAAGTTTATGCTTTATATCTTTGTCTTACAACATTGGATTGTGCGTTTTGTGTAATACTGTAATGGGATAAAAACTCTCTGTATCGCTTTGAGTGTTTATAGCTAATGAACGGTTTATACCCGACTGTTTAATATATATTGTTATTGATCTATTAGTTGATCTCATACCGGTTCATTCTTCTGCGGGTTTATCTCTGTTTTGTCAAAATGGAAAACAAAAAAGATATCCAAATTCTAGTGATGTGAGAAGTGGATACTTATTTGAAAACAATTGCTTGTGGGTGCAGATTTGAGATACTCTGTTTTTTTTCTCTATGTGTGCCATTATGTGGATAGGATGTATTCCCTAAAAAATTATTTCTTCTAACTTTGTCAGAGTAAAGAAATTTTCTGAAGCTAATAACTATTTTACCTGTTAATTATCTTTGCTTAAATTCTTCTGATGATTTATTATTGTCAGAATGGCCTACAACTCCAATTTCGTTCTTCGATGGGAAATTGATAATGCGACAGCGAAATTCGCATCGGGAAATGGAGAATCGGAAGTATTCCATGAGGGAGGATTCGAATGGTAATTTACATTTGACGATGATACAAAGCTCAACATTAATTGTTGATTGCCATTTTATATATTTCTTATCTACATTTCTTTATCGCAGGAAGATCGGATTAGCCAAGAACAAGAAGGATCGGAAATTTGTCGATTTCACCATCACATGTAATGGTTCAGAAAAATTTTAGAAAAAAAATACATTTAATGGAGAATGGAATTGCAAAGCGGATAGCGAATTTAGCATCAGTAGCCTGTTCTCTACTTCTGCGGGTTCTCTTACTTCTACAAAGTTTTGTACTGATTCTTAATCAATATTTGTATATTCTTAATTAATATTTTTGACTTCAGGCCGTGCACAATTTCTGCATTGGAAAGTCAGTTTACGTACAAAAAATGTATGCTAATGCGCAAGCTCTGATGAGTGTTGGTTATCAATATATATGTTTGAATTTATTATGTATTCTCAGCATTACGGCAGCAAGGATAAGATCCTCGTTGTAGTTCGCGGTGGTATCATCAGTTCGGTGATGTGAGTGGAAACGATTTTTTAAAATGAGAATAGATTTACAATTGCAATTGAACAGTGTGTTGAGCAATTGACATTGTCAAGTCTGGAAAAAAAGTATCGAACATTTAAAAAAAAATTCTAAAAAATATTCCCAAATAGCGTAGTCAAAACGCTTAGCTCGGATGTATCATAATGTTGAGTAGTATTGTTGTAATGTTGCCTAAAATCAATAATCTGATTTCGTTCTAGGCCGCCGGCACCAGTAATCGATCTGACCAAGTTCTCTTCTCCGAATGAAATGAATAATGTCACTCTTGTGATCGGAGACAAGAAACTGCGAGTGTGCAAGGATGTGAGCGAATTGTTGTTTTTATTGGATGCCTTGATCGGCTAAGTTCCGCTAGTTGGCTGGGGGCTCCGCTATTTTCGAAAGTGTCTTCTTGTGAGCCCGCTTCCAGATGACCAAGCGGGGATATCCCCCCAGCAGTACATTTTATTACATTCCGCTTTGTTCAATAGATACTATAGATACAAATAATGCTTTTTAAATATTTCTTTTCAGTATCTGGCTGTTCGTTCTCCAGTCTTTGCCTCAATGTTCTTCGGTGATTTCGCAGAGAAAGAAAAGGAAGAAGTTGAGCTCAAGGAAGTTGTCTATGAGGTTAGCAATTAGGCATTGTTATAATTTTCGATCTCTCGTTTACTAACGGGTGTTAGAGATTGATGAGCATTGTGTGATTATAGATCGATTTTGTTAACCTTCATTAATGCATGTTGTTGCTCAATATGGAAAATGCATTTCCAGGAATTCATCGACGTTCTACAGTTGATCTATCTTGGAAATGTGAAGATCACGGGTACTATTTCAGTACTATGAACACAAAATTACATTTGATTTATTATTTATGAAATTGTGAAATTTCAGATCGCACCGCTCCGAAAATTCTGAAGCTCGGAGGTCGATTCCAGATGGAGGCTAGTTCTTGATGCCTGCTTATTTAATGTTTTGGCCAATTTTCATAAATAATTGTTCTGGGAAACTGATTGTGAGGTAGTTCAGCTATATTAATATTTTGTTCGCAGCGCGTTTTGGATATGTTGGAGAATCATCTCAAGATTTCTTCGAATTTGAATGTGGCTAAGAAGCTCATGCTCGCCGATCAATATCATCTCACTTCTCTCAAGGCACGGTATCCCCTTGTCTGATTGTACATTCTTTCACTGTTCTCTATGTTGAAATTCAATACGATAAACTATACAGGATCATTGCCTTGAGTCGTTCACCAGTGTTGCCGAGCTGACGGAAAAACTGAAGGTCTGTAAAAACAATTTTTATATTCGTATAAAGAGATGCATAGCATAAATATACCATCTAGCATATTTAGTATTCTTGCAATTTATTTTACGAATATTATTTTTTCAGCCCGGGTGCACCGACTACTCTGACTCTATGGCGGCCGCAATATACAGACATATCAAGATGTCAAACCTGCAATGATCTACATTCTACATGTCCAATTCATTTTATTTCTTACGATTATATGCTAAATTCTTTTTTCATTCATTAATTCATGCTGGGAAGTGATGATTTTGTGCTCCCTTCTTTGTCTTGCCGCATTGAATTTCTTGTTATACGTGATACTGTAATCCGATAAATCATGCATTTCAATGCGTGGAGTGGTGATGGTAAATGAACGGTTCGTATCCAACTATTATTATATTTTTATTGATTGATTCGTGTCAATTGATATGTCAATTTTTTTACATTTAACTGGCTTCTGACTTACGGTATTGCTCTATGGTTAATTTTATTGATCGCATAATCTCCTGCTGTCAGAATGGCCGACAGCTCCAATTTCATTCTTCGATGGGAAGTCAATAATGCAGCAGCGAGAATCGCAATGGGAAATGGCCTATCCAAAGTATTCAAGGAGGGAGGATTCGAGTGGTAATGGTCTTTTGAAGTTGATAAAACGCTTGAAGTTGATTGATGTTGTTCACAATTTAATATTTTTTCTTCTTAACTTTCCTAATCTCAGGAAGGTCGGATTCAATCGGAACTTTATAAGAAATATGAAAGTGCTCTATATCACTCTCGCTTGTGATCTTCCAGGAAAAAAAGAGTGGATGTGTGAAACAGACTTCGAATTCATTTTTGGCCCCTCTGAATTTAAGGTTTGTTCTTCTGACTTCTTCTCATATTATTGTAATGTGTTCAGAGGCAAGAATGGAGAATGGAGAATGGAGAATGAAGAATGGAGAACGTCGTGAGCGCAAGAATGGAATTCTCCATTCTTGCGCTCACGACGGGCGGTCGCCTCTCACCCCCGCTCTCTTCCACCTCCAGTTTGGAGAATCCTCGTCCGTCAGCTTGGGCAACCCGACGAGTATCGCCCACTTCATCAAGAGGAGGACCCAGGACGGATTCTAATCGCCTCATGTGATCTACGGTCAAGAAAAGCCCCATTCAAGAAGACTGCTTCGTGAGTTTACTCTAAACCACGCAAGTCAGGACTTCGGCGGCTGGATGATCTTCTTCTGGATTCAAACCATCGACTAAGCGTGACGGGCCAACGACAGCTAAAGCTAAGAAGATATCACCCCTTGACCCATTATCCCTGAGTACGAAGATCCCAATCCCCTCCCTAAAGATGTTTCCTCCTGCAGGCCGATTGCCTGATGTCAGGATAAAACTGTAAAACTGTAAAACTGTTCAGAGGCAGAACATTTTCACTCACAATAAGAAGGCTTACGTAGTTTATTGCATTGCTGAGGAATCGCTGAGGACCAGTACAGTTCGTTTGATTTTGTTGTATTTAAGTTTAAAATATATCTCAGGGATACATCAACATGGATAAGATCGTCGTTGAATTTCGCGTTAAAGTTCTCAGTTCGGAGTTGGTAGTTGAATTTTTCCATTTACACATGAATTATAATAGTCTTAAGAAATCTTTGCCAAAGAAGTAGCTGTAATTTATGGCTAGGAAGCAAACCTCCGTTAACGGAATAGTAAAGAAATATAATAGTTAATTCTTTGATGTTAGTAAAAAATATCATACAAATATTTTAGGCCTCCGATTTTCGATCTGAGCAAGTTCTCTTCTCCGAATGAATTGAGCAATGTCACTCTTGTGATCGGTGACGAGAAGCTGCGAGTGTGCAAGGATGTCAGTGAAATAGTTTATTGATCTTAATTTGACCAATCTTTTCATCCGTGCTACTTCAACTAGTGTTAGTGTTAAACATCTAGTTATATATTTTCCAGTATCTTTCTATCCACTCTCCTTTCTTTGCCGCAATGTTCTTTGGTGATTTCGCAGAGAAAGAAAAGGAAGAAGTTGAGCTCAAGGAAATTATCTATGAGGTGAGCAATTGAACAGTGTGATAATTTCTCTATTGATTTGTGATCCGACCATTTCAGGAATTTATTGATCTTCTGCAGCTGATATATTTCAAGAATATGGAGATCACTGGTATTATTAATGTAACAATTAGTGTTAAATTTGAAAGATTCAGATCGCATCGTTTCGCACATTCTGAAGCTCGGAGATCGATTTCAAATCCAGGTGATTCCTTGCCCGTCTATGTTTGTTGGATTAAATTTGCTCAGCATGTATGAAATGAATGGGAATGGACACGGTTAATAATTCCTTTTCATAATTATTTGGAGGGATTGCAAGGTGGGGGGGGATTATTAATTATTCAATCACAGTGCGCGGTGGATCTGTCCGAGAAGCATCTCAAGAGTTCTTCTAATCTGACTGTAGCTAAGAAACTCATGAGCGAATGGGCTAGATATTGAGGGTTTGTCGTATACCTCATAGAATGCTCTCTTTGTTCCCACACTTATGTTGGTGAGACTGGGCGTCCCCTCCACCTTAGAGCCTATGATCACTATAAATCCTCCCGCAATCCCACTTGTAACAGTTACAAACATAATGCATTTGCTATTCATGCTATTAGCGACCATAACAGTACTCCGATCTCACTCAAAGGTACTATCATTCATCGCGAATCTAATACTTGTCGTCGCAAAATTGCCGAAGCTATGTTTATTGTCAAACTGGATCCTGCTTTGAATAACAGAATTGAGCTCTCGAAAGAGAGTGCCCCCATCACCCTCCAAACCCTCAATATCTAGCCCATTCGCTCAACATTCCTTCACTCCCCTCTTCCATCTCTTCTCATCTCTCATCTCTCATATCCCCTCTCTCCTCTCCTCTCTCCCTACACTCTCTACTCACCCCTTCCCATCCTCCCTCTTCCCCTCATTCATCCATCCTTTCTCAATTTGTCTTCCTATTTCCTTTCTCTCTCGTTTTACTTGCACTTCCTATGGTCCTAACATTGTCTTTTCATGTGTTATTCCGACTGATGATGGGCTGCTGCCCGAAACGTCTCAACCGATGATAAAAACATCTTTCATCTACCTTCCCTTTCTTGTCCCTTTCCGGCATTACTAAGAAACAGTACCAGTGATCTTCACACTTCCAAGATAGATAAACTGCAGAAGGTCGATGAATTCCTGAAAATGGAGAGGTAAATCTATTTCTTATTTCATACAGCTCTTATTGTCCGGCGAGATTGCCCACCTCATAGATAATTTCCTTGAGCTCAACTTCTTCCTTTTCTTTCTCTGCGAAATCACCGAACAACATTGCGGCAAAGACTGGAGAGTGGACAGCCAAATACTGAAATTGGGAAAAAAAAAGTTAAGAATAGGTTTCGAAAACGTATGCCAAAAATCTAAAACTTACATCCTTGGACACGAGAAGTTTCTTGTCTCCGATTACAAGAGTGACATTATTCAACTGAATCGGGGAAGAGAACTTGGTCAGATCGATTACTGGTGCCGGGGGTCTTGAAAAAACATCTTTTTGGAAATTTGAAAACATACAATTCTACACTCTGTGAACTCCGAAAAAAAGCGTTTCAACTTCTCTGTATGAGAAAAAGAGTATGCAATTTGAGAATAGACAATGAATTTCAGAATTGATGCTGATTCTAAAAGTAATTATACTTTCAACTTACAACTCCGAAGAGATGATTTTAACGCGAAATTCAACGATGAGCTTATCATTGTGGATGCATCCCTGGGAACAAATTTTAAATTTAAAAAATATTCAGATCGAACAAACCGGTCTCTCATCGCTAGCAATCCAGCATACTTCGTGTACCTTCATTTCATCCGTGAAATATATTTGCGTCTAAAAACGTAACAATAATATGAGCAGAATGAAGAAGAATGAACCTGATATTTCTTGAAGCCAGTTTTGCATTCGATATTCGTTCTACATTTCCATTCTCCTTTTCCTGGATGATTACAAGTGAGAGAGAAATCGATCATACCCACATAGAGTTGGTCTCGATAGAATCCGATTTTCCTGAGGTTAAGCATTTTTTGTGAACATCTTCGAGCATTGTATCTACTACAAAATTGAAATACCATTCGAATCCTTCCTCATTGAATACTTCGGATTCTCCACTCCCGTCGTTGACGCTTGCTGTCGCATTATTGATTTCCCATCGGAGTGCGAAGTTGGAATTGTCGGTCATTCTGATACCGAGAGATCAACGCGCACTTAGATAACGAAATAATTTCTTACAAAAAACGAGATCGCGCCGGGAAGCTATGAACTTTCTTAATCAAAGGTCTGTGCAAAATGTATATTCGCCTAATTGTAAGGTTTCGACGAATTCTTTAGCTGCTACTCCTTTCATCCGACCTTCCGAAAGGTAGTAAGCAAGGCTCAAACAAAGGACAGGCACACTCAAAGCTGGACGCAAATGCAACCATTTTTCCACTCTACAAATCATTTCTCGATTCATTTGAACTTCTTTATCTTT
This sequence comes from Pristionchus pacificus, assembly GCA_000180635.4. Classification (NCBI taxonomy): domain Eukaryota; kingdom Metazoa; phylum Nematoda; class Chromadorea; order Rhabditida; family Neodiplogasteridae; genus Pristionchus; species Pristionchus pacificus. The sequence continues at coordinate 23,294,493 of CM026579.1, forward strand.
TAGGGTACGGTAGCAAACTATCGATTGAAATTCCATGCGATCGCTATGAACAAATATCGATAAATGCGAAGGGAAAAGAGCAGGCAGGAATCGATACAATAGCGATGGGAAAATCGACAAAATTTACGATGAAAAATCGATATTCTTGCATCGGCTACAAGGAAAAACGTAGTAAGCTACTGCACGCTAAACACCGTATGAACAATGGGAAGAGTGAAGACCTAGTGATAGTGTGTGTGTGAAAAATCAGTTGTCAATAACCTACAGTGAACGCTTCTTTCTCTGGCATACGGTAGTTGTGTTGCACAAAAAAACTTCAACAACGGATAAGCTCATCGATGCGATGCGATGGGGGCGAATTTGGCGGGCCGGGACAGAAACGATATTCGAAATTCGAAAAGAGGGAAAGGCGGGGGAGGCGGGCGCACGGTTACGGTACAGTTATTACAAATTATTGATTAGAGAGGGACGATGGTGAGTATCTGGGCAGGGATCAGTGGGCGAATCTCGGGGCGGAATAACCACTTTGAAAGGTAACAAAACAACTGGTTGTTTAATAGGAAAATGAATCATCACTCTTCTCATTCCTCGGTATCTCTAGTGAAAAACACGGTGCATTTCTCTATTATATCGGGTTTCCTGTAAGAGAGTAGCAATGCCATCCACTAGAAAAAACTTTGGGTCCCCGATTTCCATGAAACTTGGTAGGTATGTACCCTCTGGGGTCAGGAGGAGCTCCATCTACTTGGTTTGGTCAATTATCGATTTTATCGATTTTTTAGAGCTGAAACTTTGAAAGGCCATAACTACCTTCATTTTCATCGCACAGCGAGCTGAAATATACCATTGAATTCCTCTCGAAATTCTCTACAAAAAGTCTAAAAAGCACATTATGAAAAAATTTATTCTTCGGTCTCAAAAATCGATAAAACCGATTTTTCGACTATAAAACTAAGTTTTTCTCGAAAATTAACCGGAAACACAAAAGTTTTTTTTCAAAAATAGTTTTTTCAAACCCATTATGAAGTCACCACGTCGATCGTTTACGATATCTCTGGCCCCGGGAAGTCGTTTACTAGTAGAGCTCGAACATAGCCGATTAAACACCTTTTTGATCATAACTTGCTTAAAAATGGACGAATCAGGATTTTAAAAAAAAGGGAAACGTAGCTTTCAGTAAGCTGAAAAAAAAGTTTCTACTCAAAAAAATCATAGGACTTCCCGTTTTCAAGTTGTTCAGGGAAAACCGCTTTTTCAGCTGGATTTCTCACTTTTTGACGGCGGGAAAACGCTTTTTGCGGTTTCTAAGCTTCGATAAATTTTATATTATTTATTTATTTTGATATTTTAAACACTCATTCCGAAATATTCCACATTCCGTTCGGTTTTTCCCTCATTAAGAGTTTACGGAGGCCCCGAAGAACCCCAGACCGAAGGGATGGGCTCTTCGATCGACGAAGAAAACAGGGAGATATGATCCGGTTGCAAGGAAATTGGTCGATGATCTCTTCGAACAATACTTCAGCAATGGAAAGAAGCTTCGTCCCGATGAAGCTGAGAAGAGAATGAGAGAGCGAAATGATATTCTGCCTGCCCAGAGAATGACCTTTGATCAAATCAGAAACAGAATCACGACTCTCCTTTCACAGAAGAAAGAACACCAGAGGAAGGAGCATGGAAACATACAGCGGAGATACGTGAAATTGATTGATGATTGGATTATCGAAGAATTCCATATTAGAATGAACTAAATCGTAGATTTCGTCTGAGGTGATAATCAAATCATCCTCATCAAGGGGTCTCTCCAAATCAACTTCCTCCTCAATGTCATCCAATGATATTCCTTCCTCAGCCAAATCTCTCTCGAAATAAACTTTTAAAACGTAAAAACTTTTTTTTCAGCTTACTGAAAGCTACGTTTCCCTTTTTTTTAAATCCTGATTCGTCCATTTTTAAGCAGTTATGATCAAAAAGGTGTTTAATCGGCTATGTTCGAGCTCTACTAGTAAACGACTTCCGGGGGCCAGAGATATCGTAAACGATCGACGTGGTGACTTCATAATGGGTTTGAAAAAACTATTTTTGAAAAAAAAACTTTTGTGTTTCCGGTTAATTTTCGAGAAAAACTTAGTTTTATAGTCGAAAAATCGGTTTTATCGATTTTTGAGACCGAAGACTAAATTTTTTCATAATGTGCTTTTTCGACTTTTTGTAGAGAATTTCGAGAGGAATTCAATGGTATATTTCAGCTCGCTGTGCGATGAAAATGAAGGTAGTTATGGCCTTTCAAAGTTTCAGCTCTAAAAAATCGATAAAATCGATAATTGACCAAACCAAGTAGATGGAGCTCCTCCTGACCCCAGAGGGTACATACCTACCAAGTTTCATGGAAATCGGGGACCCAAAGTTTTTGTGGGTGGAAATAAGAGCTCTTTTTGCTACACTCTTACAGGAAACCCGATTTATACAACTAGTTGTTTCGTTACCATTCAAAGCTTAGTGACAACGGTAGAAATGAGAATGGGGAGGGCGGAATTGGGATCAGGGGGCCGGACGGTACCTCGTAATCATGGGTGGGCGCACTTTAGCTTTTTGTTTTTGTTCGCATATACTTTGTTGATAACTCTTCGGAGAATTGAGAAGAAAATGGAGAATACGAGCGATGATTCATCGAAGCTGCAATGAAATCAACGTAATCGCAGTGGCACTACCGTGGTGTGGCTACAGTACACCCCACCAGCTACCGTAACCCACCTCGTTGTACGTTTCCGGCTCCGCAAGCGGCGCCTGCGGCAGCCGCAGGTAGCCGGGCGCAGAGGCCGCGTATCGCGGCGGCGACGTGCCGTCGCTGCGCGTCTGCAATGCGGGAAACGTCGACCACACCACACCACAATTTCTCTTCTGCCTCTTTTGTATTAAATTGCTCAGCTGGTAAACGTCGCCCTTGACTACACCACCAGAATTTCATGCTTGTCAATTTTTCGCATTACGCTGCGCAATTGGTAAACGTAGTCCTCACCAGCGTGCGCTCGTGGCGGCCGTAGTGCGACTCGTCCGCGTACGCCGACGTGCTCACGTGCGAGCGCAGCCGCGTGCCGAACAGTTGCTGTAATTCATTGATTGGTAACAGTCGCCCTCCACTACACCACGGAAATTCCATCCTTGTCACTTTTTGCATTACTCTGGCCGATTAGTAATCGTCGTCCTCACCTTGAAGCTGCCGCCGTGCTCCTTCTGGCCGCAGCAGCACACGCGGCAGATGGCCGCCAGGGCGAACAGCGGGATGGGCAGGAGAGGGAGCAGGGCGATCGCGGCTCCTGAGGGGAAATTGCGGGATTACGGTAAGTATCGATTAACTACGTCCACTAAGTAAATACAATTATTGAAAAGTCAGTTATCGATTGCATGGAGGTCTGTAGTTACAGTAGTTACAAACGTCGTACTCACCAACGCACTCGTACCACTGCCATCCCCGCACCTCGTCCGAGAAGGCCGTCCGATCGTACGCGCGCGCGTTGAGCATAGCGATGCCCTGAATATTGATTAATATTTTTTTAGTATTTGAAGCTCAATATAAGAAGAAAAAAATTGAGATATCAATCTCCTTCTGCATTCAGTGTAAACGTGAAGCATAACTTCACCAGAACTTTTTTTGGGATTTCAGTCACTGCAATTTCCAGTGCTATTTCAAGAATACGTACTTTAAAACAATATTTATTAATTAATAATTAAAAACCCCTCACAATCGGCACGATCGGCAGAATGTAGTTGAAGAGCAGGAGGAAGTGGCCGAAGCACCTGGAAAGGAGCTAACTATTTAATCAAATTCTATGATCCATCGCCACTAAATTGTCCCTAGTACGTCATTCTCTCAAAGTTACATGAAAATTTGTGCACATGTTTAACATAGATTCCACTTCTGAAGAATGTATCGAAATGACAGTTTATCAGCTGTCAGAATCACCTCGATTCCCCATCTCATAGTAACAAATATATCTCTCTTCATTTCACACACTCTCTCGCCTCTCTAACCGATGAGAGAGTGTGGGGAATGAAGAGACAAACATACCAGCAGCACGCGTACTTCAGCATCAGGTGCAGGTCGTTGCCCAGTCGGTGGGCGCCTGTAATTATAGAGTTTTATTATTTATTTATTTATTTATTATTAAGCGTAAATAAAGATTCTTTTCTCGTATCTAGTTGATTGACATCAATTCAGTGATTTCACTAGCCTTCTTGAAAGGACTGCGAAACTTAAACCTCCCTATTGTATATCACATTTATGCGGCGACAAAAATAATACTCAACTGTCTCAACTGCCGTACCCCAACCAGTCAAATAACTCACAGTAGAACCATCCTGCAGCCAGCAGCTCGGCCGCGAGAATCACCCAGATGGTCACGTAGGACAGGTAGCCGGTCGCGAGCTCGTGCCAGTGACGACCCGCCTGATATTGATTGATTACCGATTAGTTAACGAATTGCGACAGGCCGGAGAAATATTAATATTTTTTTCTTACCAAATCTATACCAACTGTGAAACATAACTCTTCCTAGCTACAATATCGTACTAACGCACGTTGAAACATCAGTGCCGCAGTAATTAGTTTTATTTGAAGCAGAAACTCTACTTAATCGACCGATCGGTTCTCCGCCACACCTATACCAGCTGCGAAACACAACTCCCTCTGTCACATTCACGAAGACAAAGCGAACCAAACTTTCTCATTAATTATGAAAATATTTAAATAAATATTAATATTAATAAAATACCTGCGTAGCGAAGATCACGGACGCTCCGGCGCCTGCGGCGCATAGAAGGAACGCCAGTGAGAAGCGCGGGCAGCACTTTGAAGCCTGAAATTGAACACGGTATCAGGCAGTTATCGATGCACTACTGTACTCAAATATTATTCAGAGGCCCTAATCACTCATCTAACGATCTGACGCGATAATAAATCAGTTATCGATGCTCTTCCATAGTCCCGCTACCGTACCTTCTCTCCGCAGGCGTCCTCGAGGCCGGCCAGCAGGGACAGCGCGAAGATGCACTGCAATCGATACCGTAATCACCGATCCTTCCCTTTGAGACCCATCGAAGCTACTATAATCCTTTTTTCAATTCTAGTCAGGGCAAAGCTTTGAAGTTCGTCGAAAATTAAATGAAACGTGAACAAAACGCCATGTTTTCGGGCTGCATTCAACGAATCACCAATTTTCGAAGGATTTCTGTAATCAAGCCCCGGTTTTGTTAGGAATTTCGCATCGAATATTTGTAATGTTGGAATCGGGGGACTCACAAAAACGGCCAGCAGACTGAGCGCGCACGCGAGCAGAAGGAGTCCGCTCCACACCTGCGAATTATCAAATTAATTTAATTGTTTAGTTAATCAATTTAACAATTAATCTAAACTAAATCACCTGCTTGTTCTGGAAGTCCTGCAGGTAGGCGAGGATGTGCCAGAACTGGAATTATTTTTATAAAAAATAAATATTTCACAAATAATTAGTTTTTAGCGACCAACCATGCTACGTCTATCGCTCAAACTCTAAATACTACAAGTTTGATCTAACCGTGAAAAACAACAATGCCCTGAACCGAAGTCAAAAAGATAAGAAGAAGACTATGGAATTGGAGAAATTCGAACGCGACGATGTTTTTGAAACGTAAATCGACTTCTACCGTACTCCAATCAATATCTGCCTACCGTACCTGAGCCTCTCCCTTATCGATTAGGAGCGCGGGCGCGAGGCCGCTCTTCTTGTACACGTAGCCAGTGAGCGAGAGCACGAGACCGACCTGTGAGTGGGATTACGGTAAGGAGAAAATGGCTGCGGTAGGTCCCGAATATTCGGTAATGGTTTAGTTGATGAAAATCATTGCTGAAATGACTGCGGTAGGTCCCGAAAAATCAAAACTAGGTCAGTTACTGTAACTGCGGTAGGCGGCGGTAGGTCTAAATTAGATCAAATTAGAAAAAAGGCTATACCTGCAGCGCGGAGAAGAGGACGTGCGCGAAGCAGACCTTGATCGAATCCCTGCAACATCGAGACTAGACTCTAGTTACAGACCACCCACAACGCCAGACTAGACTCGTCTTGAATCGACTCTCGATTTACTTGACGAGGTTTTTACTTTTGTAGGGGTAACGAGATCGCCCCCAACTCGAAACTAGACTCTTGTCCAGACTTACTTGACGAGGTTGTTGCTCCTCTTGCAGTAGGAGGCGATCGAGATGTAGGCACCGAAGCCGCAGCCCGTGGCCAGCAGGGACTGCTCCGCAGCACGCTTCCAGACCTAAAAAAATTAATAACTAAATCAATGTAAACACAGTTCCAGCGCATATCTTAAATCTGTGCGTCTCAAAACCACCATTCGAATTTATTAACCATATTCACAAAATCAAAACAAGGACACATCAAAGCGAGCAAAAGTTCGTTCACTTTTATGCACAACTGAAACACAAAGGTTCCACACACACACACACACGCACAACGATTACGGGAAAAACTAAAGACCACTCACCATGTAATCCGTGAGGACGTTCCAGTCGGTGAGGCCGTACCAGTACTCCGCCGCCTGCACGATACCACCCATGAAGAGCGATCTGACGAAAGGTTACAGATCAAAGATCAAACTACAAACTACAAAGTAGAAATCTATCTTGCTAAACAACGTTATGTTCTTTTTTCCATCAACGACAAGATCACATCAATTCAGTCATGTTCAGATGATTACCAAGAGCAATCGCAACCGGAGTTCTCCGGGTTCAAATGATCTCTAATCCGAAACCAGAAACAACGAATATTACAGTTCAAACTACAAACTGCGAAGTTCAGAGAACAAAGATCAAGCTACAAAATACCTGACGAGCACGGCGAAAAAGCAGGAGACGCTCACGATGAGGAACAGCGGCAGCACCTGAATAATACAGTAACCAATATTACTTTTTTTTTGTATAAAATCAATCATGCTATCATCGTACGATTTGCTATGACCACATTCATATGAGACAACTGAAACATGGATCTTCCGACGTTTCATAATTGCGAAAACTTCATCTTTAGAGCATATGTTTTATTCGAGTGTGTTAAGGCATTGCTAAGGATTCACTAATCACTTAGAGCTTAGGTCTTCCTCGCCTACCTTGCCCATCCATCTCACGCCGAAGCAAATTGTGCAGAAGACGACCGCCCAGATGACGCCATAGGCGACCAGTGGGAACACCTCTAGGTGGCCGAGGGCGTCGATCGATGCGGTAGGTCGCTCGAGCGCGCTGAGAGGGTATTCGGTAGGTAAGTACGATAATGTATCGATAAATGGCTTTTATCTGCTAATTGATGTTTATCGCAAGTCTATCAAAGGGATATTGTCATAGACAATAATTCCCAAGAACTATACTACGAGTGAAACCTATACAATCCTAATAAAAAACCTTGATGATATCGAGAACTAATTTTTTTTATTAAACCACTAACCTCATGAACTGCATCAGAGAGCTCTCCTTCTGCACCACGGCAATCTTGGTCAGCGACAGATCCGTGAAGTTGGACAGCGAGCCGGCTTCCCTACAGAAATCGACCTTTTTTTATTAATTCTGAATTTCTGGCGCGAATTCAAATCGTTTTCAAAAACTACCGTACCTGCAGGGCGCCGAGATCATCTCCGGGAAGCTCTTGCACGACATCCACGGGAGGTCTGCAAAAAATTAATAATTATGAAAATTTCGAAAAAGTTAGTCATTTCGTGAAGGACTTTTCGAAAGTAGGAAATTAATGGCGCGAATTCAAAATTCAAATATTGTACCCGGTCGGCCGAGCCAGAGGCTCCAGAAGATGTGGTAGATGTAGAGCAGCAGCCAGCCGAGGTAGCGCGTGTTCACCACGAGGAAGAGGAAGGTGAATAGAAGTTGCGAGACGCCAACGCCTGGGATGAGATTACGGTAGAATAAATAAAATAACGGGAAATAAATAACGTTAAAGATTCTCGATTAGCACTGACAATATTCAAGAAAAGATCTATTCATGCCAGACTATTGAATGCGAGAGGGCCATTTTACAATCGAGTATCGTGTGAAACTAATTAAACGAGTCCTCGATTTCGATAATCGTACAATATCCTAGAAAATCAGGTATATGAATCAGTTCAACTAGTTCTCATTTCGATATCAGGCGGTTAGAGTATCCTTGACTATCAGACCTTTGCATAAATTCAACTAGTTCTCGATCGCAATATCGTGTATCTACCGTACCCTTGAAGATCGGCGACAGGTTGAAGAAGGCGGTCACGGGCGCCCGCCCGGTCAGCTGGCCGATGCTCAGCTCGAGCACGATAACAGGCAGACAGCACACGAGGAGACACGCACCGTACGCGGCCACGAAGGCTACTGTAAGGGAGTACGGTAGGGGAATCGATCGAATTACGAGATCAAGATCGAATTACGGTTCACAAAAAAGGTATAATAGCTAGGCGAAGCATGACGAACTAAGTCTGGAGGCACTATTTTACCGTCAAAACGACCATTTCATACTTGTTTAATAGATAGCGGCGTATATGCCTGCAATTCAGTTACCGCAAAAGTGCAAACATCTCTCATGATTTCATCTATTTCTATCCACCTAATTAGCTTGAGTGCTTCGGGGGTGTCGAGTGGAGCAACTACAATATGCCTTATTGACACTCGAAAAATAGAAATAATAACAAAGCGGAGGAAGAAAGAGCGAAAAAAGGCAAAAAATCACGTACGTCCTCCATTCTCGAGGATGAGTTTGGGCAGGTTGAGCAGATTCGTGGTCGCCCACACATACGAGAAGGCGACGATCGTAAAGTCGATCTAAAATTTAAATAATTAAATAAATAATAATCAATACGTAGCTAAAAAATATCACAAACAGTCAAAATGACAAAACTTCTACAACATGAAATAACGATATAAGATTAAAAGTGAAAAACATGCCGAAACGTACCTTAAACGCCCAGAGATCGCGCCAGTCCTCGATGAGGTCATCGGTGAGCTTGAGGTTCGACCAGCTACGCTCCTCGAACCACATTTTGAAGCGGTCGGGACGCGGAGGCGCGTTAGAGGCGCGCGCACAACCGGAACCACGCGGCGACGAGTAGTTCTCACGCGAGAGAAGGCCTGCAAGCGATAAATCAATAAAATAAACGACAATAATCCGCGAAATTCAAAATAACGCGAAAAAAGTTGCGAAACAAAATAATTCAATAAGGCGTGAATACCGTAATGAGCACAACTACCGTAGTCGATGGAAATTATATTGCCGACTAGTTTTTCTTCATCTTCTGACATTTTGTTGATGGATTAAATTAGTGTGCACTTTCATTTAATTATTCCTCGCAACCTAATCCCTAGCAAGTTTCTCCCGGAACAGAAACAGCAATGAATACGCTATGGCATTATCCAACGAGCGAGCGAAATTAGAGATAGAAGCTCTAAAAGTTGATGAAACAAAGCCTCTAAACGACATCGGGACACAAACTCTGTTCTTCAGAGACATTCAAACGCAATGTGAGTGCCGCGGTATCAAATCGAACGCGTGAGTTGCCAGCCGGGGCGAGAGATCAAGGGAAATGGAGAGAGTCATAGAGTCGGTTTGAATCGTTTTGATAATGATCACGCGTCGAAGTGAAAGTGTTCCGCGCGGTGCAGACAAACAACAATAATTTGTATCTGATCAGGTCAGCGATAGGGTTGTCTCTTTCTAAGGAACATTTAGGCGGCAAGTTTCAAGTAATTCCACTGGTTTTGCTTCAGATTCATGGTGAGTTTCAAGCAGTAGATAAATCTCAGCGAGCACAGGTAATTCTAATGGCTTGTGCTTGTTTTTGTATACACAAAATCAACTAAACTCCGTGTGGCAGACTACTAGGCTGTCATTCTAAGATGCAAAAGAAGACGTGATTTCAACGAAATTTCAACAGAAATCCCTGGACCGATCAACCCCCTCCCCACCCCCTCCCAAACTGCTTAATGTCATTCGATCCATTCGAACGGTGAAATATGATGCGCGTGCGTAAACTGCGTAGGGTAACAGACGTTCAAACCTCCAGGAAAACACTATTTCCCGGTCGTGTCCGAAGAATTTCCCAGACGAGCCTTGACCGGGAGAAGCACCCGGCTGTCGCTTGTCATAACATGCCCTATGCGCAAGAGCCGAGATTTTCGAGTAGGCGAGAGACTGCGCTAAGGGGAGAGGGCGGCAGAGAAGCAGACGGTTCTGACCATCTGGTGCTATAACTAATCCGTCGAAATCATTTTCCGGTCCGAGGAAAGGGGCGGGGGTAGAGACTGGGGATGCAGAGAATACTCTCCTCATTTCGCGTGCTCTCTCGCTGAGTCGAACTGTGAGACAAAACGTGAAACTTAGAGAGCTATTTCTTCATTTCCCACCTCTGGCAGAGATGCAGAACTACCAAAACCGGGGATGGGTCATAACAGGAGCCCCTATTTTTCGCTTGCCTGGCTTCTCTGACGCTCTCGCTCAGACCGTTCCTCATATTTTCACATGCGTCAGGGAGTGGGAGGTATGAAGAGGTCCACGATCGGTTAGAGAAACGCGAGATAGCATGGAAAAGCGAGAGAGTCAGTCCATACGAGACACGGTGCTGCCTCCTCTAGTCTAAGCTAATTCCTGGGGAACGTAGCCGCGAAAATAGCCGTCCTCTAGTCTAAGCTAATTCCTGGGGAACGTAGCCGCGAGAGGAGGGGGAAGAGAAGAGAACGACTCGACAGCTAGTGGAAAAATGCTAGTGAAGTGGAAAGTTAGGCAAGAGGCAATTAGCGATAGTCACCGCTCACCGATGAGAGATCACTAGAAGTGAAGAGGCCTCATGTCTTTTCAATTAGTGATAGTCACTCAAGCACCATTCCCCATGATCTCTAGCCTCATTGAAAAGGGAAATTCATTTACAAAAGAGGCCCCTAACTTCCCAATTAGTGATAAACACTCCTCACCTCATCTCACATGGCTCATTAGCCAGTGTTTACCGGGATTCTACCCCCGAAAGAGCAACAATTTGCGAAAAAACAACGGTCACTGGGACAAAAAAGAGCACGAAACGACTAGAGTAATGATCGAATTCTACGGCACTACTGGAGGTGACATTCACCCTCTTTTTCTCTTTCTCTGGGCTCTCTCAATTCTCCCTAATCTTTCGGACTCTTCGTGACAAGAGTGCCGGACTCATTGCGGAATGAGAAATGGTCCCGGGTGAGGGATTCCGACACTTCAACATAGAGTGAAGAACATGACTAACGATTGTCTCTGGTTTTCATTGTTAAAAAAGTTGAGAAATACTGAGAGTCAAAGTGCAATAAGCAACACCCAAGTCGTTCTATGGAAGGGTCAGCATGGGTTGAGGACATGCGAAATGAGTTGGACAACGGTGACATTTCTGCCCAACTGTGACATTTCTGTCCCTCCTTTTCTCCGGATTCTCTGACTGGCGAAATAGCACTTCTAAGTGTGACTGTTGTACAGTTGTACTTCCCTGTCAGGATAGCACTCAGAAAGGCGAAGTAAATTCTTTGTTCCATCGTTAGAGAGGAGGCATGAGGAGGATGGGACAAAGAAGTTCTGTCAGACACAAAGAATTCTGATTCAGGGGACAATGCGCAATGTGATGAGAGTCATCCCATATTTCTTGCTAGGCTAGCGACAGAATGGGAAATGAGTAGGAACATCTGCGTGAAAAATACCTAAGGAAATCCTACGAAATCAGCGATTGCGCATTGAATATTTTATGCTTGCCCCATCATTTAGAATTAGGACAAGAAAAGGCGGGATACGGGTAGAAAATTCACAATTCATTTACTCTGGATTCACTATAATCGTACGTTATATCACGCTCAATTGGGCGCTGAAAGGAATGGAAGCAGAAATGACCCCGCAGCAACTCCGCAAGTCATAAGCAGGAAGGCGGGTGCTGACAGATTACTACCGCTTACTCGCAGATGATTGATGGATACTTACTGGAAACTCTTACTGAATCTGTGCGAAACCCCGATGGATTGAGATTTATAACGTACAAAAAAATAAGAAAAAAATGAATTATGTTTCACAAATTATTTGAAGATTTCGAGTTAGAGCACTCATTGATTTCTTCCTTTTTTTAAAGCAAAAATAATGTCCGTCAATTGTTTCGAAAAATGTTTTTATCACCAAAGTGAATCATTTGTTGAGTTACTCATTCCACTAACGATTTAATTAGGAAATTTAGGATCGCTTAGAATACACTCCCTAATGAATCACTCTATCATCGGATCGTGAGAACTTGAGAGAAATGTGAAAATGAGGAAGGAATTCCCCGTAGAATAGTGAACTAGGAGCAATGATCTTGTCATCATTATCGTTTTCCCATCATAGAAGCGAGAGAGTATGGTGAAATGAGAGAGTCAGACGATTGACCAGAATCAGAGATGGGAGGATTGGCAAGTGGCAATTGATGAATCACAATGTTCTTACACTGATCGACACGATTCGATCAGCGCCTGTCACTAAATACCCCCTACTAGACAACTAGACAACATGTAATGGGGCAATCCTCCAATCAAGTTGAAGGAACGGTGTTTTACATATTTTTAAACAAATTCATAGTAAGAGATTCTTATATAAAGCATGCCGATCAGTATTCTATTATGCATTTTTATGAAAAAATACGAAATACAAATGTAATACTAAAAGATCAAAATGTCCCCATACCCCCAGACATCATGGCAAGGGACAGCCTTCCTATTTTAGCAACTCAATTCGAGAACAATGTCGCGGAATGTCACTCAAATCATGAAGGAGAACAGGAAACATTCAATCAAACAGAGAATACAACAATGAATGAGGACAGGGTTCAATTAGAGCCAGTGTAGAAAACCAAGACACAATCAGAACAATCGATTCGAGCGGATTAGAATCGAAGAAATCTCATTTGGTTCGGTTGAGTTTCATGTGCTTCTTATGATGCATTTAATTTGCGCTGAACTAATGCACGTGGCGGATCCACAAAAAAAGCAAAACTCAGAGTGTTGGAAAATCAGTATAACCGAGAGAGAGATCTCCCTAACCTTTCGCTTGACCAATCTTGAGCCTCCCTCCCTAACCTGAAGTACCTTTCCTCTATATCTTTTCCCGCACTATACCCTCCTCGTTTCCACTGCTATTTCCATGTCTCTGACCCGTGAAAGATCAGGGGAAAGAGAGAGAGCGCGCTCAATAGGCTCGCGCACTCGCTACTGTTTCTAATGGATGTTGACAGGTCTGTCTACTTCACGCGTGTTAGAGAGCCCTTGGAACTCGGAGAGTTATTTAGAGAAAGAGAGGGTAGAATCGGGATAATTTTATTTGGGTCGGTTGAGTTTCACGCGGTTCTTATTATAAAGTTAACGAAAAAACCCACATAAATAAGTGAATTTAGAGAAGTTAAAAAAGATTCCGGGCAGAAATTTGCAGTGCACTGGAGTAAGTGAGTAGGCGAGTCGCGTTGTTGAAAAAATCGGATTGAATCTGAAGTGCGACGGGCAGAGTGGGGCGAGAGAGCGTGCGAAATCGAGAGAGTCAGAGTGTCGAGTGGGTTCTACTAGGGCTGGCTTGACTAGAAATGGTTTCTCCTCATTTCATACTCTCTCAGAGGTCAGAGAGGCGAGAGGAAGCTTAAAGTGAGAAGTTTCTTGATAAGTCTCTCGCCAAAATTGCACTGCACACTGATTGCAATTCCGCCCGAAAATATACGTTCAGTAAGACAAGAGGGACGAGAGAAGGGAACCAATCTCGGGGAAACCCTTGCTTCTAGATTGTTGAAGAAAAGGACAAAGTTGAGGCTGAACACGAAAAATAAGAAAGCGAGTGTTCGTTCAAAAAAACAAAAGTGTCAAGTCACGCCTGGCTTAATGACAGCCTATCTCTGGGCAATAGTCCATATTTTCATCCAAAATAGCAATCCAAGGTCAAGAAAAAGGAATCTGCAAGAACTTAACATCGCGACAAAATTAGCAGAACGAATAAACGCGAATGAGTCCTGACAGCCAAAAAGTGCGTTTGCGATGATTTAAAAAAAAAATGCGCGAAAACAGAGAACAGAAGGCCCTGTTTCACTTGTGATAATCTAGTGCTGGTAAGTAGTCCATTTCACATCCCATTTTGATATCTGAAATGCTTAAATATGCATCGGGAAGCATCAAAATTAGCAGGAACTGGGGATGGAATGGGTCCTGACAGCCGGCGGAATAAATAGTCCACATTGCCCGCCCGTCCATCTCTCATTGGGTATTGGGGGGGGAGGGGGCTAAATTATGGGGGTGCGGGGGCTTCGGGACCGGGGAAGACCTAATCTGGCTCCTCGGGTAGGGGGCACTATCCTCGTTTCCCGCACTACTTCGGCCCTTCGTCGATGAGAAATCGCGGTCTGGTGAGAGACGGCAGAGAAGGAGAGGCAGAGGGAGAGAGTGGGGAAAGGGAGGAGGGTACGTGATAACCGAGGGCAACCTACGAGCTAATTGCTCTATGAATATCCGGCGATAGGTGAGTGCGGGAAATTGAGCGCTCACAGGGCAATTCATCAAGGTTCATATCGGAAAATGATGGCAAAGTACTTTCAGGGGATCTATACGTGAATTACGAAAAAATATGAGTTTGGGATACTTCTAGATATCGTCAAATAGGGAATGCGACCTCTGAAACGACTCTAGATGACCGCTGAACAAGTCGAATCACAGCTTACAGACGAGATAGTGTGCGAAAATGAGAGACCGCCCTGCTTTCCTGTCCAAATTTGCACAGCGGCGGAACAGTGAGTGAGTTTGTCACAACAACTGTTGTCGAGTGGGGGGGGGGGGACAGAGACCGGAGAGAACGAGTCAATGAAGAATCGTCTGACTCTCTCATTCCGACACACTCTCTCGGTTCTCTGACTGGAGAGAGATAAGGTGGAATGGAGAGAGAAAGACCGGAGGGACGAGCCAAAGAGCGCGTTGGAGCATTAGTGAGGAAAGCAATGCTTCAATGACCGAAACAAGAGAGATCCGGCTGTGAAACACAACTATTCATTTGCCAAGTTACTGATCTGACGTGTGAAAATCGCGAAAATGTCAAGTTCATTCGGTGCAAATTTGCAATGATTCACCCTAGAGGTACATCAAGTGCTGTAGATAGGAAATTCTCGAATTGATTGTGCAAAATTGTCGTTTATTCGATGACTACTACGGCCACGTAATCTAGAGATGAAAGAGGGGAAGAAGCAATGATAAATTGACATTTCTGCAATAAGAATTCAGTGCCCAGATTCACTGTCAAGAGTCTCGAGGAGATCCTACAACATTCACAATCCGACCGTATATTTGATGACTACTACGGCCACGTAATCTAGAGGGGGAAACGGGGAAGCAATAACAATAAGAGAGAAACCATTGACTGTTGCCAAGGAACGCTAAGAATTCGAGTGAACGAGGGAAAAAGGAAGGTAAGGCGCTTCAATAATCAAAGTGTCGTCAATCCTTGTTCTCACGATTCGGGTGCACGTTTGCTGAGAAACATGCAATTTAATTCTACTCCATGTTAAAGAAAGACAAACTCAGAAAAAATAGGAAGAAAAAAAGAAGAAGAGAAGGGAGCGCAATTTGCCACCAACTAGGTTCGCAAAAGGGAGTATGGTTTAGAGCGGCATAGTCGGAAGGGAGGAGGAGGGGGGGGGGAAGGAAGGAGAGGGGGAGGTGGCAGAGTGAGGGGGATAGAACGAGAGAGAGAGAGAGAGAGAGAGAGAGAGAGGCGAGGCAATGGTCACTCTCTTCTTCCTTCGCTCTCTCGGTGGTCATAGAAAGCGAGAGAGCATGGGGAACGGAGAGAGTCCGAGTGGAGGGAAGGAAGGAATCAACAGGAGTAGTAACACTTTCGCCCCGCTGCCGGTTTGCATCAAATAGGCCTGTTCCGTCCTACGAAATATAGCTACAAATGGAGCGAAAAATAGGGGGACAAGTTTTTTTGGATTTTTTTCAAGACATGTTCTGGGGAAAATAACTGCCAGAAGCCTTTCAATCCTATTATTGCAAGTGGCTGAAACACAACCCATTCAACGGAAACAAAGGGATGACTATTTTCGAAAATACGCAGTCTTGCAAAAAAAGAGACGGGTTGGAAAAATAGGTAGGAAAGCCATCGTGACTTTCACTACTTTGCGTCTCACTCCTGGGCAGTAAACAAATATACAATGCGAAATTGAGAAGATGAGAGAGCAGGCGAAAGTGAGAGACGCCAGACAGCGAGACGAAACAATCAGAGCAGCGAGAGAGTGGGGCGGTCGGCGAGAGTGCAAGACGGCTAGAGAGTGAAACTTCCGAAAACTCTGGCAGAAAGTAAGAGGAGGTCCCAATTCCTCTGCGTCTCTGCCCCACACAATCATCATTAGAAATTCCTTAGGGGCCTTCGCCTCATCAGCCTATTGTATCTTGCTGAATGAGATGCGGAGAGGAGGACCTTGACTTGGTCTCATAGTCAGTTCTCCTCTTTCCACATGCTCACTCGGCAAACAGAACAAGCGATAGATGGGCGAAAATGAGAGGATTACGTGCAATACTGCGTAATTTGCGCCGGATTCACTCCTCTCATGAAATCTCGTGGCATTTTCCCACTGACTATCAGCGAACTTTCACGCAATTGCGCATCCAGAAATAGCGACCAATTCTCTGCAGAGGAGTGGAGTGCTCATTAGCAGAGATTTTCTCTGAAGCAAATCAGCTGCTTAGGATAGAAATAGCTCAAGGTGACTGATGCGAATTAGAAATCCTTTCCAATATCACGTATAACTAGAAATACCAATCGCCAGATATAGAGCTATATTTACCACTACGATATAGTGTTTTCGAAAGGCATTCACGGGAAAGCCTACGCATGTTCATTAACACGAGACAATCGCACGACTACTCTCTCAACGGACGATTGCGTGTGTATTTTACTGACTATCATACACAGAAGGAACAATAATATCGCCAGTGAGAGAGGCGAAGAGGGATTCCCATAATAATTCACAAATACTCACAGTTTTTGCCGCGCTCCCCATAAACACTTATGGGCCGGACCCATCTATTCACATCCTTTCACTTGACAAAAATGGGCTCTCTACATTTCGCAGGATCTCTTTTCTCTCTGACTTACGTGTCTTGAGAATGCCATTTATTCTCTTCATTTCTCATGATCCATAGTAGGACTGGAAGAATGAAAAATCCAAATCTTCATCTCTCATTCTCTAATGTCGCTCTGAAGATTAGTAAGACCAGCAAAAATTAAGAGATTGTTCATTATCTCTATACGTCATGCTCTCAAGTGTCTCTGATCAAAGTGAGAATGCACGAAATAGAAGCCAACTATTCTCATAGTCCCACTTGTTGAGTAGATATCCTATCAACCCGAGAAGCGAGAGCGTCAGAGATGCCAGCGTCTAATCATATTCTCATCACAAGTCCAAAACAAGCGTGTGTGCGCCATATGGATAATTTGATTGTTCCTCTGCGTCTCTGCCCGCCCTCTCCATTTCCCATGCTCTCTCATCTTCTCTGACCAGCAAGAGAGCCGGGAGCAGGAGCCGGCTAATTTCCGGTCAGCCGGTAACGCAATTATGCGGGAATTTGCGGCTGCTGTTTTGTAAACAACGGTCAGCGGATTGGGCGACGGATGGTCAACTATAAATAGTGGAGGCCAGATTCGTAAGTCAGGGGGAAATGGAATAGTGGACCCCAAAAACAGAAGAAGGAAAGTGAGAATGATCTGCCTTTCAAGTACAAGATAATCCGGTTTCACGCACTACCGTCAACTGGGAATAAAACGTTCCACAGACGATATTTTATCACATTTTATCATAAAGCACAATAATGGCTCCTATTTCCGTCAGAGTTGACGAAATTGCACAATTTTTGGAATTTGGACGTTTCAAGTGATAGTCTTTAAGACACAGATAAAAAGAAATAATCAAAAACTCAAGAAAGTACAGTATCAAAAGCGTGGTGTGTGGTGTGATTTCGAGCCACGGAGTGCGTGTGACGTGCACCGGTGCAATTCTCAATTTGCCATTTTTCGCACTCGAGGCATTCAATTGATACATTTCGTCACCATTTCGAATTTCAACGGATATGTGCAAAAAAAAGACAAATTGAGAAGTGCACCGGTGCACGTCACACGCACTCCGCGGCTCGAAATCACACCATACACCACGCTTTTGATACTGTACTTTCTTGAATTTTTGATTATTTCTTTTTATCTGTGTCTTAAAGACCCTCACTTGAAACGCTTAAATTCCAAAAATTGTGCAATTTCATCAACTCTGACGGAAATGGGAGCCATTATTGTGTTTTATGATAAAATATCGTCTGTGGAACGTTTTATTCCCAGTTGACGGTACCTAATATCACCATTCATAACAAGTACACAAATATTCAACAAACAGAGAAAAGGAAAGGAATTCAACTGGTTCCATCTACCTACTACGAGTTCAGATTTTGCACTCGAGTGCACAGTAATTCTGGCAATTCAAAACTTTTCCCGAATTCCTCATCTTAGCCTAGGTATGCTCGGAAAACATTAAATGATAGAACATAGACAATTGAGAGACTCCTCGATGGTAGCCTCCTACTCGGAACTGCGTGACAGCTGTCCCCTGTCTCTCTCTCTCTCTCTCTCTCTCTCTCTCTCTCTCTCTCTTGATCGAGTAGTGATGAAGAGGAAGATCAAAGAGGACAGACGGTGTAGGGGATGAGATGAGACAACATGAGGTCTTGTTTTGGATGGGATATGATGGAGCTCCTGGCTCGTGGAACGATAGATAGGCGATCAATGTAGAAAGGCAGTGTAAGGACGACAGACGATTAATGATAGTAGATGCGGCCCACAGGTTTTGTCCCCAGGTGCCGGCGTTTCTACGTAGTGATCGCGTACGATGCTACGATGTGTGTGCGCTACGAAAGGTACATACAAGTGATCAAAGAGACGAGTATGGCCACGGGGCTTCTGTCTTGGCTTGTTCCCAGATATCGGTGGACCTATCAAGTGTTGCTATCATGCCAGGGGAGATACGAGGAAAGATTAAAGTGAAAAGGTCTTGCTTGGGAAAGAGGAGATATTGATGAAGATGGAAAGGCAAACTGATATGCTCAATAGATTGGAGAGCCCACATGGAATAGCCGGTGAATGAATATGAGAAGGAAGCTATCAGGAACACGTTGCGTTATTGTAGATACCCATAAAATTTATTGGCCTAATTTTGTCAACACACACCATGGGAGTTACTGTTACAGAAAGGCTGTTTTTCCATACCTCATGAAACACAACGGAACGTAGAGCAAGAAGAGAGCAACGCAACTGGGACAGTTTCCGGGGAGCACTGGTAAATGATTAGAGAGTATGAGAGAGCGCGGTGATTTGAGAGGCGCAGACAATCGAAGAAAGTGGTCGATTTGCATGCATTTGCTGACTGCCGAGTGACCATTCACAGGTTTCCCTCATTCAGCACGCATCTAGCCTTGAGTTGATGGAGATTGTCTGCCTATCTCTCATTTTCAAATAATCTCTCGTTTCTCTGACGGACGATAGATTGGGCATGATGATGAGACGGGACCATTTGAGGGTGGGTTTCGAGGGTGAGGGAGGATTAATCATAGCCTTGATGGCGATGAGAAATAGTGAGTGAGAGAATGAAGAGGGCCATTTTGGTGAATTTCATTTTTTTCCAGAAGATTATTGTGCAGGATCGAGATAAACTAAGATCCTTGGAAGATCGCGCGTGAAACATTAAGGGTTGATTGGTAGAGGGCAAACAATAAATCAAACTGACGAGAAGTTTTTCTAATTTTGCATGAAGTTATTGAGAACTCGTTTTGAAAAAAAAAACACTGTTCTTGAACCTTTTGCCATTTTTGTTCAGCTACTTTTCCATATAATTTGAATACAGCATTTTTTTGAAATGATCGCGAAGTTAATGAAGTAAAAGAGCGGAATCATCAATATCTGAACTACACTAAGCTTGACGTCGAATTCGATCACAGTTGTGATCAATCAAAGAATCAAAGAGTGAGCATGAGACGATAATAGGCACTGACAAGGTGAGAGTAGCAGGAGGGATTGTATCACAACACAGGTGAGAGGAGCGAGCGGGAAAGTGTCAAATTTTGGAGGTAACCGACGGCAGATTACTATATCTTTTTAAAAATGCTATGACCAGTACATTGATCCGTGCTCTTTGTCTCGTCTTAAAGGACCCGATGAAACCTATCTGATCACACATTGGCGAAACTTCAAGATCACGAGGCATAGAATATGGAAAAGTTTAGATACATCAAAGCAAGCGCAAATTATATGAAAGACTACTTTCATCCCTGGGAAGGAGCGAGCAATAAGGGTCGCCGTCTCTTCATTTCGCACACTCTCTCGCCTCTCTGACCGGCGAGAGAGTGTGGGAAAGGAAGAGACGGCGACCCGTATTTCGATCTCTAGCGAGCAATATGATAGGTTCCCGATCGAGAGCAGTGGAGCGATAAAATCGACGGGAAACCAGGTCGGTTTTCACTTTCCCTAATGGGTATCATCAGCCGGAGCCGGATCGGCTACTAAATATCGGCTCTGAGGAGCCAGTGATTAATTCCCGGTCGCATAAATGCCGGATCTCAAGAAATCCTCTGGCCTCTCTTCCTAAAGTGCCTCAGTCCATCCCTCTCCTAATGGGTGATATCGAAAGCTGCGGCTCTCTTGACTTCTATCTACGTCCTTCATGCTCTCTCGCAGGTCAGAGAGCGCGAGAGAGCATGCGAAATTGAGAGAGCATGAGGAGGGAGATTTCCTGTACTTAGACTGAGCGGCCTAATGGTTCGACTCTCTCCATTTCGCATGCCCTCTCGCATTGTCTAGCGAGCTAGAGAGCTTGAGGAATGAAGAGACGGAGGAAATGAATTCCTACTGCTACTGACAGAATAATTGAAGAGAGAGAGGAGGAGAGGGCGACTCTCGCGGCGATTGATGTAGGGTACGATGGGAAGAATGCTGGCCTGTCTGGCGAAAACAAATATATAAATTGAGGCTATTATCTCAGAGTCTACCGGACTTGAGTGATATTGCTTAAAAATGGTCTAACCGAATAGAATCAAAAAAGAATAAATTCAGCAAAAGGGCTTCTCCCAAATAAGGCTGCACTCTCTCAGCAGTAACGAAAAGACAGGGCACGAAGAACAACGATTTCCTCACTATGACAGCCCTATTCACAAACAGTGGCTGGCGGTTCCGCGGGTTAGCAAGCGTTTGAACGAAAACTGGCGGAATTGAGGGAATTATGCTAAACAGACCAGATCGTTCGACATAACCCGATAAATGCTGTCACCCATTCGATTCTCATGCTAAAATAGTCGCTCTGAATGATGGTGTGTCTTTGATGCGGGAACATGCATCAAAACCATGTTATCACAGGCGTGCATTAACTATTCTCTTAATTTCGCACCATATTCTAAGGGGCTTCGCTTATATCTAAAAGAATAAAAATAGAGAGAAAGGGAGAAAACTGCAAGAACATTTTCATGCTCCTAGTATGACGCAAGAGCATAAAATAAGGCAAGCTGCTATAGCGCATACACTTTTCCCGCAAATAGAGAGCGAGGCATCAGATTAATTAGGCGTGAAGGAAAGAAGGAATGAATTGAATAGCCGCTTCTCAATTATTTATTCATTCTCACCCTATCTGACCTGCGAGAGAGCACAGGGAATGACGAAAGGGAGAGATGGGGAGACATGAAGGAGGAATGAAAAGGATGGCGCGAAAGATGAGGGATGAAATTTACGTGAGAGAGATCCTTGAGTGAATAAATAAGGCAATTTTCACTTGGTTACGCTGTGCACAAAAATTATGAATTCATATGAGTTTCAATGATGGAACAAAGTTGAATGAAACCACAGAATTACAATTTGTCTTCGAAACAACATTCGAAAAAGGAACACTACGACGAATTAATGAGAGCTCCGCTCTTCTTGAGTGAATTTCCATTTTATCACACGGTATTCCACTGCACAATACGTATTATGTATCACCGTGAGAAGACAATAAAAATTAATCCATCGAAGCAAACTGAGACTCCGGGTACTTAAAAAAAAGTCACGCGATAACATAATTCCAGAATTGATATGCGCATGGGAGAACTTTGTGACCTAATTTCTCATTTTCACACATTCACGTGATGCGAAATAACAGCAATCAAACCGATAAGTTTCACAGATATGACAAAATGGATTGGATTCACTGAAACTCATTAGCGCTTCATCACCTCATAAAAAACATTTAAATTTGGCTTCTCACTCCAACTGAGGCCACGAATGTGCCCATAGAGATGTAGCAGTGAATTGAGCAACCGAAAATTTGCAGAAATATTCGAGAAAAAAACTAAAAGCCTTCAAAGACCAGCACTCTCTTTTGAGAGATTCTGACATCAAAATCCGCGAAACCCAGATAAATAAATTACATGAATAGTGTAGACCGAAAGATCAGCCTTCGCTTCTGACCCCATTCTCTGTTTATTTTCGGTGCTGCTTGACAGCAGTATTCGCAGAGCAATAAACGCCGTCGCACCATTCCTAATCTTTTTCTCTAACCCTCTCCATTTCCCATGATCTCTCACCTACTCTGACCTCGCACTCTCTTCATTTCGCCTGTTCTCTCGCTCACTCTGACCATCTAGGGAGCAGGCAAACTGAAGAGACGGACCGAACGAGCTCATAAAACGCTGGCCCTCATACAATATTGATGGGGGCCGCGCGAGTAATGGTCGTGCTCCCCTCTTTTTGCGTGATCTCTCGCTGGTAAGAGAAAGCGAGAGATCACACAAAACGGAGAGAGTCAGACCGTGGGGAACGATGAAAATGGGAAGCTGGAGGGAGGAAAAATCGCTCCAGAGAAAGGCACGGAACGCGCTCCCCGCACATTGTCATGCATGAATTGTGAGAGTCAGAGAGTGGTTGCGAGGTGATGGACACCAGAATATCTGGAAGGATTCGGCCAAGAGATTTGGTTTCAACACAGATAAAAAAGCAAAGAAATATCTGAAAAACTACGCTGTTAGCAGACAAAAACAAAAGTGTACATAACTGTGTGATATCAACTAGAATCAGACAAAAGAGAAAAAAGGTGCTGCAGGATAACGAAACACCCAACGATCGAATTCATGAAATATTTGGGAGGAAAAAAGTGGAAGTGGCTAGATGAACGTTTGGAAAGATGCGTATTTCTAACAATTTAGGTAACAGGAATGAATAGTCTGAGCGCCCAGAATAGCCCATCAGTTGCTCAAATACTGACAGCCTGACAGCGAATTATGCAAATGCAATGGACCTGAGGGCAGGGGAAGATTGAGCCCTGTCTGAGAGGCAGTGGGAGGAGGAGATTTGTGGGTGGCCAATAAATTTAGAAAGCAGACGCTACAGGCTTCACTTAAAATGGCCTCTTGCATTCGTTTTTTTTTATTTTTCTGATTCTTTTAATGAGTTTCACAAAGTATACAACAACGAAAGAGGAAGGTGAAAGGTAATGCATGGAGTGTTCATTTCTTAGAAAAATTCAAATACAGCCCGAGGAACTAGAAATTGTGTAGCAACAGTGTGATCGTTCGGCCAGTTATACAACCGAACTACCATCTGTAATCGTCGGTGCCTTTTTCTCGAGGGAGTATGCAAGTATAGTCCTCGACGCTCTAATTCACATGAAAATTGTAATCAGATGAGTTTCATCTAGATCGCAAGAAGGGAAAACGATATCGAATTCAATGGTAGTACAGTAGGAGTTGCAAAAAAAACAACACTATTCATAGCATAAGAACTCTTAGAAATAGGAAAATCTGAAGAACGCCTCTCAAATCTGCCGCTACCACCTGTAATCGTCTGACCCCTTTTCCCGAGGGAGTATGCAAATATTACTCCCTTCGCCTCTCCCTCAGCTCCCCTCCCCAAGGGGCATTGCCTATCTACTTCCCTGTGTTGTCTAACCACCTGCGCTCTCTCCAATCACCATTATCCTTCGTTAAATGGAACGAAATTCGGGCGATTTCGCATGTGAGAAGTTGCGAGAAGTGGTGTTTGCTTCCAGTTGCCAGATGTGGTACAAGTGGGAGGCGGCGAGAGTCTGTTGTTGAGTGAACTAAAAAGGTTGAACGAGGGAGGGAGAAGTCTCAAAACTATTTATGACTTCCGAATGAACCTCGAAAGTTGAAAAAGACTGCAAGTATGTTTCACGAGGTGATTTCATAATGTTCTACATGTGTTGAAGCAATGGTTAAGGCGATCACTTTATGAAAAAAAATCTTCTTTTAAATTTGGCATAAAGGAATTTGACAACTCACGCAAAGCCAATTTGCTCAATAGGATAAGCACAATTTCCATTGCAAATGCGACTATTTTCTTCACTCTTTTTCCATTTCACTCTCCTCCACTCCTCCATTCTTCTATTTTGCTCTCATCGCGAGTGGTCGGGCGGTACGCGCGCGAAGGAGAGAGAGGACACGCCTCTCCACCACAAACACGCTAAGTACGGTATCGTTAATCTTTGATCTCTACAGTAACTTGTGACTTACCGTAACCCACCGTCCATTCCAGAAACTATGCAATCTCTTCTGGATACTCTCTTGCTGCTCGCCGTCACAGTATGCACTCTGGCCGTCTCAATGATCGTAGGTACGGTAACGACGAGTACTGTAGTCCTACAGTAACCAGCATCACCGACGATCAACCGAAACCTCCTAACGTATCCCAACCGACGTACCCCTACCGTAACCCATCCTACCCTATTGGTACCCAACTTACCGTACCCTTCTCACTCCAGGTTGCGGTTCGAAGAAGCCTTCCATACTCAATCAGCCCCTACCGTATCCTTACCGTATTCCTATCATATCCCTACCGTAATCCCATCTAAGTAACCTACCGTACCCCTACCGTGTCCCTACCTACCATATTCTTTTCCAGGTTGCGGTTCGAAGAAGCCAAAGGTGATGACGGACATGCCGAACACGGGCGGTGCAGACAGCAAGATGGGCGGCACGGGCGGCAGCACGAATAGCGGCGCGCCCCCGCCCGCGCCCCCACCCACCGCCGTGTCACAGGTACGGGGTCAGGGAATGAGGATATTGGCGCGAAAAGGGTGCGGTAGCTCGGATACTGTGTGAAAGAAGACGGTTAGATAACAGTGGACGCATAGGATGAGTCCTGCGCCAATTGCGGAGCACTCCCACCGACTGCCGTGTCACATGTGGAGTGTTTGGTGCTGGTGATGGCGCCTCACTAATCAATACGGTGGGGGGGGGGGGGTACAGTAGGTGTACCGTAACCTACCCTACCCTAACCCTTCCGTTGAGGACTCGAAGGACAAGAAGGACGCGGCGCCGAAGTCGCTCAAGCCCGCGTCGCCCTCTACGAACCCCGCCGACCAGTCCGACAAGAAGGTCTCCGAAGTCAAGGTACCGTAGCCCTACCTTAACCCTACCGTTACCCTTCCGTAACCGTACCGTAACCCTACCGTAACCCCACCGTAACACTACCGTAACTCCACCGTAACCCTACCCTAACCCCACCTTATCCCTACCGTACCCCTCCCATCTCAGAAAGTCCCCGGGGGCGCGGTCGAGGACGACGGTGGCTACGAAAACTGCAAGGACATGTCGCCCGAGGAGCTCAAGAAGGCGCTGTGAGTGACCCGCAAGCGCGCCAAGTCACTACAAGTGCGCCCGGCCCCGAGTGTTGGCGCACATCTGGCGCGCGGGTCACCCGCCCAAACCGCAGTCTGCGATAAAGCGATATCGATAAACGATAAAGCGATCCGTGCTCTCTGGAATTTGTTGTTGTTGTTGTTGTTTTGATTGAAGAACATCGTTGAAGAATTGTGATTAGAATTTTCGATCCCTCGAATGACTAATGTCGTAATAGTAAAAAATATCATTTCCGATACGCTCCGCTTTGTTCTGCCACTCCTGTCAATCAACGTTGACAGTCCAAGCCGACGATTCCGTACTCGATTCCTTGTTGTTCCATTGTTCTTCGAAGGGTTGATCTCAATTTCTTTTCTCTTGTCGGAAAGCTTGACTAAGAAAAAAAACCAAAACATTATCATATCATGAAAAACTCCGTTCGGTTCGAGTCAGAGAGAATTGTTCAAGATAAGAAAGTAAATGGTGAGAGAAAAAGTACTGATCACTGATAGCAGATTATCTCTTTCCCGTCAGACGACGTGAGACATGAAGCAGGGTGAGTAGTCGTGCTGTCAGATCAACTCTTTGTGAGGGGATAGTGTGCAAAATGAAGAGACGTAGTACACTGACCAGATAAGAAGGAGTAATCCCCTGATAAAAGCTCGTCTTTCCAGCCGTAGTACTCTCTCTCTGTCAGTTCCAGACAGTCAGTTAGCGATGCGCATGGTCGGACTGCTACTGCTGCTGGTTACGGTAGCCGTAGCAACTTGGGTACGTTACCGTAGGAGATTATACCGTAGAAATTAGCATTTTTATAGATCATCCTATTCCTCGAACAAAACGCAATCGGTTATTGTAAAAATCTTTAACGAAGTCCCTGAAACATATCCCGTTAAATTTCCAATTTACAAACAAAATAGTCTATTGATAATAATTTTGAAATTCGCAGCTCGGCGATGAGTACTGGACGCTGATCGGGCCTCGCGGCGAACCCATCCAGGTTGGCACCATCCCATTTCCCGGCTCCCGGTTCCCGGCTTCCGGCTTCCGAATTCAGATACCCGGCGCTGCTGTCATTTTCAAATTCAGGGCGAAGCTGCAAACTTTGCGCGCGTCGCGCACTTCTTCAAACCACAAGAGGAGAACCGATTCGTTGCTTACTGGTGAGCAGTTTCATTTAATTCTAGTGAAATATTGATGTAATTGTGCAAGATCATTATACTCGGATCATTATAGTTTATCAATTGATCCGGCAAGAAAATAATGTAATTCGAAAATGAAGAATCCATTTCAGGATGACCAACACACACTACGCCGGAAGAATGTACGAGCAGTTCGGAGAAGCGTTCCGGAAGGAGGAAGAGGAGGGAGAGGGTATGGGCTATTGGATACTCTATAATCCTAGTCAGCTTCGAGCTCGTGTCTATTATTTATGGTTTATTTTTCGTCCGCGAGGAAATATTGAACTTGTCCAGATAAAACGATTTAAAGAATGTCTGTGAAACATAATCAACTAAGGAAGGGAAATTCCAGCCAAATACTGCGCTCGCTTCTACGGCTCGAGCGGGGAGGCTGTTGAGGTTATATTTACAATCGATTTCTGATATTTTGAATAATAAAATTCAGACCTGCGAAAATTTCCGCATTCTCACCGTGCCTGATCGCTACAGGGACCAAACGATGCAAGTTTTGCGTTCGTTATCTTTGGAAAAAAATTGAAAAAAATATTAATAAATTATTTTCCAGATTTGCGTGGACAAAGATAGACTCCGTCGACGAGCCAGGGGATGACAAGATCGGGTAAGCATCTTTACTTTTTAATGCCATCTTTATTTTGAGAATTGAGTTAACAGCTCTGATTCCATCTAGATGTTCGGTCAGGTCGCGATTCAGTTCGAAATAAATGAATAATATTGCAGATACAACGACCATCTCGTGTGCGCGTTCGGTTATGAACCGAAGAAGAACGAGGATGGAGTAGCTGAGTACAAGGTCTGCTTTTTAAAGCAAATATCATGAAACGTCATTATTTGAAGAATTGCAATGTGTTTTTTTTATTATAATGAATTGGCATATAATAATTGGTGAAAATTGAAGATCTGCAATCTTGGGATTAGGTTTCAAACTGCAATAAAATAGATGTCGTTTGAATCAAACTGTGATTTCGATTTTGTGATCCTTCAAATGCAATACTCACCGCTTCTTCTGCAACTCCCAGCTACCGTCTCGGCGCCTTGTCAATCAACCACTCTTTACGATAAAAATAGTAGCCGATAGTGGCGCTTCTCATATAATTGCGCACTGCCTAGCAGCTAGAGTAGGCGAGAGATCACTCTAATTGAGAGGATCATCGACAATTTTTATTACTGGGTGTATAGTAGCATTCCTTGCCGAGAAAGTGACGATCTTGGCGGGATCGGAGACAAAGAGCTCGTTATTTGATAAAGTGACGGGGGTTCAGGCTCTTCTTTGGTATTCAAGGGCGTTTCGTTCAACATAATTCGAGGGAAAAAATTACAAATCAAAAAATATATAACAATTCCAGGATTTCACCTTCGGCGATGCTGTCCCATCTCAGAATACGGCCAACTCGGTGAACCCATTCCTCAGAACGGGCACGGTGAGAACGGGCACTTTTTTTCATCATACTCATAAAATATTCGTGTATATAAAAAATAGCATAAACACAAACATGAATTTCAATAAAAAAAAACTGGCAATTTAACCAGAAAATCGAAAAAAGACGGATCTATGGCTTTCAAATCAAGATACAACTACTCCAGGTGAACGTCAACGATTACGAGAACTACCTCCTGCGTCTGCTCGTCGGAGAGAGTACCGCGCAGCAGAACATTCCGCGTGAGAAATATTTCAAAGATTTTTTTCTTTAAGTTTTCAAAAAAAAAATCAAAATGAAATCGTATCGTGCAACCTTCTTGCTTATTTCAAGTGTTCATGAAGCATAACGAATAAATCGGTAGAGCGCCAACCCGGAAGTACATCATTTCGATCAACAACATTATTCTTCATTCTTGTCCTTTACAATATCGTTCTGCCCTCAAAACATGATGGTTTTTCGTTTGAGGCCTCCCTTCTCCTCCCTCCCACCAACAGCATCACGCTCATCGACAGCACGTGGAGAGACGGCCGAACGTGAACCATCTTCATGAGGAACAGGTGAGTAATTGTGATGCCAAGATATACAAAACTGTTGCCATGTTTCTACTCTGAGAGATATCGCAGAATGCATAGATGGTTCATACATCGCGAAAGCCCAAGTGTGGAGATGGTTTTTCCACGTTCGACTTCTTAATTGTTCCCGTTGGCCGCTGAGTTTCACGTTTTTCATATCAATCGCTGTGACGTTCCTTTTTGATATTTCCGAGAAGAGTGATCAAAATCAAATATTTTAAAACCAACAGGGTTTTTTTTCCAGAAAAGGAGTTAAATTAATATTCTAGGACATTTTACGCTTAATTTTTTCCAGAACCAACAGGATGCCGAGTACGCTCGCCGTCTTGCGGAGTACAATGAGCAACTGAGAAAGCAACAAGAACAATCGCAAGCTCAGGATCAGCAGGCGAGAAAAACATTTTCAATTCAGCTCTGTGCATTGCTCAAACACCATAATACGACAGCAAAATTGCTTGACTTTGACGCACCATTACCGGCATTGTCAAATTATAATGGAACTGTCATTCATAGTTATGGAATGTGTTGTGTTTCACGAAATCTATTTGAATAGTTAGGGAACCTTGACAGTAATTGACTTCTTTAATCTCAGAGAATAAATATATTTCAGAACCAGCAAGATGTCGAGTACGCGCGTCGCCTAGCCGAGTACAATGAGAAAGTGCGACAGCAGCAGCTGCAGCAGGTATAGTTTAGAGCCCGGTCGCCGCCTCTTCGTTCTTCACACGATAGTGTGTAGAATGAAGAAGCGCCTATCCGAATTTGGAGCTCTAGTTGCCTTTCATTAATTCTTTCTTCTATTTCGTACTCCTTACACTGGAAATATTTCTAAATATCTGTAATTGCAGCAACAGCAACGCGAGCAGTACGAGCAACAACAGCAGCAGGTTGGGATCACCTTTTGCATTTTGGGTGTTATCGTCGAGTAGATACTCTGTAGACGATAATTTGTCCACAGAATGATGTGTCTTTCAAATAATTGATCTGGTTTAAGGGTTTCTTTTTCTGAACGTGCAGAAGAATTACTTTTTGGTTCTTTGACAGGGAAGGTATTTTCTGAGAGCAAAAAGAAAACGACAGAGAAATGCAGTCGTTTGCAGCAGCCGCAAGTGCACGTGCAGGCCACCCATCAGCAGACGACCGACAATCGATTCATCTGTGATACCTACGGAAGAGTGTTCGAGATGAGGAGAGAGGATGGGTGAGATTTTGAATGTCATTTGTTTGAATACAGCAATCGAAAGCACTTCATGGCTGGCCTCGTAAAAGCTATGCTTGAAACTTCTTTAAAATAATCGTGAAATACTTAATCATGTCAGTCGCACTCGCTACCACACGTACGATCTGGCTGCGCATGGAGGGTGAGATCCGTTTTTATTTGCCTATTAATGATTACTTTGAGATAAATTCCCCTGGAAGAAGAAAAAGTGAACAATTAATGTCAAAAAAGAAAGCAACAACAAAAAATTAAAACAGTTCTCAAAGATACTGTCCATGAAGCATATCTGGAATTGTCATTCGGCATAATGCAGTGTTATTCCAGCGTTCGTCCCCCATGCACGCTAATCGGCGAGACGGCCGGACAGACGGGACAGCAGGCGGAGGGCAGAGTGGAGCAGCCGGTGCAGCAGCAGCAGCAGCAAGTGCAGCAGCGACAGGAGGAGACGAGGGTGAGTCGTCCGTTAGGTATAACGCAACGAAAATGGGAAGAACAACCTGATTTATTTATAATGATAGAAAACAACTGACTATTGAAGTCAGTGAACACCTCTTCTAATATCTCGTTTGTGAAACATACTTGAAATAAAATATTTAAAAAAACGTAAAACAGACAACAGACAAAAATGAACGACGACCAATGAGTCGGGGAAGCACATTTACAAAAACTATCAACAATGACATCAACATCATAAAAAAGAACCAATTCAGAGGTTTTGGTCGGTTGGTAGTTCTTTTGAAACGGAAAATGTGGATGATCTATTGAATAGCAATACTCCGTTCTCGATTATTTCCCTTTTGAAACCTACCTAGCCCGTCATTCCAGCCCTACTCCGTGCGCCGTTCGTGCACTGGCTCCAGACAGAAGAAGGATGCCGATGGAGACTGCTGATCTTTGATCTTTGATCTTTAGTCTCTGACTTTAAACCTTCTCATTCATCCGATATCCCTAATCACTGCCTCTATCTATCCATCGTCTGATAAACAATTCTGCGTAATTTCATGACTAATGGACGAGAATGATAAAGAGTAATTGCCCGGAAATGTCTAGTGTTAATACCATCGTGTTCTGCGTTGTAAAGTTCTGAGCACGAGTTTTATCAACATCGCACTCGCCAGCAAGTTCTTCATCTATTATTCGACGAGGTATGAAACGAGGTTGTTCAGAATGAATAGTCCAAAAGAATCAGAAATTGTCTAAATTTCCCATGCACTGAAGTGCATTAGACGTGATCAATATGTATACTCAATTTTCCTTGATGCACAAGTAGTCTGGGAAAAAGCGTTAAAATTCGGAGAATTCTTCGATGATGCAAATCATTTCCCAGTTCCGACTACCGTGCTGCCTTCTGATCAGTTTTGCTACGAAAAGGAAGTTCATCAGTTTCGATTGGACCATCAACTAATTTCGAATCAAAAGCGACGAAGAGTTTGGACGTCAGAAGAGGTGTAACGTAGAAGAGTCTTCAGAACTTGAGTTCGAAACACGCGCATTGGTTTCGTCATGACGCACACCCTTCTGTCGAACAAATATTCGCATTTCGATTTTTATTGTGAACTGAGAGATTTGAGAACTTGAGGAGATTTTCACTCAGTTTCATATCTTTGCAAATCAATCGAGTTCACTGTTCAAATGCCGCAGAGATTTTTTCAATTATAATTAATTGTGCGAAAATATAGCTTTGTGTGACAGATCGTGTAGCAAACACCAGCATGCGACTTTATTCGGAGCTAGGGGGACAAGGATCTCGGCATACAGAGAAACAATAGTAAAGCATCGACTCTGGGGGAGGACAAGAGATCAGAGATCAAAGATCAAAGAACAAAGATCACGAGAACGGACTGCAGAAGGGCAGCAGCTCGGACACAGTGCAGCCCATCTCACAGCAGATGTGCTTGATCTGCAAAATGGATAATTACAGTACCCTTGATTACCATATCTTTGAGGTATCGAGAAATGACTTTCTAGTGCCCTTGGAGTTTCCCCGCCTACGTGTTCGGCTATTTAAGCCGCATTTAGTCTTGTCGATATTCAATATGCGATTAGCGAAAGTCTATTAAGTATGGCAGACTGTCAACAAGTGACCTCGAGGCCAAACTACACGTGTTACTTGCGGGGGTGCTGGTACGGAAAATGAGTTCGAAATGAACTCGTGAATGCACATGCTTGACTTGCTAGGCAATTCACGAATTAAGCTACTTTCACTCTTCTTGGGGAGTGGAACTGCAAGAACCCTTTCCACTCTATTCCTTCCAACAGAGTAATACATT
This sequence comes from Pristionchus pacificus, assembly GCA_000180635.4. Taxonomy (NCBI): domain Eukaryota; kingdom Metazoa; phylum Nematoda; class Chromadorea; order Rhabditida; family Neodiplogasteridae; genus Pristionchus; species Pristionchus pacificus. The sequence goes on from CM026579.1 coordinate 23,326,870, forward strand.
CTGATCAAAGTTAGTGAGAAAATGGGCGAAATTGAGAGCTTGCCCGCATTTCGAAATCCATTCTCCCAACCCATCCATCAGGATAGCGCGACCAAGTGGGGCGCTTTTCAGTGAGCAAACGTGCGAAATGCCAGAGTGAAGCGGGCGAGAATTTATGCGCCCCTTTTCTCCTTCTGCTTTACTGTTCTACTCGACGATTCCACGACCGGTTAGCGCCCGACTAAAGGGCTCAAAGTGATGATTGTTCATGAAAAATGCACAGCTTTTGTTTGCGGGTGCGACCCGCTAGTATTGACTTCCCTATTACGCCTTTTGTACGAGTCAGAATTGGATCTGAAATGGATCTCTGCCCGGGGTTTATGGCATGTTTTGAGGTGTGGTTTTCGCCCAAGTTTACGTCCCCGAGCGAATTGAGTTCGGTCGCGTAAGCGAACGCGCTATGACGAAAGTGTAAGCGTCGTAATAATTAAATCGAGATCAAGATTGTGAATAGAGACCGAGGTTTCTAGCAATCTTTTCTCCTGACGAACCACACAAAATCGCTGTTTTCAGAATGTTATATCTTATGTTGCATTATTGAAGCATATTTCAAAAGATAAAGAAAGATCTACAAACTAAATAATAATAAATAATGAATTACCTGATGCAGACTAGGTCTGACCATGGCCCGTCGCGGACGCGAGTACTGTGCTTCATCCGTGTTGTCTGCAAATTCATAATTACTAAATTCCGGTCCCACATTTTCCGGGTCTCTCGAGTCTCATCGTTATTCTTTAGGTTTTTACAGGTCACGACTTCCCGGAATCGAGTGTCCTTTCTCCCCACTAGGCCTAATAACCCGCATCATTACTGGCAGTATTGAAACTTCATGAGGAAAGAAGCGACATAAAGAATGCATGAGGGCGCAACTTCAAAGATCCTAATGGAAGTTGTTGCGGAATCGCTAATTCGCCTCCATATTCGATCAACGACTAATTTCCGGATGATAGGAATTCCCGGCTCTCCCGAAACTTATCATCCTAATCGAATCAAATCAAACATCTGGTCTACACATCTGCACAAATAATCACTGGAAGGATAATTTCCCACACACAATTTCATTTCCTCTTTCTTCGAATATTGAATAGATTCAAATACTCTCCGGATGAAATTTTCGAAAATTTTACACTACCACAATTTTCGATGTTTTTTTCAAAAATTGACTCTGGATCACAATTTCCTACACAATTTTCACAATCTAGAGACTATCGATTTTTCGACTACCGTAATCTAAAGTTACCGTACCCTCGACGCTTCGCCTCCTCCGTCGCATCGAGCACGTCATCGACCAGGCCATCGTGAACGTCGACCCGCCCGGGGGACACATCCGCAGCCGGGTCTCTGGAAAGGGAGCCGTTAAATAGCAAGACCAGCTTTTAGGTGGGATTCCTTGGAATATAGTTTTGATTTGATGATTTTGCTCCTCGTAGCGATTCCTTTGAGACTTTCAACCTATGGTTCTCCGGTGAAACGCATTTGAGACAGCCGGTTAAAGAACAAAGTTCCCATTTATTGTTAATTATAGAAACTGCGTTCGCTTCGGAACTCGTGCACTCGAAGTGACTGGAGTTCTATTTAGCGACGTTTATATTGGGGAAGAAAATCTCCGAAGAGAAAACCTATTGCAGACACGAATTCGAAGCCGTTATCTGCGATGAATTATTTTCAATGATGTCAGATTTGGAAGTTTCCATCTGAGGGGTTTTGGTCCCCTGAATAGACAGGGAATGGTGCTGTCATGCTCTCTCGTTACTATGACCGATAGGAGAGTACACGGAATGAAGAGATGGATTTTTAGCCGGACGCTCCAAATCCGGACCTCAAATGTACATTGGAAAATGTCAATGTCGACTGTGGTAGTCCACCAAAACGCACCCGGATGCTAATTCGCATTGTGGAGGTAACACCCGATGTGGACACTCCAGTCACGCTATGAGGATGCCTATTCCTGTGCAATAATCGCGAGACGACCTGGTGAAATATGCAGTGAAAACATAAGTCTTTCTGTGTGCATTTTTAATTTGCTTTGCAACCCACTTGAAAACAATAACAGTTTGTGCACTTTTAGGGAAGAAGGATGTAATGAGTCATATTTTGAAATCTTGTTTTGACCCAATGAGCTAAAAATGAACTATTATTCACTCAAATCGTAACAGTTATTCATTTAGCGAAGGCGGAATACATTTCCAAAGATCTTCTCAAACTATCCAAATAAGTTATATTTCAAAACCCCATTGTGCTCCTTTATTTTCCAACACATGGAATGGTTAATATATTTTGCGGCGAAGGAAGGGATTAATAGATTTACACTTCCAGGGATCTTCCATTTACGCAGTTTCCCAGAGTATTTCACACGTTTGCTGCGCGAGAATTCCTGCATTTTTGATTATTTCCAATTAGTCTCTAGTCTTTTTTCCTCTCGCTCGAAATAGTGTTTCATCGAAATCGGACCTACATCCCTCATGTGACTTCCGAACATAATTATCCCGTTTCATCCTTTCACCTTCTGCTTCCTACGTATTCGGAGAGTTAAATCGGGGCCATTTCTCATTCAAAATTAGTGGTGCTTTCAGGAGCTTCTCTACATGGCAACCAGCAACCAGCTACTAGCATCCACCTTCTTTTTCTTCGTTTGCTCGTTAAAGTCACAAGGAAACACGGGATGAGCGATCTCTTAAATCCGGAAATAGAAAAGCACCAAAAAGAGAGGTGTACTCAATTCATAATCAGAGGGTACCCTAGCCCACTGATTAGAAGGGCTCGGTGATTGCCTACATAGACACTCACTGATTGCTGGGTAGGAAGTAACAAACGAAATGGACGAAAGGGCGCCAAATTCAGAGGGTACACTTGTCCCCTGATATGATGGCACGATTGACCAAAACTTGCCGGGAAGTAGACAAATAGTCAAAAACAAGACTACCGTGCACCCAATTCCTCACGACTACGACAACATTGATTATCGCAATTGAATCTGGATTTTTAGTGCTGGATTTGTCATTTTGTACTTGACTCATGTTATTAATCTAACGTTTTCATCAATTTTCTTGGGCTTCTTTCTATTTCCGAATCCAAATTTCTTGGAACAACAAAGCGGAAGGGACTGCTCCAAACTCGGAATTGTACCTGTCAGATAGAGATCTGGTTTTGGGGTTGTCCCGAGCTCTTGACTTCGAAATCCGAGCCGGCGTCTTCATTTAGCACACTCTCTCGTCGTCAAAAAGTGTGAGGAAAAAGGCCGCCACTCAAATCCCGAGTTCTACCTGGCACTCCATTCATACCCAATGCGTTCCACCTTTAGCCTTCGGAACATGTGTGCAAGAAATGCACTAAAAAGTGACGAGCGCTGGTCGTTTCTAGGAAATTCGTATCTTTGATCGACAGGAAATGAGCGCCTCTGACGACCGTTTTTCCGAAATTCATCTCCGTTCTTCACTAGACGGGGTTTTATGATCGTAATGCGCTCTCAATTTCGGGGGATGAGGCATCAGGAAGCGACCAGCTCTCGAAATTTTTGCTCAGTGCCGGAAAATTGCTCTCAGCATGAGAAGCGCCGGCTTCTAGAAGAGGGGAAGCGGATGTATATAGGTAGGCTGCCCGAGTATAGGCAGCCCACTTTTGAGCGTGGTGGGCTATTTTCATTGTGCTGCTCGTTGACACTACAACCAGGCTATAAAGCAAATATAACAACAATACCGATGCAAAACAGGAAGTTGGTGAAACTTCTATCGCACCATCTACATGACTTGTGCAGCTTTTTGCGCGATTTCGCGCCCGAGTTTCAATGCAATTATTGTCCGATAATTAGCGGAGCAGTTGCTGTTTAGAGATGCGGAAACATCGCTAGCTCTCCATGTCAGAAGGGGATCCGAAGATACACAGCGGTCTCTCACTTTTGCCTCATCTCTCAACCCCAACTCGAGCAGGACAAAAGTTGCCCGTAGAAACGAGGTACTCAAGAGGGGAGCTCTCCTCTGAGCCTACACTGCCTCCTTCTCTAGCCCCGAGATAGCACTACAAGAGGAGAAATTATGCATCGTCAGGGTATCATCGTTAAGAGGGCCCCATCACTCAGAATTCATCCGCCGGAGAGCTGACGAAGCTTATTTCGCTCCGATTTTACAATTATTTATATTTTTTCCCATCAAAACCCATACCCGATTGACAAAATTCATTGCCTGCCAGCCTTATCATCACCTTGAAACCTTTCCAAACAATTATTTCAGTCATAATCTTTTTCGCAATATCGATTTTTAGTCGATTTTTTTATTTATGCCAAGAAAATAGTCTGCCAACAAGTGCGCTAGCCCGCTAATTGGATCTCCGCGACATGTCATAGGAGCTTTATTTTCCTCCCACCAGACCCCATCAGTAATCGGCTCCCCGTCTGTACTACGTTGATGAGGGCCGGGAAATAGCTCTCAGAAAGCGGAGAGCCGGCTTTTCGGCCGAAATGGCAACCGCGTAATTGACTTAGGTGACCTACTAGCGCCGAGTCCATAAGCGCGTCCCCTGAGATATGAGGCTATTGTTTCCTCTGGCTAATTACGGAGAGCCGTAGAAATTGGCGGACCGCGACCATAACCGGGAAGTAGTCAACGAACTTTGAAAAGAAAATTGTGTCATATTTGCATAGAGCCATGAAATACTTTCTCAATTAGTAAAAGCCGGCTCACCATTCGCTTCTGATTGCTGCAGCAGCAGTGTGCACATTCCGATCACCAGCAGAAGAGCTCCCCGCATTTCACCCTCAAATGCCTTGTTTTGACCCGATGAAAACAATAACAACGAAAACAATAAAAACAATAACACGACAGAGACATCCCAGTAGGCTTCTCGTTCATGCGCCCTAGACTGGGCTGCCGCACCTATCGAGACTCCGCCCCCTTCGAATTCGTGGCCGTTTCTCCCTATGTCTCTCCGTTTTTCGTCTGACTCTTTTCATTTCACTCACTATCTCGCGCTCTCTGACTGCCGAACGAAACGGTAAATGTGAACGTTTCTCTTCGTTTTTCAGAGACAGCCGACAGAGCGAAATGGGCGTTTTTCGAAAGGGGCTCGTCTATCTCTTCAAGGTATCCCGTAATCATATGACGAGGACCGTTAAATCGGAGGGCAATAAAATAGGAGTGATGGGTGGCGAGTTGCCGGAGATTTCCTCCGGCTCAGGATCATGCGGCTCCGGGAGCATGAGGAAGCGCTTACGGCGGGGGAAGTGAGATGGGGGGGGGGGGAGAATTTAAGAGGAGGGTGGGAGGGGGGCGCGGTGAGAACCCATGCATATATTAGCAGGCTAGATTCGATTTAGCAACCGGACGGTGTGGTGTTTTTGAGTGGTTCTCGGAAGCTCAGTGTTCATAGGCGAGAGTCTGCGCCGTTCTTTGAAACTAAGACTCAAGACAAAGGCAAAGGTGTATCCACGTCAAGCGATTTCACGTCGTAAGACAACGCTAGGTGGGACCAGCTGGTAAGGCCAGCTGTTAGATGACGAAGAATACACCTAATAGCTTGAAACGATTTCGACCATCCAAGTCAAGAAACGGTAGCCTAAGGCGCTGTGTATGTGGAATGCTCAACACACTGAACTCCTGTTCTTCTGGTCCTATGTCCAAGAAAACAACAAGAAAGCGGATAGAGCAGCAATTGTCGAAGTGGGTCGCGAAGATAATGGAGCCATAGTCCGGTTCACGCATCCGGCTCAGGAAACGCGCAATCATCGCTTTTGTGTGAGGTGCCGTCACTTTGTACTCTTACCAGGACCCTAAAACGGATTCAAATTGCGCGTAGTTTATTCGATCTACGAATACAACTTCATCCGTTTGAATTGTCGAATTGTCGATACGGGTCCCAAAATATAGAGTAGTATCTCAGAAATGAAACTAAGAAATAATTAGCCGAATACAACTTCCGACAGAGATGTTGCTCGGGATATTTTGGGAAGTAATGCTTCAGAAATGCAGTGGGTGGATGGGAAAACAATCTCAAACACTGAACAACTTCTAGACCTAGGGTCTGGTGATGAAGGAGTAATGTCAAAACCTTGCAGAAAATGGCAATTGCTACAACAAGGAAGGTTGGGTAAATTAACCGAACCTTCGCTTGCATTTTCAGCCTGCGACTGACGGCGGGAACAATATCATATTTTCACTCTGACTTGTTTCTCGTTCCGGGTATAACGAGTACAATTAAATTAATCGCGCGTCTTTGCATGAAGTGCGCGCTTTTTGCCGCGCTAGCCCCGCCCACTTTCACTTTCAAGTGCTTTTTTCGATTTTCAGCCTCTTCTTTCATGAAATTTCACGTTTTACTGATTATTTATTGTTCATTTGTATAAAAATTTGTAGGAAGGACCCCACTGATGCGGGAACGACCAGGTGCGACGGCCGGTACGCTGTTATTTGATCAGGTTTGTCATTTGCTCAACTTTTTCTTAATTCGACTTGATGCTGGTTGCTTGTGAAACCCTTTGAGGTTCCCGAAAGTGCCTGGAGTGCCTTCCCCTCCCGCGAAGCGAGACGGAACGCGTCGATTCAGAAAGGTTTGCCTTTTATTTATCGGGTTTTTGTGGGTTGAGGCTTTCGTTGCTTGTGACTTCAGTTTTAAAAGAACGCGAATATTTCTCATTTTTGCACTTTAGTGGATTCGTAGACCAGAACCTTTCACATGAGTTGTTGTGTTCAATAATAATTCAAGTCGTTCAGGTGGCTGACAAGCTCAACGAGTGGTTCGCTTCCGCGTTCGTTACTGCATCGCGGATTCGTTTCGTCATGCTGCACACAGCCCCTCCCTCTCTCCCTTTTCCCTCCGTCCACCTTGGACAGTAATGATTTGTGTTTTATAAAATGTATCGCTAGAAATTCAATTGTGACGGGTTCATTTGACGATAAATATAAAATTACAAACCTATTTCAAAGTAATTGTCAAATACTTTATCGCAATTCTGACATAATAAATAATGTACACTATCAAACAATACTGGCCGCTATCCGTAAGACAGCTATAAACATACGAAAAGTGACTATTATATGAGAAAAGGTCTTAGGCTAGGTACTTCCCGCCGTAAAGGGTGTTTTTCTGGTCGAGATTTTGATTGGATGGGCGAATCGGCGGCGTAGAACGAATTCATCGACAGCTTGATGGACACGAATCACTCGTTGAACTTGTCAACTACCTGGACGACTTGGATTATTAAGGAACACAACAACTCATGTGAAATCAATGATGGTTCTGGCCCTACGAATCCATTAAAGTGCAAAAATGAGAAATACTCGAGTTCTTTTAAAACGGAAGTGACAAATAAAAAGCTTCAGCCCACAAAACCCGGAAAATAACAGGCAAACCATTCCAAATCGACGCGTCCCATCTCCCTTCGCGGGAAGAGAGGGCACGTCAGGCACTTTCGAGAACCTCAAAGGGTTTCACAAGCAACCAGCATCAAGTCGAATTAAGAAAAAGTTGAGCAAATGACAAACCTGATCAAATAACAGCGTTCCGGCCGTCGCACCTGGTCGTTCCCGCATCAGTGGGGTCCTTCCTACAAATTTTTATACAAATGAACAATAAATGATCAGTAAAACGTGAAATTTCATGAAATAAGAGGTTGAAATCGAAAAAAGCACTTGAAAGTGAAAGTGGGCGGGACTAGCGCGGCAAAAAGCGCGCACTTCATGCAAAGACGCGCGATTAATTTAATTGTACACAATTACGATCGTATAATTTTAAAAATGTGATATAGGGTGTTGATGGTCTGACTCTCATCATTGTCAATGCTCTGTAGCACTATCTGCCTCTGTTGCTCCCACAACAAACGCGCCTAACAATAACCTCTAGTTTTGTGATGCTATCATGTCGATCACAGAAGAGAGAGATCATTGCAAAATAAGAGAGCACTCGTGACAGCAAATGAGCATAAACTAGAATGGACATGCGCTAGTCGCTCGAAAACTGAGAACATTACACTAACGCCTGACCGAATTCTGGCCCGCGCGACAGCGAAACATGAGAGGCAGTAATTAATTGAGAGCGAAGAAAAGTGAGAATAGCGACGCCCGAGTGAAACTATGAAGCACAATAGCGCGAAGGCGAAAGAAAGGCTTGAACATAATTTCGAAATAAGGGGAGGAGGTGGGGGTTGAGACTAATTTCGGAAATGCGAATAATAATTTAATTGCAGGACTTCTCGTGCTGGACGTCAACTCATGGCATTCCGCATATTGGAATGGCCAATGCCATTTGGTAATTCATTAAAAATATCATAAATAAAATTAATCAGAACTCGATTGAGTTTCACTCGCAGCCATTTTAGAAAGAATGATGACTAGAGCAATTTCATCTCAGCTTATGTGCTCTATTCCAAAACAAACTTTGCGATGTTTGACCACGCGTTAATGGCTCTTAAATAGGTATGCCGCTTGAAAAGCCGGCTTCGTCAGCAAAAGTGCATAAGCATAGGTACGTTCGTTGATTGCATCTGCTGTCACTAGACTACAATCCTTTATGGACATGAGCGACCCTACCACATGGTTTTTCTTTAGACCTTTCAAAGAAAACACATCAAAAAGACGTAAATGCAGCTTGAATCTCAATTCGTTGATCCAACAATACAGTCCATGTTGGTTCCCCAGTGAAAACAATCCGGCCCGGCCGGTCCCAGCCGGCCCCAAGCGGCCCCATGCCTTTTGTGGCTCGTACAGAGAGAAATTTGACATAAACTCAACGGTGTTGTAAAGCTGGTGTAATATGCTATCGATTTGTAAAAGCAGAATTTTAAATATTTCTTTCAATAACTAATAAATTGGTGGGGAACTATCATAAGTATTGCGAAAAAGGTCGCAAGATTACGGTAAGTAAAATCGTCAACCTGATTCTTTTCAACTTTTTCATTTTTCCGCACAAATTGACTTGCTTCCGCACCAATTTACTATTTATTGAAAGAAATATTTAAAATTCTGCTTTTCACAAATCGATAGCATATTACACGAGCTTTACAACGCCGTTGAGTTTATATCAAATTTCTCTCTGTACGAGCCACAAAAAGGCATGGGGCCGCTTGGGGCCGGTCGGGGCCGGCCGGGCCGGATTGTTTTCACTGGGGAACCAACCTGGACTGTAGTACAAAGACTACGCCTATTGCAGCTGCATTTTTGAGATAACAATAGCCAAGCTAGAAATGCGTTTTCATGCCGAAGCTAGTTGTGTTCTCGCAATTCGTAAGCGACAGAATCATAAATTGTAGGCACTAAATCAATTTCTGAATAACAGAAAACTAAGTTCCTGAAAATGACCTTAATTTAATTTCAGGTTGCGCCTGTTCTGGCTACTCGTAGTTCTCCTCTGTTTCGCCGCTTTCCTCTTCCAATTCGTTCTTCTCATCAAGAAGTACCTCGCGTATGGAGTGAACACCGAGACCAAGGTTGTTTTTCTTTGTTTTTGTTTTTTGTTTGCCGGGTTTTTCAAAAAAATCAAGGAGCAATTTCAACAGGAAATTCGAAATGAGGGGGAGGGGGTTATTTTCGGTCAGAGATGATTCTCCGACGCCAATTTGTGCGTAATCTTCAAGCGAGATGACAAGATTTGAGATTGAGCCCGCATTTAGACGAACGGTAATTGGGATGCCTCATTATTGTCGCTGCTTCGAGTATAGTAGAGGCGGAATGACTCATTCTTCTGAGATTGAGAATGCGATTAAAAAAATGAATCGTTACCTCGAATCTTTCGCCTGTCAGAGCGCAAAACAGTGAGAGGCATTTCTTGCCATGCCATTCCATCGATGATGTGGCTTCTAAAGTCTAGCCATTTTTTGTAGGCGCTGAGTGTACGGACAAAACGTGGTTGATTTATTATTCATGACGCATCAGTTTTGTCGTTATACGTGCATAGTCCCAAAAGCAAACAAATTACAGTGAAAAACAATATCAAAAACAAAAAAAACAACAATAAAAAAAGGAATTCGCAGCTGGAATTCTCGGAGCGTCCATTCCCCGCCGTAACAATTTGCCATCTCAACCCGTGGAAGGCCAACTCCCTCAACGACAGTGACTACATGACGCAGATGGTGAAATCAATTATTTCATTGTTTTACAAGTATTTTATTTATTCGATACACCGCAAACGACGTCACTCCCAATCGATCGATTTATTATTTGTAAATTTGTTTTTTTTTGTTTTTGAATCGACAATGACAACAGCACTAATCATTTCTCTCTACACGTACACTTCATAGTTTTGTGAAACCTAACTCGGATTTCGAATTGGTATCCAAATTTATTCTCGAAAATTATGCTGTTCTAGATCGCCGCCTACTCCATCTCCGCTGCAAATCCGAACTTTGGCTTCGATGAGGGCAGAACAGGAGAGAGACAGCAGAAGGCACGTATTTTTTCTTCGTATTTTACATTTTATTTTTACATCTACAACGCCGGTATATTACTAGTCAAAACTCTTCAGAGATCTAATCACAGTTATGAAACATACTCAAACAGAACCACGGTTTAGGAATTTCTTATATTGAAATTCAGGCCGTGAAGCTAACCTCCCTTGCGAACAAGCACCTCTTCGCCATGATCGGACAGGACGGCGTAGAGGTTATTTAATTAATTAATATTAATTTCTTAATTAATTAAATAATATAAATAATTAATTAATTAAGAACCCGGCCTACATGTACGACGACCTGGTTATCTCGTGCACGTACAATGCGAGACCGTGCAATTCGACGTTAGTTTTTCGTAATTTATGACTTTTATCTTATCAATCTATTATCCGTTCCGGAATACGGCGAATAAAAACCGGTTTTCAGGGAATGGGTGTCGTTCCAGGACCCGGATTTCGGCCTCTGCCAGCAGTACAATATGGATGAGAAGAAGGTGAAGCAGCGTTCTATCCTTTTGTCCTTGATCTTTGATCTATGATAATTTACACATTAAAACAGTATAAAACGATAAAATGAAATCAAAATTATTGCAGATGTCATCGCGCGCCGGACCTCTCTACGGATTGCGAGTTGTGATGAGAACGGACCAGGTTCGAGATTTTTTTCTAAAACTCATTTGTGTTTCACAAGAATCAGAAATTACGAAAAAATCAAAGACTGTTAGTGGAACGAGGAAACTCACGAAAAAAGCATTTTTTGCTCATTTCTGCCTTTTTGTCAATGTTTACGCGGAACTATCACCCCAAAACCCAATTAGGGGACTCCGATGACATTTGCGTGAATTCAGGAGAACTACCTCCCGTGGACGGAAGCATCCGGCGTCGTCGTCGCCATCCACAACCGGGTAATTAATCCTTCCCCGGATCTCCGTTTTTTCCACCCTCACTGTACAAATTTTGACTGGCGACGATTTGTAAACAACACGCCGTGGCACACCACCAACCACACTACTCGTTTCATGGTGTCCTTAATCTCTCACAATACGTCAAAATGATGCCCACGCAATGTCTGTTGCGGTATCAAGCAATACCTCAGTGGGTCAGAAGGGGAATTCCCGGGATCGGGAAACTACAGAATAGTCTATCGAGATTACGGTAGCGATGTCTGGATTCTAGGGCCGGAGGTGCGAGGGCCGTTGCCTAGTGCAGTCTGCGCGAAAGTGGTGTGTTAGGTGATGTGGTGGTGATGTTTACCAAAGATCGCTAGTCGAAAAATTGCAGACGGACCCGCCGTTCCCCGATGTGCTCGGATACTACGCACCGCCCGGCACCGCATCGTCCATGGGCGTGCGCTACGTGAAGACCTCGAGGTTCGCGTGATGTACCGGGTGCATCTGTCTGTTCGACTAATACTAAAAACAAATTTTATCAGTTTTTCATAGTGGTGTGCGATGGCGACGTTTACAGAAAGGGCCCGCCGTACGGTACGTGCACGACCAAGACGCAGGCCAATCTGCCGAACTACAAGGGCAAGTACGAGGTAGGTGGTGTGGTTGCATGGTGCGATTTCCGAAACTTCGTCAATCGAATTTCAGACCGAAGCTTGCTTCCGCTCCTGTCTGCAGTCGGAGATCATCAAGAAGTGAGTATTTTCGTAAATTAAAAGTAGTCGTTCAATTATGTTTCACTCTGCTCTGAAAACAGGAGTTGAAATGAGCGATCAATCGTTGTGGGCCATTGTACTTAAAATTTAAAAAAAATTTTTTTTTTCAATCATCTCCATGGTGGTGTGCGAGTGCGACGTTTCCCAGGTGCGGCTGCTACGATCCGTCGTACTCGTACCTCGGCGGCTCCGCTACGCCCTCGTGCTTCGTGTCCGCCACCGACACGACGACGTTCGCCAAGTCGGCCGCAAATCGTGAGTGATGTGCGGGGTGCAGTTAGAAAGGCGACGAGTACCAAATCGCGAAACTGTGCAAAAAAATCGGCAAAATATTGTGTTTGTGGACATGCAGGACGAGAGATATTGGTTACTTGTAAATTAACAGAGTAAAACGTCCCGCTGAAACATAACTCATCTTGAATTTTCAAAATTATCATACTTGTCGTGTTTGTGCATGCAATTGCGAATATTGAATGCGATTTGAATATCCAAAACATGACTTCGCCAACGTGCAATTTCTGCTGAGTTTTGTCAGAATCAAGCAGATATGTTTCATGTGATGCACAAGTTCGTGAATTATAAGAACTGAATGATATCATTCTCTGAGCATATTTTCCGCTGGATGCCTATCAACACCAACTCTATCGCAGAAGCCTGCATTGACAACCTGTCCAACACTGCAGCATCCGGGTTCAATCTGATCAATGACTGTCCTGACTGCAAGCAGCCCTGCGAGTGAGAGTTGATCTTTGGTCTTTGAACCTTAATCTTTGATCTTTGAACTCTTTCCCCACTGTGATTCTCGTCTTCGTGCAATCATTTCATTTGAGTTTCTCGTTCCACCAATCAAACCCATTCTGCCCTCCTTCCAGAGTCCAATCCTACTCGGTTACCGTGTCCACCGCACAGTGGCCCTCGAACGAGTACAAGGTGATCGATTATCTGATATATCGGGTTTCCTGTAAGAGTGTAGCAATGCCATTCACTAGAAAAAACTTTGGGTCCCCGATTTCCATGAAACTTGGTAGGTATGTACCCTCTGGGGTCAGGAGGAGCACCATCTACTTGGTTTGGTCAATTATCGATTTTATCGATTTTTTAGAGCTGAAACTTTGAAAGGCCATAACTACCTTCATTTTCATCGCACAGCGAGCTGAAATATACCATTGAATTTCTCTCGAAATTCTCTACAAAAAGTCGAAAAAGCACAATATGAAAAAATTTAGTCTTCGGTCTCAAAAATCGATAAAACCGATTTTTCGACTATAAAACTAAGTTTTTCTCGAAAATTAACCGGAAACACAAAAGTTTTTTTTTCAAAAATAGTTTTTTCAAACCCATTATGAAGTCACCACGTCGATCGTTTACGATATCTCTGGCCCCGGGAAGTCGTTTACTAGTAGAGCCCGAACATAGCCGATTAAACACCTTTTTGATCATAACTTGCTTCAAAATGGACGAATCAGGATTTTAAAAAAAGGGAAACGTAGCTTTCTGTCAGCTGAAAAAAAAGTTTTTACTTAAAAAAATCATAGGACTTCCCGTTTTCAAGTTGTTCAGGGAAAACCGCTTTTTTAGCTGGATTTCTCACTTTTTGACGGCGGGAAAACGCTTTTTGCGGTTTCTAAGCTTCGATAAATTTTATATTATTTATTTATTTTGATATTTTAAACACTCATTCCGAAATATTCCACATTCCGTTCGGTTTTTCCCTCATTCACCTTTCCCCTCTTCTCCTCTCCGGGAACGTATAAACCGGAAACGTTTGGACGTGGGAAGACACAAGATCCGACATATTGAGAGAACATGATGAATCATTTCAATTACTGTTCGAATTCGCCAAATAGATTTCGTCTGAGGTGATAATCAAATCATCCTCATCAAGGGGTCTCTCCAAATCAACTTCCTCCTCAATGTCATCCAATGATATTCCTTCCTCAGCCAAATCTCTCTCGAAATCATCAATCAATTTCACGTATCTCCGCTGTCTGTTTCCATGCTCCTTCCTCTGGTGTTCTTTCTTCTGTGAAAGGAGAGTCGTGATTCTGTTTCTGATTTGATCAAAGGTCATTCTCTGGGCAGGCAGAATATCATTTCGCTCTCTCATTCTCTTCTCAGCTTCATCGGGACGAAGCTTCTTTCCATTGCTGAAGTATTGTTCGAAGAGATCATCGACCAATTTCCTTGCAACCGGATCATATCTCCCTGTTTTCTTCGTCGATCGAAGAGCCCATCCCTTCGGTCTGGGGTTCTTCGGGGCCTCCGTAAACTCTTATTGAGGGAAAAACCGAACGGAATGTGGAATATTTCGGAATGAGTGTTTAAAATATCAAAATAAATAAATAATATAAAATTTATCGAAGCTTAGAAAAGCGTTTTCCCGCCGTCAAAAAGTGAGAAATCCAGCTGAAAAAGCGGTTTTCCCTGAACAACTTGAAAACGGGAAGTCCTATGATTTTTTTGAGTAAAAACTTTTTTTTCAGCTTACTGAAAGCTACGTTTCCCTTTTTTTAAAATTCTGATTCGTCCATTTTGAAGCAAGTTATGATCAAAAAGGTATTTAATCGGCTATGTTCGGGCTCTACTAGTAAACGACTTCCCGGGCCAGAGATATCGTAAACGATCGACGTGGTGACTTCATAATGGGTTTGGAAAAACTATTTTTGAAAAAAAAAACTTTTGTGTTTCCGGTTAATTTTCGAGAAAAACTTCGTTTTATAGTCGAAAAATCGGTTTTATCGATTTTTGAGACCGAAGACTAAATTTTTTCATATTGTGAGTTTTCAACTTTTTGTAGAGAATTTCGAGAGAAATTCAATGGTATATTTCAGCTCGCTGTGCGATGAAAATGAAGGTAGTTATGGCCTTTCAAAGTTTCAGCTCTAAAAAATCGATAAAATCGATAATTGACCAAACCAAGTAGATGGAGCTCCTCCTGACCCCAGAGGGTACATACCTACCAAGTTTCATGGAAATCGGGGACCCAAAGTTTTTGTGGGTGGAAAAAAGAGCTCTTTTTGCTACACTCTTACAGGAAACCCGATATATACAGTAATCCGTGCTTATTGTAACATGTAAAATTACAATTCAAGCAAACACATTGTTAATGAGCATACTAATTATGATTGTAATGTGCACATCTCAACTAAGGAGCTCCAATTAGAACTAAGGAGCCCGATCATCTTCACTGCATAATTCCCACCTACTGTAATCTAATCACCCAGTGCCCCCAATAGTACCGCACCCATTTGCAGCCGGCCGAGTGCACAACATCCAACCAGACGGGACAACCGTGGATCATCCCCGGCGAGCCGGCCAACGAACAGAAGTGCCTGGCATGGTGAGATTTTCGATTGGCGAGTTTTTGGAAACAGCGCACCACACGCCACACGTGGTAATCGGATACGTTTCACCAGTAATACGAAAGCCGTTGAGTTTTTCCTTTGACGATCGGTCCTTTGGAGAGAATGGAAGAAAAACAAAAATTTTCGAAAATCAATTTTCAAATTCAGGTACAAGGTGAACACGCTGATGGTCGAGGTGTACTATGAGAGGATGAACTACCAGATCCTCTCGGAGTCCGCCGCGTATACGGTACGTGTACGGTAGGATTACGGTAGGTGTATGGTAGATGCACGATAGGTTTACGGTTGCAGTACGGTAGGTGTAGGAACCTTAGGAATACGGCAGATGATTATTTCTCGCAGATCGTCAATCTCATCTCGGACATTGGCGGACAGATCGGCCTATTCCTGGGTGAGTTTCACGATTTTTATTTATGTCCTAGCGTTGTTTCTTGGCAATTCGGCGTAGCCACCTCCATTCCTAAAAACCAATCAAATCTCGATCCAAGTGGAACATTTGTAGTTTTTTCAACGGAAGTATATTTTAGGATTGCCTAAATTAAATACAGTATGAATAAATAAGCTAACATTATCACAATTTTGATTATGGACCTACGCTTCCTTTTCAGGTGATCAAGAATAGGCTAATATGAAGTCTAGAGTTGCCAAAAATTGGATCCCAGGATGAACTGAAATTGAGTTAATGAAAGATCATAATTAATTCCAGGTATGTCGATCATTTCGGTGATCGAGATGGCAACGCTCGTCTTCCTGCTGTGCTGGTACTGCTGCAGTCACAAGTCGAGGTGAGACTAGAAAACAAATGCAACAACGGCTAAAAAAACTCTTTCTGTGCCTCCTAGGCTTACAAAATTCACGTTTCGAAAGAAAATATTGCTTAGAAAAAGATGTTTGATGTCTAAAATTGAAGTCGAAGTCGAATTTGAAGTCGAAATGGAGCCTCACGAATTATGTGTGGAAAGCGTGAAGAACAAGTTAATTTATGAACCTCGAATCATCATTTGAATCAATTGTAATTTTGCATTTGTTTCAGGCGCATAGAGGCCGAGGAAGCGGAGCGCAAGCAGCAGGGACAGAAGGCTGACGAGGTTTGAAATTAATTAATTAAATTTGATTAATTAATTAATTAACAATTGCAGCAGCGCAAGGCTCAAGATGAGGCAGCTCGCAAGGATTCGGCCAACCGAAAGTTCAGCAGAAAGGTGAAGATTTCGTCAGATTTTGAGTGTTTTTTGCACATTTCTTCATTAGGACAGCATTGTCCATCAATTTTCGGTATTTGTGAAATCTATATTCTATCTACATCTACAGAACCGCATCTACAACACCGGCAACGAATTCGACTCCAATGTGCCTCGCGTGGCAGAGTAACCCGAGTATCGATTATCTATGCCTGCTTATCGATTACTTCTTACCCTCACTTATATGCTTATATGCGTATGCTCTTTTACTCCCACTTCTCGACTCATTTCACGCGCTCTCTCTCTAGAGAGTGCGTGAAATAAGGAGACGATTAACCCTCCTTCTAGGCAGCCCTCGCTCAGGTGTCCTCCTTGTGTGTGTGATAAATGCATGTTAAAGAACAGGGACGAGGCTCGACTTCCTCATCATTTCTTTTCGGCCTATTTTTCACTGGTTTCGGGTTAGGTTTCAGGCTAGTTATATGGGAACAACTGATACTAATTATCTGCTGGTAGAGTGGTTGATAATGCTAACAACAACTCATTGGGAGCCCCTATCTCGTTCCATCTCTTTATGAATGTCGATAAAAATAGCCGAGTCTCATCTTAACTCTGATTCCAAGGGCTTTCACACACATGCCTCATCCGACCCTGTTCATAAGTCCCTTTCTCATTCTCTCAAGCTCGTCAACCCTCATTCCCCAGAGCACAGAAAAGCCCTGCCAGCCTCTCTCGCTAGCTCAATCCTTCCGGCCACATTACACACCTCCTCCCTCTCATCTTTTCTTAGATTTCCTAGCAAATTTGGAGTCCTACGGAGGTTTCGAGGGTGTACTGAAGACGAAAATCCTCAAAAATTCAGACATTTTATGTAGAACATTTTTGATCCCTGCCGGAGCCGGCAAATGGCTCCAGACGCATCTCCGGGCCACAGATCTCCGGCATCCGGATGAATTACACACTTTGCCCGGGGGCGCTGTTCTCTCCAAATGCCATGCTCTCTCGTCTGCTCTCGCCTCTCTGCTTCTCTGGCACTCTCTCGAATCGCCCTGGTCTCTCGTCAAACAACACACCTACACTCACACAGGAAGGCGGGGAGCGGACAGCCTAGTGCTCTTCGTCGACCGAGAGGCCTCCGGCTGTTTTTGTTTGCCCCCGATCAATTATTGATTGGTTAATCAATTATATTCTCTATTTTTATCATTTCCCTTGTTAGTTTGCATAACTTTCACATTAGTCCATGTTTATCCAGGCTTAATCGTTAAAAATATTTTATTGATCATCATCAAAGTTGTGCTTTCCATGTACGCAGATTTTCCAAGTATCCAAGCCGCGTAGGCATCCAGCTAGCTCATTTCACATTCTTTTCATTCCTTCTTCTCCACTTGTTCTTACTGACGTTTCTCTTTTCTCCCGATTGCCAAGGTTTCGCCGAGTTGAGTGTTTGCCAATTTGGGCAGTAAACATAGAGGAAGTACCTGCGCAAACTCGGGGAGCGTTGATTTATTGACTAAATTCCTCATTACAAATATGGGCTATCTTCAAATCAAACGATTTTCCTGATGACATTCACGCATTTCACACACTCTTCTCCCACTCGCCCGGAGAAAAAAGTGGAAGGTGGGAGGACAAAACGAGGCGAGAGGAATGAGTGAATGACATAGCAGCCGTTGGAAAATTCCACATGTTTCGCTTCCGAATTTTCTATTTTTATCCGGGTTTCTATTTTATTTCGAATCTCAGATCTCTGATTGACTCGTGATTAGAGTTCTCTTGTTGGAATAATTTGCCTATTGGAATTCCATTCCGCTCACTCATTTCCACGGAATCGATTGCATACGACCGGCGCTCAATCAGAATTCCACTCCGAATGGAATTCCATTTCTTATTGGAATTCCAATAAGAAAATCCTCACTCTTTGTAACAATAATTGTATGCAAAACTCTTAATGGAATTCCAATAACTGATGGAATTCCACTAGACCACTCGCTAGACGAGAAATGGAACGAATGGAATTACGTCACACCTTTGTTCGCGTTAATGGAATTCCGGAATTGATTCCAACAAGAGCACCCTACTCGTGATTGTTGACTGATCGATTATTTGACCGAATCCTTCCTATGAATCTTTTTACAATTGCCGAAGCTCCTCCGATCAGCTAGCAATTAGTTCAGTAGTATTCGTGACCAGTGAAACACATTTGCAATTTGAATAAAAGCAGAAACAGAATGTCATATCTGTTGCGATTTCACATACATTCTGCAATAACTTAGCTGTTACGATCCAAATATCGATTTTTTAAAATCACTGTCCATGAACCCACCATCAGACGGAATGTAAGTTTGATAGTATTGATTGATTGGTGAAACACATTCACAAAATGAGTAAAACGAGAAATTTCTCGAGCAAGATGACACACGTCGCCGATTTCCGTTGCGATTCCTTCACATGTTGTCGTTTTTCTCCCTCTATTTCTATCTCTCAATCCTTCAACGACGCTCTCTTCTTTTCTGTTGCAAAGTTGCATTGTTGAGTTGAATTTTAACTCATTTCATTGAAGTTTGCTAGACAATTCGGTCCACTTTACAAATTCCATCGAAAACAATTACTGCAACATTACTAATATTTCTTAGCTAGAAATCCGATCCTAGCAATGCGCCTGTCACTCAACCTCTGCTTCCTTCTTGCCAAGAAGCAGTCATAACTTATTTCCAATGATCTTGGCCCATTTCACGTACTTTATTGCTCTACTAAAGGACGAGATCAAAAGGCTAAGGGGAGGGTTGATCGTAAGTTATCTCGCGGAATGAGCCTCATAGAACTGCCATGGACTTTACTATTGTTGGCGTACGCACCTCTCTAAATATCCTTTGAATTATCTAGATACTCCTCCCACATCTCCATGTGACAACAAAATTTATTTTACATTCACTGATTACATCTCGTTGAACCTATTTGAGTGAATATTTAAGCGGATAATTACTGAGAGTGATAATAGTCTATGCCAAAATACAAGAAAAGTCAGACAATCGTATCTATTTGCATCCCGATTTGTTGATCTCCAACTCGAATAGACTGCACGTTCTTTCGCGTCAGTTGTCCAGCCCTTTTCCCATTATCACGACGGACGGAATGCCCAGACTCTCTTAAGATCCCATGCTCTCTCCCTCTGCCTGACCTGCAATACAGAAATCCTAACTGCCGGACTTGACTGACACCCGATTATTTTCCTCTATTCCCGTAGCCCAGGGGGTTTTCACTTTGCCAAACAAAGTTCAATATTCTAGATCAGGGTTTTCTACTGATAATTGGCATAGTATTAACGTCGCTAAAATGCGCCTTTGCTTTCCACAATATGTCCGCTTCCTTCGGAAAATCAGTGTATCCAGTTTCGTTTCTTCCTCGTGTGACTTGTCAGCAAACCCATCCAATTGATAATCTCTGATGATCTCCTCTACTAATTGATTGATTGTTATCGCGATTCGCCGATTTGTTCTCTGACACATTTCTGTTTTCCTCCAGTTCCTCTAACAATGTTTTCGTCTCGATCAGACAGACCGTTTGTTCACGAGAATTCACTGATCCGGACCAGTGATGTCTGAGTGAGGAATATATTTTTCTCCTAAAGGCACCTTAGGAAGATCGAAATGCCGTAAAACGAAGTATTCGTAACGATATTCCGCGGGCGTGTTCGTTTCTTCTGTTAGTAAGGGTGATTTTTCAGTTGAGAATTCCTATTTCCAGGGTAGTCCGGCCGAATCTCAGTCACTGCCTCGTGAGGAAGAGAGGAAGATCAGTGGATCATGGGAGTTTCCAACGCGATCCCGTGCTCTAGTCTCAAGGTTCTTATTTTAAAACGTCCAGCGTGCAATCCATTACAAACTAGTATGAGTCGAGCGTGAAGTGTAACTGAACTTACCTCAATAACACGCGAAATGCAAAGAAATACAATCAAAACTAATTATTATTTTTGGATATTTTCCGCTGAAAAATTGTTTTCTCCAGAACTCAATTCAGTCAACATTAGAGCAAATAGTGAAACATAACTCAAACACGAATATTGTTAATGACACTCCTTGAGAATAGCAGTAGAGCAATACAAATTAAAGAAATAATAATTAAATAAATAATTAATAAATTGCAGACGGCCGGCGTGGTCGTCGCTATCGTCGAGGTTCTTCTATGCATTCTGTCCGTGTACGGACTCTGCCGGAATCTGCACCTGTTCGGATCCACCTACTGGTTCTGGTTCCTGCTAGGTACGTTATATGGATCTTGGCTGGAATCTCATTGTTAGTTTAGTTTGGGTTCTTGGTTCTGGAACACATTGTGGTTCAGACTGTTTACACAAGTATGTGGATCGGATAAAGATCGAATTTTCCTCGAAATAGCATTCATGATTGTTTTGAAAAAATTATAAATGCTCAATTGAGTTAGATCAACTTTTCATGTTCTTGTACCCATAGTGAAAGATATCTCGAACTCATTTGATGCATAACTACAAATTACTGAAACCATAATTATTATAACATGCTCAATTTATTCACTATAATTTAAATGTCAGGAGTGTTCTCCGTGATTGTTATCCTCCTGGCCATTGGTTTGATGCTCTACGCGATCAAGAGGGACAAACCGAGATGGCTCATCCCGCATCTGTCGGCTCAGGTAGAATGATCATCGAGTGATGTTATGATAACGGAAACGTCATAGAGTCGTGAGAAAACCGTCATTAGCGTTGTTTATCTGGCAACAGTTGAACTAAAGTCAGAGTTGTCTCGCTTGAGTAATATCAAACTACATAAGAATCAAATACGCCTGCCTATCTAATATGAAATAAGGAGACTTGCATTTTTTTGTACGGAGTAGTTCGACAAATCAAATAAAACAACCCATTTTAATATTTCAAGTAGCTGCGAAACGTATTTTTTTGGGTAAATTCAATTCATGAATTTTAATTTATGGAAATATTGCAGATCTTCCTTATCCTTTTCCTGATCGTCGTGGCTTTCGTTGTCGCGCTGCTGCTGCTGTTCAGGTGTGTTGTTATTGTTGTTGTTGTTGTTGTTGTTGTTGTTGTTGTTGTTGTTGTTTGTATGTTCATTGTCAGTGCAAAACATAAACAATCACAGATTCTACTCGGGCATTCGTAATCTGATGGGTGTGAGCAACTACTATATGAGCGATGATTGTGAGCACGTTTTATCTCATTGGCAAAAATTTAGCAACAAACATTTCAAAAAATCAATCCAGAAAAAATCAGAATTTGTAAACATGATTGGGACAGTAATGAATAAGAAGAGAGGAAGAGCATAGTAATTATCCTTTCAAAACATTCTTGCGAGCTTTCGTAAGGTGCTAGGAGGGATGAAATAATTAAAATAACATTTCAGCCACCCTCCTGCTCGGAATCACCATCATCGTTATCTACTTGCTGGTCGCGGCTCTGGAGATCTTCTTCCTCTTCATCGTATGGAAGCTGTACAAGTAAGAATGTTTTAAATATTCAATGGAGTATGATTTTAAATTTTGTCATTTACATTTTCTATATTTTTGGTCATTTTCTATATCTTTTGGTTTCTGTTGATTTTTTAAAATCATTTAGCTGACTCATATTGATAGGGGGGGGGGGCATTAGCTAGAGGGACAGTTGTTCGCATGCCCGTTGAATGCTTTGGAGAGTTGGCTAGTTAGCAGGGATTTATTGGTTTGTTGTCAGCTAGGCTCATCGAAAAGGAGGAAATCAAGAAGAAACTACACTCAAGATTAAAAAGATACGAAGAGCGCAGAATAGAAGAAGATATCTGAATGCATTTCAATTCGCAGGCACATGAAGCACTACGCGAAGATGGGCACTGACGGTGTCGCGTGGACCGGAGCACTGCCCAAGGTTTGATCTTTGATCTTTGCGTTGGCAAATCTTTGATCTTTCAGTTGATTTTTGACCTATCAATGTTGATCTTTGATATTTTCTCACAAGAAATGTCATCTTGTCTTATGTTTCACGAATACCGTAAAGCGATTTCAATTCGGAAAAATGCGTTCATGTTGGAGGTATCCTTACAAACAAAATATTTCGAACGACCGAAGAACACTTGATTGTCTTGATTATCTAACGCCAAAATTTATTCCAGGACGCGTACCACGGTTCTCCTCAGATGGGCGATGCTTACCCGTACGGACAGGACAGAGCGGCCGGCGGACAGGATGGGGTGAGCGGAGATTGATCTTTTATCCTTGAACTTTGATCTCTGATCTTTTATCCTTGAACTTTGATCTCTGATCTTTTTCCTATGGATTTCGATCCTTCTTGATCGGTCAATATTTATTCCATTTTTGATTGAACACTAATGTTTAGATTGTTCATTGTCGATTGCATCGATTGCGTCTTGAAAAACAAACAATGAATATTTTCAGGGCTACGGCAACCAGAACTACGGCGGATACGGCGGATATCCTCAGTTATGTTTTCTTTCTTATCTTTTTCTTTAGTTGGAATAAATTACGAAAATTAGAATTAAAAGTTGGCAAAAAAGAAGGCATGTCACGATCAGAATTGTATTGCAAATATTAACGAAACCATTTTCAGCAACAGCAACCTCTGATGAGCGGCCAGCATCAGTCTTCTGGCTACGACAGAAGATATTAATCGAATCAAAATCTATCGAGAAATGATCGTCAGGATCCAGAATCCGTATCTTCACTCCGCGCGTTCGTGTGAAATGAAGAGGCGAATTCCTGATTCAGGCACCTTATCGAGAATGTAAAAAGCCGTTTACCTAATCCATCTCTTGTTCTCACGCTTCATAATTTCTCCCGTATCTCACCATGTATTTTGCTCGATTCTGTATTGATTCCTTGCCTCATTTTACGATTTCGGTGCTTCCTTGTGTCGACGTATTTCGACATATTTGTGTTTTGAGATGACTTTTGTGAAGATAAAAGATGCGAGAAAAATAATATTGCTACCGTCGAATAGAAAACAGATCACTACTGCGATGTTTCTCATTCTGATCCAAATGTTGCGGGAAAATTCAAAAGAGACGCCTGTGTTCTTCAGCCTGTTCAAACCTCTTGACTAGTTACTCCATTCGATTGATTCTTCGTTGTAGATAATTCATTTTCCTTGCGAATATCATTATTGTAGTCGGTCGGCATGTCGTCAGAAGGGTCTTCTGGTGTTTCGACGTCAGATTCTGATATCGAAGACTTTCTGAAAGAGATAGACACAAAGATGGCAAGGATAAGAGAGTTATGCAAGCCTTTCGACAAAAGCCGCGAATCTTTTCAGGAATATCACAATAGAATCCAGTACGTTTTTGGGGTGTTTTTGTATAAAGATTGCCACTTTTACGAACATAAATTTTGAAATTTTTTTATCGATAATTTCTCAATTCAGAAAGTGGGGCGAGGATATACGCATTGCTCGAAGGCGTAATCCGCGATATATCGCAGCTATTAATAAGGACGGTCGGTATGTAATTTCTGAATTGGTTGCACACAGTCGCCGCGTTAGCCATCGAGACTGTTTAGTAATTGTTTTCGTGTAGGTAGGTTTCATTAGAAGCGTAATTCCAAAATTCCGCTTGTCCGGCCCATTAATTTTTTTTATTTATTTTTATTTTTCGTCAGCGTTTATCATTACGTTTCACTACGCCAACTTTTCAGTGAAATCAAGCCTGCCGACACCAGAGAGTGCCAGCATCAGAAAGTTTTGTTCACGTCCTGTGGCCACGTTGCCTGGAAGAAAATTCAAGCAGCGGTCGGGTGGGGCGAGGTATTTATTTTTCATCTACGCAAGGCTCAAAAGAGTACTATTGCTAGAGACCGCAACGAGGTGGACCGAATCTAACGTAATACCATGTTTTAGTTCTCAACGTATCCCTCTTGGTCTGAGTAAGAACATACTTTTTACCGTTTGTCGATATCTTATCTCTGAACCGAGTTATGAGTCAAAAACAATGCGCGCGGTGCTCAACAGAGAAGTGTCCGAAACCAGGACGAGGCAAAAAGGGGCGGAGCTTATTCCGAGCTCTTTTCCAAAGTTCGACGGCGATAGCTTCGCCCAGTCGTGAGAGACAAATTAGGAGCGAAATTCCCTCTTGTCTAGGGAGAGTGTGTGCTAGTCACGACGGGATAGAAACAGCGGGGAGAGAGGGCGGAGGGAGAAGGGACGAGGTTTGTCTCTCACCCCTTTTCCCTCATTTGACTATAGCTCACACTGTGTTTAGCGCTATTCGGAATGAAATAAATACGCGCGTACTAAAACTTCTAAATTCGGGGGCAATTCGGAGGCGCAAAAGTGCACGATAACTGGAACCTTGTAAGTGCACTACTCTGGACATTATTATCGTGTGTTTGACCAACTTAAACTTGTCGGATCAAGATGCGCCAAAGATCATTTGTAGAGGGGGTGGATAGCTACCGAAATCAGTTTCGATTGTCCAAATCGGTTCAGTATTCGAATTGCCCCGCGGCGGCGCAGATTTTGAGCGATTCCTTGTCCCCTCGAAGTGGGCGGAGCCTGCCGTCTCTAACTATTGCGATAAATTTAGTGCAATCAATAATAGAGTGACTGTGCTCGACATCAGACGATGGGAAAAAGCGAAGAAATGTGAGAAAAATAATAGATCTAATGAAAATTCCCCTATATTACTGGCGCAGGTCACTGTCGACATGCGCTTTCGAGACGAGTGCCCCAATGAAGAATGCTGGCCGATTGGCAACCAATTAGTCATTCCTCAAAATGAAGAAGAGCGCTCGGAGGATGGGTGAGCATCGATTATTTATCACACAAATACTCGAGATTTTCAATAGTTTCTTGAAATGTATTCTTTTTTTTTCTAACATTAGGCGATTCAGTATTGCAGCGAGGGGGGGGGACTATTGATACCAAACTTGCAGCCCTATCTTACTCAGTAATTCAGTGTCGTTGCTGGAAGCGTCGCCAGATTCTCCCATCCGAACCAGGACAGTTCGTATCCATACATTTGGTCGCGCCCGACAATTCGTCAAATTTTAAAACGAAATAAAGAGATGATGAAGAGTATCGAAAAAAGGCGACTTGAGAGGGAACGAAACAAACTCGATCTCGATTCATGGAGCTTCAAGAAAAGTGCTCGATTCAAGGAGCTGCAAGAACAGTGGGACCGAAAGCAGTATGTTTCATGATTCGGTTTATGATTCGATCTTAGATTTGAATTCAATGCCTGAAAGTTTTTTTCATGATGTTTAATTATCTCAGAGAGGAGAGGCGACTATATAAAGCGGCTAACATATATCAGAAAATTGCGTTTGTTCCTTGCGGCCATGTATTCATGTGGAAATTATACGAGGCTAGCTACAAAATCACTGCTGACAGACCCGCTCAGTATGTATGTACAAGCAGCTTCTGCCGAACAATCCGTGATATGATTCCTCTTCACGAACAGGAATACAGTGATCAGAAGTAAGTCGCTGCTCATTGCTATGACAGGATGAACAGAAACCAATACCAATGATATTTTTTTCTCAAGTTTCCCTCTGATATCCTTCTAAAATTGATAATAAAGGAAAAGGTGTATCCACGTCAAGCGATATAACGTCGTAAGACAACGCTAGATGGGACCCGCTGATAAGGCCTAAAACAATTTTTTTTCAGAGTTGCGACGATCACATCTCCCTGTGGCATTTGTCTGGATGATTCCCCGCCCAGACGCGTCGCATTCACGCGTTGCGGTCATTCGCTCTGTTTGGAGTGTGCCGATCACCTGACAGCAATGGCAGTAGAAAAGGAAATGAAGGTTAATTGTCCCTTCTGCCGGGCTGATGATGTTACATACGTTGTTCTTGTGAACTCAACTGAAAAACAATGGAAATGTTAATCTTCGCTGTGAAGTTGTTTATTGGAAACTGTGAATAAAATTGTTAAAAATTTAAATATTATATCCAGCGTATCGAAGGTCTTCCACGGGGCATAAGCACAATAGACTGTTAGCGTCCGTTATCGAACTTTGCAAATCTATATCTCCGTCCATTATTATTCACTCCTCCTTCCTCGACGAGTAACGCCTACGTGTCGCCATGGACCCTTCAAATCCTGAGAGTGCAGCGAGCTTTGATGATTTGGATGCGGCTTTGCATGGAATCGATCTAGCCGAACAGTACGTTGTTCTGTCCTTCTCCTTGTTCTATTTTTATTTACTTCAGACCGAGTGTTGATTCTTTTCTATCAAGAATCGAGCATGATCTTTATGAGAGTCAATTGAATGCTGATTCGCTGATGCGTTTCCTTTAAAATGCACGAAATCAACCGAGAAGGCGTTTTGCAAGGTAAAAACTTTTGCGCAACTCTACTTACAGAGCAGATAATTTGATGTTCACACTTAGCTTTCAGGCCCAGTCTGATCTCCGCTTCCGATCAGGCTCGTGCTCCACAAGCGACACCGCACCCGGGGCGCCAGCAACCGCGTCCGCTTGCCGAGCGTGAGCTACTCATGCGTGAGATTCGAGAAGCAGGTCTTGGGTGAGTGCATGACAAAAAAAAAGAAATTATATTAAGTTCATCAGTGCGATAGTATGTACCAAAAAAAACCGTTTCTACGCACACATTCAGTAGATTTTTGGGTATCTTTTAGATATTCCATGCTTCATCGCGGGATGGTTCTCGTGAATCAAGCATCTCGCCGAATCGTTCTAACCTTCTATCGACCTCGGCCCCCGTTAGGTTGGATGCGCTTCCGCTTGCCGAGCGTGGAGCAACGCATCCGTGAGATGAGAGAAGCTTACAATGCGTGCGTTGATTTCAAGCGATCATTTCACGTTGCTTTCACTGAGGCTAGAGCGTGCGCGATATGAGGAGAGTAAAAACGATCCTTACTAATAAAATCGTTGTTTTTTGTGTGTTACAATGTTGTTTTATCATCGCAAATCATCCATTTTCTTTTGCAGTACCGCCCCTCCGCCCTCGCATAACTCATGCCGCATCTGTTTCGCCGAGGCGCCCCAGCGACGCGCCGCCTTCACCGCTTGCGGGCTCACGGCGTGCCTTGCGTGCGTCGAGCAACTCGACGTTGACGCGGTTATGGAGCACAAGAGATTGGAATGTCCCTTTTGTAGTGCGAAAACTGAATTTGTGTCACTGTTTGAGGATTGAATGATCTAGAAAAATGCAATTACTTCGAAAAGACAGTCCAGTGATGTATGTGTTTTCTGGGATACATCACAAATCGGTTACTGTCAGTTGTGATCCAACTTTTGTCGATAAAAATATTTTTAAAAATATTGTGCCAGTCTATGAATAAGGAGGGATCATCATAGGAACTCAATATAAAAAAGTTTTGGATAGGTACCATGAATAGTGGTATAGGTGGCGCTAGGTCCGATTTTGCATAAGTTCGAAATCTAATTCATAATTTGTAGGGGAACCGCGATTCGAATTATTTGATAATTACTTGGACACTTCGAATATTTGCAAAAAATGCTATAATAATTTATTCCTACCAGGCATTAATGCTCAGATGAGGATAGGTCTGAAGTCTTCAAGTTGCATTCCACCAGTGTACGCCGATAGCTCGCGTTAGGTCGTCCCGCCAATGCTACATTTTTTAATTTTTTCTATTTTTGGTATTTTGCTTCTTCACTTACTGACCTCGAACATGCCCACAGGGCAACTACAAACAGGCTTCCGATGTATCAACCCCTCGTTAACCTGTTGACTTGTTCCAGGCTGCTTCCATGCGATCAAGACGGAGGCCATAAAACCACTACACCAGACGGTGAGACTGGATGTCCCCCGGATATGGGCAGGCCGCCGGTCTTCAATCTTCCAACATTCGCTATTCATAGCTTATCGATCAAAGCTGTTTGTCAAAAATCTTTCGATAGATCGATAATTAGTGAATGTTCGCTGGCTTTGGTTCGCCCCTGCAATGACCGACGAGCTACTTCGCGTGGAAAGCATCGCACGGGAAGAACGGTATGTTTCTTTTAAATTTCAACTTTTAGAGCTACTATTAGATTGCGATGTTCTTTATTATTTTACGCGCAACAGGAAAATTATTTTTGGAGCACCTGTACAGTACGTGCTAATCGCCTTGCCCATATGCTAGCGCCGCATAACGCCGCGTGCCGCGGCTTGCGCGGCTGTGTTTTGCAGATAGATAGTAATTTTTTTCGCAAGTTTTTATGCGATTTTTGAATTCCTCGTGTAATTCCACATCGGATAGGCTATTTAAATGTATTCAAATAATTCAGTTATTATTTTAATCACAATTTCGAATCGAGAAATACCGTACCCTTAAACAACCAGTTCGCGATCGCATTGGTGCGGTTTTGTGTAAATATCAAATTGCTATCGATTGTTGCAATTGGTTTGATTTCATCGATATTCTTGTCGTTTTATTGGTTTAATTGTGTTATTTATTGTGTCTAATTCTGAAATTGACGTCCGCATTTATAGAGGATGCTTAAACCATGCTTAAACCCCCACCACATCCGCTCTCGTCCCAGACATAGGTGTTCTTCCACTTTTTTGCTTCATTAGCATGGCTAATTGGTCTTGTTCTTACTTAGTATTTGAAAATTATTAGTCACGATCATAGGAGAGCGGGTTTTGTTGGGAATTTGATCAAATTCGATTTGATCGTACCTCAAGGCCGGCAAGTTCAAGGTATGTTTTAATTTCAACCTCTTATTTTGCTTTTCTTCTTCTTCCATGATTAATGGGAAATTTCACGTCAATAATAAAACATCCTTGCTAACGAATTGATGTGAGGATTGCTATGGTTACTTTATTATTATCAGTTATCCTTTTATACGTAATTATTATTGAAATTCCCCCTTTTTCAGTGATTCTGACTCTTCTGTGGTGAACTGATCCTCTCGAAGGAACATGGATGATCTACGATTGGAATATGGCAAAGACTGGAGGAAAACCAATTGTTAGTTAATTCTTCCTCTTTCCTTGTCTAAGAAGATAATTTGAAGGGAATCTTTCGGGAGAATATCGGATGGAATCTCTTCGCTGAATATTTCCCACTCAAATTGGTGAAGACTGCGGAATTGGATCCAGAAAGGAACTATATCATTGGGTGAGGAGAATTGTCGCAAACAGTGTTCGTTTTACACAGTGATTACCCGTTCTTAGCGTGTGATGAAATAGATTAGAGAAGGTGAGATCAACCTCAATGCTTATACTTAACAAAGCTAAACTACATTAAATATCTGTAATAACAGGCATTCGTATTGATTATCTTCTCATTCCAATCTTCTTTATGCTCAGATCTCATCCTCACGGAGTTCTCCCTATCGGAGCATGTGCCACTTTCCTCACGGAATCAACGGGATTCAGCAAACAATTCACCGGATTGACAGCAAAGTTCGTCCATTACTGTAATCTTTTTGGACATTTCGTATAGTAGATGGATCTTAATCAAACTATTCACATAATTATTCCAGTCTTCTTACTCTCAATGGTCAATTCTGGTTTCCTCTACGACGCGAATTCGGATTCGTTATCGGTAAGACAAACCAGATAGGTCTCGGTCTTACATTCTGGCTGATTGATCTTTCATCGTTCCCTTTAGGTGGTGCTGAGTCCTCTCGTACTTCTCTCAAGTGGAATCTCAGAAACCCCGGAAAGGTTCGTCGTTCGATTACATGAATTAGTTTATAATTTTTGCCTCACTATTCTTCTTTTTCCACAGTAACTGTTCCTATTTTAGCGACGTGCAATTCCACTCTATCACTTCGGAATGAATTATTTGATCAAGCAGCTGAGAATGATGAACAAGGAGTGATGAGAATGCAGGTATTCCATTCTTCTTCCCCACTCTTCCTATCCCTCGCTAGACTTTGATCAACGAGTTATGCAACTAGGACCTAGTTCGTTTAGAGAGTGAGTGATTAGAGTGAGCAGCCGGGTTGGAGCAAAAATCGCTATCGAAATGAGAGAGGGAGAGACCCGCATTCGGAGTGAAATACGACGTGGTAGAAGGGGTTCAAAATTGGAAAAAAAGATTGAAGGAACTAGTTGTTTTGCAAGGGAACTAGTTCTTTATCTTTCAAAGACTATCCCTCGCTCCTTATGAGACTCGACTACGTAATATGGTTGGTTTCTTCCCTGCTCTTCCTCTCGATCGAAGTTTACTCAATCTCCCATGAGGCTGCATCCTTTCCTATCGGTGGAACAACCAGAAAAAACCAAAGATAATTTTTGTCCATTTCAGTAAACCAGTGACATCTGTGCTGGGAGCAGCGATTCGAATGGATAGAGTGGAGAATCCGACTGATTTGGAGGTGAGAGTTCTTCCCATTCCTCTATCTCTTTCTTATATCTCTTCAGGTCGATCTTCTCCATGAGAAGTATTGTAATGCACTCGTTGATCTATTCGAGAAGAATAAAGCTCTCTACAATGTCCCCGATGATCAAGACATCAATTTCTATTGATCCCTTCTCTTTCTAAACTAGATTACGGTAGGATATCGATCGCTTGTACACTGTCATATCGTTCCCTTTCCATCCACCAATTATACCTCCTTCCCATTGAGTCTCAAGGATTTGTATATGTTTGATTATACTTTGTAAGCTAATTATGTAAATAAATGATTATCGTTCTATTCGTAATTCGACTTTACATTACTCAATCAATTAAAATATTGTGCATCAAGGTAGAGACGTTGAACACTTTATCGGGAGCGGAAACGATAAACACAACGAAGACAACATGATATTGGCTACTTTCTAATCATTCTTCTCTTAAATGAAATTGTATGCACAATCCTTCTCATTCTCGACGAAGGCCAATTTGAGCTTCACGGGTTGTTTGAGCAATTGGGAGAGGAATTCCCTCGCGAAGCCGAACATCAGTAGATGCGACGAATGTCCAGTCGGTTTGAGTACTGAACAAATAGTTTAATATTTGGTTTAATAGAAATAAAAAATATATATACAATTACCCATTACGCTAAATGTATACTTTAAAAAAAACTGACGAAGCAACACCAGGTAGTTTCGCAGTGTGATTTCACGGTTCAGTAACTACATAAGATCAGAGAAGAATTGCAGCTAAAATAAGTGAATGAAGGAAGGCCCTTTCTGGATCATGTCGCTTACTACATCTATAGAGTTAAAATACCGTCAACAAAAACAGACGATGTCAACAACAAAAAATCAATGCTAGAACGTTTAATTATATAGGTTCGCTTTAGTTACTCCTTCGCTGATCACTATTATTTTGATTATTAAAAAAATTCTATCACGAGATTAGATGAGTACATATAGTCTCAATATCAGTCATAGTATCTTCTCCGCCATCGTATACCAAATACCGAACCTCATTGCTGAAGACGACGAGATTCTGGGCGAAGAATCCGCTGATGAAACGACGCACAATCTCGTCCTGCGCCACCACCAGGGGCTGCGATTGTCGGACACCTGCGATGAAATATGAGCTCTTTCGTTTTGTATCTTCTACAGTACATGGGGCCAGGAATGACATGAGGGCAAACTAAGCACTGAGCAAAGAGTCGAAGCAGCCTTATCCTAAGTACTCTAAGTGTAAGCATAAGCAGCCTATAGACTAATTAGAATCCTCGTCTAACACTGCTGAAATTCTGACTGGTCCCCCGTTCTATAGAAGCCCAAAATTTCTCACTACTCCAGGAAACTAGTTCATTTTGCGCACTTATTTTTAAAAACTAGCCAACCTTCGAGATTCTGTGAGTGCCAGGTGGGCCATGACTTCCTCACTCCAATGTGGTGCGGCTTCTGTGCCATTTCGTACGTGAGAAGCTGCTTACTGTCGTCTGGAAATCCAATAATTACGTATAAAGGATAACTGATAATAATAAAGTAACCATAACAATCCTCATACCAATTCGTTAGCAAGGATGTTTTATTATTGACGTGAAATTTCCCATTAATCATGGAAGAAGAAGAAAAGCAAAATAAGAGGTTGAAATTAAAACATACCTTGAACTTGCCGGCCTTGAGGGCGTCGTTGAGAGGGCAGCGACGAGCGAGCCCGCGAGAAGACCCGTCAGGGGTAATGATCGAATCATCTAAAATGTGAACCAAAATAAGGATAAAAGCGCAACAACACACAAAACATGAACCGCGATGATTGAACAGGAATACGATCAAATCGAATTTGATCAAATTCCCAACAAAACCCGCTCTCCTATGATCGTGACTAATAATTTTCAAATACTAAGTAAGAACAAGACCAATTAGCCATGCTAATGAAGCAAAAAAGTGGAAGAACACCTATGTCTGGGACGAGAGCGGATGTGGTGGGGGTTTAAGCATGGTTTAAGCATCCTCTATAAATGCGGACGTCAATTTCAGGATTAGACACAATAAATAACACAATTAAACCTATAAAACGACAAGAATATCGATGAAATCAAAACAATTGCAACAATCGATAGCAATTTGATATTTACACAAACCCGCACCAATGCGATCGCGAACTGGTTGTTTAAGGGTACGGTATTTCTCGATTCTAAATTGTGATTAAAATAATAACTGAATTATTTAGATACATTTAAATAGCCTATCCGATGTGGAATTACACGAGGAATTCAAAAATCGCATAAAAACTTGCGAAAAAAATTACTATCTATCTGCAAAACACAGCCGCGCAAGCCGCGGCACGCGGCGTTATGCGGCGCTAGCATATGGGCAAGGCGATTAGCACGTACTGTATAATTAAAAAACATTGTATTTGCAGAATCGCAGTGCAATTGGAGCAACTCAAGCAAGAGCAGGCCACAGCGTATGAACGGCACCGGCAGCTGTTGAATGATGCAAAGGAGGTAATTATCATCAATCGTATCTTAAATTGCTTATGTTTCGAAATGGTTAAATTTATGATGATATTCGCAGTTAAACCAAGTGAAGTTTAGAGCTATTAGCTATTACATGCTGGTATACTCGATTACGGAATATGTTTCAGCTTCGTCGACAAAATCGTCTCCAACTGCTCGCGGAAAGGTCACTAATGATGCGTTTGGAACACGAATCTGAGAAGCGATTGCTTGCGAAAAGACACGATGAAGAACTGGAGGTCAGTTCTCAATGTTTATGCTATCATGTTTTCGAGCATTTCATTAAATTCCATTATTCATTCAAATTTATGTTGAACGATGACATTTTACAATAAAAAGTGCATTGAATGTGTTTTAGGAGTTGAAGAAAGCGCACGCGATTCAGCTGCTCGAGTACTGTAAAGAGCTGAACGACGAGGAAACTTATGAGTTACTTCGCTTCAAGTCAGAACAGGTATTGACTACACTATTTCTATTCAAAAAGGACTATAAAATAACCGAACCATTGTCGTAACTTTGAAGAAAATGGTATGGTATCATGATACCAGTGTTGTTCAGGATCAGCAGCTTCTGACTAGAGAGCGAGAGCTCATCGACAGCACTGCCTCAATAGCTCATCCTCTCCAGCCCAGCTCCTCAGCGGATATTCTCAGCACTTCCGACACTCACCAATACGCAATCGTCGATACCGACCGTCAGTACACGGAAGACAGTGCCGATAATGGTGATGAGACGATGGAGGAGGACCAAGAAGGAATGACATGGAGTGAGGATGAACAAGAGGATAGTGATGAAGACCTTGAAGTTGAAGATGAGGAGGATGCGAGGAGAAGGTGGGAGCAGGCTAATGGCTATCCGATCCTGGCCCAGGATGAAGAGGCAGATGATGATGAGATGCAAGGAATTGAAGTTGAGGATGTTGAAGAGGCTCAAACTGATGAAGAAGATCTTGAGGATGAAGTTGAGGAGGAGGAAAGGCAGGAGAAAAGTTCTGCTTACTTCGCCGCATCTCGCGAGAGGATCAAGCGACTGCGAGACGAGAACGAGCAGAGGTGGGGTTTGCGAATGGTTTTGCATTCATCTTATTGTTAGACGGGCCCATTGCCTCTTATCCTGCGGTTAGCGGATCCCAGTCGAATATATTCATCCTTACAATTAGCCAAGAATCTCAAAATTAATAGCTATTTACTACACACACCTTCGTATTTATCAACCGGCAACGCACGTTGATAGTAATGATTCATTTATTGATTCTAGTGCTCGTCTCAACCCTCGCTTCTCTCGCGAGTGTCCAATCTGCACCGTGCCAGCTCTCCAACGAGCATTCTTCGGATGCGGTCATGTCTTCTGTCTGGCTTGCGCCGAGGAGACCGATCTAGTCGCAGGTAATCTATTTTTCTTCAATATTTCACACGAGAACGTACTTTCATAAAATAGATAAAATCTCCAAGTGCTTACGTACTAGCGGTAGTACCTATACCGAACCTGCAACCATCAAAGCACCTCTTTGCAGATCTACAGAACGTCTCGACTACATGTCCGATCTGCCGGTTCGAGGGAGGATTCGGCAAGTTGTATGAGGAGACGATCGAAGAGAATGAGCCTCTGTGAGCCGCAGCCCCTTCGCCCATTCCCCTTTTCATTCCATCTTATTTAAAATACGATAAATTGATTTTTTTTTCGAGAATTTTTTAGAGGAGAACAACATGGCATTTTATTTATGAATATAGAAGGGATGAAATAGGAGAGGCACGATCAACGCTGCACGGGAGGCACATGGTAAGCATCCGAGAGGTTGCGCGGATTGTAGACGGCGTTGGACATGCCCTGAAAAATGCTCACGCATTAGCTACCCTAAGATACTGAGCATCCTTGGAAATTATTGTAATTTATTTTTTATACATTCCCTGAAAATATCCCAAACATGGACCTTCAAAATTTTATTGTATACTACTTTATTTTAACCCAACAATCGTTAAACTCACCTTTCTTCTCGGTTTCGACTCCTTCCTCCTCCCATCTCTGTCCCTTCTATCGTTCGAAGTGCCCTTCGAAGGATGAACTTGTCGACCGACCCGCTCGTTCTTCTTGAAGAATTCCTCCGTTTTTTTCTGCAATTAAAAAAATGATCGAATAAAAGTTGCTTTCTTCTTTCATTTATTTATTTCTAGTGTTCATAGACGTCCTGGAGAGACATTGATGCAGAGTGTTCAAATAACTTTTGTAATCGCAGTGAAACTTATCCCTCTTTTCTGCACACTTGGAGAAAATCAATTCCACAAAAACTTAAAATGCATGCCCTGCATTAATCAACGTTCGTGCCTGATCCTTATTTTCTCTTCATTACGCAACTCCCACCTGCAGGCCCCCTCCGCTCCTACCTTCTCCATCACAACCGCCCTATGACAAGCGTTCATCTTCGTTTTTCTCTTATGTTTTTTGTGCCAAACAACTTTCCCCAATATTCCCTACTTTTCCAAGCATTGTTCTTCTCAGGCATACCTTCTCCATCTCAACCGCCTTCTGGTACGCATCCATCTCCGCCTGTCTTTTCTTGTGCGTTCCGCAGTACCAGCAGAGCAGAAACACGAGCACAATGATCTCGAGGATGGAGATGAGCGACATGCCTGCAGAAAATTGCACAAAATTCGATCGACCGCGACGCGTGAGGATACGCGTCGCGTTCGATCTGTTCATTGATTTTTGTTTGTTGTAGATGAAAAGGATGCACTCTTCCTATTGAGGACGAATTCGAATTGGTGATTTTTTGAAATAACTGCGAAACTCACCCAGAAACAGCCCGAGCTGCCCGCCAATGTCCGAGATGAGATTGACAACCTTTAATAAAATATGTCAGTCTACGATCAAATCCGATAGTTCCTTACATCAATCAGCCGTACTCTTAGTGGGCTCTTACCATAATCCTTCTCAACGTAGCGCTACCGTGCTCCTTCCGTACCACTACATAAACATTTTGTTCACCTAGAGCATACCTACTAACCGTTCACCTACCGCACTCCCTCATACATCACACACACCTACCGTATACGCCGCGGACTCGGATAGCAGTTGGTAGTTCATGCGTTCGTAGTAGATTTCGACAAGGAGGGTGTGTAGTTTGTACCTGGGAGTCGAATAATAAAGTCAGTTAGCGATAACAGTTCTCGATCTTCCACCGTACCACGCAAGACACTTGGGCTCGCTCGCGGACTCGTTGTAGAATAGCCACGGCTGTCCAGTTTGATTGTAGGCTGTGCATTCGGCGGGCTGAAGGGAGGGATTACGGTTGCTGCTGGATAATGATTATTGAAATTTGAGAAAATATTTGTATATATTGCACAGTTCTTAATCACTAATGATTCCTTCATATTGCATTTTCTCTCTGGAGAACATTTTTAATGAGGAGAGCCATTTCTTCACCTCCTTACCTTGTACTCATTCGAGGGCCATTGAGCCGTGGATACGGTTGTGGCGAAGGTTTGGACTCTGGAATGAAATCATGGATCGTGGAAAAAAGTCAAAGATTAAAGTTTAAAGATCAAAGATCAACTCTCACTCGCAGGGCGGAGTACAGTCCGTGCAGTCCTGTACCATGTTGAAGTCCGTTGCGTCCGAGTTGTACAGTTCCTCGATGCAGTCCACTGCAAATTTAGTAGGACAAATCAATTGAAAATAAATTAATTATTTTCATAAAAATCAGATTCAATTTCATAGATGCGTTTCCACTGTATATCCATGCTGCATTGAATGTAGACAACTTTGTCATGTTTCAAAAAACCGTGAAACACATTTAAAAAAAGAGCCCATGATCAATTACGTCAGATTGAACAATTGGTCTATTTTTCCTGCGTCACTGGCCGGTGAGAGAGCACACGGAATGAAGAGACGAAGTATCCAGCCTAAATGCCCTACTCACGATTTTTCGATGACATCTCCCACGTGGAGTTGTCGAAGCCATCTCCGAAGCAGGACTTCGTGGCAGTGCCTCCGAGGTAGGCGTAGGTCGGATCGTAGCAGCCGCATCTGGGAAACGTCGAGATAGCACACCATCATGAAAACGTTGCGATTAATGGACTTTGCAGATTCAGCCAGATAATATTCATTAGGAAATGGTTAAAACCTAGGAGTGAAACACAACGAGATTTTAAAAAATTCAAATAAAAATATACTCACTTCTTAATAGTCTGCTCCTGCAGGCAGGAACGGTAGCATGATTCGGTCTGAACGGAAATTTAAAAAAAAACATTTATTTTAATTATTGATTTTTTTGGTTCACTTTTTTATGAACATGATGGATCAGTGGATCAGAAATCGAATACTGCATTACTCTCGCAATTTGAATCGATGGTGAAGCGTATTATGATACCATAAACTAGGGTTGCAGGTTCAATATCAATACTATTGACACCTCTTCCCTTCCCAGCCTCTCCCTGTCAATAGTATTGACAGGGAGAGGGAAGAAGGGAAGAGGGAGTCAATAGTATTGAAAAGGGATTGAGACGCCTGCCTCTTCCCATCGGGTCACCAGCGAGAGAGCGTGGGAAACGGGGAGAGTCTTTTCCGCTGCGCTCTCTGCGCTCTCTCCATTCCCCGTAATCTCTAACCGGGAAGCCCAGGAAACGGGACAGTGAGCGAGAGTCAATACTATTGACCAAAGTCAATACTATTGACTCCCTCTTCCCTTCTTCCCTCTCCTTCTCAATACTATCAATACTATTGACAGGGAGAGGCGTGTAATGGAAGAGGTGTCAATAGTATTGATATTGATATTGAACCGGCAACTCTACCATAAACCAAAATTTGTGAGAATCACTTCGCAATCAGCCAAAAACCGTACCTGGTACTTGCCCTTGTAGTGAGGGAAGTCAGCCTGTAGGGAGACACGACACGTGCCGTAGGGAGCGCCTTTTCTAGAAAATGTTGTGGTTTTTTTCGCGAATTTCAATGTGGGCTAAATTACAACAACATGTAATATTTACTCCAGAACAGTTGCAGAAATGTATTCACCTGACCGAAATGTCTACGAGCACGTGTTTTCAATTAAAATAGTGATACGAAGTAAGAGCGAAACAGCAGTTGAATCTCACCGAGTGGTCTTCACGTAGCGTATGCCCATGTCCGTCGCAGTACCAGGAGGCGCGTAGTACCCGAGCACTTCCGGGTAGGGGACGTCGGTCTTGAAATGTTTGCAGAATTTCGAAAAAAAATCGAGAGGATTTGATCGAGTATGGATCTGATTGAAGCAATTGGCTGATGAGCGAAGATGGTACCTCATTGTAGATGGACACCACGATACCGGCAGCTTCCGTCCACGGAAGATAAATATTCTGAGAATACAATCATCACAAAATCATCAACATATATCTAGTTTACATTAATTTTAAACGAAATGAAGAAACAACACTACGCGAACTTTACGCAAAGATATTCATGATAATCGTGAAACATAGGCGAGCTTAATTTTTCGTCAACATCAAGGGTCGATTTCGCAAAACGTCTTTACATTTCCCATTCTCTCTCCGATATGAGAGTATGTATAATGAAGTGACAATTGTTCCGGTTTCGAATTCTGATTCTTTAATTCCAAACCTGATTCGTTCTCATAGCGACCCGAAGACCGTAAAGTGGACCGGCTCGGGAGGTCTCCTTGGAGCCGTCGCTATTGTACACCTGGAATATTGAATGTAAAGATGAAATCGCGCCGTATGAAGTTGAACAGTTTGGTTTTTGTTGTGGTTTTTTATGAAACGACGAATGTCATTTTTTTTAAATCACTCACATAACACATGCCGAAATTAGGGTCCTTCTTGGGCGTCCAATCACTAAAATATTAACAGAAATTGTGTTCGAACATCAATTTTTATATTGAAGATTGTTTACGTTTTATTGCACGCGAGTAGATTGTAACTGCACGAGATGACCAAATCTTCATAGGTGTAGTGCGGGTCCTGCAACGATTTTTTTGAGAAACCGCGACGCGGGGACTGACGCGTCGCGGTCAACCAATGACTAACCACGTATTCATCCTTGTCCATGAGCGAGAAGAGATGCTCGCTCGCTAGGGTCGTCATCTTGACGGCCTAAAATTTGTATTGAATCCAACATAAACGTTCGACGATAAGGAAAAATTTTCCGCATTAGCACGGTTCACGCGGGCAAGCTGTGTTTAGTGGTGATTGCAAACGCTATATGACAAACGCAAAGAGCCTACTTCGATAAGTCAGATATCGCTTTGACTTCCTTATTTTTTTCCAATTCGACACAACTCACCCTCTGCTGCCTCTCTCCCGTTCGCCCTGCGGCAAAACCGAAGAAGGAATTAGCCTTGGCGGCCGTGGTGTAGGCGGACCGCTGAATTCATCATGGACTGACAATTTATTAATTTTCAAGATTATTGGTTATTTAACGAGATTTGGGCCGACAGTACTAAATTGAAATGACTCTTTGCAAGATAAAATCATCCTGAAACTCACTTGAGATCGAAAATTAAAAATTAAAATTATCAAGGATAATGTTTTATAATTGAAAACAGAACCACCCAAATAAATCAAACATTTCCTCATGCAGACCCAATGATCGAACTCATGAGAGAAGTCTAAAGTCTCACCATCTCAGTCAGAAACGGTGACGATTCAATAGCATCGCCCTTCCACGGGTTGAGATGACAGATCATCACGGCGGGGAAGGGACGATTGGAGAATTCGAGCTGTGAATGGGGCTGATTATGATGTTGTTTTGATTGATACTGTTGTTGTTTTGAAGTTGAAGAGAATTGTTGTTGTCCTATACGAATGAAATTGGTCTGACAGAAGAAATAGAGAGATCAAAGAGCAAAGATCAAAGATCAAAGATCACTCACATTTGTCTCAGTGTTCACCGCGTACTGCAAGTACTTGAGAATGAGCAGTCGCAGTTGGAAGATGAAAGCGATGATGCAGGCTGTAATGATATTAAAAATTTGATATTTTTTATTTGTATTTATTTTTTATGTAGTTGGTTTATCAGTCTCAGAATTGCTATCAAGTTCTCCCAATAAAAAGAAAATAATGTAGATAGATTATATTCCGATCAGCACTATCGCCATGAGCACTCCTAATACAGTTTCATTATCTGTTACTCAAATATTTGCGCAAATTAACTGCCTAAAATCGTGAAATTCTATACCGATCAGCACGACCGCCCAGAACACCCCGAGTATCGTCCTGTTCGCCATGCCAATGTGCGGCACTGCGTGTGTGGACGACCAACAGCAGAAATCCTGCAATTGATTTTTGGCTTTCCCATATTTCTATATTTAAGGTCGGTCCAGAAATCCTGGAATTTGTAGTTATTAGAGCTCAAGAATTGCGCCGCCGTCTCTCCATTTCGCACGCTCTTTCGTCTGATCGAGTGACAGGAGAGTGTTCGAAATAAATAAAGTAATAGTTTTTTTTTAAATTTCGCGGCGAAATATATGTTAACACCACCAAGAAGGACAAAAATTGGTGACGCATCAGTCAATGGGCAGATAAGCAATCGCTGAAACGCAACCCACCTTCAGCATGATGATCAATCCCTTGAAGAACGCGCCCATTCTGTCTATATTTTGACCAAATTATCGAGTTGATCAAATCAAGAAGACTGGAGCGGGAAGAATTCAGCCGAAACTGAGGAGCTCACTGAGATTCGGTATCCAAGACCACTGAGAAAGCGCCTCAGCTTTCCTTTGTTTGAAGCTGCGCCTCTACTGTGAATTGGCTCCTCCTTAGCGACGATGGGTGCTCAGATTCTCTTGCTTTCCCATTCTCTCTCGCTGTTCTGATTGGAAAGTGATAATTCAAAATGTGGAGACGAGAACTTTGCTCGCCGACTGGGACATCAGTATCGGTACCTCTCCTTCTTTCCTGCTATCTATTGATTCACATGCCCACTAGAGATGTAGCCAGTGTGGAGAGCTTGTGCATCCCTTTGTCTTTTCTTCAGGACGGGTGCGAGAGAACCCGGAAAAAAAGAAGAGCTATCGATGAACACATTCAAAATTTTCTCTTGTTATGACAGCCGCTTGATCGCCAAAAGTTACGAACAATTTTCAGAAACTGCTTAAAGGGACCTGGTCATGTTGGACAATGAACTTTCTAATGGTGTAAAATCACCACAGAACTCGATCAGAAGAAATAAAAATAATTAAAAATTCAATTTAAATTAAATATTAATTTTTTAAAGTACGGTATTTAATAAATTGTTCCACGAGTACTGTACCCAGTACTACTCCGGATTAACGGGGAAATGGTGGGTACCAGGAGGGGGAGGCGAATGGGGGCTGGGCTTCAGGATTTCTCACACTTTCAACTTCGTTTTCTCTCTGTTTAACCGATTTTCTCAGTTATTTAATATATTTTACGTGTTTACTTCGTGTTTGGCCACAGTCTCTCATAGAATCAAGCCCGATATATCGACTATTCTCTTCCAACTCACCTAGTTTGGGTTGTTTTGCGCATTGGTATATAAATGCAACATTTAACAGCTGCTTTTCGATTACAACTGAACGCGTTACATCAATGCAATGTGTTTGCAGGTAGTTCTACTCAATTCCTTCCTTCTCTCACTTGTTTCTCGCTATCAAGCCTTCTATTTTTCTTGTCTCGCATTTGTATTCGGTTGAGTTTTGTCTAGTCTGGTTTTATGGTTATTCAGTTTATAATACAGCATTGGGTAATCAGGCGCGAAATGCTGAGAAGGCGATGACAACTCTCGCCAGATGACGACGATTGAAGGAAGAAGAGGAGAAAGGATCAGTTGCCAAGAGACCCCACGATACAAAGGTTATTATTATTCATGCATCATTGAGATTTTGAACATTTTCTTGTGTGTTCATACGAACTCTCGTATTTCCATTAAAAGTTTTTTCAGGATTGCGCGAATCTCTCTGACGCCGAGCGATTCCGTCGTGAAATTGCAAAGTAAGTCGCCAAAAATAGCCCTTATCTAGGTCTTCTTATTTATTAACACTCAAATTTAATAGCTGTTAAATAGTTGTTCCGTCAAGTCAATATTTTAAGTCTGTTTAATGTATTACAGACGATATCTATAGGCATTTGACAGCGCGCGACCTGCATTGCTCCTCACGTACCCTAGTCTTCGAAATATTGACCTTTGACGAAATAGCATTGCACTTTACTACCTATTTTCGTATTTATATATTAATATCGATATAAGTACTATATTTATATTTAAATACTAGTTGTATTATGAAACGCTTCATTGTTCTAGTATTAATTGTCCTGAACAGTGTGTGCCATGCAACTGAGTGATATTTAGAACAAGACGTCGACCATCGAGGAGCAGGCTTGCGTCTACGCCTCACTCGTCCTTCAGGACGACGATGTAAGCTTGTTTTATAAACAAATATAATTATTTTCAAACGTTTATCTGATCGATGTTGTGTTGGTAGTGTTGGGTTTAAACCAGGCAAAAAATATTAGGCTCTGAGCAAAAATAAGGCTCATCGTTGGTTACAGAAGGTGAATCTGATTGTTACGTTTTTTTAAAACTGGTAGTACTTGTAGTTTGAACGGTCTTTTTTCGCGCATTCGATTCAAACATCTGCGAGTATGATGTTAAAAGATGGATACTATTTGACTCGTGAAAAACACTAAGTTCGATGAATGGTTACTTTTAAAAATATTTTAAGTTCGTCAACTGCTCGTTATTGTGAAGGCCAAGTTCTTCTCGCACTCCGCCGAACAGAAGATCAAGGCTGCCGGAGGAACATGCGTCTTGGCTGCCAAAGGCACCATTACTTGTGTTGTAAATATTTTTTTTGC
Organism: Pristionchus pacificus; assembly: GCA_000180635.4. Classification (NCBI taxonomy): domain Eukaryota; kingdom Metazoa; phylum Nematoda; class Chromadorea; order Rhabditida; family Neodiplogasteridae; genus Pristionchus; species Pristionchus pacificus. Next base: position 23,370,098 of record CM026579.1, read on the forward strand.
TTTCGCAATTATTGTTTTAGCTATTCCTAATATAAATCTTGTTGAACAAAGAGTTCTGGTTGATTGTGACGCAGTTGTTTGAAGAAGTGAAATGCGTTGGAAAGGAATTTCGGGCCAGATGATCGATTGATCAAACAATATTGTTGCTTATTGATTTTACACAGTATGGCATGAATATAGACAATTACGGTAGGTAAATTCGATTTGTTTAGCATAGACTTGCGTACTCAAAATTATCATCAAAAATACTATTTTCGATGTTTAGTTCCATCATGCCATGCGTTCCCTCGATGCTGTGCCATCTCTCCCTCGATTAAACAGTGGTAAAAATACAGAGCATCTAAGACGTTTACATATACATCGTCCGCCCACAATGACCTATCGGTCTCAAAATAGGGCAGGGAATCAAGAATGGGTTAACTATCAAATTTAATGAACACTTTTTCGCTGCTATATCGAATGCAGGACAGTGCACGCAAGTTATCGTTCGAAAAATGTCGAGATCAGCACGTGTACAAGATAATTTCGACGATAACGGGCATGAACGCCTTCAGAATTGCGGCATTTTTGGAGGTGGGTAGTCCATAGGGCCTATTGAGCCCACGTAACAACAGAACTAGCGGCAGAACTAGCGGAACTAGAGGTTAAAGTATAATTATCGATTGATAAATACAAGAGACAGTTCGTGCAAAATGTAATTTCGACGATAACGGTCGTGGGAATCTACAGAATTGCGGCATTTTTATCGTGGGGTTTGCACATTGGGTTTATTTAACAGACGTAGCGACAAAATGCGCGGCCTTCGAGGATGAAGTATAATTAACGAGCGAAACAAGCCGGGATGGGTATTAGCAAAATCGAATTTCGACGATAATGAGCGCGGGGAACTATTGAATTACGGCAGTTATGCCGTAAAGGGTTGTCCATAGGGTCCCTACACCGAAAATGTTTAAAAATAAAAATAAAATAAGGAGAAATTGTAAAAATCGAAGGAAAAATCGATAGCACAAAAAAGAAACTCATTGTGCGCCGGGAAGTGCGCGACCGGAGAGTGCTCGATTCGACTGTAGCCTAAAGGACTGCTCCGGATTTAACTCCGGTTTTAACGGGAGCCGTCTGTACCCAGCCTAAAAGACGGCTCCGGATTTTTAACTTTGAAAACTCGTAACTCTTTAAAAACAATTTTTTATCTCTTTTTATTTTTTCCATTTTTATCGGAAAATGGAGTTCTTTCATCTGAACATCAATGTCCAAAGTGTGCCGGGTCCCTTTAAACAATGCTTTAATTTATTTTTAATTCAATCCCATTGCCATTATTTGCAAGATTTCGATGAACAACATTTCTTTCCTTCCCACCGATGTCATTCGAAACGTAATTGCCTACGCAAATCATTCCATTCCGGAGATGCGATCTGTGAGTTAATTTATTTAATTTATTTTTTAAATTTGTTGTTTTTCGTTGAATCGTTCATTTCAGGTGTCTACATTATGGAAATATCTAGTCCAAAAGGAGTAGTCAAAACGCTCAGATCTACCCGTCATGCATGATAAGGAAATCGAGGTTACGAAAAATATATTGATAACAGTCCTCTATTCGTTTGCATGAAAAAATATGACAAACAGTTTATTCGAATATTGATATTTCAATTGCAGTTCGCTGGAACGGGTATCGTTGAAAACAAAAGGATCAGGACCGCATATAGATTTGAGAAAAAGAACGTGGTTAAGTATTTCTCCACAGATAGAATAATTTGATTTTCACGAAATTGATACTATCCGATAAATGATATTTGCTCAGAGGGACTCTTTGAATTCATGATGAAATTGATTGCGGCTGATTAGTATAGAGACATCGATCATTCCCTTGTTATTGCCCCCAATCCTTGCGAAACTCTCAACACCACGCTCTTGTTTTGATGATACTCTTTTCATTTCTGAATGTTGTACATGATTATTTTTTATTTGACAGAAGAAATCTTTGTCAAAACCTCTTATTGTGAGTGACGCTGTACCACGCCCAGTGGGCATGCTCGCACATCTCGCGAGCCTGCTGATTTCAATAAAGCGTCGAACAAGCATGGAGAAGAATCACAGTTGCGTAACCGCATTTACCGTTTCTTGATTCGTTGTCGATAATTTATTGTTTCTACTAGTATATTTTTTCATTAGATGTACACCGAAGATGAAGAAACACCAAATCTGCCTGCGGATGTGCTTCGGAAAGTGATTGCATATGCAAACCACTCTATCAAGGAGATGCAACTGGTAAGTGCAATCAAACACCACGCGATGCATCTATTATTTTCAGGTATCTCACACATGGAAACACTTGGTATCTCAAGAATATTCCAAACTGTCCAATCTCCCTCCAATTGATGAGCTGGAGATTTCGACCGAGAGAGTAAGTTATTGGTTATTACTTTGAAAAAAATAATATTTCAGCTCCCGTTTGGCAATGTTATCGTAGCAGAGTTAAAGATGCGAAAGGGTTTCGGTTTCACACTCAATGAATTTCACAAGTTTGGCTATAATCTTGCTTCAGAAACTGATAAAGTTAGTTCTACAACCAAAAACAAATTATGTTAAACATTTTTGTAATTTTGAGGTGGTTACATCTCGGAAGATTCTATACGAAGTCGTTCTCCAAAACACAACTGATGCATTTTCCGCCATACGCAGGATAAACCGTATTACTCTCAAGGAAATGCAAACACGCACTGATAAGCTGGAATGCTTATTTCGAGGAGTTCGATCGGATAATATTCAGATTATTGAACAGAAAATGACTGACGCGTACAGGTTAATTTTGCCCGACAAATTGCATGTAAAATTAATATATTTACAGTGAAGCAGTCTTAAAACTTATCAAGGACTGGAAGGTCCGGAAGGCCAGTTTCATTGTACAAAACGTCTATCGAAGTGAGATTTTCACTGAAAGTTAAATCCCAATTTTCAAAACTTCAGGAACGTTCATGAAAGAAATTGCTGGATGTGTGTATACTCTGTATATCAAGCAGGTCGGAGCCACAACGTATCTGCTGGGTCGACAGCCCGATGAACGCTGGCTCCAAACCCTAGTGGACATGTTCGCTAAACGCGTTACCAAGATCAAAGTGGAGCATGATAACGTGCATATCGTCGCGAATCATAGTGTCACTAAGTTCTTTAATGAGGTAGGCAACCTAAAAATGAACGCATTATAATTTTGCAAATTCAGCATTTTTCAAAGCAAAGCGGGCGGCCGTGGTTGGAGATTAATGCACAAAGAGAATTTCGTGCGCACGTTTCGAAAAACGGATTCGTGCTAGACGGTAATGGTTGAATAGTTGCAAAAGCATCACCAGGAGAATATAAAATGTTTCTTCTAGTAAATTTGACTAAAAAATCAAAACCACTGCTGTCATAAATTTTGTAACAAGAAACATTACAGTGGTGCCCAATTCCGCAACGAGAAGTTGCGCCGTGAAGATGAAACATAGCTCGAGAGCCTACGAGCCATTTTAATTTTCAAATCAAAAAATTATTTCGATTGCCATAATTTTTTGTGGCATTTTTCTGGAGTTAAATTTATACGGATTACGATATTGTTCGAATAAATTATGATATTATATGTAAATCTTGATCTTCTTATGAACGTATTTTAACGTTAAAAATGTATCTGTATTTTACCTTTCTCGTTTTCGAATTAAATATCTGTATCAGTCACCTATTCGATTCACACAGATAATATCTAATAAGCAAAGTGAATTTCAAAGGAGTGTTTGCCAATTCACACCATTCAGCGCGTCGCTTGAGAGTCATTTTTAAATTCGTTCCCTTATTCAGAAAGCTACGCATAAATTTAATTTGTGTACGACGCTCGATTAAAAAACTTTTCATTTTTGTCTCATGACTGTCATTGCTTTTCGGTGGTTCCAATGCCAAGTGTTCAGCCGAACCCCTCCCAACATCAACGAAAGATACAGAGGCACACTATTCCGTTTTTTTTTTACAGAATCGAGCTGGTGCCAATATTTTTCATAAATTATTGCCAGTATCATCCGAATTTCATTTGACATTTCACGTTATTTCTTAAATGTTATTTTCATAGATGAGTAACGCGCCTGTTCTCCCCGCTGACATCCTCCGCAAGGTTATACTCTACGCGGACCATTCCATCGGAGAAATGAGAAGGGTTAGCACCATTTATTTCTACTTTGTTTATGCTATCACGAGCCTCATCACTGGCCTAGCACCGCAGGGACGCAATATTAGACCTATACATTTTGCCTTTAACACGAGCTAGCAGATTTGCAAATGCCTATACACAGGTCGATCGTGCATGGAAGGATTTAGTCGAAGACGAGTACTCCAAGTTGGCTAATCTCCCTACTATAGACGAAATGCTACTAACTTAGCCTGAAGTGAGCTAAACATGACCAGATTTCAAAAATAAATTAAACAACTAGTTTTATAAATGCGGAATCAGCCATCACGTAATGTTATTTTGATAGGAATTTGTTTATTAGTATTAGTAGCAAGCAATGCATTACAGGATAAGGGCTACTTCGTGGCAGTACATTTGAAAATACGCAAAAATCTCGGTTTCGTACTTCGAAATATTGCCAAGCGCGGCTTCGGATTCGAGCTGGTTCAGTCGGACAAGGTGAATCTTTTGCGTGCATAAAGTTATGTTCGACCTAATCAGTTATCTCACTGCCCCCCCCTAATCAGTTATCTCACTTGCCACTGAATACGAAGATCCCAATTCTAATATTGCTTCATCATGTATGTTCACAAAACGCGTAAACAAGATCAAAATCGCTCACAACAACGAGAAAGTCGTCGCTAATGAGAATAATGTGAAAAAATTCAATGACGTGAGTTATTACGCTTGCCGATTAAGTAATTATCCTGTATCTGGAAGGGAAATTTTGCACGCGATTCACATACTTAACATTTTTAATTGCTCTTTCTTGTGTGGCCAAATAGGCATTCCTGCTGTGATAAATAGGCATTGAATAGCAAAAATTCTGTTATGATATTTTGCGATTTTTGTAGATGGTCGGCCTGTATCGAGGCAAGAAGCCGTGGTTGGAAATCAACGCATTCTTCCCAAGACAAACAGAGAACTCCTTCAGACTTCAAACGGACTACACTGTCCTCAAGGGTGAGATTGTGTATTACGATTAGCGAGAAGAAAAAAGTGTACATGTAAAGCGATTTAAAAGAGCCGGTCGGCTGTTAGGTTAGCACAATAAATAAATAACGAAAGGCAAATTCCATTTGGAAGACATTGTCTTTTGCATTATTTTGCAAGTGCTTAGAAGAATCGGGTCGCTTTTACTCTGACGCGTTTTGAAACAGTCGTTGTACATTATAACATTTAAAATTTCAGTAATTGTCACCAAAAAGAAAAGCAAGAAATGCGATATCAGTATGGTGCATCGGGATAGAATCGGTGAAGAATTCTGATGTCGGCCATTCTATGAACTATAATACATGCTATAACTCAAGTATACATTGATCTTACATTTATCTCAAACGTTAAATTTCTTCACAGCTTATCATTGCGTGTGTTTTTTTTATTTCAAGTTTCTGACCAGGAATAAATTATATTTTGAATTTTTTTCTGCTCTTGAATTTTATATTTCATGTTCCGATCTATTTGACATCCACTGAAAAACGTCCAGAGGGTACATTTCTGACGCCTATCTGATACGCAAATGGACACCAACTATGTCATAGCGTCGCGTCTATTTTAGAAAACTTTATATTAACAATGAAATTATACAATCATTCAACAGCTAACATGAGCCCTATTCCTGAGCTTCTCACCGACGTTCTTCGGAAGATTTTCGTGCATTCGGATCACTCCATTCGAGAGCTGCGAAGGGTAACGAATATACTAGTGCAACCGATATGCTTCCAGTCATTTGTTGAAAAAATAATCACAGTGTTGAAGAGCTTTTTTCAAATGTCTTAAAAAATTTTCATAAATTTCAGACAAATCGTGCATTCAAAGACCTCGTCGAGGATGAATTTTCAAAGTTTTGCAACATGCCTCCCCTCGATGAGATGCTGATTACTGTACCTGAAGATGTGAGCTAAATTATCATAAAATTGATCATGTGTCACTCCAATTTGACTAGAGTTCGAAATACGAGTGGTTCGAAAATAATCGTCGTATTTCGAACTAGGTATGTGAACCAAAAAAAGGATGAAAAACAAAAAAAATACCATATGTAAAAAAATATAGGAACCCGGCAGTCTCGTCAGCATCATTCTGAAAATCCATAAACCACTTGGATTCGTGCTGCGAAAGCTGAGCGAACGTAACCTCGGTTTCGGAATAATCGAGTCGGAGAAGGAGAGCGTGAGTTAATTTCTCTTATTTTGGTAAATCCAATTTTTACTTTCGAAAAAAATTTTCAGATGGAAACAGCTAAAAAGTCTGTGCAGCTTGAGGAAATGCTCAATAATCCTCAAAACGTATTTTCAACCGCCAAGCAATTCAAACGCGTGAAGCAAGTGATACTCAAAGGCATGGGAGGTGACATCGATAAGATTGTTGACTATTTCTGCAATCTTCGTTGTACGGAATTGCTGGTTGACGATAATGTGCTCACTACTGAGATCAGGTAAACTATATTTTAAAATTAATTATAATTTATAAAAAAAGGTAATTCTTTGTTTTCAGCGAAGATATCACCATTCTGGCTCGGGCATGGGAACCTACGAAAGTCGTAATCGATGTTGCAGAACATTCGCTTGCAAACCAAAGTGAGATCAAAGCAACAATAACAGCAACAACAACAACAACAACAACAACAACAATGCAGGAGCCTTTCTGGTCGAACTAGCCGAGGTCGTGGATGATATTCACATCGTGCAACGCAACTACTTCGATGCTGCCTCGCCCCATTATTTATTCGATGATGGAGTGCAGGATACTTGGCTAGAGATTCTTTCGGACATGTTCTCAAAACGCGTGAGCAGAATCAAAGTCGAGCATGATAATAGACGGATTACTGTGAGCGCGTTTAATCGACCACGATTTCAGCGGTTTTTAGATGAGGTTTGTCATTCTTCCCTTACAATAAACAAATTTGGGTTTCCTTTTCCGGGGCCACTCAGCAAAGTGTACAGTAGTGATTCGCTCGGAAACGAACGGGAAAGCTTTGAAATAAATCATCATCATTCCAGATTGCAATTCACAGTCCCGGCAAGAATCTGGTTTTAGAAATGAATGCGTTTTATGATCCATTCGTTCGCTCGCCGTTCCCCTTCAAGGTCCGCGCAGAGGATCTCCTTCTTAAAGGTAATGCAATTAATGAAAAAAATTCAAATATTTCTTTTTAATTTCAGTCAGCGGCGCGAATTCGGTTAATAAGAATTGTCAAGTATCAGTGATTCATCAACCAAACCCGGCTGGCTGATCTATCATATATGAACCATTCCCCATCAACCCCGAGTGTTTCCAAAGCAGACTTTTTACTCCTTTTCTCTTTAAAAATATTCTATACTTCTCATTATGTTGTGTATACGAATATATGAATCATAAATCATTTCTTTCGATCTTTACTACAATTCAATAACATCAATATTTACGAATCTTCCACATGATGTAGTAAAAGAAAAGATATACTATCTCTTTGATTTAATGTTCAAAATGCCGGTTCTGAATATATCGTAGTTCAAGGAACAAATGTCCGATATGATCGAAATAACTCGAATACCAGTTTAAGATCATATCACTAAAATGACCTAGTTGGGTAGAGAAGTGAGAGAGCGCTGATCTACATTTAGAATACGTCGACTACGCGTCAACAAGGTTAACAATTGGATTACAAGAATGACAATGAAGGATTAGAAGATATCACTGGTCTTTTTCTTTCACATGTGTTCATTTGAAATATTGTATATGGGTCCCCATTACTATTTTGGGACCCCCCTATTATTTTGGGACCCCCATATTTTCATGGGTCCCCCATATTATGATGGGTCCCCCCTATTCCGTCAGAGACTGATTTTGACTGGTACGACAAGGTCGTCAAAGATCCCGTTACAAAGATGTGGCAGTTCCGGTGTGGAAAGGTCGCGACGGAGAGCTTCACTTCCATACGCCAAAAAATATCGAATTCATGACAGGAAACTTGCAACTCGGATTCTCTACATACTGTGATGATTAAGGTCACAACAACTTCTTGATATCCAATTGGAAGCTTAGTAAAGGGTTCATGAACCAGAGGTAAAAAAATTGTCGAGATCAGCTAAAGAATCTAATTTTTTATCACCAACAAGCACAATACAATTACTATGCGACACCCTGGCAATCTTACAACAACACAAAGTATTATGTACTACGACAAATTCTACGGGAATTAACTCGAAACACTACATAAAAGTCAGTAATCGATCGGGGTGGGGATACGGTAGTACAGAGAAGAGGGAGTACTGTAGTCGACGCTCGATTAGGCCTCGGCGCGGATCTCCTGCATCTCCTTCGCGATCGAGTTCACGTGCACGAGCGAGGCGCGGCCCGAGGGGTCCTGAAGGGAGGAGGAGGTTACGGTAGCCAACGGGTTAAGGTAGGAGATTATTATCGATTCAATCCCTATAACTCCTGCGACTTGAGCCCATGCTAGAAAATTACTACGATATGATAGTATGGAACTAATTGGAAAATGTCCTGAAGATGCGGTAGACTACTTTAATGGCTGAGGAATCGGTAGTGATACGGTAGGGTACGATACGGATACGGTACCTGGTTCGCCTGCCACTTGGGGATCCACTTGCGGACAGCACGCGCCGCGTTGTCCGACGGGAAGTGAGCGGCGAAGAGACGGCGCATGTAGAGAGCTTCCTGGAGTGGGGGTACTGTACCTTGATGGGATACTATAGGATACTATCGATACAGAATCCTATACCAGAAAGCCTGCCCTATGCTAGTAAAGGTGCGACTACATTGTAGCTATCAATCCCCACGAACATATCGCTACTTTTGGCCGAATACTATGTTATTTCAAAGTGATTGTGTTTGACTACCGTAGACCAGACTATCTACCGTACCTTCGAGTGCGGTGTGTTGTGCGGGAAGAGCGAGGCGGCGGCGGCGAGCTGTAAGGGGTTCGGTGACCTTTGTACTTTGATCTTTGATCTCTAAGCTACCGTACCTCCTCGTCAGTCACTTGCGCCGCGCAGTGCTGCATCAGGCCGTCGATCCACGAGTATCTGGAAAAGGTGATCTTTGATCTCTGGGACCGGAACCCGGTTCGGGGCCGGATCCTGGAGCCGGAATCCAGAGCCGGAGCCGGGAATCAGTACTCACCCGACGCCGTCCGAGAACTGCTCCTTCTGGCGCCACAGGATCTCCGCGGGCAGCAGCGGGTCCTCCTGAAGGAGAGAGATCAAAGATCAGGCTACTTGATTCCTGTGCACTATCGTATCCCTACTGAACCTCAGTTACTGTATTGCAAATCAGCATCGAACGACGTGCTTCTACCGTAACCTATCTAACGTATCTCTCACCTCCACATCGAACGCCTTCCGGACGATATACTTCTCCACCAGTCGTCCGCCGTACTCCTGCGGACGCTTAGCCGAGGGCTGAGTGCTCATGGCAACGTCCAGAAAGGCCTTGTCGAGGAACGGCACGCGCACCTAAGGGAGGGTACGGTTGGGGGAGGGTTGCAGTAAGCCCTTATCTAAGCCAGTGCCTAGGGACTACAGTAGCAAACAGTGACAGATACAGTGACAGAAAGATACGGTGACAAACGATCGCTGTATTGCTACTGTTGGCAATGTATCATTGCCACACTATCGATTTCGTAGCAGAATGGGTGATGAGGCATTACAGTAACCCTACCGTACCTCAATCGAGTGGGCCATGCACGATTTGTCGGCGCGCAGGCAGTCGGATGTGTGCAGGTGGAGCACGCGATCGATCGTCTCCTGAATGTCAGGGACGATTGCGGTAGGTGGGGTACTGTAGGGTTAGGGTTCCGGTAGGAGCACTACGCTAGGATATCGATCGACGAAAGGGTAATTTTTATTGTTCTACGTCAGCTGCGCTGATCAATCCTGGAGTTTGAAACGAAATGAAAAAGACGTGTGAAACACATTTGATTCTAAAAATTGCCGGAGGAGATTGTTCAGCAATGGCGTAACATGAGAAATAGCACAACAACATAAAACGAACCTTCTGAAACTCGTCGTCGCTCGGCGCGTTGTGGAAGTACAGATAGCCGCCGAAGATCTCGTCCGAACCCTCGCCCGATAGGACCACCTGAAGAGATTCTTTGATCTTTGAAACTCTTTTCCGAGAGCGGATTGCCCTTTGATCTTTGATCATTAAAACCATTTTCCGATAGAACCGCGTGAGCAGATTACCCTTTGATCTTTGATCTAAGCTGTGAACTTATTTTCCAACATCAACGCTCGAATTTGAGAGATGCGTTGATTTTATTTTTTTCTTTCACGTTGTTCGCTCGAACTAGGCGCTTCAAAATTTCATAGTCAAGTGAAACACATTTGAACCTTTCGGAATGTTTTCGATTAAATGTTTTATGCTCCTCCGTAACGGAGTTAGTAGAAATAGTGTAATCTGCCGATATCAATCTTACCCGAAGAACCATGACTGTCTTTGACCATACTCAAGAGGTCAGAAATCAAAGATCAATTACCGTACCTTGATGCCCATCTTCTGAATATACTCGCTCAGCAGGTAAATCGAGCCGTTCTACCATTACCACTGTACTCTAGAGTTCAAAGATCAATTACCGTACCTTTATGCCCATCTTCTGAATATACTCACTCAGCAGGTACATCGAACCGTTCTATCATTCTTACCGTACTCTAAAGGTCAAAGATCAACTCGTACCTTGATGCCCATCTTCTGAATGTACTCGCTGAGCAGGTACATCGGGGTGGAGGCGCGGATCGACGTCACATCGTACGTCTCCAGATGCCACACGAGCTTGTCCACGACGGCCAGACCGTCCTGAGATGGGAGGGAGCTGGTCTTTGATCTTTGATCTCTAGGTTTCCTCAGAACCATGAGCCAGGCTAATCCTGAACCAAGAGACCCTCTAGGACGCCGTGGTACCGTGCGGTTTTCAGTATCAATTCCTGGTACCATACGCCGAACCAACCCCGGACCCCGGATCCCTCTCACCTCCAGACTGAAGTAGACCTCGTGGTGCTGGGTGCCGATGAAGGCGGCGACCTTGCGCGCAGCGACGATGTCTGCAATTCGTCTACTGATTTCCGGTTCCGGCTCTGATTTCCGGTCCTCGTTCCGGTCATCGTTTTGGAGCCAGGATCCGGTACCAGGCTACGATACCATGAAACGGTCCTACTTCCCGGCTCTGACTCCGGTTCCGGTACCACGACACCGTAATCTCACCGGGACTGTTCGCATCCACTCCCACGGCGAACGAGTGCACGGCCAGCCCGAGCTTCTTCATCTCGCGAGAGGCGATCGCACTGGAATGATGAATGGTTAAGGTATTATGGTTCCGACTGGTTCGTTATGGTACTAGGAACCAAACACTGATTGGGCTCTATCGCTAGATCATACCACATGTCTCACTTAGATGCCAGACTACTCAAACCCTGAACAGGCCATCGTGTCCTAGTCACATCTCGGTACGGAACCAACGATTACCGTATCCTACCAATTGGTACTGTGACTGTCAAATCTAATAGTTACCGAACCCTAATCCACACCTGATCAGACTCGAGTCCAGTCCTCCGGACAGCAGCAGTCCAATCGGCGCATCGCTCATCAGTCGCTTCGTCGTCGCTGCGATCAGCGTCTCCCGCAGGCGGTCGAGGTCGGCCGGCGCCGTGCACAGCCGGTGATCGAACCAAGCCGGCTGAATGACGGTTACGGTTTTGTGGAGCCGGGAATTCCTCCCAGAGCCGGAACCAGGTGATGTAGCATTTTGTTAGCTACATAGACCCCCCCCCCTCCAGTATAAATGTGTCTATTTTGTTTCGGAGCGAGGAAATTGCATTGATCCGTTTTAGATCCTACCAGAGTCGGAGCCGGGAACTAGCATACCTGGTAGTAGCGCGTGAATCCGCGGTCCTTCTGGAAGAAGTGGCCGGGCGGGAAGGGCGCGAGCGTGTGCGGCCCGCACACGTCCTCGATGCACTTCATCTCGTTGCTGCAAGGGCCGGAAATTAGGACGTGAGCCGTAACCGGGATTTAGGACAAGGCCGGAGCCGGAAACTGCACCTGAAGAACCAGCGGCCGACGGCGTCGCGGCCGTAGTACATCTGTTTGACGCCCACGGGGTCCCTGAAGCCGGGCTTTGGCCAGTGCCGGAATAGAGCCGGGTTTTCCCCGAGAGCCGGTAATTACCTCGCAGCCAGAAAGTCGCCGTCCGCGACCAAGGCGAAGGCGAAGACGCCGTCCAGCAGCGAACACAGCTCGCCCTTCTGGAGCAGCTCGTAGAGGAAGACGATCACCTGGAATTCTATGGATGAGGAAATGCCGGCTCCGGGAAATCCCGGCTCCAAGCTAAATTCCTGCTACCTTACCTCCGAGTCGCAGGTGGTGCGCATCGCGAACTGAGCCAGCTCCTTCTCGCGCAGCGCGCGATGGTTGTAGATCTCGCCGTTGTGGATCACCTGAGGGTTACGGTAAGTTTAAGAGGACGATAAGTTATTAGGTAGGTTACGCTTCAATTGCTCATAGAAGCGGTAGGATAACCAGATACCGTGCCCATATACGGTCCCTATCCATGGTACCAGCTACCGTACCCCCTCTACCGTACCTGGTACTTGTCGGTGGTCCCGGCGAGCGGCTGCACGCAGCTGAGGTCCATGATGGCGAGGCGCTCGTGGCACAAGATGTCGCCTGGAAGGAGGGAATAAAGTCAGTTGGCAATTGACAAAGTTATCCGACTACCGTATCCCTGAATACCGTAATCATAATAAAGAGGGAAAAAAGTCAGTTGGTGATTGACACAGGTATCGTAACCGAGACTCCCTGAATACCGTAACCATAGATACCGTACCCGTCTCGGGATGGACGTATGAGCCGCGGCAGTCGGGGCCACGGTGCATCTGACGACTGAAAAGGCTAAGGTTGATTACAGTAACCTGAGTGACATCGTTACTGTCTTCTGACTATCGTAATCAATCAGGTACCGTTACCCAAAAGCTGTCGTAACCAACTCTACCTTCTCCGAGATTCTCCGAGAACTACCACAATCAATGCGTCTACTACCGTAACCAATGATTTACCTTCCTACCGTATCGATTCCCTGCTACAGTAGCCCGGCTACCCATGCTCCTATGGACTACCGTACTCTACCGTACCTACCCCTAACTCCTGTTTTCGATAAGTTTCTATCGTACCTCGAGTGCTTCTGGGCGAGGTCCAGCGGGAACTTGTCGGCGCTGCCCGACTCGTGACATACAGCGAAGATGCCGCACATTATCGAGATTGGATCGGGGGATCGAGGGGGTTGCTGGAATACGGTAGGGTTACGGTAGATGAGCGGAATACGGGGGGGGGGGTACGGTAGATGAGTGGAATACGGTAGGGGTACGGTAGATGAGCGGAATACGGTAGATCACGGCTGTAGCAAGCATCAGGAATGAGTACGGTAAGTTGGTCACAACAGTGAAATCACGAAGCTTGTACAATGTGGGTTCAGGATACGGAGGGTCAACGGTAAGCGAATAACTAATCAAGAGCACGAAACGCGAAGAAGGCTGGAAGACTGAATGCCCCTTCTCCAACGGCTCGTGCTTTTATAGGCACCTCATCTTACTACATCTTCGTTATGCAAAACGCGCCAGGAGTGCGTCTCTGAGCGAGAGGCGGGCGGAGGCGAGGGGAGAGGGCGGGCGGAGGAAGAGAATGCAGACGACGAGAGCGCCCGCTAAACTGATGCAATCGCTCGCGAGCAGGGGGATTGTGCAATCGGCCGCCCGACCAGGAACAACGAAGGCCCATGGGAATAAACTGGACCCATGGTCATAATTTGGAACCATGGAATGATAAGGACGATTACTGATTTTACGGAGGTGATCTATGATCATGGGTGTATTAGAGCTATCTAACAAATCAGAGGAGAGCGTCTCTAGAAGAATAATCGGAGCCAATGCGGCAGGTAGGTGCTAAGTGAGGGTTGCGTCTTTCTCGATGATTTTCAGGATTTCTGAATCCTGGTCTTTGATCTGTCTCCTGGTAATGGGACACGAGCGCTGCCAGCGGGTGCTAAAAGCGATTTTCCTACTAATTTTCTTAGAAATTGTGACGTTTGATCTGTGATCTATTCGATGAGCGAGAGTGGTAACACTGAGCGACGTTGTTCTCAGTGATTCGTACTATTTCTGATTTATGATCTTTGATTTTTTTCATTCGGAGCGGGTTATTAGGAGAGCGAGTGCGTGAGTCGTGTTTTACTACTGGTCTTTGATCTTATGAATTGGAACGGGTTACGAAGAACACTTGTGATTGTAGAATAAGAAAAAATAAGAGTAAAGCTAGAGACAAAAGTAAAGCGAGGAAATCCGACGGTTTTTGGGAGAAAATATGGAGCCTTCAGCTTCGAAAACAGAGCTACAAGCGTGAAGCACAACGAACGCTTTTGTTATTCTTCCGGTTCTTTGAGCTCCGCTTTATTGGACGAGTGCGGCAGGGGACTTTTTTCGCAACAACAAAAAAGAGCGATATTTCGCCATGGCGTGAATGACATTCGCGATGCGATTGGGCTCTTCACAATTTGGTCATGCTGAAAATGAATGAAGAATACCACTCCAGAACATCTTCGAAAGAATTTAGTGAAAGCATCGGAGTAGCTGTCCTCTCCGATTAATAGACTAATAATAATAACTTTGCTTATTTGCTCGACAGCTGTTCCTTCTAGGTACAATACTGCACAGACTCTCGTTGTCCCCTCGTTGGTTAGTCAAAGCGAGAAAACATGTGAAAGGGAGAAAGTCAGACGATAATACCCAGTTATCAGTGTAACAATAGTGCAAACGGTTTATCGTGAGGGATACAGCGGATAGTGGGAAAGCAAAACATTTGCGATTCGGCTTGCGTGAGTTCGGAATACTGGTCGCCGTCTCTTCATTTCACACATTATCTCGCCACATCGAGTGACGAAAGAACATCGAGTAAGAAGAGAATGAAGAGCACGGTAGCCGATATTTCAGATTCTAGTGAGTGACCAGATCAATACGGGAGCAAGAACAAGAGATTACGGTACCAGTACCGTAACCTGGGAATTGGTCACCAGGGTTATTAGAAGCGGAGAGAATAACTGAGAGCTGGGCTAACTGGATTTGGTTGATTTTTGACGAATCAGGGCGAAATTGGGGGTATTTGATCAAAATTAGGATATTTGTGATTCAATTCTTGTCCTTTGCCGGAAGACACCATCCATATCCCTCGGACCCGGGGCACTCCTTGATCAGGCAGTCGAGGTCGTCGGGAATGCACCTGTAGCACATATTTTGAATGACGTTATTATTGTAATTTTCGTCAATTAATTAGATTTTTGAAAGATAAATACACTCGACAAACTAAGGAGTAATTAGTCATCTAAACTTTACTTGTGGTTGAATCATATTCCTTCGCCTTGGTTGTGAATTATTAACAATTGTTCCCAGCGAATCATAATTCACCAAATGTGATCTTTGATCTTTGATCTCTCCTCACCTCTCATTGCTCGCGCACGCCTTGCCGCAGTGTGTGCAGCAACGATTTGCCTGAATCATGGGAAGGTTACGGCAGTCGAGACGACCACTGTAGGCTCATCTCATTATTGACGAGCCAATTATGGTAATCCTATGGACAACTAACCTGGATCGAGTCCTCAAGTGGAGAGATGGTCGAGCGCACGTCGGATGGGTTCAGGCTTCTGCAATATTTTAATTTCGAATCACAGGCCGAATCGTGAATGAGTTTCACAGTAGCCTAAAAATAGAAAAGCGTTCGTAATTGCTGATTGGGTGTCGATTTTTCCGGAAAAAAACATATTTCACTGACAATGAGAAATCTTTACGAGCGAGCAATCAGCCTCGCACGTTATCATTGTCAGATTGTTGTGCATTTCAGCCCACTTTAGTTTCTGATGTTTTCTGAAACGTTGATTCGTGAAGGCTACCACAATATCCCAGTACTGATCGTACAACTGCTTCCGCACCATACCTCGCGAACGGGCCACTTCTCTGGTTTTTGGCCCAGCCTTTTCTGACACAGTATTCTATCCCTATCATTATCATTCCCTACCCACTCCACATTTAGAGCTGTTGTTGCCCGAGTCAAAAACAGAGAAGTTCCGCAACGGTTGAATCGCGCATGATTATCGTACCTCCTTTCGAACCCCTTTAAATTACCATTCTCACCCACCGGAACTTGCGCTTGCACACGCCGGCGTAGCCCTGGAACGCGCAGCTCCACGGGTGCCAGCTGCCGTCCGCCTACATAGGTTGATCTTTGATCTTTTATCTTTGTAGTTTGTATTTCGAGTTTGATCTTTGATCTCTGATTCCTCACCTGCGTGTAGTCTGACCACATCGACACGCACATCTCGCTAGCCGTACCGGCCTCGCGAGTAATGAAATCTGGGTGATTGTCGATTGGCCACAATATTTACGAATCTAATGGCATGTTACGGTAGCGATTATCGATTTACATACTCGTGGTTCTGTGACGCTATGCGTTAGCACACGTTACCGAACGTCATGTTGATGATTCGCTGTTACGTTAGCAGATTCAGTAATGATTACGGTGCACTCACTCTTGAAGGCGCCTGCATTCCTCGGTTGCACCCCGTCGTGCCACACGTACTGTCCCGAATGCTTGTTCTGAGGCGGAATATCGATTGTTTTTGTTCCTGATCTACGCTAAACCGACATCGGATTGTTCTTCATTGGAGAAAACCCCTAAAAATGTTATATTGTTAGAAGGTACAGGTTGGATTCAATTGAATTCTATTTGAAATCTTAAAATGAGGCGTTATGACTGTGTCGGGATACTGTGAAAAAAGCATAAGATGATGGAGCTCTAATGTCGTTCCAATTCATATATGGAGATGTTTCAATTATGGTGATGTTGCAGTTTCAAATCAATGAAAACGACAAACCTTGTTCAACATGCCGAGCCAGAATGTGGGCGAGGAGAGGTTGGCGCTGCGCGTGAAATCTGCAAATTATATTTAATTCAATGATACTTTAATGAAATATTAATAAAAAAGACATTAGTGAGCAGCATATTGTTAGCTTACAACTAAAATCTAATCAAGAGTCGTGACAAGATGGACTTTATTCAATTTTTATGCCAAGCTCAAACGATTATGCTTCACTGGCTTTCCATATTTTGTTTCTCTCCACTATTTCTCAATTTTTGGTCGATATTATTTTGAAAAATAAAAAAAATAAAATCTAAATTGTTTAGGTGTGTCACATTCTGTGCATTCTGTGTATTTTTTGTGTGTCACATTCAGTGTAAAATGAATTCGTTCACCAATTTTTCATTATCAATGGTTGTTCGATAAATGAAATACGAAATCAAAGCTTACCATACAAGAATTCGTTCTCATCCTCTGCTTCCACTGAAGACAATTTGCCGCCCTTCCTCACGCACGCGCGCTCCGCCTCGGACCAACTGGAAGGGGCATTTCAGAAGGCATTTGCGTGATCAACCTCCGATTCAGTCTCAAATTGATCCATCTCCATCAGGCAATCTCCGTGAAAATTTTAGATAAAAAAGGTTGAGTATATTTGAAAACTGACGTCATCTGATCTCGCACGATCCAGTAGCATGCATTTGTAGGTGTGAATACTCTAGCTCCTGACGGGCATTCGCGTGGCAGGGGCACGGGAGTTGTGGAGGGAGGCACGAAGGGTGTCGGGGAGGCTGAATACGTATTCATCAATGGGGAATTCAAAACTGCATTGAATTCATGTATGAAACTATTCGGATTTAAGCTCAATGATTAAGTTTGAGCCATATTATCCTTCAGTATGGGATGAGTTTCACAGACACATTCAATCGGTTCACTTGCTCCATGAGAGATTCAGTTGAGGTATTCAGTTGAGGTATAAAATTAATTTCTCATTTTGACGAAATGCCTACACCCCCTCCCCTCACCTCCAGTAACTGCGCTTGTGAAAGCCAAGAGAAGAGACGCTTGGAGCAGCATTTTGAAAATTTCTGAAAATGAATTTCGATGAAAATTAGTGTAGTTCGCTCGAGCGTTATTCGCGAGCGCTCGTCGCTCGAGCGGTCCCTCTCATTTCGCTCGCGAGCGACGAGCGCTCGCGAGCGAAATGAGAGAGGCCGCTTGCCTCGCTCTCTCGAGAGCGAGAATGGGCGTACGTGTCAAAAACATAACGAGTCTCTCATCATAAATCAATTATGAAATGCAAAATGCGAAAAGAATTTTGCTCGAAACACGTACGCCCATTCTCGCTCTCGAGAGAGCGAGGCGAGCGGCTTCTCTCGCGACGAGCGCTCGCGAGCGATTCTTCAAAATCGTTCGCGAGCGACCGGCACTAGCGAGCGAAATGAGAGGGACCGCTCGCGAGCAGCGAGCGCTCGAAATAACTTCACTAATGAAAATGAATAAAATTTCGGAAATACATATTGAACAACACTGCTGAAACATCAGAGGACACAAGAAAAGTGCTACTAGCCGTTGAAAAAAGGGGAAGGGAGATGGGTACTTGAGGGTGGGGAAGGGAAGAAGGGATTATCAGGACCGAGAGCTCTCTCATTTTCCCTTAATATCTCATTGTCTCTGACTGTCTGCGCTCTCTCGATGCTTCCGATCTCTCGCAGCTCTCGTTTTTTCGGCGCTTTTTTGCACGACAACTGACGTGGAGAACACGGGGAAGTTTCGAGGAGCCAACTTTGCACGATTAGTACGAGAGACTTTTTTGAGGTGCAGATTGTCTGTTTGCAAAAATGTGAAAACTCGCAAGATGATTGGCTGCATAGAACAGTCAAATGAAGCATCAATTGTCGACGACTAAGACATGATGAAACAAACAAAAAGAAAGCGCATCTCGTGATTCAGAAATGGAACGAAGAGTATCATCATGCATGCATGAAGTTATCCATTTTTGATTATTCTTGCTGCGAGGCAACACAACTTGGTTATTCTTCTAAAACGCGTTGTATGGAGAAAGAATGTTTAGGAAATGCACAAAATAGCGTAATTCAAGCAAAAACAGGGGTCATGGACCGGCATAGAGTTGCGACGTGCCTTCCAAGCCGCGGGGCTTAACGCTGACATGTGGGGAGGGGCGAAACTCTTCTGCAGGGTTTATGGGGCGAACGAGCGATCTCTCCCTCTATTTCTTTGTCTCTCACTTACTCTAACCGGCGAGATAGCGTGCCCTATTGAGAGAACAGGCTGGGGTCCCGACCCCTCGGGCCCCTTGGGGGATTATTGGAACCATATGATGGTGAGAGAGAAGGAACGAAAAACGAAACAGCATGTGAAATTGGCAACAGGAAAGAAGTAGAAGTCAAAGAACGAAGACGTTACATTGCAGTCTTTAAAGATAAGAAGACGTGTCATTGCAGTCTCTTTGGACACACATCTCAGCATAATTATAATTTGTATCTTTATTCATTAAAAAATACTAAGTGCATAACACGAAAGCGGAATAAATATTACGTGGGCGATAATTGTTGTAACTAACACCCGGTGGACGAAATTTTGAGAAATATATCATTACTCAGATTGCGGTTTGACAGTAGAAATCCGTACGAAAGCGCCACGATTTGCCCTGACCATAACAGCATCATTAACCACGCCAACAAGACAAGCGTTCGGCCAAATTCGATTGCAAATTCGAACTATTGAACCATTCTTGAAATAATATACCGGATAACGGCCGCCTTTTTCATTACATTCATTTGCGATTCGAAAACTTGTTGAGGTATGCTGAGCTTATCTACTGTCGCAATCGTATTCAACTTGACCGTCGGCAGGCCTCCTGGTGATTCAGGATTGTCCGCATGATTGCCTATGATATTATCAACGAGTTGAGGGTAGAAATCATCAAATAGCTGGCAAGTGATGAATCCGAGTTCATATTCAAATATCAAGTGAATTTGGGAATTATACATTTTAAATGTTTTATGCCCATACCTTCGGCCGCTTGATACTTATTTTTGTAGTTTATTTTTTCTCTGGAATTGAACTTTTTGGTTTGATTAAAATTGCAAGGTTCGAACTTCGTGAATAATAGCTGAAAATTCAGGAGAAATTGCGGAGGCATGTTCTCTCTCCCACAGCTCAAGTAATTCAACTAAGCAAAACTTCTCCAATATACTATTCTGCAATGTATTAGCAAAGTCATTATTAATTGAATAACCTTAAAAAACGCACCAATAGAAATGAATCTCGTGCGATCATTGAAACTTCTTGTATGTTTTCTAGATCATCATAAGTAATCTCCTTCATAAATTTCTCCACGCTTTTCTTGTTGAATTTGAAAAAAATAAGTAACTTGTTCAACACCCAGACTTCTACAGTGTACATGGGAAGCGCATCGGGATCGTGACCGTGAAATTTAATTGTTTGCTCTCCAAGATGCAAAGCCAGCCATGGCCCGAGTCGAAGACCCACGTATATTCGACTGTGATCGTAACTCTGCAAAATCGATTTACGGATCTTGAACAACCATTTACTGCTGCAAAACATTCGATGTCTTATTTTCGTACTGTATTCAAATACAGCTACTTTCTTACTAATACTCTTCTACAAAAGGCCAACTTCTAACGCACATCGAGCGAGAAGCTTACGAGCTTGACATCAAATACGATGGATGTTTTCTTGTTGTATTGATGGTGAGTTGTCGATCGTGAAAAACGGAGACGAAATTCGCCGATATTCTTGACGTGCTCGATTTTTTCCATTGTCCTGAACAAGAAAAAATAAAAAAACTAGATAAGAACAGGAACATGATAACATAAAGAAGAGATGATATAAACAAGTAGTTTAATAATAGGGCTGACTGACAAGTGGGAAGAATGATTTACATTAATTTAAATTGATTTTTTTCAAAGCTTAATTGGGACTCACAGAATCTCCGGATCGAAGTGGAAGTTAATTCTAGCTAATTCTTCGTTGCCGAGTATCATGTCGTGAGATATTCGAACCATTGACACCTCGTTTCGATCAAACATCTCTATGTCGGACATGCCGGCAAATTGAATGGTAAGGAATGAATGACGAAATATTCGACGTTTGGCGTGGGTCTCAGTGGCGGAGCATCGCCACGAGGTCCAAATTTAGAGTGTGCAAATTTTATACGATTTCTCATTTCGCCAAGCAGAAAAGTAAAAAACTCAGATTTTTTTCAATCCGCAGAATTTCGGGATCATGATATATCATAGAACAGGCATCACGCGAATTTCTTGGTTGCCGTAATAAGGTTATATCGAAAGAACTATGCCATTGGGCATGCCCATGTCCCTTTCTTGTTTCGCGGAAATCAGCTCATTGATGTTCCAATATTATTTTGCGACTACTTTGTCTACTTGGTAACGTGCAAATTAATAGTTTATCGGGGCAGGATGTCTAATAGATAGAGCCTTGATATTATGTTGAAATTGTGAGACCACGATGATCAAATCTAGAAATATGAAATATTAAAAAGCAGGAAAAGTACTGAAAATGTGATGGGCATGAGGTAGAAAACGGGAAAGAGAGTTCAACATTGGGTGAGGCGATCGATTCCTAGAAGGTCACGGTCAGTGTGTATTCCGACAGGTCCTCTGAATCCTTAGGCACTCTGAAGCCGTACAACGTAGAGGGCGCAGAATCCAAGTCGTGGGTGATTTTATCGAAGTCGAATGAGATCTATAAACAGTTATATTAGCATTTCAAAGTCTTGTAAACTGCGGATTTTACGGAATTTTTCTATTATGAAAATCGTAAATTTTACGTTTTTGGATCCGTAAAATAATATATAACAAAAAAAGTGACCACCAACCTCGCGCATCTCGCTGTCCGCTTCCCTGATTGCATTGATGTCCACGACGATAATCGCTTCCCTTTCGAGTACGCTGTCTCTGAGCGTCACTAGGAGCCCCTCGGTAGTTCCCACCACACTCGCGGAGACCTTGGCTTCCTGAACGAATATCATAAGCACAGGGAAAAGGAGGCGGAGCCAAGACTTCCGGTGTTTAGCACCGATTAGAAATTTGGAAAAAAAACTGACAGGGACGGTCGTGACGACGTATTTCGCAGCCTCTTGTCCATCCTCTTCGTATTCCTCGGTGAAGACGCTGAGGAGAATCTCGAAGAAGCGGTAACAAGGACATTTGCCCATTTGGCCACAAGTGACCACTTGAGCGGGCAGCATGACCGCGGGTGAATTAATGCAGGAGAAACACTGAAAATATCGATTTGTTGATGTCTTATCCTAATGCAATGTCTTAGTGAAAAAGCAAAAAAAAAGAACTACTTCGTGATTGATTTATGTTACTGTGTAGCATCTCTTTGACAAACACACTGGCCAGTTATAAATTACGAACAACATACCTTTCTTGTAGACTCAATTCGCGCACGCTTAGCCGGAACGACGGGGAGATTGGGAGCAGAGACGGACGGGAAGAGACAGCGACGTGCTGAGGAAGTGGAGGGCATCGTTCGCGATTGATAGTAGAATGAGAACTGGTTTGTGGTTCCGAACCAGTGCCTTATAAATGGGTTGGTAGGCGCCTTCCGATATTTGGGCATCCAACAAAGTAGTAATTGGAATGGTCGGAAGGAGGGAGGGCTGCTAGAGGGTTAACGTTTGGTTCAGATCGGAAGCTCTATCTATATTACAAGAGTTCGAACGAATCGAAAGATCATTTACGGCGAAAAAAAAATCAAGATAGTCTTAATACTTTAGCTTCTTAAATACGATCTAATTATAGTATATGTGTTCTTTAGCAAGCTCCATGAATCTGTCGCAAATTGCGGCTTTAAGAGAATCAGAGAACGTAGAATATTCGGCGGTGGACTGCAAATATTGAACTTGATTGATATTCGCAAAGTCGGATTTAACAGGTTAAACTTTTTAAAAGTTTGCATTCTTGAAAAAGAACACATATTTAGATTCAGTGTGTTGGAAGCAATATTTTTATTATTTTGAAAGTAGTTGAAAATCCACACCTGTAGAGTCGATATTCTGGGTTCTCAAGTGAGTGGCGAGCGGTTGGGTGCGATTTTCGTCCCGCTGTCTCCGATTCCCTCAGCCCGGATTCCCTCTCCCAGCAGCGTTGGCACGCGGGAGTTGTATGCCACCATCGATGGGACGCCACTTCTACATCGGCACTATCAATGCCCGGACGCTCGGCCCCAAGGACAAGCAGACCGAGATGGAGCTCGCCCTCGACAAGATCAAGTGGGACGTGATTGCAGTACAAGAAGCCACAATTGTGGGTTGCGCCTCATTCAATCTTACATCCTCAGGTACTGTAGTCTACCACTCGGGCGGCCCAACTGCGTCCCATGGCGTGGCATTTCTCCTCCGCCCGCATCTCGCGTGAGGAGCCGTGTTCCGAGGCCTCTCTCCCCGTCTGGCCACTCTGCACCTTCCCGACCAACGGCTCTTCCTGGTCAACGCGTATGCCCCCACCTCCTCCTACGACGACGACGCATACGATGCCCTCATAGACCAGGTTGAGACCGCCCTGCGGAGTGCGCCGAGAGGCACCATGCCAGTTCTGGTAGGGGACTTCAACTGTAGAGTAGCAAGGGAACCTGGCAATGAAAGATTTGTCGGTAATTCCGCCTCTCAGTCCCCTAACTCTCGTGGGCGGACTTTCACGGAAGCCCTCGTGAGGAACAAGCTGCGCGCATGGAACACTTTCCCCAAGAGAAGACACGGCCGTACATGGACCTGGAGATCAAACGACGGCGTCACTTACCACCAGATCGACTTTCTCGCTGCCCCTCCATCTGCACGAGTTGTCAACTGTGGTGTCGTGGGTCGCTTCGAGTTCAACTCCGACCACCGCCTTGTCCGTATGTGCCTGTCCCTCTCTGGTAAGGTGAGGCAGAAAAGATGCAGGGAGAAGTTAGATTTCGATCGGGCTTCTTTTACTGTCAACGCATCCCTTCTCGCGTCACTGCCCCTTGCCAGCCCTACCTCCGCTACCGACGCCTACTGCAACATCAAGGCCTTCACGGATGCTGCGGCTGCCAACTGCTGGAGAAAGCGCCACACCCCACCTTGGATCTCGCGTGCAACCCGGAACCTCCTTGCGCTACGTCATCAATTGCAAGCCAATTCTCAAGGACCCGTCGCCTACGCAGTCGCATGCAAATGCGCTCGGATGAGCTTAGCTGAGGACATCAGGAAGAGAAAGGAATCGCAGGCCAGACAAGCAGCACTGATGGGAAGAAGCATCGTGAAGGAGATTCTGAAACTGCAGTCCACCAAGAAACGGCTCCTCGTCCCTGATCCTGCCTCGGGAGCACTCTCTCAGTCCGCAACAAAGGCAGCAGTCAAGGATTTCTACGAGGACCTCTACTCGCCAGCAGTTCAAATCCCTCTCGCAGTTCCTCCTCACTCGCTCGACCCCTTCCCTCCCTTCCTCCCCGACGAAGCACGACACGCAATGTCCCTCCTCAAGTGTGGCCATTCCCCCGGATCGGATGGCATTCTACCCGAGATGCTCTACCACTCGAGAGACCATCTAGCCCATTCCATCGCCCATTCGCTGAATCGACTAGTTGCCGGAGATACCGTACCCTGCGAGCTGTCGGAAGCCGTCGTCTCCCTACTGTTCAAGAAAGGAGACCCAACGAACATTGCCAACTTCCGCCCCATCTCCCTACTTACCGTAACCCTCAAGGTTACGACGAGGTGCATTCTGAAAAGATTCGAGGCAGTGCTTGAAGAGACCGAATCGGCAACCCAAACCGGATTCCGGAGAGGGTTTAGCACGCTCGACAACCTGCATGCCATCAAGCAGGTCGCAGAAAGAACCTCGGAGTACGGTATTCCCATTTACCTGGCCTTTGTCGACTTCAAGAAGGCATTTGACTGCGTCGAATGGAGTGCATGCTGGAACTCCCTCTGGAAGTATGGAGCCCATCCCACCCTCATCCACCTGCTCCGTCGGATCTACGAGTCTTCCACCACACTCATCAGAGTGAACGAGGAACTCGTCCCTGTGACAGTGAAGAGAGGCGTCCGGCAAGGAGACACGCTTTCTCCCCGCCTCTTCAATGTTGCACTTCGATCTGCCATGGACACAATCGATTGGGAGGAGGACGGGATTCGAATCGACGGAAGGAATCTCAGCCATCTCGAGTACGCTGACGACGTGGCTCTCATCGCGAAGACCCGTCCGGAACTCGAGCGCATGCTACGGAAGCTAATGGATGCCTGCAGAAGAGTTGGTCTCGAAGTGAATGCAACCAAGACCCACCTACTCACGTCCTGCAAAACAACATGTGCCCCAATTACAATCCAGAATCTGACATTCAACTTTGTCGACTCGACCACGTACCTCGGAGGAAGAATCTCTCTCCCCTTGGACCACACCGACGAGATTGAGCATCGGATTCGGCTCGGTTGGCTTGCATGGAGCAAGTTATCGCATCTCCTTTCATCCCGCCTTCTTCCCATGAAGACCAGGAGAAGACTATTCGAGAGCTGCATCACCTCTACCGTACTCTACGGGAGTGAAGTGTGGGCACTCAGATCGAGCGATAAGGAGCGACTGAGCATCACCCAGAGGAAGATGGAGCGAAAGATGCTGGGAGTCACGCTGAGAGACCGCTGGAGGAACGAGCGCGTTCGAGAGATCACTAAGCTGCGCGACTGGAACCGAGAAGCACTGAGACGGAAAGCGCGATGGGCCCTCAAGGTCAGGAGTATGCAAATGGAGCAATGGACCCGCGCGACTACATTCTGGACGCCTTACAACCGGAAGCGCCCGCCAGGCAAGCCTAGAGCACGCTGGAGGGACGACTTGGACCGAGCTATTGGGAACTGGTGGAATACACCCCATGAAGATTTTGCCCCCATCCTCATCTAGCAATAATTGCCTGAAATGATAAATTGATTGATTGATTGATTGTAGAGTCGACAGTTTATTAACTGAAGAGAAGGTCTGGAGGCAGTGCATCTGAGAAAAAAAAATCGAATTTAATTTGATAAATTCGTTAAATTTCTGCCATTAATAGTCCAAAAATTACCGTCAGTCCGAAGAGTCCGTATTGATCACCCAAGTGAAGTTTCGCAACCGATTCGAACTTTTCAGAGGATTTCAGATGAGATTCAGCCAATTCAAGTGCACGCTACAATGTTCACATCAGAAATGTATATATAATATATCATGTAATTAAAATAGCGATTGCAAACCTCAATCTGATATCGATATCCCAGCTTCAGAATGGATGCCACAGTATCATCTGCAAATATCTATGAATCAAATACTAAGTATTATTCATCCACTGACCGGTGATTTTAGCCCGCCCAGGATAAATAACCTCCAATAGAGAGACAAACTCCTGGAATTTTTATGTGAGCAACTGATAATTGAGCTGGCCAAACCTCATAACTCGAATTATCCAGAACAATTGGACTATTCTCCGGAAGATAATACATGCGAGCGGCCAATACTGGAGAATGGACGGCGAGAAACTAAAAGTCATAGAATAATAAAAAACGAATTAAAAAATAGTGATTATTTTGAATCAATTAAAAGTAAAAACCTCCTTCGAGACAAGCAGCTCCTTGCCTCCAACCATCACAGTTACATTGCACATTCCGGTAGGTGAAGCGAATCGCATCTCGTGTTGAGGCGCAGGGACACTGCAAAACGATAAATCAAGTAAAGAACAACATGCATCTACCTGGAAACTGTGATCCCTTCCGTTGCTGAAACATCGCTGTATGAGTCCAGATAGTGTGGATCAATATTGGGGGCACAAGCAGTAGTGCTAAGCAGCAGAACGAGGAGAATCATCCTGAGAAAGAAAGAGAAAGGGATCACGTTCAATTGAAATTATCATTGGTTGATAATACGAGCAAGAAGAGTACGAAAATCCGGACAGAAAACCAATGCCAAAGGAGAAATGAGCAAGTGAATGAAATCTCCCTTTCTCAATATCCGTTATCTCTCTCAATCTCAATATCTCTTATCTCTTTCAATCATTTATCTCTCTCAATCATTTGAGATCTTCTAAACCAGAAGGAACAGCTGCTCATCTTATGAAAAATAAAAGCAAATGTGCCTTCTCATGAGATGTCTCTCCATCACTACGGAGATGCAACATCTTCCATCTTGTTTCGTTCATTCACCTCCTTCATTTTACCCCGATTTCACCTGATCATTCAGCGAAGTGTGTAGTGATAGTAGCTTCATTTGAAAGAAGGGCATGTATACTAGAAGCTGTCCGTAGAAGAGATCTCAATGATCTCCATCCCAGACTGAACAGGTTTCGGCTTTCTTCAAAGTGTCTGGACTCGCCTCACCGAGCTCGGGCAATTCATCTGTTTTCATAGATCCTCAACTACGGCCACCCAGACACCACAGTCTAGCCTCTCCGCTCACAGTGCTCACTCATCGGACAGACAGTGCG
Organism: Pristionchus pacificus; assembly: GCA_000180635.4. Lineage (NCBI taxonomy): Eukaryota > Metazoa > Nematoda > Chromadorea > Rhabditida > Neodiplogasteridae > Pristionchus > Pristionchus pacificus. The sequence goes on from CM026579.1 coordinate 23,397,658, forward strand.
AGAGACAATGCAATATGAAGAGAGTTAGACCTGAACACTGTCTCACTGTTCCCTCCAAATCGTCTCTTCCTCGCATGGCCAAGCAGAATCGTTGATCAATCTCCGCACAAGACTACACAATAGCAGCGACCTCGTGACAGCTCATCAAAATGCGTCTCCCACCTCAAGAGAGTAGCTAGGGGGACTCGCCCCCCCCCCCCCTTCGCCTCCTCCCTCTTTCCTTTTCTGATTCACTTCCATCAAGAGTCTCCGATGAGAGTTTCCCTACTTCTTTTCAGTCTTCCGGCCGCGTTCTTCGGAATGTGCTTCATTAAGACGCCACATCAAGGTTTGATGTTTTGGATGTTTGGAAGTTACGTAGACGTTTACCATGATTTGACATTGAGGCCTGTTTGATAGAGATACTTGGGTATGATGATACAAATCGGCTGAAGCTGATTGGGGATGTATTCATGAACAATGATGATTACAGGCAGACGTGAGATCCTTCGCAATGCCACCACAGTAATCGATGAGTACCAGTGCAAGATTGAGTGTGCATTGATGGACGACTGCTTGGCCTACTTCTATCAGGTATTCGATTCGTTGCTGAAAATGTGCACTTCTTTAGATGAACGTCTTAAAATAGTATCTTATTCTTACGTTGTATATTTCAAACAATGTCACAGTCGAATTTTTGAAGTTTTGAATGGATTGCTAAACATGACTCATCAGGCCAAGGGCACTCAGTGTGTCCTGCTCGGATCTCATCAAACCAAACCCATCTGTCTTCCGCCTGCGAATGAGTCTCTCAAGATCCTCGATGATACTCTTTGCCCGATCGACAATACGACCAATCTCTACAATTCCAAGCCGAATCCGAGCATTAACAATTCCTACGCTAAAACACCGGCCAACACCAACGCGCCTCGACCATGCAATAACGGATTATTTGTACGAGATATTTAAATATTTTGTAATGGTTGCGTCGCCAATCATATTTAACATTACGGATTAGTTTGATCATGTGACGCCATGCGATTTGAGCGAATATCCTGCCAGGTTATCGACATGAATCTTGCGGACGGTTCACATCGCACCGGATCCTACGAGAAGGGTAATCGCGTAGCGAATAAAATGGAATACTATGTATCATGAAAATTCAGACACGCGCATCGCTTGGGATAATAAGCTCCTTTCTTGGGAGTTCATCGGAACTATTAGCAACTATGTTCGAGGTTAGCTTGTCGGAAACCACCGCAACAAATGGTCACTTAACAATCTCACCATCCCGAGAGCCCGTAAATATCCACAAGTTGTGTCCAGGCATCACTTTTCGATGCTCGATTACGATTTGTGAATTCTTCGACTTATATGGATAATTTCAAGGATGCTGAATTGCGAGTACAGTGTAACAACATTTAGGAACTAATTGCATCAGTCCACCGTACTATATTGCCAACGCTCTTCCTACATCCAATTGCACCGGTGGAAGCCTCCCTCCTTTCCCGGTAGGCTATCGTACCGTACTTTTCTTAACTGATTCTCAGGGCAACTTCGCCAACCAGACTCCGAAATTCAGCGGCTGGAATCCTTGCCCTGGAAAAACGGTTCAATATGTGCGAGGTACATTTGATGTCTTATCAGAATTGAGCAATATTTTCACAGAGAACAAAACTACGGGCAATCTAACTTCGACCACGAATAACGCTATTTGGTGCATCTACGGGTAACATAAAATTAATTTATGAATATTTATACGAAACATTGCTCCTCTAATAATATTCATGAATTTTACCTTCTCAATCTTCACATCACCATAGTAACAACATGTAAAAGTAATTTTTTTAGGTCCTGGTTCTTCGTCACGAAAGATACTTCTACTAGTGAATCACTGGAGATCCTTGCCGCTTCTTGCGCGTAGTGAGCAGCCGCATCCAGAATATTCGATTTCCCTTCTATTGTTACTCAATTGCCTTCTTATTATCGTAGGTTCAACATACTCAGTGACTAAATGTATTTCGAAAAAGTAATATTATAAACCCGACTGTTGTGCAAAGTATTAAGTAAATCCTCCTCGTTCTCGATGTCCCGCTAAACAATTACGAACAATAAACTGTCTTTGTGTTTGTTTATCGCTAATCCAGACGTATTACAGAAGCCCTTTTTGAGTGGAAATGCATTAATTAGCTGCACCTTCTGATCTCCCACTATGTGCGCGTCTTCGTATAGCCCAGACAGTGCCCATGAAAGAATGTCGGCTCACTTGAAAGGCTCTCGATCCGCTTCAAGGATCTCGGACAATTCATCAACTTACGAAATAGCCCAGACTATAGCTGTGACTCATTGTAGCATCGTACATCTCTCTTTCTCTTTGCAAGACTGCAATAATTGCGACCTCATGACAGCTCATGAAAATTCGTCTCTTCCCTCAAACAGTATCCAGGGAGACTCGCCTCCTCTTCTTCCCTTTCCATCTTTGGTACACTCGAAACTAAGTCCCCGATGAGATCGGTCCTACTATTATACTGTCTTCCGGCTGCGGCATATGCAATGTGCTTCATAGAGAAGGGCGATAGAGGTCTTCTATCACAACGATCATTCTCAAACACACGTCACCCTGAATGCCATGAGTATCACAATGATGTTCTCGTCCGAAAAACGACGATATTACCTTTAAAAACTTACAGGCAGGCGGGATGTCATTCGCAAAGCGAGCACAGTGATCGACGAATATCAGTGTAAGATTGACTGCGCCCTGATGGACACGTGTCTTGCCTCCGAATTTTGGGAATGAGTAGGAAATAGGCTCCGCCCCCTTTCCCTCTCGTCTCGCCTTTCCCCCCTTCACAACAGTGCGTTTCGCTCGTACTTTTCGGGCTGCAGCGCAGCTCAGAGACAAGATATCAACAAACGGCCAAAAGTATGATGTTATTGGGGTCACAGGGAACAGTTTAGACATGAGTTTGGCCCCAATGCGATAAATCGGCTATCTGCGTTGTGGCCCCTAATTATAACATCATTTTCAATCAAACATTGTAAATGAAACATAAAACCAAAACGATCAGAAGATCTTAGCAAAAGATTCGCTCAAATGTCTGTGTGGATCAAAAATTAATCATGTATTTATCAATGAAAGAGCATTTTATTGAGAACAAATATGACCCGAGGCTGATTTGGTAGTGCACACTTGATCGTTGAAGTAGGTTAAGGGGAGCTCATTGCATGACTAGTACCACAGAGACATTGAGGATTAGAAGGATTGAGTAGTATAATTCAAAAAAGAAACGCTAAAAGTGAAATTACTTGAATGCTGAGAAAATAAATTCTAATGAAGTCTAAGGAGGTAGGCAACTGAGATTAGCAGAAGTAGATTATTGAGTGATCGGGGCCACACAGCGCTATTCCATAATCGCCGAGTCTGACTGAGCACTGCAAAAATATCGATTACTCCCTACCGTAACCTTTTCACCAGTGCATCATCCTATTTGTGTGTTCAGTTGTCAGTTTTCACACACCAATTCCAGTCTCAAGTTCAATGAACAATCGACTCTCTCATTTCGTATGGATCTCATGTCGGTCAGGGCTACGAGAAAGCATGTAGAAGTGAGAGAGTCAGACAGTTCCTCAGTTCAGTCAACGAATCAATCCAAACACCATGCCTGAGGGTACGGTCGTCTCCATATCCAGTTGCCGGCCCATCAGTGTGGCCGGTTCGTGGTGTCGATGGCGGTGGTGCGGCGCGTGCGCGGCCACCGTCGACGTTTCCCACATCTCGGTGGTGTACTGGTAAAAGGCGGCGGTGTTGTCGTCGGCGTGAGCGTCTGAATCTTCGTCGTCAACGGAGGAGAGGGAGGAGGAGGAAGGCACACCATCACCGGAACCTGCGCGTGCGGGGCAGTGAGTGGGTGAGAGTGCAGGAAAAGTGTTAGAAAAAAAGAAGTGTTAAAAAAGTTAGTACAAAATAGTGAAAGTGCTACTAACATGCGGTAGAGTTGAACTGAGGCATGCTAACTAAAATAAATTTAAAATATTTAAAAATTACCTTCCGGTCTGACGCGATTGGCGAAGCGCGCGTCGTCTTCGGATTCTAGAATATTTTTATCACAAAAAACCCTCTTTTTCTCTTTTTAAACAAAATAATCTCACCAACGAGTTCAATGTCCGCATGATGCAGGCCGTTGTCGTTGCGCGCGGTGCATCGGTAGATACCTGAAATGTTATTTGTTACTATTTTTTAAAATATTTTAAATTTTAAAACAAGTTACGTTTCACATGCTGCGCAAATTACTCTTGTTAATAATATCATCGTCAGATCACAAAAAAATAGATTCAATACCGTAATTCTTCGGCGTTATCGCTCGAATTTCCAGCACGTGCGCTGTGGTGAGCTGTCCCGTGACGGAGTAGTTCTAATATTTTTTTTTTATTTTTAATAATAATAAATAATATAATTAAATAACCTGCTGAATCTGATGGCCCTCATGCAGGTACTCTCCTTCATGTTGCCAGACGACCTCGGGACGAGGCCAGGCCTGTAGTTATTGTTATTTTTTTGTGCCACAAATTTGTTGATTTGACAATGAGTTTGAGTATTCGAAACACCTTCAACAACATAGCGTTCTGTACATGTTTAAGAATAAATAACGTGATAATTATTGATAACAACTTGCCTCTACGTCGCAGACCAATCGTGCCACCTGACCGCGTCTCACGGTAAGCAGACGCTTCTTTGCGGTCGCGTGAGGAGAGACTAGAATAAAAATATGTGTCTTTTTTTTCCGCCAACTTTTTAAAAATCCAAATCACGCCTCTCTCCTAAGAATCGACTCAAAGTGACTGATTCTTGTCAGCGAGTAGATTTTCGTTATCGTTTTTTTTTGTGGATTCAGACGATCCTAGACCCAACATCCTTTTCGAATTTGGATCCCTAGCTGTTTTCTCCCCCCGGTCCATTCAGCCTCAGCTGTCCATCTTCCGCTGCAAGCCGATCCCTATCCCCTTTCAAGCACGTCATCAAACGAGTTTAGAGCCCCCAGTGAGGGGGTTTTCTACGCTCGCGCGCGCGGAGTAATTGATGCAAATCGAGAGCTGTGTAACTTCTGGGTCTATTTGCGGTGCGAGCGAGGCAGCAAACAACAAGTGTGTATTCATTAGGAGGTATTACAAGCTAGAAAAATGTTGGAATGCTCGAACAATATCTTGTAATTCATGGAAATGAATAGAGTGAAGCTTTTTCTCGGAGAATACTCACAAGTAACGAGCAGTTTAATAGCCCAGCTCTCATCTGCCCCAACACCGTTGGAAGCGACGCAGACGTACCTGAATTGTTAATTATTTAAAGAATGAAAGTTGTAAATTATATTTAGAGATAACTAAACTCACTCGGACATGTGTCTTCTCGATACTCGCGTGATGTTCATTTCTGGACCGTGGTAGACAGAGGCTGAAATTATTGTTGCTTTAATTTATAATAAAAAAAGGTAAAAGTAAAGGTAGTTCCGTATTCAGCGTATTTTTCAACGCGCGGAACATGCACAGGTTTCTTTTGATAGGTGTGCGCGCATCCATAGCATATAACGGTATAAACTGTCACTCAGTTGCCAGCCGGCGACACCGTCCCTTTACTCCCGGTTTTATACCAGTACCAATTGGACCAGGCTTGGTTTGCCTGCGGAGGTGGCCTGGCAAGACTCATGCGGGATTCGAACCCGGGATCTTGCGTCACGCAGTCAGGCACACAACCGACTGCGCTATGCCCTCCTCAAGGAATTTATAATACTTGCCGCTTTATAATGCTTTTACCACACAACGTGACTGCATTTTGATACCCCCCCCCTTAAAGTTTCTATTCAGTTGGATGTTTCGATATCTTCTAGACCCCTGACGCAATATCGCCACTCGTGATGTATTTCTATCAAGAATCGCAGTTGGTTGCGCGTCTAGCAGCGGATCGCCTTACCATTTTCCCATCGCTCTCTGGATCGTGAGGGAGCTATACTTGGAGGATTGGTCACCGGGAAGTGGGGGGATACGCATTACGAGCAGTGAAAACAAGCCACTTAGCAATGGGTTCGATTTCAGACCTCCGTGAGAGAGCGCAAATTACGAATGCGTACCAGTTATGTTTCATCAGTGCATCAAAAGTTCAGATTTTGCAGCTATCTAATGTGAGCGTGGCTGCTTGAACAAAATAACAGAAACAGCTTTCACAGTATGTTTCAGTTCGTTGACAATAAATAGTCTTTGATTTGTACCTGATTCAATATTGCGAAAGAAACCGATTAAAAAAAAGTGAAATAACATTGCCTACCTCCAAATCCCTCTTGTCCATCGAATCGAATGAGTTGCCTGTCCTGTCGGCGCCACGAGATGGTCGGTGTGGGCTCGCCATTTGCCTAAAATAATAATTCCCCTTCGAAAACAAATTTTCTGCATTCAATCAATTTTTCGGTGAAGAAGCAAAACCAAAAACAAACCTTGCATGCAAGCGTGACGTTCTGTCCCTCGCGTACTTCCACAGCAGATGGAGTGCTCGTGGCGATGGCTGGAGGAACTGGAATTGGTTTATTTTTTTTTATTTTTTTAATATTTAACCCATTATTCCATTTGGCCTCCTCAAAGGTCACATTCAGTACTATTGCACACTCCCTTCAGTCTCATGGAATCAGCTGTCATAACTACATCATTCCATTCGTCACAATGACTTCATTCCTGGCCTTTCCGTCAATTAGCTCAGCAAGAGACAACGAGCGCACTTGTTCATTACTTCATTGTCTCTAGCCCCTTGAATTCTCAGACTCTCTCCTTTTCTCGTTGTTCTCTAACGTTGTCTGACCCTCTAGAATGCAGTTTAATAGACAGCTCCATTGTCTCATGCATCAATCGCGAGCTCAGCAGGAGATCTAACGTGTCGAGTATAGGAAACGATTACCCCCTCTTGTTCCTGACATTTCGGAACCATTACTCTACCTACTGGACCAGAACTGTGAAATGCCTAGTACTTTTGCTAACATTTCAAGCACGAGCAAACGATTTGGCCCCGGTCCTGAGATCACAGGCCCAATCTACAGACTGTAAATCGTTTGGAACTTTAGACAACCGGAAATCGTGGTATCGTGGAAACGATTATTCCACCTGAATTCTGCAGACAATACCAATATCTCTCACGGTAGATTCGCTCAGAAGAAAACAATTATGTCAGTAACCTTATTTTCCCCTTAGGCCACCCTAGCGCTTCCATAAATCACTCCCGCGATCATCCTCTGGCTTTTCACGCCGCCTCACCGCCCCACCATTATCTTAGGCAACCCGTATGGCGTCAATCGCCCAAGAATTGTCCCTGACTCTCTCCCTTTCGCCTGCTCTCTCGCCCGCCGTCTGTCACATAACGCATTTGGGATCAGAAAGAGAGGGGCTCAAAGGCACCGGTAATTGCGCCCCCAGAGAAGCCGAGAAGAAAATGCAAATGCGATCCCTAATGGACTACTCCGTATTGTCTGCGCTGGATTGGGCGAGAGGCATTCAATCGGGATTTTAACGCTTGAAAATCTGGAAATAAAGAGGTTCCTCAGATTCTAAACTTCAATGACAAATGGATAAATAATAATTGTCATGCTTGAAGAATCTAGCAATATTTCAACACTCCTTTAATGAACTGGAAACGAATGAAACCAATACAAACACTCACTTTTCAGGTCCAGGAAACCAATTTTCGTGGTGATGTTCTTGCCGTTGAGTTGGCACGCGTAGAAGCCGCGGTCAGACGGCTGAATTGTCGATCTTTGATCTTTGATCTCCTCGAGACCTACCTGAGCGTTCTTGATCGTAAGTGTCCACTGGTTACCGAAAGGCCCGCCGCGGGTAGTCAACTCGTACTTGCGCTTGATCGGGGAGAAAATCTGAAACTTCGATTATATTTTTGATATTTTGAAATTTTTGAATTGCTAAATGCACATCCATTGCCTTTAGACCCTATTCTTGGGCTAGTAAACCAGCTGTGAAACGTAACCGATCTTGATCTCAATAATTCTAAGAATTAAAGATTCCCCGATTGCCCCGAATAATCGTCGCATCCGATGGCTAATTTCCAGCCTTCCTGTCCCCCTCTCATAATCATCCCTCACTTGACCTCCCCATTCATACACTCTTGCACCAGTATCCATATTGCTAGTGTGCTGCCCTCCATTGCTTCCCTGCTCTCTTCGCTACTCTATCCAAGGAATAGCACAGACGGATCGGGTGGCACAGGGTGCGAGTGTTATGAGAGCTGAGGGGGCGAGATAGCAGGGGAAAATGAGAGTGCGATCGTGGAGAAACATTAGAATGTCCAATGAGGCGAACGTCTCAATTGCCACAAGCGTGCGAAGTGAGTCATAATTTAAGAGCAGCAGCAGAAGCTTAAGGGAATCGGGTGCCATGATCCACTTGTGATATAGTCATGGGCGAATACGAGCTACAGCCGCCCAATGGGAGAGCCATTGAGAGGTTGTGTCTCAAGTAGGTGCGTACTCCCTATTTCTCTCAGAGCTGTGAGTTCCCTCATAAGCAAGTAGTTGATTCAATATTGAGAATGGAAAATAGAAATCGGTCATCCTCGATACATCGGAGCCTTATGGAACCCCTGAAACATATCCTAGCGTTGCGGAGCGCTTGTGTTGTAATATCCCAGCATCTCGTTTCCGCTATAGCAGCGCGTAATGTAGGCCCTGGGAACGGCGAACCATGTGCTTGTCAGTATTATTTCTGCGTTTCCAGATTCCGCAGTCTATTTCCCGGTCAGACTGCGAAGCGGCTCCCAGGAAAAAGCTTCTTTCGCGAACGAACGCAAATTCAGACTCGAAATTTGCACGGAGGAACATGCTCATTTTCTATTCATGTTTCTTTTGAAGGTGCGAAAGACTTTGTTTTAAAGATGCACTCTTTGTTCTCAAAATCAGCACTGAAAAGAGTGTAGGAAACGGCCGCATAGGCCTGAATCTATTGTCGCAACAAGTAGTTTGACCAATCTAAATACCTACAATTTCCTGAGACCTGGGATGAAATTTGTTCGCCCTTGGGCCCATAACCGTTCGTTCAATCAACAACTATTCCAAGGCCCTCTTAATTCCCGGTTCTATTCTGCCGGTTCCGGATTCTCTCTTTCTCTCTTACGTACTCCAGAAATTAGAGTAATCATTCCGAGATGAGGAGGAGGAGTGGGGCTCAAGAGTCGGAAGACTCATTCCTTCTTGCTCTCTCGGTTCTCAGTGCTCTCTAGGTGGTCAGAGAAAGAAATATATTGGGAGATGAGAAGAGACGAGGTCCGACTTATGACTCGGTCCCGAAATCCGATTAGCCGTGGGCAGTAATTGGGCTGGACCTTGTTTCGCTGTGAATTCTCCCAAGGAAGAAACATTTCTCGGGCTCAATAAGTTTCTTCTCGTGCGCTATAGAAAGCACCTTGAACAGCAACATCATGTGAAGAAGTCTGGGGGCGCTACCCCTTCGAAAGGCTATGAAAAGAAAACTTGCTCGTGCCGCGCTAGACTCTAATTGAAGTTGCGGGCCGACAATAAAAGTGTGGCCCGAGGAGGATGGGAGGGCAAAATTTCGAGGGTATTTTTCGAAAATTCAACTTACTTGTCCTTCATAGGAGATCATCTTCTGAGGCGGACCCGGACGAAGGAAGATTATCTGCACAATTCAACTTATTATTCGCTTCCAGGAAAGTAGAAAAGGGCCAATTAATAAGTCATTAACTGTGAAAGAACAAAGCGGAAAATAGTTCTGTTGACTTCGGCCATTAGGGGCTACTCAGCTTGATCCCCCTGCCCCATTGCTCAACACTATTTACAGATCGGTGCTTTGATCTTTCCCCGGAACAGATGTCCGTGTTGCGTAATGTTTTCTTAGATCACCATCCTCTGCAAAATCAAACTTCTATTCAGCAGCAGCAATAACTACTATGTGAAACATAACTGAATCTATATTTCGAATATCAATGAATTATTTTATTTACCGTATTCTTGTCTCCGATATTGTCGACACTGCACTTGAAGTGAACGTCATGGCCGATATTGGCTGAAATTTAGACTATATTTAGAATGTCGAAATTCAGCTTTCATCATCGTTTTCGAGCTAAGTATCGGGCCTACTCGATTACCGGTCGATGAGTAAGTTTCTGACTATTTCGCCTGTCGGGCGATCATTGTGAAATGAGATAGTTGCTTCCCAAATTCATATCACATTCACCCACCTGTCGTGTTCATCATCGATGCTTCGCTAATCGTCGGATAATTGGGCGTCCCGTGCACGTTACACACTGAAATCGTCACGTTTTCCGAGATTTTTGAGTTCCTAGGAAGCGATTAGTTATTTAGGCGCGCCACATCACCAAGCGCACGATATTCTGGCGTGGTTAGCGCGTCGCGTTGCAGAATCTCTTCCAGAATAGACCTAGTACACCTCTTCCTTGCGAGTGTTTCACTCCAATTTCTCAGAGGAAACGGAAGCGTCATGTCAAAATCTCTCTCGACTAAGATTGAGGGAGCACACGGGATGTGTCCAGGTCAATTTGGGCGCCAGTCGGGGAGAGGCGCCGAATTAGCACTAATGTAGCGGCTCGCGGATTTGCCGACAGCGTTACTTTTCGAGCGGGTGAATCGAGCGCTAGTTGGATAGGTTAGAAGCAAAGACTTTTTCATCCTGGGCTTGAGGTTATTTCAGGAATTTCACTTTCGTAATGTGGCATTTTTTTCCACATAAGCATTAAATCTATGAGCGTTAGGAGCACAAATTTTTAATAATATCCACAACAAATAAAATACAGTTTCGAAACCCACGATGTAGTAGATGGCACATCAGTGAGGGCAGGGCCAGAATATTGGCTGCAGTGGCGGGAGCGACCGTTACCGCTATCATGTCTACCACGGAACCAGAAACCAGGAACCAACCACAGCTCAATCCAGATCCAAGACCAACTATGCGACTCTCATCTGGCCCTCCCCCCACACGCATCCCTAGATTCGCGCGAGCTATAATCCACTTTTTCCGGGAGTCAGATGAATTCTGATTGGTGGTATTGTGCGAGAGGGTCCCTTGGGGAGGAAAATGATCGAATATGGTCCCCAGTTATGACGGCTCATCAAGATGAAATCACTGACCTGACAATGCAGCAAGGAACAGATACCGGCTCGTCGCGGTCATTATAGGGGGGGGGGGGATGTGAGGGAGACTAAGGGAGAGATGGGGGCAGGGCGTCCTGGGGTGGGGGCGGGGCCAAGAGGAGAGGCCTGAGGCGCAGTGGGTGAAGGGGGAGATGGAATGGAGAGGGGAGGGAACGTGCTCGCAGAGTGAATTGGGTTCTAAACTGTCCCTAGGGGATGATGAGGAGAAGGGATGGGGAGAAAGTACGAGGTGTGTGTTCTAGTAAGCATTCATTCAACGCTCACACGCCTGATATATCCGTCTGTTGTGGGAGTGTTCAGTTCTTTAGTTGAAAACTAGATTTTGATTTATACTGGTCTCGGCTGGAGTACAATCACTTGTCTCAAAAGCATTCCATCACGTAGAACAATTGAAACTCAACCAATCACATCACTGAATTCCCATGAGTACATCTGAACGAGAATTCGGCGAATTCATAATGAAATAAGACTGCATAAAGGAGAGAAAGTTCGAGATGTCGCCTCGGCCGTTATGCGTCTCCGTCGCATTAATAACGAGAACTGCTAACTGACTGTTACTGTTCATCTGGTCCGGAGAGAGTGACGAAATCGTTCACCAACTAGGCGCCAGTTAACGTATAAGAAATACCGATATATGGAAGAACTAACTTCCCAACAGACCCATACCCTAACAAATGAATCAAACATCTGCAAACATCTGCCAATCATTACTAAACTGAAATCGTCCCCTCGATTGTTAGACCGCAACTCACGAAACGTGGAATAGCGAAAAAACTTGAATGCCTGAAAGATAAACAAAACACAGTGAGCAATGCACTCTCACTCTCTTAATCCTGAACAGATCACCCTACATTGAGTCATCTCACATCAATGAACGAACAGTAGCATTAGTAATGTCGATTTTCCACGAACCCCTTGAGATAATTTTACATGGATTTTTTTTGCATAGATAGATTTTTATTTTACATATTTAGTATTTTTATGGATGACTACCGCAATAATCTAGTAAATAACATTTTCAGATCGATGCTGTTATTATTATGGGTACTGTTCGGGTTCATCTTCTGCTCAGCTGCACCGAATGGGTTTCATCTTCCTGTCACCTTCGACGAGGACTACGAGGAAATCGAGAACGATGATCGTGGGTATATTAATTAATTATTTAATTAAGTAATTATTTAAATAACGTACTTTTAGCTCCAGAAAACGTGGTCGCTGCTCGCGTCGAACACAATAACAGCACTCAATCTAGCGTTGCTCGTATACCCAGGAGGTTCACTGGATCTGCTGTATTTCGAAATACTCTACAGGGTGCGCCAAAATTACGGGCCCACTACTTTCTATGCTATTTAAAGACCAATGAAGCGATAATAAGCCATCCCAAGTAGACTATTCTTACGAGCGTTCAGTAGTGAAAAGTGTGATTTAGTTTGAGGAGGATCGGCCAATTCGTTGATTTGAAACAACCGATTGAAGTGTGCCAATGACAACAAACGTCGGTGTCAAGGCGAAACTCAGATGGCTATCTAAATGCCACACTCGAGCTAACTGCTCAAATAAATTTTTTACTATATTATAAGGGACTACTGACCAAGAAGAAGAAATGAGAACAGTTTTCACATCAATGTCGGATTTAGAGTATTTGATAAAAATATGGGAAAGATCATGAACGAAATCAGCATTCAACAACGTAACAGCGCAATTATATTTAGAATCGTCGATAAAATATAAGTCAAATTTATAGGAATTATTCGTCAATAACTAGACTATTTAATTTTTGGAAGGGACCCCGAACTAAAAAGAGTTCATGAAACTAGACTTGATTATTCGATAATGGTGATTTCCAGGGCCGCGTGTTCGGTCATGTTTCGCTTCAAAATTTATTTACAATTGGAGTGCGTTATTAAAAATATTTCAATGTTGCTAATCAATTACTTATTTCGTTATACATTTATTAAAAATAGAGTGAACTGAATCAACCTATTCCTAAAAATAATATACGTTGAAACATGGATTTCGGGAATTTTCGCCTATTTTTAAATAAAGCTGAAAAACTAAAAGTGATAGATGCAATCAAGTAGTGAATGACGAAAGGCAATAGGGTGACTATACCTAATATACGCCTGTTCAGATTCGTAACCATTTTGATGGGTTAGTACATCAATGAACTCCATTTTTTTCTAAATCTTGATACTCTTGACCTCAGGGTTCTACTTGGGAAATCATGCCTTATTTGAAGCCCTGTAATCCGACCATAGTGACTCAATTTTTAAAATGAAGATTGATGGTTGCCCATCTTACAGTTGAAGTTCCAAAAGCTGTTCGCAATTGGTTTATGAAACACAAATATTCAAAGTTGATCTGGCTCGCGGGAATGACATGACTGACCACGATACTTTCTTTTTATTATTAGAAAACCTGCTTGAAATTCTGAACCAAACCAAAGTAAGTTTTATGATGCTGATAATACGTACTATCAATTATAGCAATAAAGGAGCAACCCGTATTGTTTTTGAATGAGGGGGACACAAACAAAAGTGGGCCCGTAATTTTGGCGCACACTGTATTATATCAGTCGTTTTTTTGCAGTGACTGCTAAATGAATATGTGATGTTTCGATCAATGTTACTGGTGATTGAATTACGAGAGTCACTCCCGTCAGATAAACATGTTCCATGCTTTCTTCGAAGCATAAACATTTCGCTGTAGTACAGCCTGGTCGCGATCATTCACTTGCATAATTGAAAATTCATTTACAACTTGTTTCGTGATCAATCTCATCATACTTTATCGCGATTGCTATATTTAGGAAGTGCCTGTAACTCATCCAAGTGTTGCAGTAAATGAGTGTCCGGCGTATACTCTCGTTATTTATCCTGACTGATCTGGGTGCATTGAGTATACACAATGTTAACGAATATGATTATGAAGCAATTGACTATACACGTTAGTTTGTTTCCTTATTGTCAAAACCAAAAATAATATAAATGCAGAAACTCACAGACTGAAAATCGAAAAAGAAGAGCGCACACATCACTCCGATATGACGAAATTGGAACAGCACATCAAGAGCAAGGTTGGAGAACTCACCTTAAATTTTAGTACATGCAGTTATAATGTCTTCTTCTATCTTAACATCGGATGTTTCGTCCAACCAAACTATTTCAGGGTCTCAATCCCCTATTCCCGCCTCAACTGCCAATAAAGATCACGATAGCTACTATCTCACTGGAGAACGTGCATTTGGATGAGCATGCCCAGACTCTTTCAGCGTTTCTACTAGTTCAATCGGTAACTGGCTTATGTTTATGCATCGAAGATTATCAATCATGTCTAGCTTATTTTATTATTCATCGACGCATTATACATTGTCGATTATTGGTAGGATTTCCAACGATAACTCTTCAGATGCATCAAAACAAACGGCTCAAATGGAACGCCAGCGAATTCGACGGTCGGAGTGAGCTGTTAATTCCGATTTGGGAAGTGTGGACGCCGAAATTTGTCGCCCTTAACAGGTGAATATCATATTTTATGACAACTTATGAGTGAATTTGATTCTACACAGATTTTTGTTAATGTTTTCTGCTTTCATATTATGTATTTCAGCATCAAAATACTTGATGACATCGACTTCACTCTTCCTAACTATGCTATTGGGAAGCTATATACTGGATATAAGTCTGCCACCGTATCTGTATTTCCGGTGCAGCATGTGACGGTGGATTGCAAGGTCAGGAATAATCATGATCTATCTACTCTTTGGGAATTATAAGCTTTTTAATTTTTTCTATTTTTTTGTAACCTCCAATTTTTTTCGGGTCGATGCCTCGAACTATCCCTATGATGAGACGGTATGTGAAATCATAATGGTTGATAAGCAGTTTGGAAGAGATTTTATCTTTGCTGAAAGCAATGTTAATTTGCATAAGGGTATGTTTGCATTTTCATCACGTTTCAAATCGTCTTTCAGATGACTATTTTGAGAACATTACACATTTCAATGGCTGGCACGTTAAATCAAAAACATTCAAGGTCTGAAAGATTGAATATTATGTATTCAAATCAATTAATTTGCCATAGTTTGCGTCGGTAAATTCATCATTACATGAAGTGGGCAGCAACGATCCAACACGAACATTGTAATTATTTTTATAATTATTTATTCATTTTCAATGCAATATTGCCTAGGAATGCCATGAAAATCATGGTGTCGCTGGAAAGGGATACTACTTATTACTTTCCTATAATGATCTATCCTTCGTGAGTGAATTTTCAATCTCGCCAATATCTCGCAAGTAAATAATGAATATTCATGGAATTCTACCCAAACTTAGGATGATAATTTCGGCGATATCCGGACTGTCCTTCTTCCTGCTTAATAATCGACTTGTTTTGCTCTGTAAGTTACTTCACTGATGAAAAAAAAACAATATCGACAAACCGTTCAGTGATATTCTCCAACCTCCTACTACTGTCGATATTCATGGCGTCAGTAATGAGTAAATTGCCCACCAAATACATAACTCATCCAGCAATTTGTGAGATTTAGCATTATTTGCGACTTTTTCTTTCGGTTGATTTCAGTAACGTTCTGGCAAGTGGAAATGTTTTTATCAATCGCCCAGCTGAGTGCTTGTCTCATTAGAATGAATAATAATGCACGCCAAAAATTTGTGATCAATTCAGGTTTCATCTCAACGTCAGGCAAAGATTGGAACATATTTTTAGGTCTACGTTCACTTTTTGGTACAATTTATTCTGCCATTCCTTGTGCATTTCTCTTAATAACTGCAGCAAACACAATGATATTGTTGCTACCAGGTGGACTAAATTCTGAATTGTATTTCAACGTAACCATTTCAGCGATAAAAAATGCGTACAACAATCCAATTTGAAATCACATTTTGTTGTACATTGTTCGCGTTCTGAATAAAAGCAATTTATCGAAGTGAAAATGACAGTTGTGATGCGTGTGTTATAGGCTTCCCGTTTCGTAAGCGAATTCGTGATTCCCGCACCCTATTCCCTTCCTCTCCCCCCTCTCTCGTCAAATCACGCAACCCCTTCCGATCTATGCCAGGGGGTGCGGGAACTTCGCAAGGATGCGGGAACTTCGCACTCTCTCCCCCTTCCCCTTCGTAACTCTTCCCATCTTGTCTCTTCTCTCGTTCATTCCCCGCCCATACTGTGAGATATCAAGGGCGAGTGTGTGTGTAAATAAGTTTATATCTCAATATTCTGGGGAATGTCAATAACGGGATCAATCAAAGATTATTAGGACTTTTCTTTGGGGGTAAATCTCAGTCGTTCCGAAAATGAATGACGAACCGTAATTGAAGAACCGTCAATAATGAAAGTCTAGATAGATAATAAATGCTCTTACTTTGTATGTTTTCAGTGTTATCTCAAAAGATGCTCATCTCAGCTCATAGGCCAACCGTGATAAAAACGTTCGTTCTGGGGAGCGGTTCACAAACAACTTTCGCAACATATCTAGGCCGATATTTCGCCGCAATTTAGGTACGGGTAACGTAGACACAGTTGCATTTCACGGATAGTATAGACAAGATTCTTCATTCAGAACGGTTGTTGTAGAGCTTTTAAAATGTCGTCGAAATCTGAATCGTGTCCACTGCTAGATACCACAACGAGGTAGACCGAATCAATCGCAATGTCATGTTTTTTGCTCAAAGTATCCCTAAATAAGATCATACTTTTCACCGTTTGTCGATATCTCATTTCTAAATTGAGTCAAAAATCATGCGAACGAGGCTCAACAGAGAAGTATCCCAAAACAGGACGATCCAAAAGGGAACGGAGCCTATTACAAAACTCATTCCCAAAGGTCGAGGGCGATAGATTCGCCTTCCAGTGAGAGACAAATACAGAGGGAAAGCATCCCTTGCCTTGGCAGGGTGCGTGCTATCCACGACGGGTTAGAAAACAGCGATGGGAAGAGGTGGGGAGGGGGGCGGAGTTAGCAGAGCTATGCAAAAAGGAAGCGCGAGGGAGATGGGAAGAGGGAGGGGAGAGAGTGCGAAGTTCCCGCATCCTTTCGAAGTTCCCGCACCCTCTGGGAGAGGGAAGGGGACTTCGCGAGGGAAGGGACGCGCGACCCCTTGGGAATAGCATATGCTTGGGAGGAGGGAAGGGGTTGTAAAAGGGAGCGAAGTCTACGCTCCCGAACCTGCAACCCTAGTGTGTTAGCAATATTTCAACTATTCGCTCTTGGAGTTTTTACGTTGGCGAATTTCTGCAACGAAGATCGGACGGTTCAGATCGAAATGATAGTGGGGAAAATGAGAGAAATGCTGGAAGTAAGCTTATTTCGCAATTGATCTTCGTTGCAGAAATTCGCCAACGTTTCGCTTTTTTTTATATAATTGCAGGAGTTGAATTCAGCTGATCTGGTCCATCCAATAAGGTTTCCACGAAACTCTAGGGTTCGTTGTTGCTGGATCCAAGAACATTTCTAGATATCATTATATTAATTTAAATGAATTTCAGCAGCAAGACATGGCAATCTACTTGATGCAGTGCCGCATTCGATTGGTTATTTGTTATATCTTTTAAATTACATATTTTTAAATGTTCAGAACGAAGACGCGATTGCCCGCTACAGAAAGGAACTTACAAGGGTCAAATATTTAGCAATGCTGTCAGGATGGAGAACCCGTCTCTTCATTGCTCGTGCTATCTCGCCACACTGATCAGTGAGAATTCGGAATGCAGGGATGAATTCGTTATCCTGACGCCCTAATTAACATCTCATCTCATTTCTGTAAAAATTTCAGATGCTAATGGATGGCATGACGGCCGATTCCAATTATCTGCTTATAAACGAAACCGAGATGGAA
The DNA here is from genome assembly GCA_000180635.4 of Pristionchus pacificus. Taxonomy (NCBI): domain Eukaryota; kingdom Metazoa; phylum Nematoda; class Chromadorea; order Rhabditida; family Neodiplogasteridae; genus Pristionchus; species Pristionchus pacificus. The sequence goes on from CM026579.1 coordinate 23,415,665, forward strand.
AGGCAAGGATGGAAAACTGGATCATTCTCAGAGAACGGCACTGTTTCATTGAATAATTCATAAATTGGAAATGATAAAGTACGCCACTCAGCTGATAATGTGAGAAAGGGAGAGTTAATCGACTCACCGAAATTGATCACTTTCGCTAGTGAACCGTGCGCGCTCTTTCTCATTGATTAGTGTGTGAACTACCCCATTCATGCGCTGTGGTGTGATTTTATTATGTCTTTCTTCCCTAAAGTTGCACGTCTGAAAAAATAGTGAATTTCAAATATATAAAATATATATATATATATATATATATATATATATATATATTGTATTCTTATTTTCGCACTTCATCACGCTGTCGATGAATATAACGGAATGGAGAGCTTATAGAAGGCTACTCGAACTTTCCTTTCTTTCGGACACTCCTGCTGTAATTTAACGGATGTTTTCACTGTTCCACTCAACTCGAACACTATAATTTTCCATTCATTAGATCACCTCGCTCACCCTTTTCGTCTGTCCCTCTTTCGATACCCAACTACCACGTTTCGAACAAAAAGTTTCTTCCCGTAATGAGCCATTTTAATGACAATTGACTCATCGCTAGAGTGCGCAAACTGAGTTCGTTTTCTGCATTTAGCACACTCTTGTGATCAGCGAGGGAAATAAAAATGCGAAGTAAAGGTCGGCTATTTCGAACGGTACTTACCGAGGCGAAATCAGGAAAATGATGTGCATTCACCCCTTTACGCGATGGGCTCATTCTATAAGCTTTTGACAGATCACTTTTTTAGATCACTTCCTTTTCCTTACCCTTTTTGTTTTCACGTCCACATCTGCTGACTAAGTCGCGTTAACTGCATTAACTGTTTTCAACTTTTCCACGGATCGATGGTGATCTCGATTCGACCGCCTACTCGAAAAAATGTTTTCCGTCTGAGATCGTTCTAATATGACATCAAATCTCCATCCGGTTTTCTTCTGCCTTGCGTGAAAAAGACAAACAACGCAGATTGGGGAACAACAAGAAGAGCCAAGGAAGAGTTCTCAGATTACTGCACGGAAGCGCTGTTCACTGTTTGGGTAGTGAAAGTGATTAGTAATTTCCCTATTCCAATCATATCTCAACTGACTCATCACTTCTCGCATTCGTATTATAATTTCTCCGTGACATTTCTTGATTCATCCGCGCCTTTTTAGTATCGTGTTTCAAATTTGTGAATACTTCAGATGATACCTTCTATACGATTCGAGCAGCCGGAAGGAGAAAAAGTTCCCGACAGAGCAGATCCGGAGCCAGGCGGTGCCAAGAATGGAACCATGAAACCCAAAGATGGACCCGAGCTCCCCAACAAGACCCGGATTCCATCGACATCTTCCACGTCCACATTCTCTGGGTCGGATAGCGATACGACGGAGGACAAGACTCGACTGGGCGCCAATGGGTAATTTGTTTCTGCTGGTCATAATGTTTTCTAATATTCTGTTGAGAACTTATGAAACCCCCCAACTAGATCCGACGTTGAAGCTAAATAAACTTACTGGCATTTCAAATCTTCTGAATATTTTTGAAAATATATACTATAGTCAAATATACTATCACTTCTGAATATTATAGTCAAATATACTATCACTTCCGGCTTGAAAGTAAACGCTATAAAAATCCGGAAACAGAGAGTTTCGAATTTCGGCCAATTTGAAAAGCGTTTGCGTTTGCAGCGTTTGCGTATTTCATTTTATTCATTCAGATGGAACACTTTTACGAGGAACACGAGACGGCTCAGCAACACGGCCACACATATGATTATCAAGGTCCTATATTTATCGATTTTTTTAGTTATTCCAGCTTTCCATTAGAGGGTAAATTTTAGCTCATTGTCTGTCTTTCATATAAGTTTATTCCCTTCCTGTAATTGCCAATCTCATCGCCTCCGCATTTACAACCTTTATGATCTGCACCAAAAGCGGAAAAGTTCCCGTTAGAATTGACTGAACGAGGTTAACGGGCTTGCTACCATTGAGCGGGGGAGGCTAGCGATCTCGTTACGACCGTTTTGCGTTCTAGTACCCTATCCCCACCGTTCGCAAAGTGCCTAGAGTCGGCTTCCTCGATATCGTTTAGTTACATCCACCCATGGTTGCCGGGTTCATAAAATTCATGAAAAGTCGATTTTATGAGCTTCACAAGCACAAGGTAATTGAGAAACACGAATTTAAAATTAATTGTTCTACTTCCAGGTTCCCGTAAAGATGCGGAAAGTGGCAGAGTTGGATGGAGTGAGCTCGTTGGACCGGGAAACGAAGCACTTTGTTTGTGAGTTACTTTTTATATACCATGCATGATTTTGGTAAAAGCTTCGGTAACACTACTGAATTGATGTATTAACTTTGTCAATAGTTTCATATTGGTCAGTTGAAATGGGTGGCTAATCTCGGGAGTATCTTGTGCAATATTCGATTTCTTTCAGCCATAACAGCGATGCACGGTGTGAAGCGTGTCTACGACTCGCGCGGACTCTACAAGCTGTTCTGGGCCACGATGTAGTTTAATTAATTAGCTAATTATTATTTAAATTAATTAATAGTATATTTTAATATTAAATTTCATCAGGGTGGTCCTTTGCGCGGGCGTGCTTATTCAGCAACTGCAGAAGATCATTGAAAGCTATCATGAGCAACCGATCACTACTCAAGTACGATAATTAATATCAAATGGCTTCGTTCTGCGTCACTAGCTATATCAAACAGTTGATGAACAACAGTGAAAACACGGAGGCTTCCAAAACCAAAATTGATCTGGAATACCACAAATTGATTTCAGATGGAAATCAAGCGGATGAGGTCGTCATTCGGCGGTAGTGAAGCTCTCGATGAGGTGAAATCAGAATTCAATTAATTATCTAATCTTTCGGAGAGGCTGAATCCATTTCTCTCAGGTGCTCTTTCCCAAGATAACTATCTGCAACTTCAATCCCATACGGAAGTCGTACATTCGACGTGAGCTTTTTGTAATTTTTTTTTACATTCATGGAGATGTGTTACCTGTGAACTTCAGATCTCAACGCCTCCGGCGATTTCTCGCTTGACGTGCTCCGATACCTCATGCTGTTTAATAACGACGTCCTTGTAAGTACGGAGATCAGAGATCCAAGATCAAAGATCAATCATCAGACCACATATGGGAACGGCAACGAAGTGATGCTATCGCGTATGGACAAAGAACTGCGGGAATATGAGGAGATGCACCCGAATTTCACGTTCCACCGCTTCTTCTATGACGCAGGGTGAGACTTGCGATGGTTAGCGAGAAGGAGTTCATCAGATAGATTCTCTTTAAATATATTGTACGAATATTCAATCTCTGAAGCGTAACTAAGCATTATCGAGCTGACTTTTAGATTTTCTTTTTTTTTCGATCTCGGACTTTTAGATTTTTTATTTCGGTATTTATATTTTTTTAATTCGTTAAATTTTTACAACGAAAAACGAGCAGAACAGAGAGATCAATAATACCTATTTTCAGGTTCCGCTGCGAGGACATTCTCAAGTCGTGCTCCTTTGCGGGACGGCCTTTCGACTGCTGCAAGTGAGACATAACGCTAAATCTATCTATCGCTAATTAATTTTTTTGTGTTCTAATACAGATATAGAAAAAAGCAAATTAGGAGAGCTTGTTCACGAATTTCGAAACATGAATTGTTTGGGAATATTCAAACCTGAATGTGTTTCAAGAAATGGATAAGATAATACTGTTCCTTGAGTTTTGCGATTGTTGTATCATACATGGAGGCATTGTTAAAAAATCAAAATACAAAGCGAAGTTTCTATCTCACTAAATAATGATAGTCATTTCTTGTGAATCGCAATGTGGAAGCAACTATAACGATACATCAGATACTCATCGCCCCGTCTCACTTCCCTGGGACGCTGCCATGAAATCGCCCTGTCCCACGCGAGTGTCGAGTGGATGAAAAAGCAGACCGAGGGAGGAGACAAGGCAGGGTTAGTCGGGGAATCAAAGATCAAACATCAAAAGTGGGAGATCAAAGATCAATTCAGGCTGCAACTCGTTCTGGACACTCATCTGAACGAGCAAGTGAAGGACATCCAGGGTGATATTTATTTTCATACTCTTGCAGACAGTTGCGCCACAGTTAAATATTAGAAAAATATAGAATCGTTTCTGAATACCTTTCAATTATACTGTCGCGACAAAAAGTATTTGGACACTTTTTCATTTAGATGTAACTTTTGAACCAGCCAAGATATCCGGCTGATTTTTTGGCATGGCAAAGGTTGACTGTCGGGTAACAAAATATTAAAAGTGTGGTGTCGGAAAAATCAATACTATTGCATAGTGATGACGTAATCAAAGGTACACTTCTTTCGAAATTTTTATTTCGTAGAAAGAGTTTTCTGTTCCGGCCAAACTTTTTATGCAATTAGACGTTGTCGAGGCCTACCCGGAAAAAAAGTTTCAAGTTGCTGCCGCTTGCTGCAGAGGCTGCAGGGTTGCTGCAAGTTCAGGGTCGGAAATTCATAACTCCGTTCCCAGACGTGCTAGAAACTCGTTCTAAGGAGCATTCTGCTTCTTATGACGAGAAACTAAGGTCCTGAGAGTTTGGTGAAGATCGGTCATCATTTACTTCTTTGGCGCCCAAAAGTAACTTTTTCAGATGACCTGAGTTTGACCATTCACAACTCCAAGGGTGAATTTTGTAAAATCATGGTTACCGTGCAGGAACATTAACCTCCCAAATTTTCAGAGCGTTTGCTTTACTCTCCGGTCTGTGGTGATCGATCTACGGAGGTATACTCAATTTGAAGAGTGTGAAAAATTGAAGAGAAATTCTCTTCAATTTTTTAAAAAGCGGTTGAATCAAGCCCATACTTACGCAATAAATCAGTCACCCTCACGTTATTATCGTCGCACAGTTTCAGGGTTCTAGCTCGGATAAAACGCAAAATTTAAAATCGCAAGCTTCTAGTAGCTAAATTTGTCGAACTGAATCTGCCTCCGTAGATCGATCACCACAGACCGGAGAGTTAAGCAAACGCTCTGAAAATTTGGGATGTTACTATTGGATGGTTTTGCAATGTTCCTGCACGGTAACCATGATTTTACAAAATTCACCCTTGGAGTTGTGAATGGTCAAACTCAGGTCATCTGAAAAAGTTACTTTTGGGCGCAAAAGAAGTAAATGATGACCGATCTTCACCAAACTCTCAGGACCTTAGTTTCTCGTCATAAGAAGCAGAATGCTCCTTAGAACGAGTTTCTAGCACGTCTGGGAACGGAGTTATGAATTTCCGACCCTGAACTTGCAGTAACCCTGCAGCCTCTGCAGCAAGCGGCAGCAACTTGAAACTTTTTTTTCGGGTAGGCCTCGACAACGTCTAATTGCATAAAAAGTTTGGCCGGAACAGAAAACTCTATCTACGAAATAAAAATTTCGAAAGAAGTGTACCTTTGATTACGTCATCACTATGCAATAGTATTGATTTTTCCGACACCACACTTTTAATATTTTGTTACCCGACAGTCAAACTTTGCCATGCCAAAAAATCAGCCGGATATCTTGGCTGGTTCAAAAGTTACATCAAAATGAAAAAGTGTCCAAATACTTTTTGTCGCGACTGTATAATTGAAAGGTTAGAATCGAATAGGAATCAAAGAGAATCGAATAGGAATCATAGAATCAAAGAGATTATGAGCTTCGACATCTCTAAAAAGGTTAATATTGAATCGATAGGGAAAAAAATGAAAATTCAAATGAAAATGCTCAGATAACGACGAGGCCGTGCTCTCTAACCAATTCGAGAATGGATTCCGATTCTATGTGGTTGAGCCGGAGACGAGCACGTATACTTCCTCACAAGTAGGTCGAGACACTCATTCTCAACAGACCACATAATGCCTAATACTCTAATGACCTAATGGGATTCATTTGGAATAGTTAATGGATATTTCGGTTGGCGGCTTGTGTAAAATATTGCTTCTCAACGCTAAGCTAGTGTGCTGACTAATGCCTAAACTAACTAAAGTACCGTGAAACAGAGAAATAAGTAGTTCCAGGGAATCAATGTTTCGCCTGGATCCTGCGTTTATTCAGCACTCGTTGCGAAAAAGGTGAATCTTGATCTCTGATCTTCGTTGTTTGATCTTTGATCTGTTCCAGTACGAACTACTCAAGCCGGAAGAGTGGGGTAATTGCACCGACGAGTGGCCTAAGAGTAATTTAATTTAAAAATCTAGATATTCAGAATTTCCATTTTTTTAAACGTGGTCTCATGCTCATCGAAATTTACTCCATTTTGTTTTAGGCTACTCCGGAAACAACACGAAACTCAAGTACCAGAGTCTGGATTGCATGACGAAATGCAAAGCGAGGTTTGAATGCTTTGAAGAAGAAAAATAGTTTCAAAATTAATTCAAAATTTCAGAACTTTTAACGAAAAGTGTGGATGCAGCCCATTCATTTACGATATTGACAATGGTGAGCGATAAATTATTCTACATCTTCAAAATACTACGAACAATTTAGCATCTCAGTAAATCTAAAGAACAGCAGATTTTGAAACATAATTGCTGATTTATGTATCTTGTTTAGGTGAATTTGGTTTGAACCACGCAAATGAAAATGGTTTATCTCTTTTATGATTCAATACATACATTCTTTCAGAATACTCATCTTGCTCTCCGTTCCAGACGTATCTCTGCATGAAGAAGCACATTCTGATCAACGTCAATGGTTCGTCCACTGAGTTCTGGACTATATTTTATTCCATCATCGAACAAATTAACTGCAACTTGAAAAAGATGGTCATTGATCTTTGATCTATGATCTTTGACCTCTCTTCAGAGACATCGGAGGAGTTCAGCTGGCCAGCGTGCGATGAGTGCAAGGCAGAGTGTCAGAAGTGAGGATTTTTTTGCTGATGAGGTATGAAAAGAATGAAACTTATAAAGAATCCATTTCAATACCAACAATTGACATTTAAAAAATGAAGAATTCCAGGTGGGAGTTTCTCTCGTACAATTCCTACTCGCACGGATTTACAGGTAGTTTTTCAGCCTCAATACTTGAAAATCAGGAAGAAAATAGTGTTAAAAAGTACTACTGTTTTCCTTCGTCAAAAATGGGCTCAATAAAATCAATGAAATGTATTCTTTCTAGGCGCCGCCCTCTCTTGGCTGCAGGCGCGCAACGCCAACTGGACGGCGGAAGTTGTGAAGTGGGTTTCCTCCTTTTTATCTTCTGATATTTTCAAGGAACACGATTCCGGATCACTATTGGAACCACATATAGGTTCTTGCCTTTCCAAGTTGATGTGAATCTTAACTATAACTATTGCGAAAATATAAGTTTTCATTATTTTTAAATATACATTTTCCAGATCCAATTTCCTCACTATCAACGTGTTCTTCCGTGACATGTCCTACTCCGTCTTCAGACAGGAACAGGCCAGTTCACTGGTGCAGACGTTGAGTGAGTTCTTCTTTGCTTCTCTTACTTCGTGTTTGTGCTTTCGAGACGCATTACGCATTTTTTCATCTTCAATGTGCGCCCCGTTCTAAACTTGTTGTGTATTGTAAACTGAGGGAATCTGAAGGAGGTCGATCCGATCCATATTTTCAGGTAATATGGGCGGCACGATGGGCCTCTTCCTCGGAATGTCTGTGCTAACGATGATCGAGAGCGTCATCTACATTTGCAAAGTGAGCACACAATAGGGATGTTCCCTATTGCTTCTCTAATGGGTAAAACGGTGATTGGAATGACGAGATGGTTTCCTCATCCCTACCGCACTTTGCATTATCTCTATTACTTCGTCTCAACGCAAAAACATATGAATTATTTGATCTTGAAAGAGGAAGATATTGTTTTACATTTTCGTTCGCCTTGATCATGGTTCTATGAAACTCACTTCTTTGATATGTAAAATTGTCAAAACGCCGAATTAAAATTTTCACTGCCACCTGAAAATAAATACTTACAGATCTTCTGGATCGCAGTCTCCCGAAATCGCCGATCGTACATGGCAGAAAAGAAACGAAGAGAAAGGGCGAGTTTCGCAATTCGATTCTCAATCAAATATGTTTCACGAATATCTGATGAAACGAGTCCTTGCGCAAGTTACCAATTTCACTGCAGCACCGTACAAAAAAATGAAAAAAAGAAAGTTTTTCAATTTTTAAGGCAGAAATGCAAGAAACGGACGAAACGATCAAGACCATAAGAGGGATCGGATCGAATACTCTCAAAGATGCAATGGAGCAACTACAGGGCGCAGCAGGAACTATCAAGAGGTCATTAGTAGATTCGCACCCGAATTACAAGTGGGATTGAATAAAAGAAGTTCTATTTTTAAAAAATAGATGCATTGTACACCTAATCTAGTGAACCGATAGGATCCGTATTGTTCTCGTTTCAGCAAATAACAGCAATGGAACTTTTTCAGATGGCGACCCAAGTTCAGCGTCAGTGGCAAGCCTTCTTCCAAGCCCTCGACGCCAGTTGGCCCACCGCCCGTGATCCAGCCATGGGCGAAACAGGTTAGATCCACCAATCGATATCCTTTCTTTCGCGGGGCCCAAAATGTCGGTAAAGCAGGTCCCAATAAGGATTTCACTTTTCACCGTTATCCTGCAACTCGTTGAATCACGGGACAACGCTTTCCTTTTCTTAGCACATCTGTCAAACATTCAGAGCAAGAAGATGTCCACCACCTCCGACATCTCGGCATTTACTGGATACGATAATGACACGTGAGGGCTTTTTTCAAGAATTCGTATCTCCAAAATCTTCAAACTTCACTAAGGAACCTTTTAGTTGAACAACTGAAACATAACCTAACCAATCAAGTTTAAAATTATAATTTGCAGTTTCCACGACGATGTTTTCGAGCCAGAGAAGAAGTGCGATACTGAAGTGGTCAGTGATTGATAAAACAAATTTTAAAAAGTTCTATATCGACTGATTCTCCGTTTATCGAAGTAGCAACTAGAAAAAAATGTTATAATTGAAATCATTTCAGATCGAGCTCGCCATTAACCTCAAGGACCTGAAGAGGGAAATCAGGAAGCAAAGCGGAATCGAAATGGATGCGAGTTCCATTTAGTTTTCGTTTCCTTTGTTATGGAAAAATCCTTCCGATGCCGCTGGAAAGTTCTGATTACTGTATCTTAGATTTTTAACACTGAAAACAAGTCTCTCACAAAATTATGTGTTTCAGCCCCTAAGGAAACGCTCGACTTCCTACAAATCACCTGCAATCGGAAGACGGAAGCAGAGTGATCGACCGAGGAGGAGGAATATGTGTACGTCGTCTTGGAACTTTGCCCATTATCCAAGTTTCGGAACATTCAGGGAGATATTATGTTGTCTTTAGAATACTATTGCAGACAGAATTGAATCAAATAATTCAGCAGAATGAAATGAAAGCAACTTTCCAGCCCTGTCCGGTCCACTCCCGAGCGATGGGTTCTATAACGACGGACCGCCCACTCCTGGTTCCTCAGTTCACGGAGCCGGTTTCACCCTGGGTCCATGCCCGAGGGCGAACTCCCTAGGCGGACCAAACTCGCCTAAAGTGCCCTCGCCGCTGGCTTTCTCTTGTTAGTTTATCTTTTTTGTGACCACACAGCATGTGGAAAAGCAAGCGCTGTTCTCTAGGCAAGGAGATTGCTTAGTTTTTAAAGAAAACCTGTTCCAGCCTCGATCCCGCACATCTCCCCTCACAACACACTTGAACCGCTACCACCAATGGCAGAAGATTCGGAAGGAGAGGAAGCTGCGAGGTGTGTGATATTCTTCAAAAACATTTTGGTGACAAAGTCCGAACGATGTGCTTTATGTAAAATAATTCAAGATCTCTAAAAAAATATTTTGTATTTTTCGAGTGCCTTCCTGAGCAGCATTAGTTTGAGTGTATTTATTCAGGTTATATAAAAAGTATGAAACATATTGAAATATATTGATTGCAATATTGAATCCGAAATCGAAAGTAATATAATATTCTTCAACGACCCATTGTTCTCAGGTCGCGCCGTGGCAGCAAGGAAGGAGACAAGGATAAACCTGCGAACAGCGACTCTATTGTTTGATGGCTTTCTCCCCTTTACTCGTCTGACTCTCCACATATACCATGCTCTCTCGCACTGCCTGACCGGATAGAGAACATGAGAACTGAAGAGAGTCTGTTTTCACTCCACTACCTCAGTTGTTTGCGTATCACATTCTCTCAGGGTTACAGTTGACGTACCGGTATTTTGTTGTCGATAAAGTGCTATTGTCTGACTCTCTTCAATTCAAGCGTTCTCTCGTTTCTCTGACTAGCGAGATCATTGAGCATTAAGAGAGAGAAAGGCGAGAGGCGAGAGGCAAGGGAGTGCTATAGTGTTCCCACTGGCCCTCCCTGCCAACTATACGCTATGGCTCAGTTGGTAAGAGTCTTCACTAGTAAGCAGAAGGTCGTGGGTTCGACTCCCGGCGTGTGTAAAACGGGGACTCAGTCCAAGTGGACGTTTCCCTACCTAACCACGCAACATGAAGCGCTGTCCCGGCTTTGCGGCTTGATTTCTAAAGTCATTTCGTGTTATTAGGGGCTGTACATTTTTCTTTTATTATTTAAAGTCTCTATATAATTTATCAAAAACAATGCATAGGGGAAAGCAATTACACAGCGCAAATGCTAGACGAAAATGAGTCATTCGAACTGAAAATTGAGTCCCGACCCTTTCATCTCCTTCTGGTACAACTCATCGAATGCTTCGCTCTGCGCAACTGTGAAATAGTTCTTCCAGTCACCCACAATGCCCTGAAATTATTTTTATCAGCGATTGCTCAGATTTAGAAATAACCTTTCTCATGAACCGTGCTCTCGACTGATCCAACAGCATGTTTCCCTCCCTGTTCGTCATTTTGTTGCACTGAAATTACTAGTTGGCCTATCCATTTCAAATTGAAATATTCTCTTGTCGGTCAGAGAAGAAACAGAGCATGCAAAATTGAGAGAGTCAAACATTCTATCTTACCTTCATGGAATCGAACGAACTATGGTTGACTACTTCTTTTCTCTGTTCCATAGAGAGCGATATTCCGACGAGCTCTTCCAGGCTTTCCATTTCACGCATGAGATCGATTTTCATATCTTCATAGCAAATGAATTTGACCTGATTATATTTATTTCTTTACATTCCATCATAATAAATCACCTGAGGATTGTTTTGAGAGAATTTCCAGTAGGAAATTACGTGCTCGAACCAGTCTCCGTACCACAAAGATCCAGTGCAAAAGAGGCTCATGAATTCATCCCAAGTCATTTCTAAACATCAATTCTCCTGTTGTACTTGTTGGGAATCATTACCATTCTGCAATCCAAGAAATTTAGCCATTTGATGAAAATGGAAGTAGGAAACGGCCAGATCTTTCGGATTCCTGGCCACGTACAATAACTGTAAAAAAAATTTCAAGGAATTGTGCCGTTCTAGCGTAGTTGTAGGAAGCTGTTTCAATGGCAGAAACCCGGATACGACAATGTACCGATAATATCTGTACCTTGCAATCGCCTCTCAATATACTCGGCGGAAGCAGATGCAATGGGAGATGGGTGGAGTATATCTTCTTTTTCGCAGATGTAACTACTCTTTTTCGGAGCGAACTGAGACCGGGGAAATTCGCCGCCAACGAGGAATCATCGGATTCGATCCAAGGCACTCGATCATTGATCTTCACTGTTCGAATCAAGTTAATGTCGCCCTCGTGAGCGATTGCGGAGAGGACTTCAGAGGCCCATGTGGTTCCTGGAATAGAGTATAAGCTCCAGGAAATGTATTGGTTGTTCGGTATGCTTACCGTTTTGAAAAGGTACATGGATTTTAATGTGACTTGCCGATTTTCGAAAAAAATTTAGTCCACCTGATTTAGGGTAGCTGGCAATAACAACATCATCAGGCCCGAATTGTCGATCTTTCAAGGAGATGATCTTATCAGCATTTGTTGCCATTCCGGCCCAAGTGTATCCTGCGTACTCGAATGAGTGAGGAATGCGGGAAACGTATCTGCGCTGGTATCGTTTTGTAAGGTAAAAACCAGAATTATGTTGCATAGCCTGGCTTACCGAGCCGCCATGACATAAGGTGGTCGGGATACGGTATCGATAAATGATAAATACCCACCTCTTCTTCCATTCATCCGAGGCGTCAATCATTTTTGCCGAGACCATGATTGAAGAGGTAAATCACTTGACAATGACGGCAGAAACTTTTCACTAGAGTACTTAAATACCTATCTCTTGAGAAATAATCGGCTTACTCTTCCGAGGGTAACTCTTATCTCCGTTTCCATGACAAGGAAGGGAACTTTAATGATAAAATACGGATACAGTCAGGTAAAAGCTTCGTAGATTGTTATATTAGACTAATTATTGCTAGAAAACTAAAATAAACCTTCGTATATTGCCTTTGAAGTAACCATAAACGATTTTTTCTTCTTCATTGTCATCATTGCCTTTGAAGTGCCCGCCTCTTTTTTTGCACCCACTCTGAAACGAGGATTACTTAACGACGTGCTAGAACGAAAAGTAGATTTAATCACCCGATAAACCGGCATTCTGCTATCAACACACTATAATACCCATCAAGTATGGGAGACGATAACTGCGAAAAGAGAGCAAAGCACAAAACATATCACAGGGGGTCTGTTCTCAATTATTCTATAATAAGTACATCCATTTTGTTGCAATCAATATCAAAGGAGTCGTTCTGAATTATAGAAAAGTTGTGGAGCGATGAAAAATCGTATATTCATTGAAAGCAACGAAATAAGGTTGTATCATTGATTCACAAGAAACATCATCATTGGGCTTGACTTTTTTTCGTGAAGGTCAAAGTCGCGCAGCTTGAGCCAGAATTATGACCAAGTGACTTTTTTTACTCGGGCGGCGTTATTTTATCACCAGCTTAAACTGGTGCGACTGATATCAGATCGAGCGGGCAATTTTGACGGATAAAAATTCCATTTAGTATTGGTACTGTCACCGGAAAATCGTGGTCAATGAAGAAATTGATCTTGTTTTTGATCATTGGAGCGGCTTCGGCCTTTGATTTTTCTCTACAAAGAAGAGTTCTAACACGGCTCGCGGGAATTCAGGAGATTACTGAGGTTTGAATCATTTTTTAAAATTAATGGCAGATATAATTCAGGAACTGAAACCTCTCTGGCACCAACATTTAAAGGGAAAAGAGATCCTCTATTCAATCAATGATTTGTACAATGGCCTAAGACTGGAGCGTTCGCTATCGAGTGATTGCGCAGAGGTTACACCCTTGTCCTATCACGACCTAATTCCCGGTACAGGACCTGTCTCTGATCCTCAATCCCGGAGATGCGCTTTTCAATACAACGGATTTCGAGGCAGAAGTGTTGCTTCCGAGTGAGTACGCAAGCATTTCGAAATGTGTATCACGTATTTTCAGTGGCTGACTCATCAGGGAAGGTTGGACCGGGTATTATGCGAGGCCATTTTGAATTCAAGGGACTGTATCCGGAATGTGTCAACGTCGATTTTGCCGTTCCCGGGAGAGAAAGGAACCTCAAAGGAGCATATTTTCAGTGAGTTGACTGTCATTATCAACCATTTGACGATATTATTCAGAGTGGACATCGATAATCAGCTGAGAAACAACGATTTCGAAGGTGCCTGTAACATTACTAAAAGTAAGTTCAAGCTTTTGGGGTTGATCCTTGATCTTTGATATTTAGTCAACGGAGTAATGTGGCTGGGCGCGTTCACATTTGGCGTCTGCTTGCCGGACTCCTGCTCCAGTGCAGAATTACAGTCGGTTTTCAGACCAGGCAAGCCGTTTTTATCTAAAATAAAAAAGATAATTGTAAATCATTACAGCTTCTACTGCACCTCCTACGCCAAATCCGGTCTGCGCCTTTCGGAAAGTAAACGATCGCATTCCAGAGATCAACGCTGGGTTCTACGTTACTTTGTATGACAAATTTGTTCATTGATCTTTGATCTTTGATCTTCAGAGTGATTATTGGCTTCTTCCTAGTTGCTGGTATCGTATCTGGACTGCTAGACTACATCGGATCGGAGAAATGGAAGGATCAGCCCTTTACTAAGGGTATCTCCCCATTGATGCGTTTACCAGATTGATCTTTGATCTCTTAGGCCTTCCCTGGCGTCTCTTCATGGCATGCTCACTTTACTCCAACATCGGGTCGATATTCAACATGGACACGGCTGGAAAGGTAGAAATTGATATTTGATCTCTGAGAAAGATGAGGACTTATTTCAGGAAGGCCAAATCGGCGCAATTCATTGCATGCGAGCGATTTCTATGTGTTGGGTGATAATGGGCCATAGTGTCCTGTACAGTTTCATGCTTGTTTGTGAGTGAACTTGATCAATTAGCGAAAATGGATCCGATATTCACGATTACCTAAAAATCTCAAACTAATTACAGCCAATCCACTTGACATCGCAGCCAGGGAGCAGACAGTCATGGGACAAATTGTGTTGAACGCTATTTTCGCTGTTGATACTTTCTTTTTTCTGTCTGGATTGATGCTATCGTTCTTCTGGTGAGTATCATAATTAGTTTTTTTCAGACGTCGAATAGGTTTCAAAGGTTGGATTTGCATCATGAAACGCATTGCGATTGAAGAAGAGTTGAAATCAGCAGATAAATATTGTATTTCGAGGATTGATCTTTTGTAGGTTCAAGATATTCAAGAGTAGACCGAAGCAGGTCAACTCAGTGCGAGGATGGATTATGTATTATATTCATCGAATTTGGAGGTACAGATTGTGATCGCCATGAGGGGCGAAAATCACTGATCACTATTGACGGGTCAATTCTTATCATCAAAAAGCGTGTGTTAGAGCCAGCAACGTGTGCGATTCTTGGGAATTATCACTTTTCCTTTCTGGAGGCTCTTAGGTGTGTGCTGAAATATTGGAGAAAAAAAGAAAAGATTGAAGAATGAATCATAATGGCCACATTTTAAGAAAATAATTAAGATTATTTACTTCAGATTGTCTCCTCCTCTCTACATTATGGTCCTTTTCTACACGTTTGTCTTCAAACAGATGCTGCTGAATACACCCTATAATTTCGTTGAAGAAGTGTGGTGGGATAAATGCAGGTACGGAAATAGTACAAAAGGATAGAATACGGCAAGAATACGGTAAGATGACGATATGGTAAGGAAGGGATACGGTAAGAGATTACAAATTCAAAACCCATTACAGCTGGACATGGTGGTGGGAGATTTTCTACATTCACAACTACGCGGACTATGCTAACCTGGTGAACTGAAATAATAGCAACAACAACAACAACAACAACAACAACAACAACAACAACAACAACAGCAACATTGCAGTGCCTCGGGTATAGTTGGTACCTGGATGCCGAGATGCAGATCTATTTATTCACTCCGCTCCTGCTGCTTCCGATGGCATTCAAGCCCGTCCTAGGTTCTTTTTTCCTTTCCTTTTCCAAGGTCCCGGTTCGTCACACTTGGTTAGACCACAATTAGCTACTGTTACGGTGAAGAAATCGTCAATTCATTGCGCATTATCTCTTCATACTAAATGTTTCAGCAATTGTTCTCGGCTCAATTGTAATGATTATCAGCACGGCGCTGAATATGGGCATGGTGTTCTACTATGATTGGCCGGTAAAACTCTTCAAAATAATCAAACAACTAAATATTTAAGGCATCATACAGCTCTATTGGAGACGCTCGACAGGGCGTGAGGTGAAATGTCAAATTTAATGAAATAATATCAAATGAATAAATAATAATACTTTCAGCACCTATTCGATGCTCATGTACGAATCGCCCATCATTCGCTGTCAGGTTAGCAAGTTTAAAATATTTTTTTTTTATTTTTTTTTTGTTTTTTTTAGATCTATCTCATCGGCATGGCCGTTGGCTGGTTGCTGCAGACGAGAAAGAGTTTGAAGATTCACTGGGTGAGAAAATAAACCATGATCTTTGGCCTCATATTCTTGATCTTTGATCTGTGATTCTCCTCAGGCGGCAAATCTCTGCCTGTGGGCAATCGCATTCGCACTGACGACCGTAGTCGTTCTGGGCTTGTACTCTGAAGGTGATGGCACACTACTGCCGGTATTTTGGAGGTATCTTTAATCTTTGATCTCTGATCTTATTTTGTTTCAGAGCAATGTATTCGTCCCTAAGTCGCATCGCCTGGGGTGTGGGCTTGGCTTGGATAGTGGTAGCCTGCTGGTACGGCCATGGAGGTCGGTTAAAGTTCTGACAATTATGTTTTTACAATTATTCAATTTTTTATTTAAAGTTCTGACGCTCCCTGCTCTTTTCGGTCAAATAGACGAGAGAATTGCTGTCGCGTGTCGATGCATTCGATCTCAATTTCACCTCAGGTTTCATCAACGAAATCATGTCCGCCAAGTTCTGGATTCCACTTGGTCGTCTGACCTACTGTGGATATCTGGCGCAGATTCCGGTGAAATTTGAATTATCGATCGAAAGAGTTGAGGCTACATACTATGATAGAACGCAGATACAATATTTGACAACAGGAATGCAACATTCAATAATATTAGTGTTTATCGTGATAATATTTTCCATTCCATTCGTTGCTGACCTTTGACGAACTGAGTGGAGGGAGGAGCGAGGAAGAGGCGGGAGATCAACTGTCCTCCTCTCCCTTACCTCTTCCCTTCCTATCTCCCAGAGAATCAATGGCTCGCAAACCAGCACATTGAGTTTGCTGAGCATTTCAAACGCACGATAACTGAAAAGCTATCTATCGAAATAATTGAGGTGATAATGCTGCTTGCATCACTGCACACGAGCGAAGTGTGGTTCTCGGGCGATATTGAGATGGTAAATGACATTTATTAATCAAAATATTATTGCTTAATTAATGATTAATAATTAATAAAAAAAATATAGCTGGTCACGAGAACATTTCCTGCAGTAATTTGTACATTCCTGGTCGCAGTTCTTTACAGTGCACTATTCGAGATCAATTTCGTGAAGGTGATCTTTCTATATTTTTCGATTCGCCTTAAGCTGTTGTTTCAGATTGAATCGATTTTGCTGAAATGATCGTAGATGACTCGTAGCTCATTGTTTTATTATTTTTCCAACTGTCTGTAATAAATTCATTGCGAGCTGATCCCCATTGTTAAAGGGAAGGCGGTGAACATTTTATTTTTTTATAGGATCAGTTATGCAAATTTCCAACTTCATTCTAATGCATGATCATTTCTTAGCAGACACTTTGATAATGAGCGCGTTTGCAGCCCGTTTTGTGTGTAAAAGCGAGAGTGGAACTCAGATGAACAGAATGGTCGAGCGATATTCTCGCCTCCTCATTTTGCTTTATCAATCGTAAGTTAGAGAAAGCTTCAATCAGCCCGACAGAAAACAATCGAAGCTGCTACGCTTCAATCGTATTGATAATATATGTACATTTCGAACAGCAGATAAATACAACAATACAATTGTGTGTGTTTAAGTGATGTTATCACTCCGAGCCCGGCGTTGATGATGATATGGGCAATAGAAACAACTGAAAGGGCAATCAATTCAAATCCCTTTACGAGCTCCAAAGTACCCAGACTGAGGAGGTGACGGATATGGGGAGATTATCCCATTAAAACATGCCGCCACCTTCTTTCCGATTTGTTCTGCCGTTCCCTCAATGCTCTTCGGATAATAAACCCCGATCGTCGCTTGATTTGCGCGCTTGCCTTATTATTTTGAGTGACATTTCGTTATTACCTTTCATGATTTTCACCGTTCACCAACTCGTGTGGCATACAATCTGCATTGAACAATGAGAAATGATCTCCGTTCTGTGCAATTTTTACGGAACGAACGAGGATTAATGTCGGTTGATGTGATATGGATTTTCGTGGTAGGTACATATCAGTTTCTCGAAGGATTTTTCAGCATTTCGCAACTCGCTTTGATTTTGGTTTCTACTGATCTTTCCTTTTTTCCGGGTAATTCCTACTTCCAAAACAAGGTTGGTTTCATCGTTCTCTTATTTTGACACTGTTTGTCTCTCGATATGCTGACTTTGATCAGCTGGAAAAGTTAAATCTAACACCAACTTGTCCTTACTCGCATCCCTCTCCTCACCTCCTTCACCAAACATAGATCCCCCCCCCCCCCCCCCCCCCGGTTGCGCGCTGTTTGCGGAAAGACAGATAAAGATGATCCCTGCGATGTATGGTGACAAATCTAGTGACATCGGCATCAATCATTGCGATCTTATCACGAAACTCAATTGCAGTCAAGCCAATATTTTTGTCAAATTCTGTTATATTTATTTCTATTTAATAAAAAAACCCTGAGAATGGGTAGTGAATATCGAACCCACAACCCTACGCTCGAGAGTAGTTGTTCTAACAATAAACGGCTCCTTCCGCAAACCCTGTCTGCCCTATCACTATCCCGGATGTTAGCCAGTGGTAGGATAGCACAGGCAAGTGGTGATGATTCTCTAATTTCCCTTTCTATCTCTCTCTCTCTTGCTCGCCAAATTATGGCGAACTTGTTGCGCCATCCTGAATGAATGGCGGGGAGGGCGCGGTGGCGCAGTGGTTGTGTGCCAGGAATTTTATTCTTTATTCTTTATTGCGATTCGATTCGAAAGGTCACGAGTTCGACCCCGCCCGCCCTCAGATCCACCCAGACCAAGGGGGTTAAGAAGTAGGTCAGAAATCCCCCACCACGTGCACACAACACGGGCGGATAGTCCTATGTGGGAAGTCGCTGAGTTACTCAGAACAGACTAACCCCGCTACTTGGACGTGCGGGCGGCACAGCCAGCCTTGTCTGGATAGCGTCGTAATCAAGCTTTTTTTTAGCTTCCGCAAACCGTGTCTGCCCTATCACTATCCCGGATGTTAGCCAGTGGTAGGATAGCATCGGCAAGTGGTGATGATTCTCTAATTTCCCTTTCTATCTCTCTCTCTCGCCACTCTGACCGCAAGCTTTGTCAAGCCGCGTCATCGTGAATGGATCAGGTTATCACCACCTCGGATGCGACGGCTCTCATTTAGTAAAAAAAACAACGGAATTACGAACACTGAGTTCATATCACATCCGCTGTATTGTAGGAAAGACAAAAATGAGGAAGCGGCGAGTTATATTACCCGATCCCATCGGGATGAGAGGATAAATTGCTGCAAGAGATGACGCTGCTAGCGATCGCGGATTCATCATCAACATCTTATTAACACTGAGTGAGAGAAACTAATTGATCCTACTCCGCACTAGTCTTGCACAATGCGCACCGATGATACGGTTCCTTGGGATAAGGGGTACTTTATCGCTCCTTTATCCCAATCCAAGAAAGGGATAGGCGCTAATAGGCGCTATCGCCGCAGCAGCTCGCCAAAATTTGGCGAACTTGTTGCGCCATCCTGAATGAATGGCGGGGAGGGCGGGAGGGAAAGGGGCACGGAAAAGACCCTCCTCACTTCACACACTCTACCGTCTCTCTGTGTACCGAGATTCTATTGGAGCGATGCGAGAGGGATTGTTGCGAGAGGATAAAGATCGAAAAGACACAGCCCTGCCTTTCCCCTCTTCTCAATCTCACTTTCTTTTCTTCCCTGACTTCCCTTTCATGTTGTCTTCTCACTGTAAATGCTTGTCTTCTTACCTATCTTGTGCTTTTCATGTGTAAACCAATAGACTGATGATGGGGCGGTGCTCCGAAACGTCTCGCCCCGATAAATAAGATCATCTACCCTTCGCGCAATCATTCTCTGGCCACACTCTGTAATCAGAAGTTCATCACCATCATGCCGAAGATTACGCAGTATTCTACGACACAGCCCAATCATTCCGTCCATCATTCCCCTTCGAAACACATTCGTTTTTAAGTTCGCGCGAGTCTCCTACGGCCCGAATTTTATACAATCATTGTTAATCGCTGAATCCGGAGACTGAATTGGCTCGAAAATTAGCTTCATTATTTGTTTCATGATTTCTAATGTTAATATAGAGACGGCAAGCTCCGCCCACTTCGAGGGGACAGGGAATCGCTCAAAATCTGCGCCGCCGCGGGGCAATTCGAATACTGAACCGATTTGGACAATCGAAACTGATTTCGGTAGCTATCCACCCCCTCTACAAATGATCTTTGGCGCATCCTGATCCGACAAGTTTAAGTTGGTCAAACACACGATAATAAGGTCCAGAGTAGTGCATTTACAAGATTCCAGTTATCGTGCACTTTTGCGCCTCTGGTCATTGGTTCTCCTAGTTTTTAGAAGACGATACCAGAAGAAAAAACGAAAATCCAACTTGCCTCCGAATTGCCCACGAATTTAGAAGTTTTAGTACTCGCATATTTATTTCATTCCGATTAGCGCTAAACACAGTGTGAGCGTAGGCGGGGCTAGTCAAATGAGTGAGAGGCGGACCTCTTCCCTTCTCCCTCCGCCTCGCTCTCTCCGCTTATTCTGCCCCGTCGTGACTAGCGCACACCGTCCCTAGACAATAGGGAATTTCGCTCCTAATTTGTCTCTCACGACTGGGCGAAGCTATCGCCGTCGAACTTTGGGAAAGAGCTCGGAATAGGCTCCGCCCCCTTTTGCCTCGTCCTGGTTTCGGACACTTCTCTGTTGAGCCATGGTTTTTGGCTCATAACTCGGTTGAGAGATAAGATATCGACAAACGGTAAAAAGTATGTTCTTATTCAGACCAAGAGGGATACTTTGAGAACCAAAGCATGGTATTAGGTTAGATTCGGTCCACCTCGTTGCGGTCTCTATGTTAAAGGCGTATGAGCATCAATCGGGACGGAAATATCCTACCACGATTAGCATGCAATATTTTGAGGTACTGTAGTTTTAGCAAAGTGCGGCGTCTCTGCGCAGGTTTCCTTTCAATATTTGAAAGTTTAAACTGCCATCGATCAGTTTTCAATATTTTACGCGATTTTTTTATTTATATGATGTTCAAGGTATTCCTGACCGATTGGTCTATCGAGTTCCGCACCATTAAAATCCCCCATTGCTCTAAAATATCGACTTTCTCAAATCGTTCTTTTGTTTTTTCCTCTTTTGCTCCGTTCTAGTTGTTTATTCTCTTGTTATTTATTTCAGTTTAGCGTCTTTAGTTTGCATCGATGTCCCGTTATTTAAATAATTCAATTAACTTAGAAATTAGACGGAAACAATGCTAGTGGGAAGGGTATTGACATGATTCAGTCGTGGTTTACATTACGTAACTAAGCTGTTCTATTGTATGCTCGTGTTCGTCTTCTTTCCTCGGCTGCCATTTGCTTATACTATGCCCTAAACATACTGTTGATATCAGATCTACGATGTCTGAGCATCCAACGTCGAAGACAAAGTGCGCAGTCTTATCAAAGACTACCCGTAAGTCCGCCCAATCGTCTGATTGTTTGTTATAAAAGAGACTAAAAGAGGGTTTTTCGACTATCCCAACTATTCAAGTAATGATCTCATAATAATTCAGATACGTCGGTATGGACACTGAATTCCCCGGAGCAGTCGCAACGCCACTCGGAGAATCACAGGTTGGAAACTTTATGGATCTTTTTCACTTTGCTGTTCAATTTACTTGTCATATTTTGTGTGTTCGATTCGCCCCTAGCCATTTCTTCGACCCTTGGGACATGTTATTATCACGGCTGTACCGCAAAATAGCTTGTAAATTGCTGTTGAACAAACATTCTCAGATCTTCCATCGTATTTCCCTCTTTTATAATGTTCCTAGCTCATTCCGGGGCATTATTCAGTTCCAAAGCAGTTTAGGTCATTAAACTATGATCATATTTTGGTGACATATGCCATATTGCTTCCTAGTTATAGACTAATCATCATTCGAGTCCAATATTTCGATTCGCACCAATTCGCGCTCATGTTTCTCCGTTGTCTTACCTCAATCTACGTTTACTTGACATTCATAATCGTGTTCATTTACAGAACACATTTCAAAACACATCTGTTCAGGTTCGGCAAAAGTTCAAGTCGAACTCGCGATTCTACTTCGGCAAGAACAACGTAATGGCGATCGCCCTGGGCAAGGACAAGACGACCGAGTGCGCCAGCGGAATCAGCAAGGTTTAGATTTATTAAAATATATTATTATTAGGGTTGGTATTTTGTGTCTCAAATAGCCCTTGTCGTTTGGACACAAATGTATCTAACAAAGGCAAAGCAGTCCGTTGGACACAAAATGCCATCATTTATTGTAAATAATGTTACCGAACTAATCCAGTCTCGTGTCAATAGGGACAACACTTTTTTTCGTACTTTCTCCCGTAGGGAACACAAACGAGGACACAGCCTTACTAATCTTGCTTCAATGATGCCGAAAACACAACGTTTGCGTCAAGCTCGACCAGCCTTTCGGGAGCAAACTATTTCCGAATCGCCCCTCTGATTTCCTTGTGACTAACAGGCGCACGGCGGATAATATCTCTCCTCCGAAACAGCGGCCGATTCGCACGTACAGAACTTCCTCTAGTCTGAGGAGGCCGCTCATGTTTCTCCCTCGTCTAAGGGGACACATGCTAGCATGAAATCCGAACCCCCGCCGGCTCCTCTTATCAATGCGGAAGCATGGTTTCCGTTTCGCGTCCTTTCCTCGGAAAATGACTGGAATATTCCAGTGCATCTATCACCTGACACTCGCATTTTGCATGCAATCTAACCTATAAAGACTCTTGTTCATCCCTTCTACCAGCATTTTTCCCAATTGATATCGTTCCATTTACAATCACAAATACTGAATAATTCCTTCTGGAGCAGCCTATCTTTCCGGTGTCTTCAAAGAGCGAAGAGCTTTTCCATCATGACAGCGAGAGTGGCCATCATTCTTTCGATGCGTTTTTATTTATTTATATGAGTTGTATTTTAGATTAGGGCCAGTGCGGGCTCATGTTCACCAGCGCCGATAAGGACGAGGTTATCCAGTCAGTTAATTCTGTCCTTTTTATTTTTAATTATATAAACGCACACTCATACACGAGTTTATATAATTTAAAATACAATTTTGTCGCATATTGCAATACGACACAATGTTATTTTGATTTCATTATGTTTAATCCAGGTACTTCCGCGAGCTGAAGGACGCGGATTTCGCACGAGCTGGCGTCATCGCTCCCTAGACGATCGACCCGAGCGCGGTAAGAAAATCGGGAAATTTGGAATTATTTAGTTATTGTCGACAAAAAATGCAACTAGGGAATCTCGTGTTGCACGAGTGAATCATACCGCTTCCTGATGAGTTATTGCAATGAGTTGTAGGACTTACTATCACAGTTCAAGTGTGTGAACAAAAAATATGGCACATTCCTTCACTTGTTTATTCAGGATCCGCTTGAGCAGTTCGCATTCTCGGTTTTGCCGCAGTTGAGAAAGCTCGGCATGCACACCTCGCTCGCCAAAGGTCAGTTAATTAACTTAATTTTTTTCGTAATTGTTTTTTTTAAATATTTACCAAACATGGTGCTACTCGAGGATTAGGCTACTCGATATGTTTTCTTCGAGTAATCAGTATGCGTTCGCATTTGGTTGTCAATAAAATGCAAATTTAAAACTATTGTTAGTAATGATATTAATTGATTTCCGACTTAGCGATCAATACTATTGCGATAATCAATATCGGTTAATATTCGGTATATTCAGGTGATTCTTTCGATCACTCCGGGCACTCACAACACAGAGGATGCCATCAATCGTCAATTGAGAGACGAGGGAAGAGTTGCCGCCGCCATGGAGAACTTCAATCTCATCTACGCACTCAATAAGTGTCTAGGGAGTAGAGAGGGTACGGTAAGGGATTACGGTAGTTGCCATCCCTGAGAATATTCGGTAGTTCACATCTGTTGTACATCTATTATAACTAGGGGAATCCCGAATTTCTCGTGGACAAAATCTCCGGAGGACTAGCCCCCATAAGGGGCTATATTACACACTCATTCCTTGTTGATTCTCTCAGTTTGTTCTGTAGCATCCAACTATAAACTTGAACAATCATAATTATGGTCATGTGTGTTTAGAGTGTAGATTGATGTACATATTGCTGTTTTCATTTCATTTGACACGCACTGATGATTTCAGTAGTTGTGTATATTTTTTAAAGCTCATTCTAGTCATAGTTATCGTATAGATAGGAATTGTAACCTTCTTTTTTATCTAATTTTGTTTGTGTTATCTTGCTGTCTCATGCTGAGTCATGTTGTTTTTAAACGGATAAAATCTAATTTGATCAATCCAATGTGCAACGAGCAACAGAAAATACGAAAGACGATTTTTCTTACAGTAATCCTCCTAGTTGGTTACCCCTCTCTTCTTGGCTATTTCAAACTAATTCGCCTATTCGACAGTTCATCTTCTCCTACTAGGTCACTTAGTAACTGATAACCTGATAGGCCATCTAGTTCGACTCCAACTGATTTGTAAGCATAGTAGGAACTCAATTCCCGAGTTGATGACCAGAGAGATCTCAATAAGGAGAAAATTGAGAGACCAGTTCTCTATATTTGTTTATGAAGTTATTCTCAGATGTTATTCACTGATAAAAATATTGACAAGCTCTTCACATACTTTTAGTAGGGTGGCGAAAACGACTCTCGAGTGAGTATGACTCTCGGGTGAGTATTACATACCCACTTCTGAACGTCGTGTTCAACTGAGAGCATAGCCGAGGGGTTGTGTTGTGGCCTAGTCATAACTCACCCCCTTGGTTCGACTCCCACCCAGTGCAGTTCATTTATTGCCACTCTCAATTTTTCGAATTTCAATATACATTAATCAATACCAGTGTACAGTATGCCTAAAATAGCCTGCAAGATCAAGGAATCTTTAAAATTCCGTAGCGAGGTTCAAAGGCATTTCTGGAACTTCGGATAAAGTGATCTCTGATCGGGTAGCCATTCTCTATCACTCCACCCGGCCACATTATGCACGAAAATATTGATGCCTATCCCCCTTTAATATTCAAAATTTCCGTGTAAAATTTGATTTATTTGAAATCGATCGGATCTGTATTAGATCGGAATTACATGGAGTTTCTGAATGTCAGTACTACCAAACATGAAATTCGCTCAATTTCGAGTAATTCAATCCTCGGCGGTATATGTATACATGATGCATTTAGCACGCCCTACCTACTTGATTAGGAATATCTTCGGCTTTCTTTTGTGCAAATACCATGAAAAGGTCTTTCATATTTGCAGAAAATGGGTCGACTCCTTCTGCTCTTCACGCTACCTCTCCTTGCCCTCTCCTGCATTCCCACAAAGACGCCGGAGCCGGGAATTCCGGCCACACCTGGACCGCCGGCAGCGAATGGTTTGTAGAGTTCGTTCCGTATCGGTACTCCCGGAGGTACACCCTATTTTTATCTAGTCTCTCTCGCTCGTGCGCGCTATTTCTTGTCTCAAACCGTCTGGCGCGAAAGGAGTCGCTAATTCCGATACCGATCGTGCAACCCTACTTCTTACCTACTATCGTACATGACAGAGAAATCGGAACGGCTACCGGACATTACCGGAAAATATTCGCTTTTCTCGTACTTTGCGAATACTGAAAATTATGAGTCGCGCTTGGGCTCATTCGATAGCCCATAGTCGATTTGCCGGAATCTACCCGGATATGCCCGGTGAAATATTTCTAGAATTTGAGATATTAGCAACGCCCCAAGGTGTGACGTCATGCGCACGTGACCTTGGTGTTCCTTGAGAGGAAGAGGGGTCACGCGTGACGTCATCAACGGGGGCGACGTCGATATCTCGAATTCTAGAAATATTTCACCGGGCATATCCGGGTAGATTCCGGCAAATCGACTATGGGCTATCGAATGAGCCCAAGCGCGACTCATAATTTTCAGTATTCGCAAAGTACGAGAAATGCGAATATTTTCCGGTAACGTCCGGTAGCCGTTCCGATTTCTCTGTCATGTACGATATCTATGCTTATGCCGATTCTTGACTGATCCTTTGATTCCCTGCGACATTAGTCGATGTAAAGACATCAGCACGGTGACAGAGTTAATGCTTCCGAAAAAAAAGAGTTGTTATTTGTATCCTTTATTCAGGCTGCCCGCCTCTTGGCAAGTGGGACCCTACAGCGTGTACTGCGAAGACTGGTGCGGCGAATGGGTCAGCGAATTATTTTTTCCTTTGACTTTTTGCTCACTTACTAACTATGTAATTGTTATTCGCAGATGTACTGCGGCCACGCAAACTACTACGGCAATCACGTGCACAACGGGAAAACTCGTCGTCATTGGAGTAAGACCGAATGGGGCGGTAGCATGCATTGACATTTTTTTTTTAAATATGAGTCACATTTATCCCGTAGGAAGAGACCTCATTTGGTATTAGGGTTATCAGAATGACTGCAGAGGGCTGTGCAAATTTCTCATAACTCTTGCTTTTCAGTCGAATAATCAAGCTAATGACCAACTGACATCAATCACATGCACGGCGGCCACAAAGA
This sequence comes from Pristionchus pacificus, assembly GCA_000180635.4. NCBI lineage: Eukaryota > Metazoa > Nematoda > Chromadorea > Rhabditida > Neodiplogasteridae > Pristionchus > Pristionchus pacificus. Next base: position 23,442,171 of record CM026579.1, read on the forward strand.
TGTGGTTCATTGACTCACCAGGAGGATCGGCTACACAAGCTGATGTACGTATTTCAGTGAAGAATAGTACTTGTAGTAAAACGGTCCCGTGAAAATTGACATCATCTTGCACAGAATAATGAAGCTCAGTCTAACCTCGTTTGCTTATCACTGCAGTATTTTTCAGTACGAAGCTGCCTTCGGTACCAATCTCATGGTCGCATGTCGAAATGATTGAATTGGAAGTCGTTCGTCCTTGCATAATAAGTTCAGATAATTTATTGTTCGAAATAGTTGCACACTATCTCATGATAAAATTATCAGTTCGATGTCGTTGTTGTGTTAGCCATTCATAATCACGGAGGTTCAGAACAGAAAATGTGACAAAAAGGACGTCTGTTGTCATTGTAAAACCTTATTTATCAAACCAAATAAGAAACCGATCTCGCAAGGGTTGAATCACGTTTGTTCGTTATTTGATGAGCTCCAAAACTCTATCGAACAAGCTAGCCTTCGATGCTTTCGAAAGTTCAGTCTTGTTCTAAAATAAATGTTTTTTGACTTGAATAGAAGCTGATATTGCATACCTCAAAGTCCTTGGCTTCTTGTATCGTTTTGAATGAGACGAAACAGTGTCTCTAAAATAGTACCAAGTATTATTTTTATAGAATCTATATTTGAATTACCCTGAGCAGCTTCAATCGAAATTGATCAGCAAGGTCCAATTTCTCGGCTACAGTCAAATTCTTCGTTTTCATGAGATAGTTTTCGGCCAGATTTGTGGCTTTCTGTAGTGAAAAAAAATGTTTTCACAAAAGTAATGTATTTTTTTAACCTCGATTTGAAACATGTCCCCTAGAGTCAGAATCGGCAGGTAGGTGTCAACTGAAAACGAAAAGGTTAATTGGAAAATATTTTTAAAAATCTACCATTGATGGGACGATCGGAGGGAAATAGGACGTGCATGAGCTCCTCAAAATCCTTTAAAAAAAGCGATTCTTTAGGCGATATTGAATTATTGACTAACCTTCGCCGACACTTCCTTCATTTCAATTTCAGCCTGTGTTTTCTCCTTAAAGTCACTGAAGAATAATGAAGAGAAATAGGGCGAGAACCACATAAGATACTGCATTCGGAAGAACAATTATTAAATATTATTTAGATTTGATTTCTATATGATTGCAGGTTCGATGGCGGTATTACAAACCAATACCGCGCCACAGTTAAGTACAATATAGGGCGCGCGATGGAGAGAGAGGGTCTAGAGAAAATTAGGGTATTCCCGAAAATGTTCGGTAATAAACTCTAAGTAGTATCAAGTATGAAAGTAACTTACCACCCGGCAAACGTGCAAAATGCCTCCATCGAGCTTGAGAGCGACATTATCCCCGAGTGGATTAGGCTTTGTGAAGTCGAATGCGGGTTTCTTACTGAAAAATCACTTGAATTTATTTTCATGGAGAACAAATTTCAAGAAAAAACTCGCACCGTATACAACGAGTAGACTTGACAGTCGTGCGCACTTCAACAAGGATTTTATCGTCTTCGATAAAACCCTGAAATTATTAGCATTTTTCTGTCAGAAGGGTACAAATAACCTCGCTGGAGTCAAGCAGCTTCGCAAAATCAATCAGCTCAAACGGTCCCCAACTTGCGGATTCCTTATTCAGAGTTTTCGTGGTCTGAAATGATATTTAAGAAAAAAATATTATTCCTATAATCATTAATTTCACACCTCAACTTGGATACTCTTCTCAAGCTCCGTTCTATGAATCAAGCAGAAGACAGTAGTCCGTTCACAACTCCACGTCTCCTCTCTTTCCTCATTGCAGCGTAAGTAGAGATTGAATTTCTCAATGGTCTCGGGAGCCTTGGCTTCCTCTTTGACCTCAGTCTTCTCCTTCTCTTCAGTTGTCTTCGCGCCTTCGGCATCATTGTTCTCAGAATTGTCTCTGTCCTCATGTTGTTCAGCATTTTCATGTGCTGCCACTGCCTCTTTATTCTTCGAGGCTTCACTCTCATCACCCTCGGCTTTCTCGGGGCTCTCAGAATTCTCAGGGACCTTGACCTCGACTTTCTCCATGCATGCTTGTACACGCCTGTAGAAATAGTGTCTTTTTTACAACATGGATGGTCAAAGAAGAGCAGTAGATATTTTCAGATATAAATTCGTTTGCAACTTAGAGGCTTACCAATACATGCTGGAGTGATGGTGAAAGGGCGAGAATTGTACTTGTTCAGACAACTTGCTCACTTCCTCGATTTCCCAGCGAATCACAAATTCGTCAGACATTTCTGAAGAATGACTTTCTGTTCGCATCACTCTTGAACAAAGAAAAGGTATTCGAAAAGACACTTGACTTATTGAAACAGAAATTACAAAGCGCATGATCACAAAATCTTTATCCGTTGTACTCGATACGAAAATGACAAAATGACGGAAATAATAATCGATACAATACAATAATGCATTAGATTAGAGCGAAAATGCGCGAGAGAAGGACGACCTTGAGATCGTCAGAGAACTCCTTGTATTCGTCCGTTTTCTGAAAAATACATATTATTTTAAATAGTATTATTTGAGGTAAATATTATGTTCAATTAAAATTTTAAGATATTACCTCGAGAGCCTTGACTTCTTCCGGCTTCATGAGCGTATGGATTGCATCTAGCTGCAATGAAAATGTTTAATTTTCATAATTGAATATATTGCGAAATTCACTGCACATTATCCTCTATTTGTGAGTGTTTTAGTAAATTGCATTCACAAAAATAACCTGAAGCTGCTCCATATTGTGCTTCTCAGATAGCACCAGTTTCGCAGCAACCGTAAGCTTCTTAGTCTTGATCAGATAGTGCTCAACCTTGTCGATCGCGCGCTAAATAATGATTTTTTCATGTATTTTTGATATTATAATATTAAAAACTGCAGATTCTCAAGGTTTTACCTGCACTTGGAAGGTCTCAGCAAGCGCGAGCACGACCTTGTACGTGTCGGCTGCAAATATTTAAATGTTAAATATATTTCGGAGTGTGAGACGAAGAATTCGTCTCTTCATCACTCTTTTTTCATAATAAAATTCAAATTCACACCTGTGATGGCCTTGTTGGATGGGTAGGTTGCGTTCAAGAAGGCGATAAAGTCATCAACTTTGACCAGCTTCAGATCATAATCAGCTGGTTCTCTGGGCTCGAACTCCTTGTTGAAGAGATCAGCAAAGAACGGAGACTCAACGGTGAGAAACTGGAATATTATTGTTGATTATATTTCACTATGATGGTGCTCATTCTGTTGAGGGGCGGGAAGTCGCCATGCGATAGATAGTAATGTGAATCAAAGTTAATAGGATAAACTCAACTCAAGTTTCCCCTATCACGACAATGAAATAGAGACCAATAGCGGAAAGTTTATAAACAGAATCACAGCCTTACTGTGGCTATACACTTTTGATAGCTAATGAATAAGTAATAACTCACTCCTCTCGAGACGAACAATTTCTCATCTTCGACGGTCAGGGCGACGTTATCACCGCCATTGTCTTGCTTGAAATCGTAGTGCACCACTTTCCTGGAATAAATATTTAAAAGGAGAAATATCTGGAGCGATATCTGGGAAGGACCTGTTCTAATTCGCAATAACTCAATTCGTAAGTAGACGTGGTAGTTTCAGAAATAAAACAGAAAAAGGAAATGCCTCACTTCAAACCCTGGGTTTCCTTCACAATGATATGCGCCTCGAGGATAATCTTGTTGTCGAGAATGAAGCCCTGCAAATCAGAAACTCAGAAAAAGAACATTTCGATCATTATGTTTTCGAAAATAAATATTAAAAAAGTCATAAAATCAAGAACAAATGATCTAACCCTGTTTGCGTCCACTAAATCCGTGTAGAGGAACACATCATTCTTTCCCCAGTTTGTGTTGCCTTGATTGTAGTCCTTAGTCACCTGAAATTTCATAGAACCAATTTGTGAATGAAAGAGCGATTCTTACGACTAAACAAGGGAATATTTTTGAAACGAGTTCGCTAAGGACATTCGAAAGTTTCTGTATTTTCCCTCGCAAAAGAGCTCCGCCAGTAGGCACATTTACCCACAGGCGAATAGTTCTAAACAATAGGTAATCTTCTGCTCATTTCACACAATCTTTCGCCACTCTGGTAGTTTATAACGTAGAGCATGCGAAATATTTTTCAATTGCAAATCTGCTGGCGAAACCGCTTTATTATATGGGGGGGGGGGGCCGGATATTTTGTAGAAACGAGATAGCACGTAAACAGAAGGATATTCGGGGCAATTTGTGGGAATGTATTGTCTGTGAGTAGTAAAGATAAGATGTATAAGTCCAAAGCAGAAGGAAAGAGGTTTATGGTTCAGTGTTCATGTGTAGAGTGTAGTAAGTGACAATCTGAGGCAAGGGGATAGTGGAGAGAGAGCAGTGGGCGGAGTTAGGGTTGAGTCACCGTATCGTGGACGATACATATGGGGGCCGGATATTCGGGGCAGGGCGGATGTTTTGTAGAAACGAGATAGCACGTAAACAGAAGAGATACATTTCTTCCCAAGCCCTCCCTACCACGGATTTTCCTAACTCACCTCAGCAGTCACGTTGTTCGCCGTGTCATTTCTATTGACGAGGACGAGCTTCGACTCGTGCTTGCACGTCCAGTGATCATAGACGCAGTCCGTGTTGCAGTGCAGGTACAGTGCCAGATTCTCCGCGTTGTTCGTTGTCTGCTTCTTCACGTTGAGGGTCCTGGAGAGAATAGTTTGAATCGGGCCATGTTCTAGGAACCAATTGTCTCTCACCCTAGTTCTCATAAAAGCAAAGTCGTTGTCAGGTCACAACATTCTGCGTTGAATTTGAGCAACCCAACGGCAACCTTGAAAATTAAGCAATAATGGACTCGCAGACTTCGCACGCATTTGAATACAAAGCGGACCGGCTCGCTGCTCAGCTTCACTGACAGCAAAAGCGTTTGTGAGCAGGTTCGATTATCTGGACAATATTTTAGGGGTATCGGTAAGCCTAGATACCAAGAAATACCACACAGGACCAAGGTTGGGTGTAGACACGGGAGGGATTCAGGGATGTAACTTACCAGGGCATAACAGTATACTAATTTTTCCCAGCGCATTTCAGGGTTCAAGGACATGGTATTTGAGGGGTCCCTGTAGGAGTCACGCCCAAACTCACCACGGCATGTCGTTGAGCATCTGGGCGGGCAGATGCTTGTCCGACGTCGTCAGTTCGGCCACTCCCTCGACCTCCCAGCGAAGCACGACGGCATCAGTGGACATTGCTGGAGAGGAATTTATCTAGATAATAAAAATAGCAGTGGGCATCGCTGAAGAACAAGGATTTAGTAGAGGGGGAAGTAGGTGGACTAAACCACTGTATGTTGGAGAGAGGAGGCAAGAGGGTGGGTCTTATGGTTCTTAGGAAAAGAGGAGGCGGGAGCAGCTGATCAGTTCGCCTGTAGGCGACTGCAAAAAATAGCAAATAGGAAAATGCAGAGAGCGAGGGAGCGGCAGGCTTGTGAGCGGTCTTGAATGGCACACTGAAGTATGTTGAGGGCAGATGCGCAAGTGGTCGTGGCTGGGGAGCTAAACGCGATATCAGAGGATCTATGCCAGTGGGGATTAGAGTTCGAAACACGGGTAATCGTCTCTTAATTTCCCTCACACTCTCGCCTCTCCGACGGGTGAGAGAGTGTGGGAAATGAAGAGACGATTACCCGTGTTTCGAACTTTAATATTTATCATCGGGTTGGCGTGAGATCCACAACCATCGAAGTGGTGCCGATGTGCTTATTTATTTGGAACGAATGGACTCCCAAAATTTGAGAAATTAATTCATTCTAAAGATGAAGGAATGCCTGGGGGCGAGCGCAAAAAAAAAGAAAAAAATATGTGAAATCAAATCAGCTAATATTTACAGGTTGATAACTTAACGGCATTAACGTGCTGTTACTCTAAAAAAAATACGGGCTAAATGCATATACAACTTTATTATTTTATTATTTTTTATTATTTTATACGTATACAACTTTATTATTTTTACTATACATTACAAATATTGAACGTAATTATTTTGTTCGTCCCGCTTGATGAGCTCGAATGCTTTATTGAGGAGGGCAATCTTCAAATTTGCAGAATATAGAGCGTACTCTTTTTCTGGCTGAAAGAAAAATCATTTAGATAATTTTGTTTGTTTCAAGTTATACTATACCTCAAGCTTCTTTATTTATTGAAGAGTGTTGATAGAATTCAAGCAATGTGTCTGTAAAATTTTCGTTATTAATTTAAAATGTTCCTGAAAACGATAGAGCGCAATCACAAACTATCAGCAATTCTATACCATATTTTTCAGCGAGAAATAACTTTTCCGCGGTAGTCACCCTTTTTGAATGCATAAGATATCTCTCGGATAAATCCGAAGCTCGCTGAAGGGAAATTTCAATTAATAATTTATTTGCTGAGTACCTCAATTTGAAAACAATGAGCTAGTTTCAAGGTTTGTTTGTAAAAGTCGTCTGAAATTATCAATTTTCCGATGTAAATCGCGCATTTCTCAATTATGTTCTTAATTTACGTACAATTAATTGGTCTTTCCGAAAGGTAGATTATATTGAGGAAATTCTTCCAAGTCCTTAATAGTTGAAGATCATTCACCAGATTGTAATATGAATTTAACTACCTTAGAAGGAACATCTTTCAATTCGATCTCTCCCGTATTCTTCTCCATTTCATCCGAGAAAAACACTTTAAGGAGGCTATTCGAGAAAAAGATGAGTTAGGATCAATTATTTTCAAACGGGAAAATAGAAAATTAATGACGTCAATTAATTTTGCCTAGATATAGCGTGAGAATCCCTGCTATAACACGAGAAACACCAGAGGGTAGCACCTTTGTAGCTGACGTGATTTGACTACACTTTGAATAAGCGAACATGATCAGCGTATGCGACTTTATTGATTTCGAAAACATGTTTACCGAATCGTTATTCTCCAACAAATAAAGATTCAAATAAGAAAAAAACATCTAGCAACTATTTATTGAGTGCGTTTATCGATCCCTTCACTTGATAAGCTCAAACGCTTTGTTTAGCACGGAGACTTTCAATTTAACAGGGAACTTAGAGTATTCTTTGTCGGCCTGAAAAAGTTTTGTTTATGACGACGATTTGAATAAATTACCTCAATGTTCTTTATTTCTTGAAGAGTTTTGATGTTATCGAAGCAATGCACCTGCGAATAGTAAACATGATAAAATTATAGCGCAATCACAAACCATCAGCGTTTGCAACCCATATTCTTCAGCGAGAAACATTTTTTCAGCATTGGTAACACGTTTCGAATGTATCAGGTACGTTTCGGTTAATTCCAATGCTCGCTGAAATGTATTTTTATACTAATAAATGACAAAGTGAGTACCTCGATTTGAAAGCGTTGAGCAAGTTTCAAAATTGGCTTGTATGAGTCGTCTGCAAATATTCTCTTAAATTAACCTAGAAATGTATATTGAAAAATATGCTTACGGTTAATTTGCCTTTCTGATGGGTAGATTATATTGAGCAACTCGATAAGGTCCTAAAATATATGCTGTGATTTGATATACTTAATTATCTATGTTACCTTAACGGAAACGTCTTTCAATTCAATCTCATTCTCTTCCGTTACTCCTCTTGTTTCGTTTTCCGGGTAAAACAAAGATGCGAAATACGGAGAATGAAAGCACATGTACTAAAATTAGGGAATCGATCAATAATATAACATTGTTAAAAAACAAGAAACTCACTTTTCTACAAACATTAACAACCCCGTCATTCAGCTTCAGAACAACATTGTCCGCATTGGCAGTTGGTTGAGAAAAATCGAGTACTGCTTCTTCTCTGGATTTTTTTCAAAGAATCTTTTGTTAAACATTAGCTAATCGATAGTGCGAATACACAGTTTGCAAGTATAAATGATTACCTGATGGAATGAACAGCCTTTACTGACGTTCTGGCTTCAACAATAACCTTATCGTCTTTGATGAAACCCTGCAAGTATGTTTGTTTGGTTTAAAAAAAATTTCTCTTACCTGGCTCGGCTCGAGCAATTCAAAAAATTCGAAAAAATCCGGCCGTCCCCAACCATCGGTTTTACCTTGGAAATTCTTCGTTATCTAAAAAAACCGCTTTTATAAATGAAACATGAAAAGCATATGAAAAAAATTTTATAAGCAAGAAAATAGGTATCGCATACATCTTTTGTGATATTCTTGCTTTCGTTTCGTCGGTTGATCAGCGTCACTTTTGTTGATTGTTCGCAGTTCCACAACTCACATTCGCTCTCATCATTGCAGCAGAGATAGACGCTGAAGTGTATTTCGTTTTTTTCATTTTCTTTCTATTGGGACCGAAAAATGCCTAACAAAGTGCAATGCGTTGAAACTTTTTCAAATAATCAAATAGGTTTCATCTAACCGACCTGAAGTGATTCACGTTTTTTGTCCTGCTCGATTTCTCCGTGCACACAAGTAGACGCCTGTAATGAATTGCATTTTTTCGTTGCCCTCATTCCATAACCCAGCCGACAGTTCCTAGACAAATATATTTTGCAAAGATAATGCCTGATATAAACTTTAGAAATTATAGCAGTTTTATAGAGATACCAACAGTCATGACAATACGGGTTGACACTATCTTCATTTTGCATACTCGCTCGCAGGCCAGGCTGGCAAGAGTATGTGGAATGAAAAGAGTGTCGTCCCCAATACCACGAACCACGGCAAGTTGCGATGCCGATGATATGGCGAGAAATGCCATTTGGAAGTCAGCTTGCTCACACCTTCGACCTCCCAACGAATCACAAGCTCATCGGTCATTCTGAAAATTGGAAAAATATCAGTAGGGAAAGACACAAATCTTGATAACCAGATGATTGTGTTTTTTCTATCCAATAGGAAAAGGAAGTCGACAAATTAAAATGGCGAGAATGCATCCGGGGAAAAAGAGAGATCAACAATAATCTTCATAGCGTCGTTTGATTACGTATCATACTATGAGCAGACGAGAATGCCCACCGGGTGTTTTTTATCGGATACTCTTCAAGGCAACTTGGCGTGTGACAACGTGCCCAATTTATCTAATGGCAGACAATGAAATTAACAACTACTAAGAAATTCAATTAAAATATGATCACGCAACCCAGGCTACAGTAGAAATAATCGTTATCAACTATACTCGAATCAATTTATTAGCTCGAAAGCTTTTTTGAGCAACGACACTTTTAAGAATACCGGAATCTTGATAAACGCGGACTGTCTCTGAAATAAAAAGATATTGCGCATTTTCACGTCCATTTACTGAAGAATGATGTAACTATTCACCTCCAGCTTCTTTATTTCTTGTAGGTTCTTTAACGAATCAAAGCAGTGTGACTGCAAATAAAAACATTTTTTTAAAGTCTAATACTACAAACCTTTAATAATTCAAAACCGTGTTCCTCGGCAAGTAATATTTTTTCGGAAGTGCTAATCTTATTCGTCAAAATCAAATATTTTTCAACCAAGTCGTACGCTCGCTAAATGCATTTGTCATCAAAACGTTCAATGTATATATCATATTACCTCGATTCGGAATAAGTTAGCTAGTTTCAGGATGGGTTTGTATGTATCAACTGAAAATGTATATTTTATATTTTTTTTGTTCACGCGTTCTACGTACTCGTTATAGGGAGCTCCGCAGGGAATATTGCGAAAAGTAACGCAGTGAAATCCTGAATGTATATTTTCGAGAAATGCTCATCTTCAGGGCAAACCTTTTTCGACACATTATTGATTTCGAATTCTTCATTCTTCACACTAGCAGATAAGAATGATTCAAAATAGGGAGAGTGCCACGTTAAAAACTAAGGCAAACAGATGTTGTGGAGACATTTTTGAATTATACCTTTCTACAAACATTGACAGTTCCATCACTCAGCTTAAGAACGATATTATCCGCAAAAGGCCCAAGTTGAAAGTGGTCGGGTGCGGGTGTATTCCGACAATAAGTTAGGTTATGTGTGACTAGACTATTTTCGAAAACGTATCAATTACCTGATGAATTTAATCGATTTTAAGATACAGCGCGCTTCGACTAACACCTTGTCATCTTTAATGAACCCCTGCAATGCTTGTAAATTTATCAAATATCCGAAAAGGAAGAGTGAAAAAGAAAATTATGTGTACCTTGGCCGGATTGAGTATCTCAGAGAATTCAAAAAATTTTGGATATCCCCTAGTAGCGAATTCTTTTTCGAAGGTGAAAAAATCACCCTGAAAAATCAATCATTTTTCTGATATACATGTAATCCATCAATTATGTTATAATTTGACCAGTTATATTGATTTCGACTACAAAAGTACAACTAAATTTTTTTCACACAATTCTGATGAGCTAGAGATTCTCAAATGGGTCATTATTTACTTTTCTTTGCAAACTCTTTTCCTCGTTTCTCCGATGCACTAGCACCAATTCCCATGAGCATTCGCAACGCCACAGCTCGCGATCACTATCCTCGTCGCAGCAGAGAAACAGAGCAAAGTGAGGAATATTATTCGTTCTCTGGGTAGTTTCTTTTCTCGCGAAAACGTTCCTGAATCGTCGGTGTACAGCTTACGACGTAGTAGATTTACGCACCATGGAATGCCGAAGTGATACTCAATTGGCGACTCTTTGCCATCGTGCGTCAGCTCGCTAACTCGATCGACCTCCCATCGAATAACAATTGAATCGGACATCTCACTAATTGATGAAATGAAAGAAACAGAAAAATTGACAACAATGAATAAATAGCGACGCCCGCGCCGAATAATTCAAAAGGGCGGGAATGTTAAATTATAGCGTTATATCGCAGAGATAGCGTTTTCTTATTTGTTATTTATTATGGCTTTCCGTGTCCTGATGTATTCACAACAGCGAGAATAAGACACACGCACTATCTGACCATTGTTCAACACAGAAAATTCAAGATGAAGAAAAGAATATTGTGGTCGAAGAAATAAAGAATGTCAATCTGTTTTTATCATTTTTAAAAACAAGATTAATTAAAATCGAAGAGGAAAACGTCAATTAAAAGTATATTACGAAATGGCGTGTGAAATAAATGGTTTTCGGAAATAAGTATTACTTAATCCAATTATTTTATCAGCTCAAACGCTTTGTTAAGCAAAGAAACTTTCAAGCGAGTAGGGAGCGTGGAGTACTCCATGTCGTTCTATAAAAACATTTCGTGATTTTTAACACTATTGGACAATTACCTGAAGGTTCTTTATTGCATATAGAGTCTTGAATGATTCGAAGCAGTGTGCCTGCAATACAAAATTTTTTTACTCTTTTTTTAACTTCTTTTTAAAAAATTCCAAACACCTTTAGCGATTCCAAGTCGTACTCCTCAGCGAGCGACAATTTAAAAGAATTATTAACCATTTTCGTCGGAATCAAATAGTTCTCAACTAACTCTAATGCCCGCTAAAAAAGAGAGTTGTTATAAACATTTTTCAAACCAAATATTGTACCTCAATTTGGAATAATTTGGCCAGTTTCAATATTGTTTTGTAATATTCGTCTGAAAAAGTCACTCGTTCGCATTTATTTTAATTTAATATACAAAACATATAGGAGCTCTAATAATTCATAAAATACTCACAATCGATTGCTTTTTGCGTTGGGTAGAGTACATCGAGCAACTTGATAAAGTCCTTGAAAAATATTTTTGTAATCAAAATATTTATGCCTTACGCACCGTGCTTGATATGTCCTTTAGCATGATATCATTAGTATATACTTCGTTTTCCTTACTAAACATAGACGCAAAATAAGGAGAATGCCACATCATAAACTTGAATAATATGGTTAATTTTATTCATTGGCTTCCGCTACAAACTCACTCTTCGACATACGTTAACAGTTCCGTCGTTCAGCTTCAGAGTAATATTGTCCGCGCTTAGGGTTGGTTGGGCAAAATTTATTTCGTATGTATCTCTTCTGCATTCTTTTAAAGTTATTTAGCGTCGCATAGATCATTTAATATTTCACTGATGATCGTGTGAACATGCTATGGAACTCTAAACAAGTGCAAATCTGTTTCCGAAAGAATTGGAAAGCGAACAGACAAATGGGAAAGGAAAGTATAGGCTACCCCCTTTCATTTTTATTAAAATTTCAGAAAAGCCCACCTGATAAATTGAAGTTGCGACACTGAAACGCGAGCTTCTACAACGGCCTTGTCATTTTTCACAAATCCCTTCAATCAATTAAGTCTTATTTGTACTATCTAAAAATAGGAAAACGTACTACGATTGGTCGAAGAAGAGTTGCAAATTCAATCATCATGGGACATCCCCAATCAGTTATCCTGTTACCACGATATGTACAATTAATCTAAAATAATTCGCAACAAGTGCAAAGGAGTTGCGCGTGTCTTATCGATAAAACTCGCATTTTTTACCTACCGGTTCTGTACGATTCCTTTCCTCCTTTCGATTGAGCAGAATCAGTTGGGATTTGTGCTCGCAACTCCATAGTTCACAAGTGCTTTCATGGTTGCAACATAGGAAAAGGGCCATGTGAGGGATGTTCAAAGTCCGGTTTGAATTTTCCTTCTTCACTGTGAGGCGCCTTGAATTAATAAGTAACCAATTAATAATGACCTATAAATGAAGCTGAATTTTACTGTTGTGTGCATATTTTCCCGATATATATTTTTAAAATAACATAGGAAATATTTGTCTGTACTGATTCACGGCTAACCATGGCATATCGACATGATAGACGGTGGGTGAGACACGAGGAGAACTTGTCAACTTGCTGATGTTATCGATCTCCCAACGAATTACGAACTCCTTCAGCATTTCGAATACTCCTCTTAAAACAACTAGAATCAAAAAGAAGATGATCGATATAAAAAATCTCTTAGTAATACTTAATTTCAACGCGAAAAAACGTAACGCTATTTATTGTTGATATTAAGCGTAACAAAAGGTAAGAAGTGCCAGCGGGTGCTTTTTAGAAATGTTATAATATATGGAACTTACAGGTTAGAGGGCAAAGAACTGGAGGGAATTGGAGGTCTGCATCTCTTTGAGAGTCGTTTGAACATTTATCTGTGGATATCGCCAATCGTAGGACATCAGCCTACTGGAAGATTTTCTTTTTGTTTTTGTTTTTTTTTTCATTTTTTTAAGATAACATTTTCAGTTAGTGCACAGAGACAAACATTCTCAATGGATGACATACTCACTCGATGAGTATCAGTTTGTTTATTCATTTCCTTAGGTGCTACGCTTAGGGGCCACAAGCCCCGCCCACTTTAGTGTGACATGATCCTCCAATAAAAACGAGACGGAGCAGCACAAAGTTCATTCTAAACGAAATAGGTCGTCCGATAGCGCGTTGGATAGCCACTAGCACCCCCTTTCAGAAAAATCTTGTAGGTCTTGAAAAAGTTTTCAGCGAGTAGGTCAAAATCGATAAAGAAGGTCGCGAGAGTAGCAATTTGACCTATTCTTGAGTATGTACCCCAAACCTACAGCAATTTATTGACTAATTAGAATATTTTAGGATTTTTAGAATTTTTTTCAGATTTTTATCATGCCCCGCTAAGGTGTGCTTGGAACGCGGGGAGAAGCGCTCGAGAGGGCGGGGGGAGGGAGAGAGACACACGCAAATGAGACTCCGCCCCTTCCCTATCGTCTCGTCTTTCCCTCCTCTTCCCCAGTGCGTTGCGCGCGTACTTCTCGGGCTCTAACGCAGCTCAGAGACACGATATCGACAAACGGCAAAAAACATGATGTTGTTGGGTCCATGAGGGATTGTTTGAACACTAATTTGATCCCAGTGCATAAAATCGGCTATCCACTTTGTGGCCCCTAGCTACGCTTGATAACTAATTCCAAGAGATTATTTGCGAACGATTATTTATTGCCTTTTTTTAACTGAACGATGATGAAAAATGCTGTGTAAAATTAATATTATGAAATACCAAAAATTTCATTAAATTAAAGAATATGATTTAATCAATCACAATCAATTTATTAGCTCGAAAGCTTTGTTGAGCAAAACAATTTTTAACATTACTGGAAACTTGGAAAACGCTGGTTGACTCTGGAATAAAATCAGCTTAAAGCTTGCTTTGAAGAGTTTATCAAGCATATTTTCGAAACGGAAGATAAAAAAACAAATTTGAAAACAAGAAAATACACACATTCAATTCCTTTACATCTTTGAGAGCCGTGAACGAACTAAAGCAGTGAGACTGCAGTGAATATTATTTAATTTTTATCGTAACAAAATTCAAACCTTCAGTGAGCCTAACCCATATTCTTCAGCGAGCAATATCTTTGCAGAAGTGTTGACATTCTCTGTCAAGATCAAAAAATTCTCGACTTGGGCGACAGCTCGCTGAAGATATTAATTAATCTCCTTTATGTATAAATAATACCTCGACTTGAAATAAGTTGGCGAGTTTTAATATGGGTTTGTATGAATCAACTGAAAAATACTTTCAAAAATATGAAAAAAAATTCAACTCATTGTTAATAGGACGCTCCGATGGAAATATGGCATGAAGCAATTCGATAAAATCCTGGAATGTTTTGTAAAAAAATGGATATATTCACCGTATATGCTACTTTGACCGAGGCGTTGTTGACTTCAAATTCCGTATTTCTATTCGTGCAATCTTCAAAGAAGAGTGATGCGAAATATGGAGAATGCCAGCCCAAGAACTGTAAAAACCAGATTGTTCTTTTTAAAATTTAATTATGATCAACTTTTCTGCAAAAGTTTATAGTTCCGTCTTTCAGTTTCAGAGCAACATTGTCAGCATTAGGAAAAGGCTTCGTGAAATCATACATGGACATTTTTCTGAATAGTGTAACCCATAACCATTATTGCGATAATCACATAAATCACCTGATGAAATTTATCGAATGTATTTTAAAATGCACCTCAACAATAACATTATCATTTTTAATAAAGCCCTGCAAATAATAGGAAATTTAATGTTATTATATCTATGATTACCCTGTTCAGCTTTAGCAATTCCGAAAAGGTAATAAATCTCGAGAAGCCCCAACCAGAGTGCTCTTTTTCGTAAAGATTTATATACTGGAAAAAAGGATTCAGTTTTAAACACAAGTCCGTTCAGATTGCGTACCTCCTTATGCACATTTTTTTGCTCATTTGTTCGATGCACCAAAACGTATTTCTGCTCCAACTTGCACGTCCATAGGTTGCAGTCGCTTTCCTCATTGCAGCACAGAAAAATACCGAAATGAGGTATGTTCTTTGTCCATTGGGAGTTTTCTCTTCTCACAAACACGCTCCTGAACCGTATTCCATCTACGTTTATCGTGAGTGTTGCGTGAATGTCTAGGAAAATGAATGTCTCTCAAAAGCGCACGATGGAACACCATAGTGATACTCGATAGGCGATTCTCGGCCATCGCAAGTCAGCTCGCTAATTCGATCGAACTCCCATCGTATAACAAGCGAATCGTACATCTCTGTAAATGAAGGAAACAAGGAATAAGAAAATCGTCTTGAATTATTAGATATCGATAATAAAGCGTCACCGGCGGGATTGTTAGGCGAAATGCTGTGGAGTAGGCATCATTTTTGGCGCTTGCTTTTAATTGAAGCAAGCCATTATCGTTTGAATAGAGGTAATGAATATTTCCACAAAACTGTTTAAATAACAACCTACTCGTTTCATCGCAAATTTCGATCTCTCATTTCGCCCAACTGTCCACATTCAAATATCAACAGATGACACGAAATAAACACTTTTTAGGAACCTTTAATTTTTTGAGGACCTTTCAATTTTTCCATATTAAATATTCACAGGATATGCCATCTCATTTATGAGTGTGTGCAGTCACAAACTTTAAGAGATGCACGCGAATTCGACGTTGAGCTATCGACAATTACAAATCTTTATCAACTTTTGTAATTTATTCTATCAGTTCGAAAACAATGTTGAGTATGCAAACTTTCATACCAACCGACAGCAGTGAAAATGAGTTATAATCCTGAAATGAATAATTTATCACGCAGCCTTAAAAATAATAAGGAAAAAATAATAAATTAGACCTCTAGGTCCTTAATATCTTCAAGGGTAGTCAATGAATCTAAGCATTTTGACTGAAATTAATGAATTTATAAATTTTGAATTAATTTTCGAGCCTTTAGCGTCTCCAATCCATATTCTTCAGCGCGCAATAATTTTAGAAATGCTGAACTTATCGGATAAGATCAAGTACTTTTCAACCAAATCGAAAGCTCGCTGAATTATGCATTTAAAACATGTGTATTCATATACTATATACATACCTCAATTTTGAAAAGCCGAGCGAGATTCAAGATGGGCTCGCATGTGTCGACTAAAATAACAGGAGTACTACTTACCTGTTTATCCTGTTTATTTATTATGATACCTGTCCAAAACTTACCGTTAATCGGACGCTCGGATGGAAATATTGCAAGAAGTAGCTCAGTAAAATCCTGCAAGTAAAAACAAATAAATTCGCAGGTATCTCGACTAATTGGCTCACTTTTGCCAACACGCTACTAATTTCGATTTCAGTTTGACCATTCTCGTTGCCATCTTCAGAAAAAATGGTTGCGAAATATGAAGAATGCCACGTCAGGAACTACAAAAATAGAAATTTGTCATCTTTTGAATGTAATCATATTTTCACTTTTCGGCAAACGTTTAAAGTTCCATCTTCAAATTTCAGAACGACATTGTCTGCATTAGGAAATGAGTGCGCGAAGTCAAATATGGGCCTGCTCCTAAATAATTCAAAAAACTGTTTTAAAAAGAAGAAAAAAGATCAACAACTTGATAAAATTGATTGAATTTATGGTAGTGTATGCCTCAACAATTACCTTATCATCTTTAATATATCCCTGCAAAAATATGGATAAAAAGCATCTGGATATTCAAAATCGATACCTTGTTATGCTGTAAAATCTCCGCGAAAGAAATTAATTTAGAAAATCCCCATCCGGAAGCATCTTGGGTGAAAGGGCCCGAACACTGAAAGCAATTTTCCACTTGACTCCCTCTTATTTTCGAGAGCTTTTTGTATTTTTACTCTTGACAATTCTCAATACAGATTAAGTATCTGATTTATAACCCCGATGCAAAACAATTACGAGATGATTGATTGATAATTCAAAACTATGGTGTGTTTGTACCTTCTTTTGTATATTCTTTTGCTCATTTTTCCGATGAAGTATGCGAAAATCCCATGAAGCATCGCAACTCCATAGCTCGCACTCATTTTCCTCATTGCAGCCAAGATACACGCCAAAGTCAGGAGTACCTAAGGACCTGAAGGGTTTATTTGCCAATTGTCGACTAGGGAGATGTTTTGATCGTCAGCTTGTGTAGCTTAACAGACCATGGAAGACCGAAATGATGTTCAATAGGCGATTCTCGACCATCGTCTGATAGTTCGCTCACATGGTCGACCTCCCAGCGTATAACGAAAAAATCGGGCATCTCTGGAAATTGTTCTTGTTTCAATGTTACTATAATTGAAAAACCTTTTGAAATTTTTATCAGGAGACAGTACAATTTGGATAACGACGCTACAATCATAAGCAAGTGCATCCAGCTGGCCTATAACATTCTGTGTCCGGTCAGTGTACAATACGGACGGAATTTGTTCTTTTTTGAGTGTGGGTTGTCTTTTTCCTTTCAAATACGCGAATTTCAAATACGCCACTTGATCGCAACAGTTGATGGTTTCATCAATTACAACTAGGTGGGAAGGGACAATGCTCAATCAAACGACCGGTAGACGCACAAGCTATCGGCCCTGCTTGGTTATGGGGTTATGTTTCTCTTGGAAAGGCTCGCTGGAACGAAAAGCGAGATGAAAGGCCTTTCCAAAACATCAGAGTTGCATAGGAAATGGGGGAAATGAAGGCAATGACAAGTGCAAGTAGGCCGGTAGCTTAGCGTGTCTTGCGGAGTCGAGATTACAGCGATTATATCTAGTATCTGTCCATAGTTCAGCAGAGATACAGTTGAAGATAAATAGGGAAGATAAAAGAAAGGAACAGAGGAAGATAAATTGTGAAGATTACGACTGGCTGCGTTAAGACTAAGTCTCTTCATTCGTCAGGCTCTCTGAGAAGTTAGATTGATGAGAGAGCAATCAAAATGAAGAGACAGATTATTCAGGCAGACCTAGTGAGATGTTGACAAATATCAGAAAACCATGCTCGATTGATGACAACATGTTCAACAAATGGATGATAGACGCTCAAATAACAATTATGTAGCCACAAATGAATAAAAGTGTCCAGAATCATCCTGCTAAAGATTTGAAGCAACTACTGTATCAAATCGCAAAGAAACGCTGACAAGTGAGCGAGCAGACTTGTTTAGAGGAGAAATGAATGCTTATTGACAGCGGAAACGAGTCTGATCGCTGCACTTGTCTATTGCGTCCTTGAAGATTCTCGAAGACTAGGAATTGGAATCTAAAAGTTACTGAACCAGTTCACGATAGGGAAAACGATACAAAGAGAGAAAAGAGATCACAGAATTGAGAAAAAAAATATAAATTTTCTGATGCATTTCCGACAAGCAAGCGATCGCCCTCTCGGATATGCAGTGTTTGCTCAATTCTATCGGCATCTTTCAAAAGAGAAAATATGGCAATTGAAAAGAGCAGCTCGAGCAAGGATAAGGCAATGATACAGTGATGAGAACGATCGCTTCGCATGTCGTGCGAAATGCTCAGGAAAACTAAAAGGTGGAATGATGATACCGACAAATACTCCTGTTAGACAATGGACAGGGAATGGATTATGCAATAGATATGATTGATGGGGGATAAAGTAGTATGTCAAGGATAAAGTAACATAGTTGCCTAATTAGCGGCAGCGAATTACTCTATCCTTGTATTTCCAGATTGGGGCGGGCTGATAATGGATCTTCATAATCACTGGAGGCGGTTTAGGAAGAGGGCTTCGGGTCTTTCTTGGTCTTGTAACGTTCTCTGATCCGTCTTCGTTGTTTGCTCGAGCGTAGTCCTGAAATGAGTGCTTTTCAACCAGTTGTTCAGGTTACAATGATTAACTTGAGAGATGTTGTCGGGGTTCGAAATGACGAAATAATACGCACCTCCGCAGCGAGTGGCGATGTGATATAACGCGCGCGGTGATCTACAAAGAGACAATTTTTTTAAACAAGGTAACCTTTTTTCTGTAAAAGTCTGTGTCTGAGAAGATTTCATGGAAATATACTCACAACAAGCGGCGCGTCGCTTTCTGAAGCCCCGCGGCGAGCACTTGCCCTTCTCGATGTGGTGACGGAGTTGCTGAACGAATGATCTTTGAAGAAGTTCTTACAAAAGAAACAGACGAAGAAAATGGGCAAGGTTGTTTATGTGACTCGATTTGTACATTTGCTGAGTAACGTTTTTTTAGGACTTCTTTAAAAATACTTTCTTCTATCCCTCGAATACCGGCCTTTAATGTGCTACCCTACTGCGTTTTATTATCCCTGGAAATGCCCCAAATCACCTCAAACGTTAAAGGGGAGAACACATTCTGTAAAAAAAAAACATGGCGTGTGTATTGAGCAGTCAAAAGGCCAAAAAAAGAGGACCACGCGCAATTCGCACTGATGCTGCCCTAGTTATGGCAATAATAATCTCTCCAGGATGTGTGATGTATCTCCAGGCTGAATGAGAGATCGCACACAACGACGAGAATAAGAGCTCATGACGCACTGCTAATACCCCAACAGATGTACATCACATCCTATGCGCCATATTTAGAGAGAGACTACGGTATCCATTGAGCCAAATCCATTCGAGGCACAATCCTCACATTTTTCGCTCAGCTCAACATAATGTGAAGAAAGAGAGATAGATCAATTCTACAGTTAGCCTCACAACGTGAACGATCTGACTCTTTTCTTTTACAACGCACTCTCGCTCTGTCAAACAAAGCGAGAGAGTACAGTAATTGAAGAGAGCCATGGCATTGCTCTGCGGTAGTTACTCTATAGAATTCAAAATACGGGTAATTATCTCTTCATTTCACGTACTCTCTCACCGGTCGGAAAAGCTAGAGAGTGCATGAAATGTTCGAACTCTAGTACTCACGAAAACTCGCTGATGGACGGGAGCCTCCTTCGGGATCTCGTCCATTCTACTGTAGATGAAGGCAACGATGTCCTCGAGGTAAGTCTGGAAGACAGAATATATGGGGCTAATATATGGCTTGAGCGTTTTTCATAGATTGAACTAGTTCAATTATAAGAAATCTAACTTTATAAATGCACATCGCTCAACTAGTTGTTGGATAGGAGCCATCGTAATCGCACACACATATCGATTATTGATTAACGCTTTCATGGTGTTTCTCTTCTCTAAAACGACTCCGATTCTACATCCCTATTAGATGGGTCTGCTCGAGATGAGTCACCCACGGACATCGGGGTATCGCGTCACATGAATCATGTCCACTAATCATGCCCATCTTCAATTCTTCTTGTGACCACTATCCGCCCGACTACAAACGGTGCGAAGCCCATTTCACCTATGGTGCCGCGATACCATGTCGATGGAAAATGGTGGACCCTACCTCTCCTCCTTTGTTTTCGGCTTGATGCTAACCGGGCCTGTCTATGAAACTGACCATTTTCGCCTCATCGAGGTGTCTGTGCACGGTTTGGTGGTTGATCTTCTTCTTCGTCGGATACTTGAAGACTTTCTCAACTGACGGATCCTCGACCACTTTGACCGCCGGACGAAGAAAGCCTGAATGGTTCGCTCATTCTACGCAATCTTAATATTTTTAACTGTTTATTTTCAATTTTACAAAGACTCTGAGATGCTGGCATGCCCGAAACCACCCCCGAAGGATCAATTACCGGTTTCGAAGCGAAGCCGTCGTCCGCCCGGCTCCAAAGCATCGGCCCCCATGATACCGCTGAAACTTTTTTTTCGAGAGAAATCGGGTCAAAAAAATGAAAGATAAAGTAAGCGAAAATATGCCTCTATTGTGAGGAAATCTATAGGGAGAGAATTCACAAGCATACAGGCAAAAAACTTGAGAAGCTTGGCCAGGAGGAAAGAACTACTGAGAGATAAGTTTGAGGTGAGATATGGAATCCCCCTTCAGCAAGACTACGGTAGCTGTCGATGGCTTACAGTAGGTCAGAATGAGCAAAGGAGGCCCATCTCGCGAGTTCGCCGGCCGCCTCTCTGAAGGCATTGACAGAGTGCAAATGCCAAGGCACCCTGGACAATCTCATAAAGTAGAGGATGGAGGGGAGGGGGAGGGGAGGGAGAGGAAGGGTAGAAAAAAAGAGGGGAAGAAGAGAACAGTGGAAGATGGGAGAGAAGAGACGCCATCAAATGGATTGGGAGAATAAGATTCATGAAAGAGAGGAGGAAAGGGAAGGGGAAATGAGGAGCACAATGAGATGAGAGTGGACTAAGGAGCAAACGTTGATGGATAGCCGGGGTAGGACCTTTAGTCGGGGATCAATGGGGATCCGGAACAACATAAACACCTCCACCCCCCCCCCCCCCTTGACCATAAACACAAGTCATCCTGGATAGCGAACATATGCCAAGAGCTGAGGGGTTGGGCCTACAGTTACGTGCTCTTTCTCGCTTTGGCATTTTCTTACAGAATATTTTTCCATATTCCTATCATTCTTCCTCACTATCTGTTCATTCACAGTTAAAACGGAAACTGCCTGCGCCAAAAACAAGGAAGTTTCCAAAATGCAGAGTTGCTGAGGCTCACGGGTTAGAGAGAACAACGACTCGATACCAAAAGAGCTGAATATCCAAACGAGAGGCGAGATACTTCTAACTAGATTCCAAGCCCGGGACTCTGAGGATATTCCGGGGGAGAGCTACTCCTATTGATATTACGACGGGAGACTTGATAAAGGGAGGAGAAAGGGAGGAGAGAGACTAAAATCCCATGTTAACGAGGCAAAAAGCTTGCGTAGCCAACACTAAAGATGGGAAGCGGATTAACGGTGAAAGAAAGAGACGCGTTTCGGGATATTAAGTAAATCCGAGTAGATTTTGAGGGCGAGCAAGTGCCAACACTCCATACTAATTGGGACAAGGGTCTCATGGAGAATACTTCTTCTACAAGTCTTCTACAAGTTCCATGAGAGGTCAGATGGAGTGAGAATGTATTCGAAATGGAGAGAAGAAAGAGTCGGGGCCTTTCTCTAATTGGAGCAACACACAAGTGTATCACCTCAGTAGTCACACGGAGCGGATGAAAAGATGAGAGAAAAGAAGAGGGGAGAGAAGAGCGGGCGTCTATTCTTGTTCCTTCTTCTCTTCTTTCGAAATCTCTCTACCGGGGGCGCAGGAGAGATTCCAAGGCGGCGTGTTAGAACTCAGTGGAAGCTAACGCTCTCTCGTCATAGCCCATTCTCTCCAACTGCACCCGACCGGAGAGAGATCAGAGGGGCAAATGATGGTCAGCATTAGAGGCAGAGGCACTCACAATAGATGTGAGTTAGGATGTGCAGAGTTTCTGTCCCTTCTTCTCCCTCTCTTTCCGCAGCTGTGGAATACTCTAGAAGAAGCGAGATTCAAATGTCACCAAGAGTGCCCATTTTTCGGGCTCTACTGAATTATCTTTGGAGAAACACATTGAGCACAATCGGCATGATACCACAGTGTTGTAAACATCGAGCTAAGAACTTTTGTGGCCACTAGGGATTTCCTATAATTACAGCACCAAGAATACGGTAATACAGTAGGTAACATGCTAGAAAAGGAGCCCCTAGAAACTTGAATTCGCGAAATGAAAGGGATGATGATGAGCTGTTTATCTCACCTGAAGAGATAGAGGAGGGAGGGAAGGTGAATTGTCCCCCGAATCTCCTTGCCTATCAATTTTCTCACGCTTCTTTGCCTATGAGTATGAGAGAGAAGGAGGATAGATGTTCTCACTCTCGTATTACAACATGTTCCCTCGACGGTCAGAGAAGACGAGAGAGCATGTGGTATGGAGAGAATCAGAAAGACAGGAAATAATGAACGAGGCTCGTGTTTCTCATATGCGCCGGTCTATTCTTCTTCTTTCCTTCTGCAGCCTATCCAAGTGGGTAATAACGGTAGTCGTTTATGTGTTCATGCCCTCTAATAGTAAGCAACGCAATGTCAATTTGGGCAGTTTTGGTGGATACAGGGACTTCATTCGAGTTATGTTCATATTTCGTTTCGTTACAAATAAGTTACTGGGTCGCGAACATTCCTTGTAGAATTGCAGTGCCGCGCCGAGATTAAGTATTTCCAGATGAAGATTTCACTATCGCACGTTATTTCTTTAGCGTCAGGGAACATCCAAGCCTGCAATCATATTTCCAAGCACAGGAAAATACTACTTTTATCAATGTCAATTACTACCTAATGATTCCATAACAAGCGCGCATTGGTTCAGAGCTTCTCCTACTATTATCTTCTCCATCTCTCCCTCTATCCAAGTTGAGACTGCAAAATATACTCGGCCTTCGTCGCGAAATAATTTAGGACTTCACACCCCTTTCATTCTTCGCTCTGTGAAACGGCGAAACCATTTGAGAGCGTCGCTCAGATTTGCAGCTTCCGGTGGGGTTTCACGTGCCCTCAATGCATTTTACTGGTGGGTTGGATTAAAGGAGGCGTATCATGAAAAATTAGTTCATGTTGTTGAAGTCGATTGGAATCCATAACGATTTTAGAAAGCCGAAGTTTGAAAGTAGTGCATCCACTCTGGTCCAAGATATCCGCATTCAAAGTATCAGGAAAAACCAGGGAAAAGCCCGCGAAGAATTCAAATATTTTATGGAGCACTAATGGGGAGGAAGGGAAGGTAGATCAAGAAGATATATGGAAAGGTCATCGTTGTTTCGCACACCATTGATTGGCTACGGAGGGATTTTTGTTTGTTTCCGTAGGTTCTTCCCATCGACAAAATCTGATCTACTCCTTGGCAATTTTCCAAAAGTTTCTTGGCAATTTTCCAGAATCTTGCAAAACTCGGCATATCGTTGTAAGAGTCGCTATGTTTGGATTTCAAAAGTTCATGATACGCCTCCTTTAATCTTCTTGATTATCCTCCCTCATATCTCAAGATTCACTCAGTACAATGTTCTTCATGAGAAGGGCGAGTGGAATGCGAGCTCCCATAAATCTTGCTTGTTCTTTCCGTTTCGTTCATGCAGAGAGTCATTTTTCACGCTGACACTCATGATTTCGTTTTCTGTCTCTCATTCGTCTTCAAAGAGAGAGAGAGAGAGAGAGAGAGAGAGAGAGAGTCGCAACGAGGTGTTCGTCAATCGACCTCGGAAGGATAGAGTGTGTGTGCTAGTCCCTTACGTGCGTTATCTGATTGTGCCTAATCGCCTTGTTAGAGGTAATCCCCAGACACTCAGCAACCCAAAAATAGTTTAAAATGCCGAATAGGGCATCATTCTGTGCGCTCTCCCTCTCTGGGCGAAAAGGTATCACGTGAATGGTGAGATCCTGAATGCCCTTTCCACGATATTCTCTGGCCTCCTTTGATCGGGACTCTCGACATCGATTGAGTGAGCAAATTAGTGACAGTCAGTACGTTACCCTTCCTTATCTCTCATCCGATCATGCCTAATCTCCTTGTTGCCAGTAATCCTCCACACATCTTCCCATCTCCTCTAATTCGTACTTTCTTTGTCCTTCTCTGTTCCCTGATTCATCCCCTTCTTCTTCTGATCAGACAAAGGGGATTCGTGATGCAAGAGAGTAGAGTTCGAAATACGGGTAATCGTCTCTTCATTTCGCACACTCTCTCACCGGTCAGAGAGGCTAGAGAGTGTGCCAAATGAAGAGGCGGTGACCCGTATTTCGAACTCTACAAGAAGGACCAGCTCTTCATTCCCCATGATCTGCCGCCGAGTGTTCTCTATCTCTTCCTTCTATGTGGTCCCTTGTCGGTCAGAGTAATAGAGAATATTTTCTGAAAGTGGAGAGGAAAGGGTGAAAAATGTTCTTTTCTTCCATCAACCCCGCTCCCACACCGCTAATAATTAGATGATGGAGGAAGGGGGAGAATCCCTGTTGCCCCTCACCCCAAATGTGCGTCAATGGTCATTTGACTGTGCCGAATGACTCAGTGTGTTGGCGTAAACAAGTGTCACATCTGGCAGGGAAAGGCTCTTTCTTCTCATCACTGTTTATTTTTCCTTTCTCAACACCTTTTTGATTTATTCTTTCATCACATTTTCTTTTGCGCTAAGAGCTAAACATCAAGAAAACATTCGATTCTACCATAGGAAAGCCGTTTTGGTAGATATTCCATCTTTTCAATACCTTGGACAGAATTCAGAACAACGTTATCTTGGGAGAAGGTGTTCGATTCTCTAATAATTCTTAGTTTCTCGGCTCCTTTTGTGACTTGTTCCTTCTCCTCACCGCCTTGCAATTCTCGCAGGGCCATGTTTGCTTGTTGCAGGTGAAATGGGGAAAAAGGAGGCTAGTGTTTCGATTCTCTCATTACTGCCCCCCCCCCCCCTTTCTCCCTTCTCCGACGAGACCATTACGGGGATTACCCTATTGAGGCTCTTTGTCATCGTATATCTTCTCATTCTCTCAAAGGAATATCATGCAGTAATTCTCTTTCTATCGAGTCATTTTTCCCTTCGTATTTTCTGGGCTCTGTATCTTACCATGTGAAATAATTCTCTACTCTGTCTTCCCCTGCGCGTACTCGATCTTCACAGGTCCTATCGTTTGGCATAAACAAGCCAAATTGTTTTGATTTTATTCACAGAACTATCCTTTGATGAAATAGCATATTATTGCACTATTCGAGAGTCTAAGCTTCGGAGTTGGTAATTATTCCTATCTTGCAGACCATGCAGGGTGAGCGGGGTACGCTTCGTCGATGGAATGAGCGAGAGAGAGGAGTTATTCGAGCAGGGAAGGGCGAGATATGAGGAGATGAGAGGTCAGAACGACATTTATTCGGAACTTCTCTTGTATTGGCTCAGCTAATGCCAGCTCTGACTGTAAAGGAGGTAGGGAATATGAATAATACGAAGAAGTGAGAGATGTGAGCATTACCCCTAGTCGATAATGAATGGATGGGAAGGACTCGTTTAGAAAAGAAGATTCTGGTGGTATCAATTTTGGTTGGGTAAAAGGGAGAAAGAGTATAATTTGGAGCAAAAAGTTGAAAACAGCTGCATGATTTTGTAGTTTTTGGCTGCAATTTTTGCGTGGGTTTCATTTTTTGATTGTTAATGAGAAGAGACCCTCGTCTCCACTCTCTCGTCAATCAGAGAAGCGAGAAATCATAACAAAATGCGAGAATCTGATGATCTCACGGTTGTGATGATGAACATGAATCTCAGTTACGATATTTTTCAGCGACCGCTCATCGGTCTCAGGGACGGCGAGTACAGAGGGTTGCCGTGCACAAACGAGTTCGGGTCAGAACTTTTGCCCAAAATTTTGCGAGATCGGTTTTTGGCCATATTTTTATCTCAGAGTACTCTTTCCTTATCATTCTCATTTCCCACCCCTCCACCTTTTTAGCGGGTTGTTGCCTGCGCCAAAACCCGAAGAAGTTCCTGAATTTTCATTGAGCACACATATAGCTAATACCAGTCCATCGTTTAGTGATACGTTATAAAAATAGACAATTTAGGAACTCCGTGAGGGACTCGATTCGCGGAGCAAGGAAAAGCGGAGTCTCAAGAGAATGGCTGTCACTGAAAGTGAGTAATGTTATACGTTTTACTCATTTATCAAACTAGTATCCAGTTTTGAAAAAGTAGTCAATACAGTTATGAATTGAACTCCAATTGAGCGTTTATCTGTCATTTTTTCGTAAAGATGTTCATTCAGAGTGCTACCGCGCACTGATCGCTATTCAAAAGAGAAAGCGTGAGGAGGCGGCGAGTCGTAAGATGATCGATGAATAACTCTGTCCTAACATCCCCTATCGTCATCGGTGCATTCTCTTCAGTTGCTGGATCGTAGTAGAGAATCAAAAGATCGATTATCCCTTATTAACCCGCCTCGTGAAAATACTATTGTCGCACTCTTAGTAAATAGAAAAAGACGTTATACACGAAATTAACTAGGTTAATTTGTTCCTCAACTTGATCTCGAATATCTCATCGATTCCGTTAGTCATTAGATCTCACGCTTGATATCAAGAACCTTCTAGTTATTATGTTGTAATGGAAGTTTCATTTTTCATTACTTTCCATAAAGCATAATCCCTTCAAAAGCGTACGTGGTAATAACATCTACTTATCCAATTTACATCTGACATTCGATGCCTATAAAAGGCCGTCCCCTCCCTCGTTTCTCCATTCCGCGTCTTCTCTTCCATCCTTTCCACTCCTTCCCTCGTCGCCCTCGCGGAGCGGTCGACTCGTCTCACTCGCACGATGAAGGTATACCCCCAGGTCCCCGATCCTCCTAGATCTCACCTTCGCTTCACTGTCGATCTCCCGGGATCCACTAGGATCTCATCTTGTATACCTTGAATTAATCGATATCTACCGTACTCTGTGGTCCTCTACCGTACCCAATTTCCATTTACCTTACCTATTTGTCGCTTAGACCCGTTGCCATGGACCATCTACCGTACCCAATCAACATCTACCTACCTAATAGTCATCATCAAAGGCAATGGCCGTGCCAAATATTCTTTTGTCGTGCATTTTGATCTTCCACTGTACCCTGGTACATCCTGCACCCTTGAATACCTTACTCGTGGGTCACCTAGTATGTCACATCGTATTTTACCGTACCCTGTCATTGCTTACCTCACCAAAAGATCATCTACTGTATCCTCTTATCACTTATCGTATGAGCAGTACCCTCTGATCATCTACCTTGATTACGGTAGGCTACCATTGAGGCACGGTATACAGTAATAAGATGATTGGGTAGGGTAGATTGTCATTCGGTACGGTGAACGGCCCTTGAATACGGTGGACGATCATAGAGTACCGTACCTCAATTTACCATTGTTAGCATGCAGTACCCAAGAGAGTGCCGTAACCCACCATTGAGAGTACTGCATCGTCAATCGATCCCCATTCCAGACGCTGCATCGGATACGACGTCATCTCCTCATGCTGCTGCTACTCATGCTGCACTCCGCGACCGCCGCCGACTTCAGCAAATGCAAAAAGGACGGGAAAGTGGTACGGACAAACTGCCAATTCGACACTCAAAATCAAGAGAGTGGTACGGACAAACTGCCAATTCGACACTCAAAATATGCTAGAAATTAATTGGCTTTTTGGTATTGGGCTGAAAAATATCTTCGCTAAAGCAGAATTAATTAATTTCCTATTGTAATTAGTCATAATTTCCAACCTGACGCGTACTGTATCAAGAATAATCCGTTATTTCCAGGTTTGCTTTGTCCATGGATCTTGCTCAAAAGACGCAACTGAATCGGAAGATAAGAGTTACCTTTCAAAGAAATATAAGCAGTTCTTTGATGACTGCAAACGATATTTCATAATTGAGTAAGATGAAACTATGTGAAACACACTGGCGTGTTTATTCAGGGCGGTCAGTCTTGAGAAGGTGGAGATTGAATTTCGAGACCATACATTCGATAAAGTTGCTGGTGCCGGGTTTTCTTATGGAGTGAAAGAATCATTCACATGTAAAAATAATATAGCAACTGCTTCAGCCTCCGGTTTGCCTTTGACATTAATTCACGTTATTCGAATCATTGTTTTTAGATTTACAATATAGTATCGATAACGAGCAAGACGCAACGAGCAACGAATTGTATTGCAAATTCACACTAACAGCTACAAATAATCCCAAAAATGTGAGTTGCAATCTCGATGACAGTAGTTTTAGTAGAATCTCTCAGATGGACAATGCCCATCAAAGTTTCCCAGATAAGGTTACCAGTCTGAAGATCACACGTCCGGAAACGATTGAGGGATTGAGCTTTCCCAGATTTAAATGTAAGTTTATCTCACATCTTCATTAGAGTTCTCTTGATGGAATTGATTCCGGAATTCCAATCAGAAGAACAAGGAGTTCTGACAGCTCTGGTTGAAAGAAAGTGTGAAGAATGATGAGACAATGATACTCTTGGAATTCCAATGGCATTCTAATCCATTCAAATTCCAAGAAGAAAACCATAATCTTCATCATATTTTCATGTCATTTTTTTCCAGACCCGTGTGATTGGAACAAGCCGATTTTCATCAACACAAATGACGTGGAGAAAGACGAAGAAAAGGAAGTTTTGATGTCCGTCAATAACGATGCAGATAGGCAATGCAAGACTGACTATATCAACTGGTTCGAGCAATCATTTTTCACTAAGTACAATTTCATTTATTGAGGTATAAAGAGGATGAAGCCTCCGATTGGGTGAAGATCAAAAATAATTTCGATTGCAATGCGGTGAGTTTTCAGATTAGGGTTCCCTCAATCCTACACCAATTACATTCAATTTCATTGAATTTCAGGGCACGATTACGGCAGTGAAGTTTGAAGACGGGTCGACTGTGACGGTCAAACTCGAAACGGGCAAAACCAAATGCACGAAAAAGAGTGAGTTGCGAATACAGCTTGACATTTGGGTACTCGTCGCTGTATTTCACACACTCGTCGCTCTAACCGACGAGAGAGCACGTGAAATGAATAGATGTTTCTCACGCTGCTGCTTACGCGTCAGCTATAAAACAAGTTACTTGCCTAGTTTACTCATACAATACTCACGTTTTACCTCACTTTCATACTGTTATTGTTTTAAATCTTCACTTTTAGAATGCGCCCAGTGTGCCTGTACGTTCTGCGACGGTCATAATGAATCCCGGCCAAACTTTACGTCCCCCATTGACGAAACGTGCGCCAAGATGACTGTGGGTTGATTGGTCTTTGATCCCTCAACCATGATCATTGATCTTATGATATTTGATTCCTCAACCTTGATCTTTGTTCTTTGCAGTGCCCGAATAAGATGCTCGTTTACACCAGCCCCACGGTCTTCAAAGTGCACGCTAAACAGACGATCGATTGCACGGTCGAGAAAAAGTGGGAGGTAAGGGAAATCATCGGAGTGAACAGCCGTATCTCACCGTAACAATGAATTTCGTAGCTACTGAAAAACTTTACCGGACCTTGACTGTTGTGATGTTTGGCATAGAGTTCGGCCCAGCGTGCATGTAGTCTGATAAAGTAAAACAGTGCAGTAATATCGTACCACACCGTAACCTGGTCGTTCGGTTCCCCCATTGAAATCTTGTTAGAAATGGCGTTGTCCGATTCGAGATAACGTGTCAAACTGATGCTACCGTATCTCAGGGCTTCGACAACGACATCGTCAACATCACTTGCATCGACGAGGTGCGCTGCTCGGAGCTGAATCCGATCAAGGTTCGAAGATCAAAGATCACGTCTTCTCCTCATTTCTCACGCTATCTCGTCAACTAGACGGGGACTGTGGAAATGGACAGTGGGGGGATGGTTGCTATTTCATTTGATCAAAATTTTAAAACAAATTACTTTTTCAAAAATACAGACCGACTGCTCGGGGGTAACGGCCGCAGGAAAGAACTGCACGGAGGTAACAAGAAGATCAAAGACCAAAGACCAAAGATCAACGATCATCGCAGGCTTTACTGACCGACTCGGGCGCTCGTGTGTGCGATGACAAGGAGACGCGTTTTCAAAGGCCGGGCGAGCAAGAGGTTTGTGTATTTTTCTATTATGTTTATCGTTTATTACTTTAGCAGCTCAATGTTAAATCGTTCGAGTGCGACACTGCCACGGGCAACTGGAAGGGTAAATTCACTATTTAAATATATTTTTAGGTTATTTTTTTTAAATATTGAATGAATGCAGGCAGTTGAATGTACTCCACCAATCGTTAATCGATTTACCTTATCCAGCAACCCTCGCGGATAACAAGACCTCTGAACCGGGCGCGGGCACGAACGTGTACTGCATGTTAGACATCAAGCTGGACGACGGTATGTGTGATATAGTAGAGTATTGATTGGTCGATGGCTACATATCTAACTTGTATTTGAGAATATAGCAAACGCTTGTTATTCATCAATCAATTTTTCAGTAAGCGACCCGATGAGCGAGCCGATGAGGGGCGGGGGCGGCCTCAAGGGCGGCCAGCTCATTGCAATCATCGTCGGAGTTGCCTTCGTTGCCGTGATTGTGAGTTTGCGGGAGATCAAAGATCACCGAGACCTCTCAGCAACAACAATAATTCAGATCGTCATCGTGGTCGTGTTGTGCCTGCGGCGCTACTTCAAGATGAAGGGTCTGTTGTTATTGTTATTGTTGTTGTTGTTATTGTTAATGTTATTGTTCCTGCAGGCAATCGGGACGAGATGAAGTCCGTGTCGGTGACTGGTCGGGGCGATAAGAAGAGCAAGAAAAAGAAGACGTGGAATCTGGGGGGCAAGAGCAGCGGCAGCAAAACGAGCGAGCAGAGTGAGTGAGGAAATCAAAGATCAAAGATCAGAGATCAGAGATAAGAGATCAAAGATCAACTCGCAGTCTCCGCTCCGCCGCCACCTCCCTGCCCGGACTCGCTCAATCTGCCCAACGAGCCTTTGCCCACGCCCCATTCGCAGCAACCGTCGTCTGGAGGCGAGATTGTAGATCAAAGATCAAAGATCAATTATCGATGTTGATCTTTGAACTCTAATTCAGGAGGCGTTCCACCCGCGGTCGGCCCCGACACTGGCAAGCCGGACAAGCCGGCCGAACTGATCGGTAAGAAAATTGAGAAGATCGAAGATCAAAGATCATTCTCAAAAATGATCTTTGTGTTGGTTCAAAAATGTGCAAATTGAGGCGATCAGAGATCAAAGATCAAAGACCATTTGCAGACATCAAGCTCGATTCGGAGAAGAGGGAGACGGAGAAGGAGGGCAAGGCCAAGGACGCCCCATCAGGTATGGGTTACGGTAGCTAGGAGTACGGTATCCGATCAAAACCGTCCGAATTCGGAATGTTCGAATACTTACCATCTTCCTTTTCGTAATGGTCTCCCGTTAGCCATTATGAGAGCATGTGCTATGAGGACTGTGCACCTAAGCCAGGATTCTTCACAGAATGTTATTTTTGTGCAGTGGAATACTAGAATAAGTTGATCTTTGATCTCTGATAATTCGCCCCGCATTCAGTCGTCAACACGGTAACGGGGACGACGTTCGACAAGTCGAAGGTGGACCAGGCAACCGGCAGTAGGTTACGGTACCATAGAGTACGGTAGACAGGATACGGTAACTAGATATCTAGGTGATGTACCGTTTTTTGGAATTCAAAATTCTTCAAAAAACAAGTGATCAGTAAATACCAGTAAGGAAGTAGTATGACATAGTTTCTTGGGTCATGCAATTCGGTTCGGTCGGTCACCATCCCTATTCGCAGAGTCGGCGCGCTCGGCCACGGGCACCGGCTCGAAGGTGGACGGCAAACCGAAGAAGAAGCTGAAGGTGAGAATGGTAGTCGGTAGTCCGATAGATCAGGTTACGGTAGTTTGGTGGCTCACAATCAGCTATTCTGTACTATGTCACAATCAGCTATTCTGTACTAGTCTATGGGTCAGATATATGAATACTCAAAGTGGAACAAGACGGTAGTTCGGTTGGTCATCAATTTAGTTCATCAAAGTAACGCCCATGATTGCAGGTGAAAGACGGCAAGGTGGAGCTGGACAAGCACGGCCGCGGCATGACGGACGACGACGACTACAATAGTGGGTTGATCTTTGATCTTTGAAGCTCCGCCCCTTCATGCCATGCCCTTCGCCCTCGAAATTTATCTTTGAAAAATCATCATCAAAGCTCTATTAGATACTTCCTCGATGTTGTTGTTTGATCTTTGGGCTCTTCTTTACTTTACCTGCCAGCCAATATTCATTCCCCCAACCACTCTTGCTGAGGGGACATTCATTTCCCCTCAACTAGAGGAGCGGTTTGTCCGCGGGGGACAGATCACCCCACCTTCTTTACCGAGGGAAGAGGGCCGGACTGGAGGAATGAGGGAAATATTCTTTTATAAACTTTGGATCTAAACTCAATTAGTAGGCTCCATAAAATGCAAAGAACCGCTATCAGAATTGAAATTTGAGTGAAATGATCTAATTTTCCTACAAACTCAATAAATTCCTGACCATTTTGCTCTTTTTTGACCGCACCCTGAGTTCTGGGATGGAAGAAACGCTCGCGCGAGCAAGTAAGGGGAGGGAATGAATATTTGGCTGGCAGGTAAAGTAAAGAAGAGCCGATCTTTGAAGCCCCGCCTTCTTAGGCCACGCCCACTTTGATCTTTGAACTTTCCTAAATTGATCTTTCATCTCTGCAGTCGACGAGGGCGTCAAGCCGGTGGATTCGGTGGATAAGAACAAGAAACCCTACGCGCCGGAGGTCGACCCGCGCAAGAAGATGATTGTGAGTTTGGGGAAATCGTCGCTCTAGGAAACACCCCATTAGGAAAGGTCGCCCTACATAATGCACGCATCGCACCGCCTCGGCACACCATGCCATTTCCAGAACGTGACGGTGACCGAGGACGAGGACGGCCGGATCCAGCAGAAGAACAAGCCGCAGCCATTCTGAAGCGGTTAAGATAAGGTTGATCTTTGAACTCTTTTAATACTGATCTTTGATCTTTGCAGACTAACATCGGTGGAGAGCAAGTGACTAACTACTTATTGTATGAATTAGGAACGCCCGACCAGCATCTATTAGATAAATCACAGCTATCTGTGTTATTTGCATTGTATTTGTATGGCACTTTATGACAAATACACCACGCAACGTACACGTAGTTTGTCATCGTTTTACAATCGTCAAATACCGACTTGCAATGATTGAAGAATTTGTGTTTATCAGATTCACAACTGAAAAAAATCTGAAACCTAAGCCTTTTTTTTCGTTTTTTTTTTGTTTCGTTAGCATTTGACTTGTGTCGGTGTCGCCAGCTTCCCATTTACCATCCATCCATCCGGAGTGCATTTCGGCCCAGTCTTTTTCGAACCGCAGCCCCAATCTCCATTCTGTCGATCACCGTATGTGTAGAGATCGCCACACTTTGCATAGGATGGAGGAGTGTAATGAGTGCATTTGTAGCTGTCTGAGTGGCAACGTTGGTCATGATTTATACACTATCGCTATTTTCATTAATTTTTGAGGCTCACTTGGCTGATAATTATTGGCAGAACTCCAGTAGGATGAAAACGAGGTCCAGCTAGCTATGCCTTTCCCGATGTAGGGGAAGCTCTCTAAAATAGCTCCTTCGTCAGTGAACATGTACACCACAAGGATTCACGCTGACGATTAGATTGGGTATTGTTCTCACCTAGCCCTTTAGAAGTTGTAACGGACAACAGCGCTTTGCCTACGCATCGGCATGCTTTACCAACACAAGTGAAGCCACTGCCTGGGTTTCCCGATTTAACTGAAATAGTCGCTATATTTCTAGGAAAAGTTTATCGAAGGAGAGATAGCTTACTCTGGGAGAGATCAGCCTTCATTATTCCAAACGGTTGCCAAGATGGTTGGGGAATAGGAGCTAAGACATCATATCAAAAATAATAAAAAGATATTGCGCACTCGGTTTCGGTTTGGTAGTGGTGGTAGTTGTTGTAGTAGTTGGCTCTGTTGTGGCTGAAACATATTCCATAATTTCTCAGCTCCGATATCATTTCTAATGATACCGGAGCTGAGAAATTTATAAAAAAAAATTTAAAAATGTTAATTTTCATCTTACTTATTTGAAGATCAGAATCAGTTGTTGAGCTCTGGGCGCTACAGTCCTCCATCCAAAGATGGATCTCACTCGAGCAGGCAGGACCATTTATTTCGCCGAGATAAACGCAGTCTGGTGTTGAGTAGGCAACGGCGAGACAACCAGGCTGGATATTTGTAAGAATTATTGTTAAAATGGATTGGTATTCAATCTCTCGCTTATCATATTCTTTCTTGCTTCTCGAGAGGAAAAAAACGTTAACATACCATTAGCATGCATGAAGTCTTGCAATCGTTTATCGAGAGGCTCTGTCCACGCGTAATTACTCTTCTTTTCTCTGAGCCCTTTACAACATTGTAACCTGGTTCGCTCATTGAAAGCGCAAGTGCCTGAAGTACGACTAGCCAAGAATAGAGGCAAATCATGACAGGCGCGAGTTCCAGCAAGGCAACTTGTACTGTCAAGACTGGAAACACTGGTACTACCCTGAGCAAGTCCACAAATATCGCAGGCATCTAATCCAGAAAGAGTCTCCAAGGAGCCTCACAACTAGTCTGTCGGTAAGAGATACGGAGAGAGTGTATACAATGGAGAGAATTTAGCCGTACACTACAAGAAACAACGACAAGCTCATAATGGGCTGACAATTTATGTCTGGAAGCGTAGAAACAACGGTGACTAGACGGACAGAGATCCGCATCAACAAAACTAGCTTCGTTAATCATTCTAAATATTTTTCTTATGTTTTTGTAGAAATCAAGTAGTATCAAAATCGCATGCAGCTCAAATTTTCCTATATTTTTAATAGATACCCGCTAGTCGTGCTCCTACTTTATCGATGACATTATCTTCTCGGTGCTTCACTATTTCTAGCACAACGTCTTCTGGCATTGCTTTCGAGCGATGAATAGGCGATAATTCAACAATCCCTGCGAAAAGTGGGCGTTGCTTATCTCAATCGTTTTCATCACTTTTTCCATCTGTTGGCTGTCCAGTTCAGCGATTTTTCTTCTTTGTGACATACCCTCCTCCTTTTTGCACTGTTCACGCCATTTTCCCTGTCTCTTCTACACTGATTGGCCTCAATTTTCTGCATCGCCCTCTCAACTACCCTTGCATCGTCGCTCGTCCTCACTATTATACCTTGAATCATTTTCAATATAACTCAGACATTTCTTCAGCTTCCTTCTCAACTCCCTCCAATAGCGATGACTTCCCGTAAGATCCAGCTCATTTCCAACGACGATCAGACGTTCGAGGTGGAACGTGACGTCATCAAGCAGTCGAACACCGTGAACACGCTGATCACGGTATGATCTTATTTGACATATAAAAATCACAAAAAAACATATAAAAAAGAAAACTGGCTGAAAATTCAGTTTCCGAACCAGGGAATGAAATTTTAAAATAATATCTCCCAGGATCTCGGAATGGACGACGAGGACACGACGATGCCCGTGCCCATTCCCCTTCCGAAAGTCGACTCAGACATCCTGCGACTCATCCTGCGCTGGTTAGATCGAAGTCTGTTCAGATCCCCACACTAGGACCATTTTCTTGACACCTTTCCAAAGATTTAGTGCCTCTGGCATTGCTCTGGCAGCATCAAAAAGGTGATAGCTAGGGCTATTCGTGTAAAAATCCTTAAATCCAAAAATCCCCAGTCAAAAGGTAACCCCTATTTCAGGTGTGAGTATCACAAGGACGATGCGCCTGTCAAAGACGACGAGGAAATCATCAAGGCCGATCTGAAGATTCCCTCATGGGACAGGACAGAGTTTTTCAAGGTACTTTATGAAGCAAGAAAATAAATACACACTTCTCTCACGATATAAATAGTATTTGGAACACTTCTAAGAGGCAGTGTGAAGAGATAACAAAAGAGGGTAGAATATTTAGTATCCATGTTTGGTATTAATGGAACAAGATTCCAGCATCTCGACAAGAACGCGCTCTTCGATGTCACTCTCGCCGCCAACTATCTCGATATCAAGATGCTGTTGGAGTACTGCTGCAAGACTGTATCTGATCTGATCAAGGTGAGAATTGGAAGGGTTTATTCGTACCGCGCCCCACCAAGGCACACAAAAGGAGAGTTGGAAGTGACTAGATAGTGCGGTAAAGGGAGTTAAGGACGCTTATTGAATTGATATTGAATATTCACTGGTATTGATTATTGGTATTACCTTTCCAGGGCAAGAAAGCCGAGGAGATTCGCGCGATCTTCGGTATCGAAAATGATTTCACTCCGGAGGAAGAGGAGGCCATCAGGAAGGAGAATATGTGGTGTGAGACGACCAATTGAAGATGATCCTCCGAAGTACATTTCGAATGATCTAAGTTATGGTTAATCGTTTTCGCTGAAACTGTCATTGTTTGATAAATGAATTCTTTTGCTCCATGAATCTTTTCGAAAAAAGTGGTGCGTCTCATATCCAAGATGGATACACTTCGAGGTCTCGTCGTTCCGATGAACTAATTATTGGTCGCCTCTCGACTGATTCTCACGGCGATCGTAATTGGCGATCACCTTTAGAGGCGGAGACTCTCACGTCAATGAACGAACAAGGGTATATCTGAAGGGAATGCAGTCAGCTACCTCAGTCTACCTCGACTGTAATGGCGGAGGACCTGACGGATGCCGAGAAACTTCAAACACTAGTCAATCTCATCCTCACTGTCTTCTGCCTTGCCTTATTCGCAGCAGTTTTCGAAGTCATGCTTACCATCGTGACATGTGTATTGAGGGCATACGTGAGTTCTTCTCTTTCATTTTCTCGGCTCTTTGATTATCTGCACTTCATAATAGTAGTGATAGCTCAAATTCCAGGTCAACTGCTGTGGGGATCCCGGACCGTACGAGCTTCCCGTGTACTATCGTCATCCTCCCGTTGACTCGGGCGACTACGTGGAGATGGGGCCCATTCACCCCTGCACCGACGTCGTCACTTCAGTTCAGGTACGTTGATTGTAGATAAATAGTTGAGGTATAGTTGGATGAAAGAAAAACACACATATCTATCGATCCTTCTATAATTCTAAAATTAGATCGATAAATTTAGTGTTTTTACGTGTTTTCACTTGTGAAAATGGTAGGAATATGAAAGGGAGACGGGAGTGGGTGACGTCTTCAAGAATTTGCATTTCGAGGTCGTCGATGAAACGGTTTCGAGCCCTTCTCAAGAACGTGAAGAGGCTGGATCCGTCGTGGCTGATGAGAGCGAGATCCAGGAATCCGATGTTGCGACCGTCCTTCACATGACGACCGACCAGGAATCTCTTCTTGATGAAGTTGAGGACCAGAATGACGATTAGAATCCCATCACAATCCTCATGTAGTCCTTATGTAGCCTCTTGTTTCTCTTCTTCTCTGTCGTTGAAATCATCATTGCATCGCTGCACCCATTCTTCTGATGATTGAGAAATAA
Source organism: Pristionchus pacificus (assembly GCA_000180635.4). Lineage (NCBI taxonomy): Eukaryota > Metazoa > Nematoda > Chromadorea > Rhabditida > Neodiplogasteridae > Pristionchus > Pristionchus pacificus. The sequence goes on from CM026579.1 coordinate 23,480,354, forward strand.
AAATGATCATTGTTATTACAATACGCGTTTGGGATTACAGACATGGATCGCTCACATCAGATTTCTAGCAGAGTGATACGACCCTCACCAAGAGAAAAAAAATGAGCTGACAAGATGCATACAACTATTGTTTCCAAACTTGATATTTTTGGAAATTTTTCCAATGGCGAGTGCAGGTGGAGTGTCTGCATCTCTGCCCCTCTCATCCCTCGCAATCTCTAGTTTCTAGTCCAAATAAACGATCGCCCTTTTATCTAGGAAATGAAGAATTCCCACGGTCGAGGATAATATGGAAGGTCGACAGGGTTATTCGGCCCTCTCCTTTGATAAACACAAAGTGCAGTAGCGAATGGGAGATACGGTAGTTGTGATATTCGAATTCGAATATAAGAGACATATTTCATTCTCCCATTGAATCCCTTCTGGTATTCCTCCCCTTTCTTGTAAGTGCCTTCCCCCTGGCATGAATTAGACCATCTGAATAGGTGCTCGATATAAGCTAGAAGAGGGAGGAGCGAAAGTTCTCATCTAGCGCCACTTCATTCTCCATCTAACCTCTTCGGTGAGCTGTAGTACTATTTCCTCCCTTGTTCGTTATTTCGAATATTTTGTATCCCTTTTTTATCTCCCCAGCCCACGCTTCCTCCAAAATAACATTGTCCGCTCAGAATCTCTCCGATAGAAATGGCCTTTCCCCTCGTGCAGCTTACCTCTTCGGATGAAATCAAGTTCGAGGTCGCCCGTAACGTCATCAAGCAGTCCAACACCGTCAACACGCTCATGACGGTATGTTCCTATTCATGTTTGACCTTTAACAGGAAAAAACGTACTTTTTCGATACCTGAAATGAGATGATTACTGTCTGGCACTACTTTGTCATCAATACTTCATTCCATTGCAGGATCTCGGTATGGACGACGACGACTCCAATCATATCCCCATCCCGCTTCCTGCCGTGGCATCCGCTCATCTGAAGCTGGTCATCGAGTGGTGAGTATCTAGCACAACGTCGAGCTTATCCTGATAACCATTTGTGTGAATGAGCTCAATAAAAAATCTAAAAAATTGTTCTAAAAAGGTTTTTGTCGCGTGATAACTATACAATTGTTTTGATTGTGGAAGATCGAAAGGCACAGGTTAAACTTGGAGGACCCAAATGAGAGGGAATTTTTGAGGACTAGAAATTTCAATAATTGCTTTTACAATTCCAGGTGCGACCACCACAAGGACGACGAGCCCTTCGAAGAGGAGGAGGAGAAGGAAGACACTGTTTATGAAGAGAAGAAGAAGACAGTCATTCCCGAGTGGGATCAGACCTTCCTCAAGGTACGGTAGCAATTCATTAACGAAGCAAGAGATGATAGGGGTACGGTTAGGTACAGTAGTCATGATGCGTTGAACAAGAAGTAATTTCTATTAAAAGAACTAACCTTCGTGACATAATGTTGTTGAACTCGTACTTCAAAGCTTTCAGCGTCGTGTGAAACTCATTTCACACAATAGTATACTCGGTCCATCGTTAGCCCTAGATTTCATTTTATTCACTCTCTCATCGGTCGGTGAAGCGAGAAAGCGTGATAAATGAAGAAGAGATTATAACCCGTATTTCGACCTATAGTCTGTCCATTAGATCCAATTGTTTGCAGGTCCTATCGCAGGGTGATCTCTTCTATCTCGCTCTTGCTGCTAACTACATGGATGTGAAGATGCTGCTCAAGTACATCGTCGTCACCATTGCGAACGCGATTAGAGTGAGTTGAAATTGCAAAACAAAATTTGAAAAAAAAGCTACGCTTAACCTACCCGTGGTGCCTCTAATGCAATTGTCCCCTGAGAATCCTGTTTATTGTTTATAATGTATGATCAAACTGTTATCTATCATATTTCCAGGGCCTGAGCGACGTTGAGATCTGCAAGTACTTCAACGTCGAGCGCGACTTCACCGAGGCCGATCTCGAGGCGATCAAGAAGGACAACGCTGTTGAGATTCCGCTGTGAATAGCTTGAGACTCATTGTTTTCTTGTCCCGATATTGTGTTGCCGTGTTGTCATTTTCGCCTGATTTTTGGATAAATATTGTTTAGATTTTTTTCGCAGAATCTTTTGCATATCATTAATCGTTAGAATTCAGGGTAGTCGGTAGAAAAAATGTCGTTAAGTTAAAAAGGTGAATACAGTTCAACATTTTTATCATGACAATTATGACAATTACAAATTTGTGAAAACGAGTAGTTCATTTTGAACGACTTTTCATTGCAGATCCTTCATTCTATCTAGATTCAGGAGAACTTAGCTATCGAACCGGAAAATATTATAGTAAAGTGCTTGCATAAATCGAGATAAGGTCAGGTACAGTGGGTGCGGAATATTGTGCAACGAAGCTCGAACAGGAGAGAGAGAGAAAATGAATGAAGTAGTCAAAACATAGAGAAACTGAACAAGTATGTTGGCCAGAAAACGAACATAGAGAGAATACCGGAGCGAGAGAATGGAAAAGTGTGTGTGTATGGTCGAAAACGAGACTGAGAAAAATTAGCTTGTATAGCGGGAATATAACTTACACATTTGAACGTACGCCTAGGGGAAAGGAGCCCATAACGACTGCAATACTTAGGGATTATTGAGGGGATTCGATGGAAGGGAGGAAGGTTTCGAATCGAATATTAATGGGAATCGATGTACGGTAAGAGCATTGGACGAGCAGCTAGAGAGTAGGGTAGAGTAGGGTAGGACTACTAACAGATCTAGGAAGGGAGACCCGGACAGGGTAGGTTACGGGTGGATGGGGATTCAGGAGTCGGATGAGGGGTCGGCTCTCAATGCGAACAGAACTCCTTGGTACGTGACGCCGTTAATCTCCATCGAGACCACCATCGAGGAGTCGTTCGGTTGACCATCTGAAGAATTAGCGGAATAATTTTGAAAAATCAGTACTCGATCATCTACCGTACCCTGCTTCTGGCTGGTGATCTTCAGGGTGGTCGACGGAATTACGGTAGCGGTCGCCGTTGCAGGAGCTGTGGCGCCGGATGGATCCTCGGAGTTGGAGGGCGAGAGGCGGGACCGCTTGGCTGCTGGAAAATCGATTATTGAACTACCGTAATCGAACAAGAGACTATCACCAACTGACTCTCTTACCGGGTCCGTCGCCTCCATCAAAGGACGATCCGGCGGACTCTCTTCCGTTGCCGATCGGTCCGCTCGCCTGCGATTGCCGCGCGAGGTTGTCGAAGGCGGCGCTGTAGAAAAACGACCTAATTTACGAATTTTCGGAGATCTTGGCGGGAATTGAATAATTTGAATTTTGGCTCACCGCTGCGCGCGCTCCAGATGCCGCTGCTGCTCCGCGAACATGGCCATCTGCTCGGCACGGTAGGCTGAAAAATCGATGATCTGCTACCGTACCCAACAGCCTATCACAAACTGACTTTAAAAGAGGACAAAAATCAAAATTCACTCACCAGCCAAGATATTCGGATGTGCGCCCATCGCTCCGGGCGACCGATCTCCTCCGTCCATCAGTCCACCATTTAGTCTTCCGAGCAACGGCCCTCCAAGCGGGAATCCAAGGGGCAAAGGTCCACCTCCGGGTCCGCCGTTCGACCGCCGTCCCTCCCTGAAGACACTGTAGGGGGGATAGGAGGGTGCGGAGAGAAACTGAGGACTGGTCAGCGAGTTAACTCAAGATTCAGCACCTAATTTGTTTTTTTACACATTCCAATTTTTTTATAGCAAGCAGAAACTTAGGAGCGTTTATGTGTATTTCTCCGAAATCAGCAAAACTTTAAATTTTATTGGTTAAATACGTTTCAGAGTCATTGCATAAAACAGAAGTAAACTTTGGAACGATCAGTGCGAAAAAACTTGTTAAACAAAAAAAATTATAAATAAATTAATCACCGTCGATTGCCGTCGATTGCCTGTTGTAGGTCGCAGTGCTGCGAGAAACCCTCCTTGTCGCACTCGTAGTCTATAATAAATAAATTTAAATTAAATTATTCAAATTAATTGATTAAACTCAATCCTCACTAGAGCTCGAGATATACCGCCGTCTCTTCATTTCGCACTCTCTCTCTCTCGTCGACCGAGCGGGTGAGAGAGTGTGCACAATGAAGAGACGTCGGAATTATTTCTCGAGCTCTAATCCTCACCATAAAGATACTTCTGATACTGTGTCCTGAGCGTAAACGCTGCTGAAGTGATGCTGGAGGGTAGGTTCAGTCCTGGATATAAATATTGCTGACCTGAATTCAATTTCAGGCCAACGAACCCTTGGTGATTTCCCTCCACAACTTCTTGTTGATTATCTCAACCAGACCGCCATGCTGGATGACCAATCGGTACAATTCGTAAAGATCGAGCACTTGCTTAGCCATGATGGGAATGCGGGTGACCGGCTTGCCTGGAATTGGTGAGAGTGTTTTTCACGTGTTTTGCAGTTGTCGTTTGACGACTACGCTAGATTCAAAATATTTTTTTCCCAAAGAAGAAGCCTATTATTGCAGTATTGTAATTTCTTCAGCCAATATACCGAGAGTGAACACACATTCCGTAGTTTGCTTCGAATTTATCAATGTTCATCAACACCGCCTTTATTTCTTATTACTTTTGTCTGCATTCAAAAGAGAAAACTTTGAAGAATCAATGGTTTCTGAAACACTTAACAACAACAAAAATAGCGATAGAGATTGATGAAAGATTGTCTGTTACGAGAACAAGATATGGCAGCATTATAAATTCCTTTGAATTGTCGTAATAATGAATGTATGAAACATAACTCACAACAAATAGAACAGAAATAGAATATAAATAAATATTTTCAAAGGCTTACCAATTCGATGCATGAAGCTCAGCCAGTCGTCGAGCCATTCCTTGCGCTTCTGATCATCGGAGAGCTCGTACAACTAAATTATTATTTTATTTATTTTAATTTCTATTATTTGTTTTTGTTTAGCCAACATCCCCGGCTTAACTTACCATGTACAAAAACATATGATTTGATTGAAAATAGTTTTTGTACTTGCTCCATTTTCAAATAATTGTCCTTCGCATTGTCAGCCAATCATCTCTCCTAACTTCATTCGTTTTTCTCCTCTTTTCCCCCCATCAACATTTCATGTCGAATGACAACTAGTTATTACTATTCCAGCTCCCTTTCCCCCGTTTCGGAATAACCGTAATTAGTAGTCGACTGATGAGACCTCTCTTCCACTTCACTCCTCTCATATCATCTCTCTCTTCCTTCCACACACTATCTCGTCATCTCTACCCCTTCAGAGACCACAGACCCTCCCATGGAAGAGAGAGAATAAGTAACCCTGGGAACTGGAGAGGATATTAGAGATGGAGGGAGGGAGAGCTCTCCCTCTCGGAATTCATTTAGCCGAATGCGGGGTGGATACGGTACTTCTATTTGGCAATCGAGTGACGCGCTTTGATCTATTCATTCGATTCACCCCCTATTGTTCTAGGGTCAGAGACTCTCGAGATAGTTGCTCACTCTCGATCAAATTCGCTCTGCCTCTCTCCAATCTCCCTGCTATCTCGTTATCTCTGATTGGCGAGAGAGTGTGTAGAAGGTGGAGAGTCGTGTAGAGACACATGATCCCCCTGTCGTCTCTGTTTGCGATTGTCTTTATATCGAGAAGTGTGAGCAGGAAGCACCTCTCGATTCACTTCTCTCATTTCTCCCCCATCGACCGAGGCAGAGGATTACGGTAGATTATACCTATTTCATCAAAACGTACTCAAAATATAAGTAAAGGAAGCCCCTAGCACAGTTATAGCCGGAGTCCCTTGATAAAATACGAGGTGCAAGCTGGTTGCAATAAATTACCACCGAGCATATTCATTGACTCCATAAGGCCACGCACAATACCGACTTGTTGTAAACACTAATTAAGTATCCCATCTGTGCTCGACTTTCTGCGGTTAGCGAACCATATCAATATTGGGTCAATTTCAATAGGAACTGTGAGATGTCCGCTAACCGCCGTAAGTTCGCCCGATGTTCCCAGGCTGCTTGACCATTCAAGTACATCATCACCGATTCGTTTACTTAGACTCTCACACTCTCTCAAATTCGTCTGCTCTCTCACTTTTCTCTGCCCTCTAATTCAAGTAGCCTGCTTGGGACACAATAGAGGTGTCGACTGGCCCATGGAATAACACCATCATTTATTCCTCTAATTCGGTTAGTGGAAGGGGTAGGACAAAACCCCCTCCGTATATGGAATTCACACAGCTGTGGGCAGTGTGAAAACAATACGCGGTAGAGAAGCAATGACTCTCCTCATTATACATGCTCTCTCGCCAGTCAGAGCAATAGATGAATGAGAGGAGGGAGGAGAAGAGAGGGAGCATGCAGACTCCGCCCACTTTATATCGCATGAATGAGCGGGCGCGAGTGAAAGGGATACGGTAGATGAAGGGGGAGATCTACCGACTCCAGGCGGATTCAAAAATTCGAAAACAACCGAAAATGGCAATTTGGCACCTGTTTGAATTGCTCCTCGTAGCTCCAGTTGTGCGAATTGCCATCGTCACCTTCCTTCTTGATCCTGCAACATTTCGACATTGAAAACCGGGCTTCATGAGAACCGGAAATTAGGAATTTACCCAATCGACAGATCCTCCGGCTCTCCGAGCAACCCACTGCCATTGTCGTTCTCGTCCTCTTCACCATCGAGAATCGGCGATCCTGAAATGCGAAATTTGAATTCCGGCCAACTAATTTTCCACTTTTGAAGTCTCTACACGAAATGGCCGGATTTTCCATTTTGTTGAAAAATGGGCGATAATTTCAAATTTGAATTACCGGGAACGAGGCCGGATGCGATTTGGGCGAGCAGTTGCTGCTGAATGAGCGGATTGGGCGCTCCGCCCTGGAGTGCGGCGAGAAAGTTGAGGTTGAAGGGCGAACGTCCGAAGCTGCCGAGACCTGGAATTAAATTTAGGTTATTATTTTTCTCATCCCATCAATCATGCCTACAATTCTGGACTAGACGAAACAACGTATTCACATACTGTAGCAGGATATGGTATGCACTTCGAAGTACATTAGTCCCTGCCAATTTCTTCCTTGTACCTCCAAAGTCCCTTTGTCCTAATATACCCGCACCAATTGGTGCCATTGACTAATCGTCGATGCTCATAATTAGCGATTCTTTTATGAAATCTCCTTCCCTCTTCTCCCTCCTCCTCTTCCTCTCTTTCGTATCCAATGGATTCACCTGCCCAAATCAGTCATTCACATCCCATTCATCTCTTCTTTTACTTTCCGAAGAGCCTACCGAAAGGCTACATGGCAATTAGCCGATTGAAGAACACAATGACCATATTCTTTGGCTTTCTCAGTGCATTCTCATTCCCAATCGTGTCTTTCCCCTCATTCATTCCAATCTGAGAGGTAATCAAAAGGGAGGAAGGGAGAAGGGGATAAAAAGTGAGTGGCCTCCCCATCGTAATCGTGAGAAGAGAGAGAGAGAAGGCAAGCGCAATAATCAGCTTATTGCTCGAACAAGATTACACGTCCTCCGTCTCCCTGAGCGCACCAACGATTGACGCTAGATCGACGACTACCGTAATTCGCGTAGTTTGATTCGCTACAGTTCGCTGGGTCAGATCGCATACCAAGGGACGTCGATAGCCTCTGAAGGGCCTTCTGCTGCGCTTCCAAATCGAAGCCGCCCAGGCCCGAATCGTCCGCGGGCGAGGGCGAGTTCTCGCTGGCCTGGAATATAGACGATCATGAATCTGACCGGGTGAACCCTGGGTTACGGTAATCAACTCACCTCGGCCTGTTCGTTCTTCAGGGACATGGCATCACTTCCGTCCTCCTCCCCGACTACCGTAGTCTCCGGATGTTGCTGCAGGAGTTGTTGCTGCTGGTGCTGCTCCATGATTATGGACATCACCTGCGCATCATCATTTGAATTCGGAAAGAGCGGGAAGTTTGAAACGCGATGCGATTCACAATGGAAAACTAATTGACGTGGGAGAAATGATGAACTAGAGAAGTGACAGGAGCGAAAGAGAGGGTGGAATCGAGAGAGACGACGGAGAAAGGGAAGGGGCATTTAAGAAGGCGGAAGAGTAGCCATTCTCTGCATTTACTTTGATGATTCAGTAGGTCTATAATCGATGAACATACGCAATCAGTTATTGCTTGCGTTAAAATGAGAAGATACCTCGCGTCATTCAAACTTATTACAACCAACAACTCAAGCGAGAACATACTTGATTCGAGAAGATGAGGAGATAGAGGAGGAGATGGATGAGAAGAGATGAGGGGATAAGTTAGATCAGAAGTAGACGATACAAGTTTGATGTGGAAATCATCCATCGCTCTCCTCATTCCGCACTGTCTCTCGTGAAGAATGCTGTTCATTTCCCTATTAAACGACTAGTTATTTCGTTACGATCGAAAATGAGATGAGAAGGGACAGTAAGGTGCAGGGTAGGTCAGAAGAAGGAGGATGAATCGGCGGCCACCCTTGAGGGCTGTGCAAAAAGAGAAGCAGACCATAGGGCTAATGGACTTGAGAGAGTGCTCGATCAATTCTTAATTACTCCCCTGCTCTTCCCTCTCTTCACTTCGCGTGATTACACGAAGAAACAACTGTCTGGATCAAAGAGGAGGAGGATTGGATGAACACATCGAATTGATGAAGAGTTAGATGAATACGTCTCTTCATTTCACGCATAGGTCTGGGTTAATGTTAAATTTAGGAGCGCGCGGAATTTAGAGTTCCTCTCCCGATGTAGGGACCAATGAACAACGATAACCATGGACGGATTCATCAAGGTCCAACACCCGAATAAGGAACTTCTTCAACGAGGCCTTTAGATGAAAACACATGTGAAGACAAGTCGACTGATCGAATATGAGGATAGTTCCTCCTTCTTCCCTTCTCGCATTCGATCGAAACTCTAATCCTATGCTCTGCGCGCGTGAAGAATTCTCCTCCTCCTCCCCTCAATGCTCCTATGATTTGCTACATACATACGCATTGGCAAACAACACTCAGCCATCTCGTCCCCCCTTGCGCATCAATCAAAGTAGTTTCTGACGCCCCTCGAAAACTCACAACTTTTGTATCTTATGGTCAAACCCTTCTGTAGCTCAATCGGTGCGTCTTAAAAAATGGTAAAGGAGAATGAAGAAATGGTTTACAGAAAACCAAGTTTGTGATTGAATACACTCTAGGCTATTGGATACGGTAATCGATCTGATCTCAATATGCTCGCGCATTGAAGTGGGCTGGCAAACTTTCGAGGAGGAGTGATGAAGAATGAGAGAGAGAGAGAAATTGATGCCTACCGTATCCAATTACACGCAGGAGAGAGCGATTCAATAGGAAGAGAGGGAGGAGAGGGAAGGAGGAGCAGAAAAATGAGTGATCGAGTGAGACTAGATTGATCACAACTTTCTGAACAGAGTGAGAAGCGAGAAATGATTGGGAAGGGGAGTGGGGGGAATGAGAAGCTTATCCGAGAAACGGAGGGGGAGATTATTTGATGATCACCCTTCTCATCAGCCGTTAGAGACCACGAGAGATTGGGAGTGGTCAGAGAGTGGAAGACGAGGTAGAGAGCGGGCATATTCGGGAGGGTCCAGACAGCAGAGAGGAAGTGAGAGAGTGTGGTTATGCGAGAGTGCAGAGAGAGAGAGAGGAGATATGATTAGTTCACGCAAACAGATGCGAACAACTATCGAAAGAGTTGATTGGGTTCTGCCACGAACCGAAGAATCCTACCGTAATCGGCCACGGATCGACTTTATGGTTTCACCGAATGAAATGGGATGGCTAGCTATGAGCGATGGGGGCGGAGTCTCGGAGACTTCTCAATGAAAAGAAGTGAGAGGAGAGGAGTGAGTCCAATATCGCTCTACCTCCTCTCTTCCCCTTCATGCAATTATTTCCTCCTTCCCTTTTCCGACTAAGCCCCACCCACTTTATCCATGGCCATTGGTCGACTCCGCCCCCTCTTTCCATCCACACACCTTACTAGGCAGTAATCTACCGTAATCCAGGGTGGCCTAATGATAGATGCCGATGACAGATTCCATGCTAGAAAAATCTTGTCGAGCAGGGGGGATGGGTATTGATGTTTCTCTTGCTCTAGCTCATCTACTCTACCTGCCTCTCTCTCTCTCTCTAACTGACTCGAGACAACGCGAACATTAGTCTTCGTTCACGTTTTACTTGCGAAAAAGTGCCGACAGGCGGACAGATCTGCCGTAGGCGACGGAAATCTGGAGGGTCCTAGATAAGATCTTCCATGGTTATGAAGATAGTATCAAGGATGATGTACTTGTGATGAGAATGGTACGACAGTAAGGCCTACAGTGAATACACGTAAAAATTGACTCAAAGAAAGGAACAAACATCATGAATCGACACAATGAATCAATGATTGCGGCCAGTCTTCAGATGTGTATCAGAGGGGAGTGAGATGGAGTCTCGATTGATGGAATGAAGGTTGAACAGACATTCTCCCTCTCTCCCTCAATCTCTCCTCTCCCTCTGCCACTCCCTCTATTTGATTCGAACACGATCGAGTAACAGCCGTGCTCAGTGAAAGATTGGGGAGAGAAACAAGCTGGATTAGTTTCACGGAAGAAATTGGTGTGGGCAAGACTCATGGACTCCCCAAGATGGAGGAACTTTTTTTAAGGTATGTGATCATGAACACTGATCAAGAAGCTATGATACGAACTCTTCGGGTTTGGGCAAGTAAAGGTTGAAAAGCGAAGGCACTTCATGAGTGATTCTTCGCTCGCGAGAGGGCACACGCTAGACGGGGGTCAGTGAAAAACAAACTTGTGCAGACTGCAGAGCAAATGCGACAGAGAACTAACTGAGAAACTTTAGACGAACTCCGGAATACTATTCCGAGGCGTAAAATCTGAGATGGAATGAAGAGAAGAGGAGATCCAAGTGATTTTCTCATCTTCCCGCGAATGATTGATTGGATCACAATTCAGAGTGAGGTTTGAGTGGCCAATTCCCGGGTTCCTCCTCTCCCTCCTCTCTCCCGCTCAAAACATCATCCAGATCTTCCCGAAATCGAGAGCACTGGTCTGAAACCGAGACCGTCAAAAAGTACAGACGACAACGGCTCTCGCTACGATTGAGCAACTTCGAGGCTATTGTTTCACATCGAGGGCGGCTTCTTAGGAACCCTTCCCCCCACTTGGGGGCTCAAATTCGGCCTATTGTTTCGGAGGCGCAATCCAATGGAGTGAAGCGAGAGCACACTCCAATTCACGATAGAACAATACCGTAATCCATCCCGGCTGCTCAACAATTCGTATCTATCGCGCCGGATCGAAAGTAAGCAAACAATACGCAGACTATCGCTCGCGCACCCCTCCCTCTCCCTCCATCCACCCAATGAAATTGATACGATACCGTAATCCACACGCTTTGCGATTCGTCGCCTGTCCGTATGTGCATGCGCCGATTCGCCTTCGTCGCCTACCGTACCGCGACTAATTCGCACACAATAAGCCGATGCCTTGTCATCCCACTACCTTACGAATGTGGAATGAGTAGTGAGGGGAGAGGAAGGGAAGGGAAGGAAGATGGAGGGAAGAGATGGAGAGGGGAGGAGGGGGGAATCGACAATGGCCATACGACGACTTCCCTTCATGCACCTGGATTCGCTCAATTATTCTGGCCTTCTCCTCAAATTACCGTAGTCGGCCACGGAATCAGTTTGCGATTCACAAGTAAGCAGCCGAAATCTCTCACGCCTCTTCCTGAGTGGATAATGGAGTCTCTCACTTTAGCCTCTCATAGATAATGGCCAGATTATCTAAAGTCCGTAGGGGAAATGGTAGGAGAGTCGAAATGTGGCCCCATGGATTTCTCGACTAAGAAAGCCAACTGAATTCATGAGCAGTCTCTCCCGATATCCCATTGTCCCTCGTCTCCCCTCTAACCGCTTAGAAAGCCAGCGATCTCGAAAGATGGAAAATATCCTATTATGAGTGGGGGCCTAAGAAAGGGGGAGAATAGAGTCACTAGCAATATTGGCGAGTCTCTCTATTCATTAGGGCCCTCGAGTCAGAGAATGATTAGAGATATGAGAAAAGTGGGAGAGCCAGAGATAATGAACAAGATATAGGGCGATGAGGCAATTATGGAAGTGATGAGCTCACGAAAGAAAAGGAGAATGAGAGGGGAGCTATCAGGGATACGGTAATAAAGTCGGCCTAAACGAGCAATGGTTTGTGTCTCTTCATCGTCAGAGCTCTCTATGGAGCTAGCGGGTGCTTGATTGCTCTAAAAACCACAGGCCCAAGCCGATCGAAGGCCGGTGCTCTTAGTGACAGTCGGAGGGGTCTTATTGGCGACAAAGGAAGGAAAGGTAGGGTGAAGATCAATCATGTCTCTCCCTCTGATCGATGCGTAATTGCGACGGTTACCGCAGGGAAGTCTCATTGTGCGAGTCAATCTCAATCGTAACTGCGCGATCGCGGCTCTCTTTTGGGGCGAAGTAGAGGTATCTCTCTGACCCCCCCCCCCCCCAACTACTCTCAGATAATTACAGTGCGGAGATTGTTGTTGTAATTGCGCTATTAGCAGACTGGTATCTCTATCGGTTCAATGTTAGGCAAACGGGTGAAGTTATTGCGATACGGTAAATGTGGCGGGGGTTGGTTAAAATTTCACTGGACAATAATCTATGAGATTCAGCGCCAGAAAAGTCTTAGATATTCAGCTTAGATAGTGAGATTTTGAGCCAACGGTGAGCCAGGAATAGTGAAAAGTGCAAAAAATATCGATTCCAGATGCGGAAGACTTGATCAAAAAGATATCTCGTCCATTCACCAATCCAGTTGAATTTCCTCATGACACCGTGCGTCATTCATCCCTATTATCCATCCATCCACTCGACTCGTCTGAATATCGAGTGTGTACATAGCGCATAAGAAGCGAGATATCAATTGGAGATGCGTGAGAATCTTTCTCACTCGATGCGAGAGAGGAAGAGATCGAATACCAGGTATTGAGGATGTTAGGGGGTCCTGACAATGGAAGACTTGGCATGAAATGACACTCTTCATTTTGTGTGCTTTCTTGCCTATATATCCAAATGAAGATTGTCCGAAATATTATGACCAATCATTGCGTTCTCCTATCCTATGGCAATAGTTTGGCAACAAGAAAGAATGACTAGAGCTCGAGAATGAAGCATAACACCATTATGAAAAATAATATGGAATCCTAGTCAGGCGGGGGCGAGAGGTTCAGAAAAGGAACGAACAGGAATTGGAGCGTACGGTAGCTATCGGATAATCGGTCCATTGTTGACAGTGATCACCGATCTGCTGCCCATCTCAATAGGAAAGAAGAAGATATCGTCTGCCTCTCTCGCTTTCGCCTGCTCTCTCACCCTCTCTGCCCGATGAGAACTGAATAGAGAAGGCGATTGAGAGGGTGCGCATCTCGAGTCATTCTATCCCCTCCTCCTTCTTGTATGCCAACATTGTTCATCTATCTCTCTCTCTCTCTCACTCGACATCGATCATCACTCTACGCGAACCGCCTGATCCCTTGCGGTCAAAGAACGAGCGAGAGAGCAGGCAAAGTTGAGAGACCGAGCCAATATTTCCTCTCGGTATTTGACACCGGAGACGAGGTAGATATCAGATAGATATGCACTCTCGAGTGGATGTTGTCTCCCCGACGACTGTCGACTAGGTGTGGCTTGTGGGCACAGGGATTAGGCTAAGGTGCCTTGTAAGGAGCGGGCCGCCGCCACAAACAGTTACAATGTATCGGCACTCGAGAGCCACTCGAGGCCTATCAGGTTCGAATTGCTGTTTTAAGGAAAGATCAGATATATTGAAAGTAATACCACCTTCGAAAATTTAAGCGCCTTGAAACCTATTCTGCACTTGGCTGAGCAGTGAATCTGTCAACAAGCAGGACTGAAACATGAGTCAATCCAGCTGGTCCGCGATTCTTTCGCGCACCGTAGCCGATGAATGGAGTCCAGGTGATCATAATTAGGGAACAAATGCGAAGAGGAACAATCGCGCTAATGCATTCAATGCAAGCCCGAGGGCAAGGTTGGTTTAGATGCGAAAGCTCGATAAGCAAAATCGCGCGCAAAAATACAAGGAAAATTGTGAAATCAACGGTGTTTACTGTGGAGATCGGATTGGGGAAAATAGGGGGGCGGTCTTATTTGAATGGGACACATGATCGGAAGAAGAAGGAGGACGGAGGAGGAGCTTAATGGCGAGAATTGTGAGGAGTGAAGGGCAGAGGGGTGTGAGAGATCAGGGAAATACGAGAGAGTAAGAGAACTGAGAAGAGTTGCAAACTCTATGAGGAGCGAAGATGGCACGTTTTGATTAGGAGAGCGGAGGAGGAGAGGTTGAATTAGCAAAGCGAGAGAAACTGTGTTGATTCGATTTCGATGAGTTTGATCCGCGCTCAAGCGTGAACGACCACTCAAAATCACTTCCGAATCATCAATTCGCTTTCGGTTTGAGAGCGAAATGGCGAAAATAAGCCACTGGTTGTCTCTTATTCCTCTGTTTATTGTGATGATCCAACGAGCCCGAAATTGAGTTTATACACTGCCGACAAATTTGAGACCGGAAGAATGGAAGAAGGAAAAGATTTGGCAGGCAGGCTTTAGTTTTGATTACGCTTCCTCCCCTCGCTTCTCATATGCCCCATATGTCTGCATGATTTGAAAGTGAGTGAATTTGTGGGGGTCTCTTCCGGGGGCGCTCTTAGATTACGCCATAATATGTAAACTATGGGCCGCGGGCGGTCAACAAAGGATTGAGAAAGGGACGCGAATCGGGAGCAGTTTTCACTGAAAGAGATTGTCGAATACGGTAGTTGTGTTGAATTGCCTAAACAAAGAGGGGGCTAAATTCCCCCACTCTTTCCTTCTCGATTTCTCCCCTCCGTTAACGATGCCCATTACTCCGTACGGTAGATGCGCTGCCTCTTCTCATTCATTCAGGAAAGAGAAGAAGGAGGAGCAAAATTGCACCTGGGAAATGATGGGTTGAATGAGTGTTTGAATGGGAATGACTAAGTCTGATGAATAGACTGATGGAATAGGACGCTTTTTGGCGCGAATATTGGTGAATTTGTTTAAATAATGACTGAGATGCTTTGTGTATGAGTTTACGGAAACTGATTTCTTACCTATCACTTTCATGATACCGAAATAGTGCTAAGAATTGAGGAAAACTGTTATTGCAACAATGCATGACGCACCATAAGACCCCGGGTGACCGAAAAACAACCCTATCAAAGCGATGGCTCTGGGAAATACCAATCCAACGGCGTAAATATATGGATCGAACAACGGAATGGAATTGCTTATGGTAGGAGAGGAGTCAGCGCCCTAAATACGTCAACTCAAACACATATGTGCAATCCCTACTAGACAAAGAAGATCATAGTCGGAAGAAATAGTGAAGAGAAGGCAAAAGGTGTGGAGTAACCAATTCCCATTTCCGAAGGGCCCATCAGCAAAAGTTCACCCCGTGAGTCATGACGCAATTCGGCTACCGAAAACATACAGGAGTACGGTGGCGCAATATCGGTGGATTTGGGATGACTTGACAAGAAATTGCGCTCTTCCTTGTCTCTGACTGGCAAGAAAGTATGCGAAATTCAGGAACAATTTCCTACTGTAGATCGAGATACGTTCGATACGGTATCGCAATCGAGAGTGAGAGCAGAAGTGAAAGTGTAGCATGGAATGAGAGTGAAATGATGAGTGTCTGACATGCGAGAGAGGGAAGAAGGAACAGAGAGGAGAGAAAGAGCTTGCGGAGAGGAGGGAAAGAATGAAACATTCAGTGGGAATGGCATACCGAAGATGAGATGTGCAGATTAGGGAATTGGAAGGTGAATGAGGAGCATGAAATGAGTTGAGAGAGAGAGAATTGACGAGGCAACTTGGAGGTCTAAGGTCATGTGAGCAATAACTGTTACTTGCAGATGAATGCCGGCTCTTCGGGTGGATACATTCACTGATTGTATGGAAGGAAACGACAAGATCGAGATTAAACTATCTAGTGTAATTTTTGTGGGTACAAACTATAACTCCGCCCAACTAGGAAATCATTTCTACGGGTGAGTTTTGACATTATACGAGTTCTACGGGTTATTTTCGGCGCTCTATCAAACGGTATACAACACATGAGCAGAATATAAAGTTCATTTCTTACAAAATTAATTATCAACTTAATTAAATACTGGAGCCATGTTTTAAACCACGGAACTACCTACAAACATTTTTGACCGATCGAAGCATTCTAAAGGATCAAGGGCCATGAACTCCGAACATGTGAGAATAAAGAAGGAAAGGGCAATTTTGATCTAGATCGCGCGCGAATTTCTCCGTCTTACACCCATCAAGCAATTGAAAGGACAACATTAGCAATGATTGGTGTTCATACAAGTCGTTTCTTTGTCCCTACTGAATAGAAGTAAGATGCTACGGTCAATGTTAGCTACACAAGATACAGTCTCTTCCTGTTGCGAAGATATCACAAAGACATAGGCAAACGTTAGTTGCCAAACAGTTAAGAAGGGAATAAATGCAGCTCAGAGGAAGAATGGCGCCTCGATTTAGCCCCTGTCATGGGCTGATTTCCAGCGCTAATCGAAGGGCTAAGTGCGCGCCTTTCAGTGATTGAAATGATGAGTTGAAACGCGGCGCTTTATTTGGGCTGGTTATGCTTGGCCTAAAGCATTGAATGATTGCCTAATAGCAAATTGCCCCGATTCCTTGTTTGGAATTGGACCATAGTGAATCATGGTGATGGAGTTGGAGAAGTGAAGGAGGAGTCTCTTGCAAATCCATCTCTTATCTCTTGCTCCACCCAACTTATTCTCTCGAGAGAAATGAGAGGACTCTCGGTTATATGAGCTGCTCATTCGAAGGCTCTTTTCATTTCAGCTCTGCGCTGTCTGCACTCTCTCCCATTCCCATGATCTCTCGACTCGGATCTTAGGAAAGGTAGAAGGGGGCGAACAAATGTCCTCAATCATCATTCCGAGTCATCATCATCATCGGTTCAACACTTTTTCTCTCTTTTACCCGATTACACTTCTGATGAGTGAAAGGAGAGGCGGAATGAAGGAGAGGGAGAGGGAGAGGTGAGAAAGATGATAGATTGGAGGGATCGGACTGTTGCAGAGTAGAGTTCGAAATACTGGTGATAGGTTCACTATTCATGGGCTCTCTCACATCAGACAGAATGGTGAAAGTGCCTGAGAAAACGGATACCCGGATCTACAGAGATGCAGCAGGCAACATCCAGGATTGCGCATGGAGTGAGTTTCACAGTGTTGGGATAAGGTAATGAATAAACGAGAACTTCAATGACACCGCGCTTTCGAGGAGTGAGAAAAATAAACATTTTTCAATTGGGAAGGTGTATTGAAGTGATTCAGTTAGATAGATACTCAATCGCTCTAGGCGATTTGATACTCGTCTCGAGTAATGACTGATTGCCTCGGCACCGAATTGCAACACATGTTCCTTCTCAGTGATCGAAGAGGTAAATAAATCTGATCCGAAGAATTCGAGGGGCAATCAAAAAAAAATAGGTCAAATTGAGTCCACGTTTTCGACAATTTCCTTTTTTGAGGGCACTAAAGCGCTGGAAAGGAAAAACTGCAAATAGTCTAGACTCAATCTCGAATCAGCCCCTGCAGCGCCCCCATTAAACTCGAGTGATCAAATTTCCGTGCCTCTCCTCTCGATCATTTTTCGATCTTCCTCTCTTTTCCAGTGATATTCTCGACAGCTGTCATGATTATTACGTAATCCATTCATCTCTCTCCGCTTTTCTCCTCTTTTCCTCTCTTTCGAGGCCTCACTAAAGAAGTGATTCGGTATCAATTTCACTCGAGAAACTCGGGAGAAATCGAGAAGAATTCGGGCGGTTGATGTTTAGTCGATCGGAATGATGACGAAGGTTCGATGGATTGAAACTCTCGCAAGGGGATGGCATCAAGCTGGATCTCTCAGGTGATCACGGCACACGATAATAAATATAAATTTCGGCATGAAGCGAGTTTTGATTGTTTGGCCTATGATAGCTAAATTCCGCTCCTCAAAGTTCGCTTAGACAAGTTGACCTTGCGCGCTCGCGAGTAATTATGCTATGAAGCATCGTGTAGTGAAGGGAATGAGGGAGAAACGGATTTGATTGCGCTAGGGTGGTCCCATGCTCCCTCTCTCTCCCTTTCCCCGATCAACCGTTTTTTCCCGCACACCAACAAACGTTCTCTACATGTGGGAGTTGTTGTAAAGGTGACCTATCAATTTTATTGGTATGAGAGTCGAGTAATCATTTTGGCAAGCGGGAGATGAAACACGAGCAAAATGGAATCATGAGATTGAATGAGAGATGGGGGAATCATAAAGCCGATGGAGAATGCTGATAGTGCGCACTCGAATTTCGGGTCAGATGGAAGGAATTAGGGAGAATTAATCACTCGGATGCTTATAAGATTTGCAAAAAAGAAACGCAAACCAAATTTTGAATCTATAGGTGAATTCCTTGTGAAATATGGGCGAAACTCAGTCCATTTCAGAGAAACAAGACGGTTTTCAGCCATATGGCGCGAGATAGTGCGGGTTGGAATTGGTGCCGAAAGAGTTACGATCGGTAACTCGACACTACAGTGAGGGAGAAATGGCGGGACAAAGAGCTAAGCAACGAGACAACCGTTTGATGGGTTTAGGAACTCTCTCATCAATTTCAGCCTCTCTGTCCAAATGTTGAGAAGGGACAAAGGATATTTTTGGGGCTGAATCTCATCTGGAATCTACCCTCTTTTCGCTGCAATATCAAGCCAATCGGGCCACTTGAGTCGCACTGAATGAGATGCGTCGAGGATTCATTTGATGACTAAATGTTCTGGGGATGGAGAAATGGCATCTTTATTTTGCCTACTATCTCACAGGTCAGGGAGATGAGAGAACGTAGAATTGTTTCTTTCCAACCCATCCAATGATGCTCTTTTCATCTCATTCGTTTCAATTTCCGAAGAGCAAGTGTCCATTGCACAGTTCATCATAGAAGCAACACCATATGTGAGTATGCCGAACAATGGAACCAATGAAGAGGTTGATTAAGAGGGGGCACTCGCATCTTTCCAATTGCTTCTCTCTCGAGCCCATCCTCTCTGTTTGGATGTAAGAAGCGAGCCCCCATCTCGGGGCTTTATCTCCCTCCTCCCAAGCTATTATTAATGACATCGTGATATGGGCTGCATATCTCTACTGGAAGTATGGAAGATGCGCCTTAAATGGGCCCCCGAGGCCGGGCCGCATATTTCGATGATGACCCAATAGACCGACTGCGCCCCCATTGAAGGATATGGCCGATTGGGGATTTCTTGGGTTGATATCAAAAGCAGCGCCGCCGACAATGGAACATCCCAGCATTTTTTCACACATGGGGATCAAAAATTGGGATCATCGATATGAAAACTATGGCTAAATCATCATAGTTTATGGTGATTTAGAAAAAAAAGACCGAAACGGTTCAAGAAAAGAGGAAAATGTGATTGTTATTCGTGATTCCACTCCGTCTATTGATGCCGAGGGCATTAACCAGAAATCTTGCCGAATGCTTCATAATATTTCCTTCTCGTCCCTAAGCTCTCTGCGAGTATTCACTATCACTCTTCTTATTCTTGATACTCTGCCTCTCTCCATCTTCCCCACTCTCTCTACACCTCTCGCCCCAACCCCCTTAGGACTGCCTTCGTCCCTCTTCCCGATTTGTCTAAAATTAATCCAAAGACAGGGGATTGGGTGTGTCTCTATCTCTCTTCCTCTCTGCTGCTGGTTCTTCTATAAAGTGTGTCTATGTAAGACTGGGTAGGGATGAAAAAGAATGAATGATGCCTTGTCTCAGATTCAGTGATTGAAATGCCACAAGAATTGAAGAGCCTTGAAGTATCATGCGAGAGACAGAGTGGGGGGAATGAAAAATATTGCCCACGACTGGGAATTCGTTGAAAATATTTATTCAATGGAAAATTCATTGTTGTTGGACATACAATGATCTTCAGGTTACCGGTGTGTATACAAGTATATGATTACAAATAATACTCGATTATTTAATATAATTAAAATAATAAATTAGCAAGAAAGACATTTCCGCTCGTGTTTCTCACCCGAGATCGAGAGACCTGAATTTATTTATTTAAATTTATTAAAATAAATAAATAAGCTCACAAATAGATCGACGTTCGGGACGAAGTGGGTACTGTTGCGGAACGACGGGAATGTTAGCGACATTGTCGAAAAGCTTGAAAATAACATTTTTAAAATTTATTTATTTAAATTTTAAAATATAATGCGTTAAAATCAAACCTCGTCAATATTCTCGCCCGTTCTCGCTGACGTTTCGATGTAGGGCACTTCGATATCTTCCCCAAGGAAGGAATACACCATTTTCGGCACGATTTTTCTGAATTTATTGAATTTTTTGTTTCGAGAAAGGGAGTCAAATTACCTCTCCAAGTCTAGATCGCTCTTGTTCCCGACGAGAACGAGCTTGATGAAATCTCCTCGCTCATTTTTGATCAACGATAACCAGCGCCGAAGATTCTCGAAAGATTTCTCGTCTGAATTTTTTTTCATTTTTCGATTTCCTGGAAAAGTGCAATCGAAAGTGCAATATGTTTCACATAATACCTATAAGTTATTGAAACAATCATTTATCTAATGTCGGTTCGGTGAACTCTTATCATAAACAATATTTACCTGACAGGTCGAAAACGAGAATTGCGATAGATGCGTGACGAATGTACGAAGGCATAAGCTGAGTGAACCTGAAATTGAATGCAGGTTAATTTCAAAAATGGAATTTGTAAATTCACCTCTCCTGTCCGGCAGTGTCCCACACTTGCAGAGTAACATCCTGCAATTTTTTTAAAATTTGTTTAATTAGAAATTGCCAGATTTGTGGCACTATAGAAGATGTTTTTCTTAATCCCCACTTCCGAGTTTCATCATTCTTATCACTGCGCGTGACTCACAAAAAATAATACCCGGTGAGGTACGGGCGATCAACTTTTTTCCATATGATAACAATTGCAAAATTTGCACGTAAATTCCGTCAATGGATAATATAGAAGGCACTGTCATAGTTTTCTCGTTATTCTGAAACTCTGATGCAGCCTTCCCCCTTCCCTGCGCTGTGTTGTCTTAATTCTATGATGCATTCTTCCGGTAAGAATAAAAATATAAATCTCAATTCCATATTCGGAATATCTCACCTCTCCTCCCTTGGTCGTGATCGTCTTATGGAAGAAGTCAATTCCAATAGTGGTCTTCGTTTCTTCATTGAAGTCCTCGCCCATGAAACGTTGCATAATCGCCGATTTGCCGGCTGAAACGAGAAAGGTAAATTCCGATACCAGAATAATCTATTCAATGAAGAAAGAATCTACCTATAGGTATTGTGATTGTAGTGATCGAAACCAGAAATATGTCAAGCAAAGTATGCTCACCACACGATTCCCCAACGAGGATCACCTTGACGGTGCGCGAGACGCTCGAGTAGCCCGAGTCGGAATCGGAGGACGATCTTAATTTTATTAGCTAAGTAATTAATTAATTAAAATTTTAAAATATAATTTCGAAATACCTCCTGTCCGTGGAGCGGTACGAGGCGGATGAGTGTGAACGGGTTGAAGGGGTTGACATTCGCGAAGGAGAAGCAAATATGAAACGACTGAGAAGATTGAGCTGAAAGGGATCAAATTGTTCTCGAATGAGCGAAGGTGTAGAGCATAACAACCACAAAAGCGGATCAACGGTATAAGATTGGGTTCTCGTAGAGAACGATCTGAGAGAATGGGAAATGGAGAGAACAGTCAAGGCCGCGTGTTGCCACCGGGCGCGCGCAAACAGGGATGCATAATAATAATGACGAAAGTGCGCGATTACGTCATCAGCAGAGGGGGTTCGAGGGGTTCTGCCAGGCCAACCCTCGCACTGTCACTGACAGATGATGAAAGAGGGAAGAAACTGGACATTCACAGGAATGCTTTTAGCAATTCCTTTGTTACTCCATGATTGTGTCGATAGCGAGATTTGAGCTCGACAAGCACGGAACTTCATCAATAGGATTACACATTCAGGTGACGAATTTTGTTGTCGAGGGAAAGAAATGACCAAGTATGGTGCTAGAATGACACCCGACAAAAACGGACAACAAGCGACTATAGCCCGAGGCGTTGAGGCGATATCATTTTATACGATTCGAACACTCAAATGATAGCTGTTTATCAGTGCAGAGACCGTAGAACTGACCGGGGCTTCGAGTGATGAGAAACAGTGTACAAATTCGTGGAAAGATAGCGACAGACAGCGCTTGGCACTAGGAAATTCTTGACTGATCAAGAATGAAAACATTTCGAGGTGAAAGTTTCAATGATCAATGACTCAACCGTAGATCCATAAACTGAGTTGGAGACACTAATGAATGATTGTTTTCAAAGGTGGGCGCAGAAATGTCTACGCAAAACTGCCACTGCCAAACTGTTTTTGCCATTTTCCAATTCATCGCCAGTCGACTCTCTCGGTTTCGCCTGCTCTCTCGCTATCTCTAACCTGCAAAAGTCTTTTCGAAATGGAGAGACACCAAAATAATTCCCTTCCTCTTCTGCACCGGCTCCTTATCACGCAGTGTTTTTGTTATTTCAGTTCGACGGGATCATTATTTGCTCGATTAGCAGGAGGAGATCTTTGTAGATGGAGACACGAGTCTATTGATCACGAGGAACATTCAGAAACGGGGTGACATTCCTGAAAACATTAAATTGTAAAAATCATATAACTGTACCAGAAATGTACGTCTATGTCATGGAAGAAGAGACTTATTGAAATATTTATAATAGAACAGGCCAAATTCTATCCTTCAGATTCTGAAACTCAATCAATCGTAATTGCAATATATTATCCTTTGTTCGAATGCAAATCGCCCAATCAACTCTCTTCCATCGCTCTTCTCCACTTCTCTCCTCCATTTCTACTCTTCTCCCGGGTAGCGGACGGTCGAGTGTGTGGCGGCGCGCGCGCCACTAGAGGAATGGTACGTTTAGATGACGGTATCTGAGCGCGAACTGCCCACCTAGAGTACTGTAGGTTTACTGTAACTGCATTCTGAACCCTTTGGGTTACCGTTTCCGGATGTAGAATCGCGTATCGGGATACTACGTGTGAAAGTGTGCATGTAACTCCAAGTTGCCGTTTTCGAAAAACAATTTGATCGTTCTGTGTCGTTGATCTCATCTTTGATAGTTCTTATCACCATCGTGTGATACAAACGGTGTACTTTGACCATTTTGATCGCAAGATGATTGTTGATCTTTGATCTCTTGCAGATGCTGGAAGTCCTGAGCCCGTTGGTCGTCGCGCTTCTCCCGCTGGCGGCCCTACTGACCGCGTGCGGCGGCAAGAAGAAAGCCGCGGTGGCCAGTGAGTTGAGGGTGGTAGTACGGTAGTGCACCGTGAACTGACTATTTTCGCATTGTGAAGAATGCTGGGGATACTGTAGCCGTGCTGGCTTGGTTGGTACGGTATCGCGAACTGACTTTATAATCGCAGATCCGCGTGATCCGAACTACGAGACGATGGTGATCATCAAGAACAAGGACGCGTTCGGCGCGGACAAGAAGATGGAACCCGGCTGCGTCGGTGAGGGAGCAGAGGGGAAACTGTATGAGCATTTTAATCACAAACTGAACGTATTTCGAAATCGCGAAAGACATACTGTAGTTGTAAGATGATGAATCGTCATTGTGAGGGGGGGGGGGGTAATGCAGTGGTGCTTAACTGAACCGACAACTGATTTTATTACAAATACATGATGTTTTGACTGAAATTGGGCTCATGTTGAAAGTGCATCTATAGCCTGAAGAAAGTGACGAACGAAAACCGGAAAGCTTAGCCGGCAATTGCCGGATCCGGACTTCCTCTGGTCATTTATCACTGGAATAACGTTTTTCATCCCTTTCAGACGTGAATGATCCAAACTACCAGACGCTGCAAGTCGTTGGCAACAAGGACGCGTTTGGTCCCGACAAGAGAAGATAGCCACGCCTCCTACCGTACCCCCACACTAGCCCCGCCTCACCTACCGTATCCCCCTCTGGGTGTACTGTATTGAGGCGTCGTTGCTCCAATCAATAATCGTTCGCGTTGATTGATGATATAGGCGAGATAAAGGCAAAACGAGAATATGTGTGTGAATGCGCTGATTCACGATAAAGCTGTATCAATCGAGAAGTGACTATTTTGAACTGGTGTATTCGCGTTGATGAATCCATTCAATTGACAATTGTCTGCTTAAGAAGGGATGCCTTTTCAGCTGGTTTTTTTTTAGTTATTTTCACTAAAGCAGCCAATCTGAAGCAGTAAGTAGTGAGATTATAAGAGCTGAACTCTCCAACGTCAATCATAATTCGCTCATTGATAAAAAAGATGTGCTATACGAGATGTGACGACATTATTGATTTCATTAACTGGGAAACAGTCTATGATGACACAGAATCCAATGTCAAAACATCATCCTACATCATTCATTATGAAAAGTTCATCTCATCCTCTTCTCCTTACATCATGCTCCCTATCTCGCTTCTCTCCTTCAGCCTTCTCATTATCTGTTGTCAGGGGAAACCGAACTTACTGCTTTTACGGCTCGCGCGCGCGATATTTGCCCGGACTACAATTCCTATCGAGGCACGGCTATTGTTGCTATTATTCGAGACTACTGGTCAGCTGCTTTGATTCAATTGATTGTGAGTGCTGTCTGGTTTGTTTCAGGAAATAATCTACAAAAAGGCGTCCTGTGAGGGAAAAAGCAGCGTAGTCGCCAGTTTGCAGTTTCAAGTGAGTCTCCGTCAAGTGCCTATCAGCAATAGCTGAAAGTACATCCCGATATTTTCACCATCTCAAGCCTAGACATGAGGAATAGTAGTTGCGCGCTTTCCTCGATTTATCAAGCTCTTGGACTTTTCCAGATGCTAGCTGGGAGTTCAATTAATTCCAGCTGTTTTAAGCGTGTGATCGATGCACATTATCAAAGCCAGAGCCTGAGTCCAGATACAGGTCGCCTGAAACTCATTCGTTCCTATATTTTCTATAATAATTTCCGCCCATTTTCTAACCCTCCATCTCCTTCCCATTCTTCGACGCACTGAAGAACACTGGCCACTCATCAATACGAGATGAGAAATCGCCCCGGATTCCGCACAATAGCCACGGAAAATTTCGTATTCGGCCCGTCTAATCAGGCATGCGACAACCCTCTAAACAATGTCTTGCTGACCGATGAACAAATTTTTCTTCGGGACAATTTCTTCGCGTGTTCCACCGTGTCAGCCACAATTCTCATCGTATTCATTCGCGCGATTCTTTAGATGCTCGCATAACTCCTGAGATACGCACCCGTGCATTAGCGCCTCAAGCGGATAATTACTGCCTCTCATCACGTTAGAAAAAGCCGCATTGATATTCTGTTTTACCGTGTGTTTTTTTCGGACAAAAGTGAATAAACCGGACACTCAAGTGCCATGAATACAGAATTCACGCCCATTGTTTTCCGCTTTCGCTCAAGCGCTAACTTGGTTAGGGCAATTTACGCATTCGTATCGAGCTGAATATTTGGATTCTGTTCTCAGTCGTATCGTGAATTTCTATTGATTTCTCTTCCAGGTGATTTTGACGTTATTCAAGCCATCTGCGCTAGTTTTCTGTTCGCGTTTTCATGTATCTTACGCTCGTAGGGAATGAGTAGAGTTTGGGCTGTTTGATTTTCGACACTTCTCTCAAGTCGAGCGCCCTCTTTCTTTTCCCATTCATTTCTATTACAGCTGAAATATAACGATTTCACCTTTGACATCCTAGATTTATTTGTTTTCCATCCGAAAGGCTTCATATCGTAAAATAATCAACCGTTCCGCGTAATCCGATTTCTATCGTTCATTTCGACTTTTGACTGGAGGGTCTCCAACCCTAGCTTTTGTTCCTAATCGTTTCCTAGTGGCACTAGTAGTACATACTGAGAAAATGAGAATTTTAGTAATAATCAATAACGCGCTAGCGAATAAAATGTTCCGTATTATGCGCTAAACACCGTAGCGTCTCCGCTGAGCATTTGAATGTTACGATAAAAATCGCACAAACTCACATCATGCGTTCATCGGAAATGATCGCTGACATTTCCTACTATAATACTCATCGCCGCTTAGTGCACTCTCGCCACTTTGCTGATTATGCCACCGCCTTGTAATGTCGCGACATACTCTCTCTCGTATGCCACACCCTCTCTCGCCGGTCAGACATCGCTTCTCTCCTGGCCAATTCTCATCATCTCTCTTGCTCCCCGTTAGCGAGGGTACTAGTACTAGTAATAGTAGTAGTAATTATGGCGCCTCTCTTGCAGATTGGGTTGCTTCCTGATGAGGAAGTGTGTGCGCTTCCACGTAGGTATTATTAAAATTAGTCTCCCACGAGATACAAAGTTCCGAGTCCGTCAAGTCTGTCCACTCAAAACACATCATTCGTCCTATCTTTGTACCAGTTAGGGCGGTCAAGAGACAATCATTTCTCAGAAAGAGAGATATTTCAACTGAATAGTGATGAGCGATGTGTACATAGCGTGTAAAGCCGCGCATCCACCCCCCCCCCCCCCCCCCCACTCTCGTTCACTCTAATTGGACGCTACTCTCGTGTAGGTAACTTCCCTCTCGCAGCTAACTGGCAGCTAACGAGATACTGCAGAGACACGATTAGCCCAATAAATAGACTGCGCAGTTGTAGATGTAGGGTTTGCGGATGAACGATCGCTATTTTTATGGCCACCCTGGAATGTTTGGCACCTGTTTGGCCCGAGATGTGAAAACAACTACAATCCACGGGTGCCATTTTTTAATCACCTCACTCTTAATTTAACTCACTTTTCCGTCTTCGTGTTTCACAAATTTATGCTAATTTCACGGATGTACGGAAAGTTTTGCAACTATTTCCATCGCAAATAGTGTAGGTGCATCCTCGCCGTAACGAGATACTGCACCGACGAGATTAGTCCCCCAATCGAGTCCCGTCTCGAGGTTGCTCAAGTGGGGGGAAAATGTTCAGTCTCTCTTCGTTGAGCATCACCTTCCTCTATGGTCGCTGGATCCGTGCCGGAATTGCCGATATTTTCTTGTGTCAGACGGTAAAACTAACGCGCGAAAGTAAGCAGAGATAGGTCGACATTTTTGACAGCACCTTCCAGCTACTTTTTTTCTGACTGACGCCATTTTGCACACGATTGCTTCTTTTCTTTCTCTAGTAGGCCCTCCGATTTCGCCAAATCCCGCAGCCTTACCTGATTGCCGGCTGTCACGAAGCCTGCATGAGACAATTGGTTGCTGGCCCGAGCGGCTAGATCCTTTTCGTCTTTTTTTATATTTTGCTCTTCTATATTAAAATGGTAAATGGGAATGCTTGGATAATATATTGATGATTTAGAAAGACAAATCAATAGATATTCTCTTGCTTCTCCCGACCTCCCGATTTCGTTCTAGCTTTTTTTCACCTATCTAGGTTTCATGGAGCCCTCTTATCGAGAATATATCTTCTCAACTACAGTTTGAGATTCGCAGCATATACAACAAAATATCAATCCGAACAGGAAACGGGGATGTTTGCGCGGAATCTTTGAAGACTCTCTTCCTCTTTGCCGGTCTAACACAGCGGAAATCTCACAGTCGTTTGTGAATTGGAGTAGGTTTGCCCAATACCCAACATGCCAGCTACACGTTGAATTCACAATTTCGTTCAGGATTCGACTTGAAAAACATTTATGTGCCTTATACTCAGTGTTTGCCTTATTCGTGCGCGGTTTCCTATCCGCTCTCTTTCATCTCACACCGAGACCTCCCCTCTAATCTCCCTCTTCTCGGCTTCGCACGGTGCCTAAAGCGGATTCCGAATGGGAGTCCTCTCAGTGAAGTGGCAACTGACAGAGTCAGCACTACTTCCGCTATCTCAATTGAGATCCACCTTGTTACTTTAGGATGAAGAATTTGTCTCTTCATTACTCGCGTTCTCTCTCCAGTCTGGCCAATGAGAGACAATGACGCGTGAAGTGACATCTTGACAGCCATATTAGGATCATATCTACGATTTTGCCGATTATTAATCTTTCAATTCGTAGAAGGCTGCAATCCGAAGTGTTTCCACCCAATCCTATTCGTTTTCCCATTTGAGACTGATATCTATATCACATTATGACAACCTCTCGGCTTGCTTTCCATTGCAATAGAGAGATAAATCGGGGCGAGATTTACTTTGCCTCTTTTGCCCGGATACGTATCGCGAGAGTCATAAAAGCCGGGGCGGCTTGGCGCGACCGTAAAATAGGCCAAATTGCAGGTGCCGGCTCTCTCCCAGCTGAATTCACGGCCTTCTCTCCTCGTCGTGAGCCACTCACGTCGGAGAGGACACACCAACGCATGTGGGCCGGTGGCATGAAGTAAGCATTTTGATTATTTTTCCAAAATTTCTAGGCTTTTACAGTCATTCTTATGTCAGTCATTACAGTCCTAGTCATTACAGTCAGTCAGGTATTCTTTGATATGTTTGAACAACTATTGGGTTCAAACATATCAAAGAATACCTTGTTCTAATATTTTTTCTGAGACTAGCGCGAAAAGTAGGCCATAGGCTGCACTACTTAAGGTAAAGGACTACAATGAGAGGCTACAATCGAAAGGAAACGCACCATATTTTGTCTGCAGGGCAGGATGTTGTATCCTCGGCAGGAAGGAACAACTAATTGTTAGTACGGCGGCAGACAGATTTATTCACTCCCCGACTAGGGCAGTGGCGGGAATTTCACAATGCTCTCCTTATTTCTTATCGATACGAGATATTTCTCCATAGTCGTGGGATCTCGTGAGCCTTTCTTCAGTTAATAGAAATCCGTACCACGACCACTCGTCTGAGCCTCGACAATCTCGGTTCGTCTAGGTTTCTCCTCATTTTCGCAATGACCACAACCTCAAAACAGCCCTCCTTACCAGCACTTTGGCCTGGCCCTCCAGGGAATTGCTCCCACAAGAGAGGACACGTCTGTAATCAAATAGACACCATCCTGAGAGAGACCCGAAGCCGAGTAGGAGACGGAAAAGGTGCTTAGACACTTCCTTTCTCGGCACTTTTCTGTTGTGTGCGGTGCAATTTATCCATTTTCATTTTCATACCCTCTCCGAAATGTATTTATCTGTGTTAAAGCCGCATTTTTTCCTGTTGCCCCACATTTTTTGTGCAAAATTCCTTCCTGACCTCTCATGACACCCATCCTACATGATGGTCACTTGACGCGAGCCTTCGCACCCATCTTTTACGCATTCATAGAGAAACATCAGGAGGCTCAGGGGCATTTTTGAGTAGTGCTTACTCCTCCAAGTCATCCACAGAAGGCTAGCGCGCGGCTCTTGAGATAATCACTCGCGAGACCAATCCTCTCTCTCCAAATCCTCGGAAATAGAGCCGAAGAAGGCCGAAGTGACTTCAACTACAAAAGCAGGGGCGCGCAATAGTTTTCCCGTCGGGGCCCCTAACTCGACTTGCCTCACATTTCCTGTACTATCTAATTGGCAAAAGGTCCAGAGTGGACCCGCTTACCCTCCCTTGCGCGGGCTTATGCGACGTCCCATTAGATAACTCTTCTGCTGCCCCTCAGCATACGCGCAATTAGCCAAAGAGATTCCAAGTCAGTTTCAGGGGCCTAGCTTCCATCCACATATTGGCCAATATTTAGCGTATTAGCAGCTGGTAATTATTGTGTTTTCCTTTGTACCGCTTTGTAGAATTAGTAATAATCAATATTTCCAAAAGCTAGTTCCGGTTCACTGTTTCTCCATCATGTTTCCTCACTCCTGGCGCTTTCTAGACAGATTGCTAGCGCGCGAATGATTATGTGTTCGGGGCAGCAATTTTCCGACTTGCCCGATGATTTCTTGACGGTTAGGGAAAGAGAAAGAGCATGTCAAATGGAGAGAATCATAGTATCGTTTGTGTTCGGGGCGGAAGAATAGATGAGAGTGTATCGCTGCTAGATTCCAGATGTAGACTCTCTCTCCTTGCCGCCTTCCTCAGAAGATGAATCGTCTGTTCGCATGCTAGCGCGCTTCCAATTGATTCCCCCCGCTCGCGAGTCTTTGTCTCCTTGTCGTTGATGTTTCTTTACTATTATTTACGCTTGCGATCAATGAGTAATGAAACGCCATCCCAATGTTGTCAGCCCTGCAGAGTTCTTAAAAAAATATACCGTCCTTAATTCCGGAATTGCGAAAAAATTTAAATAGGATGTATTTGATGCACAAGATTCCGACCGGCCGTCATTTCCGGTATGAACTCATCCAATTCACTTAGACAGTCAAGAAAGACGCCCAGACACATCCGACCACAAAGTCAGCAAAAACTCTTGTAGAGGTCACTTCCATTACTCTGATTGTCTCGTATTCTGATGTCTTCCATCTGCGAAATTCGATCTCTTACGCTTATTTCACCTGTTGTTCTCGTGATTTTCGTGATTCTTGTGCCCGCTAGGTTGCTTGAGGGTCTTACCTGGAAGTAGACCAGACCGGAATCGGCGCCATTGTTTCAGCCATTCCATGCATTAGGCGCTTCCGGAGCACTTTTGGCGTGCCCTTTTCCGGACCTTGACATTCCTTCCTGGGCTATTATTTAGGGTTGCGGCTTCTTCAATTGAATTATCATAGAGATTAAAAATAACTCAAAAAGACACGGAAATGCGGGATATTGGTCACTTCCGCTCTTTATTATTCGTATACTCATCTTGGCAAACATTGACTTCTGCTAGCCACTAGCTGCTGTTTCGAGTCTGAAATTCGAGACAGGTGTGAGGGAGAGGGAATACGCGGAATTTGCATGACCAATGGCGTGACGTTTCGATGTTATTCTTTCAAATATACTTAAATAATTAATTAAATAAATAAAATTTGATATTTCAGTGCGGTTGGTCGCACGGACATGTACTTTCACGCGACGCTCGCGCGGACATTTATCAACGCGCTCTCGTTGAGAGGAGATGACGACTTCATTGATAGGTATGGACTGACAGGCATAATTCGCGCCAAAAGTAGCCAAATTTTGCGAAGTCCTGTGCTCCAGTCATGGCGACAGGGTTAAAAGAATATCCATTTGATTAAACTGGAATGGGGACGAGGGAAGATAAAAATAACCGTGTTCAGGCTCAATTACTACTACACACCAATCATGCTCAGCGTGGCGTGTTTGATAATCAGCGCAAAACAGGTACTATTTTTTAAAAATTTTTGTAAATTTAATAAACACAATCAAATTGTAGTACGGCGGCACGCCGATCGAGTGCTGGGTGAACCCGCATTCACGGGAATCGATGGAGGAATACATTGAGAGCTACTGCTGGATTCAGGTCTGGTTTATTTTGTCAAATGGATGTTGATCTGGCTCGCATTACAACAAGAATCGTCAACGAATCATAAACAAAAAATGAAACATAATTTATTTTGCTGCCCCGGAATTATAAATGGACTGAAACAATAACTCGCATTGTTTTCCAATGGAAAAACCTGTTCTATGTCTCCAATCATTTGTTGAAAATAAACATAGACACATTTTTTCAGAATACCTACTGGGTGCCGATGTATGAGAACATTCCAGACGATCACACGGCGAGAGAAGGTTAGACCTCAGATCAGCATATTTTTTATCATGCTATTTTTTTCGGAAATGATGGTTTGGAAATTTTTTAGAAAAAAATGTCTTTACTTCGAGACATTACTCGGTAAACCAGACCTATTGATTCACCTATTGATGGATGTTTCGTCCTAGAGCCTGTAAAAGCGCGGAAATGTCATTCGGTGAAATCGTTGTGGATTTATTAGAAGGAGTAGAATGCAATATCGAACTGGAAAACTTGATGTAATCGTTTTCCAACCCGCTGAAGGTTCCCTTAAAGAGAAGCAGATCGGTTACTATCAATGGGTGCCGTTCATTCTCATCGCGGAGGCGTTGATGTTCAGTGTGCCGTGCATCTTCTGGCGGCTACTGTCCTGGCAGTCGGGTAAATAATCGATAGTCA
Organism: Pristionchus pacificus; assembly: GCA_000180635.4. Classification (NCBI taxonomy): domain Eukaryota; kingdom Metazoa; phylum Nematoda; class Chromadorea; order Rhabditida; family Neodiplogasteridae; genus Pristionchus; species Pristionchus pacificus. The sequence continues at coordinate 23,512,524 of CM026579.1, forward strand.
GTTTCTAGTTGGGCCTAGTTGAAGTGATATTTGAACTGTTCTTATGAAATTAGTTTGATTTTGGCTTCGTCAGGTCTGAACATTCAACACGTGATCAACGCAGCGTGCGACTCGCAAGCAATTGTGGATCATGCAGATAAGCAGAAGGTAGGAAGACTAATTTTGGCGCGAATATTATTTGTGGGAGTTATTTTGTTCTTTAACACGCTCGTCTAATCAATCTTCATGAGTCATGAAGAGCATTGAACACTCGTAAAAAAACCTTCGAAAACTTGAAATTTTTCAGGCAATGGAAGCAATCGCTTCATCGTTCGTCGACATTTTGGATTTACAGGCAATTATTTTTCAGTTTTTTTTGTAATTTTCTATATTTCTCGGCAGTTTTGTCCAACACTCATCATGCCGTAAATTGGGCAACATGTTTTCTTATTTAGGACACTCCCCACTCCAAGCTCTTCCCGCGCAGTCTCATCTCGAAGCTGAAGTGTACAAGGTTAGATCTGAGATATTTTTTTTCGGAAAAATAGAACATTCGAAAAAAGAACCTGCAATAGCATAGGCATCTCCAATTTTTTCACAATGTTCCAAATATATTTAAATTTTCGTAATTTTCAGATTATTAGCGGGCCATTACGTCAGTTCGCTATACGTCGTTACCAAGGTAAATTTTAATATTATTTACATCTTTGCTGATTATATTCAATGTTTTAATAAAATATTCTTCCAGCTCCTCTACGCCCTCAACATCGTACTGCAATTCGTTATCCTCAATGCTTGTCTGAAGAACAGTGACTATCTCCTGTTCGGGTTTCAAGTGAGTTACATCGAATGTTCAACTATCGAATTTGTTTGTTCAAGCGATTCTTTCTGGTCGTACGTGTCAAAACATAATTTACCATCCCTTCAAAGAGATAGCTGCATACTTTTCCTAATCCGCTTAAATTTGAACGCACAGTTTATTGAATTTTTTAATTAAAAAATGAATTCAGAAAATCATGAACTCTTCGAATTTTCCAGAGAGCTAGCGGTAGAGAGACGTTTTTGTTGTTAAATAAATAGGTGATCGAGTATTAACTATTCCAGGTACTCGCGGACCTCTACGCGGGTAAGCCGTGGACCGAGTCCGGACACTTCCCTCGAGTGACCTTGTGTGACTTCGAAGTGCGATATCTAGCCAATCTGAATCGGTAAGAGTATTTGTCCTTTGCAAGACATGCGTTGAAGTATGTTTCACTCGGCTTTTAACTTTATCTATTATCGCTGTATATTATATCGCGTTCGCGCCCAGGATAACACGAATTTTATATCGGAGTTGGCATACTTGACATTCTTACGAAATTAAAATGTACCATTACATAGTTTGGAGGTAGAGGAATGAAACGGAGAAGATAGTCATTCTGAATAGGTATGACCGAATGTCTTGGTTCAATTAGTGTTTCAGATATACGGTCCAATGCGCACTCCTCATCAACATTATTAACGAGAAAGTGTTCGCCTTCCTCTGGTTGTGGTACCTGATACTGATGCTCTTCACCACGTGAGTGTTTATCCTCTACGCCATACACTCAATTCACACATCTGTGGGAATATCCAAAAGCCGGCGTCCCGTTTTTCACGATCTTAGGAAGCTGGACTTTGAGCTCGACAAGTTTTAGTATCTCAACGATGCTCTGGATCTCGCAGACTCTTCTCGTTGCAGAGAAAGTGGACTACGTAACGAAGTTCATGCAGGTTCGGAAGCAAAGTTGTAATTCAAAAAGGAGACCATTTAATTACAGATAGCCCAATCAAGTGATAGCCGCAAGGAGTTCAAGTACATGAATGGGAAGGTAACAACGAGCATTTCAGATTCAACGAAAGCTCAGTGATATTTTCAACGTAAGTTATTCAGGGCACCGGAGATACTCCCTACTCCGTGCTCTCCTTCGCCCCTCATTTGCTGGACCGGTACGGTTCTTTCAAATAAGTTTCAGCGAGTGTTGAATTACTCGAATTGAGCAGAGAATTAATATCTTTGCGATCTTTCTTCAAAAAAAAAATAATTACGAAGGCGAGAACCATTTTCAAGTGAAGTTTCCGTCTGCCGACCCATTCCGGAGATAAGTGCACAAGCATGAATACGATTGTAAATGATTTCAGATTCGTGCTTCACTTTCTCCGTACCGATGGCGTTTTCATTCTGCGAATGATGGCTAATCATGCAGGGGATCTGGTCGTTGTTCAAGTAGGTTTCACACTCTTCTGAAAAGTATGGAGAGCACTGTTTTCTTCAGTGGTTTCGACGTCGGTTTTATTTTTTTAAATTCATATTTTTTTGTGAACAATCGTATGAAAACACCAAAAAGACGAATTCTTCACCATGACAGCCCTAGTAATGATACAAATATCAACAATGCTAGATCGTTCGATCTCTCTGGCGTGAATTCCGGGAGCGTAACTGGCGAGAGTTCGCCGAATTCGAGGAGATGAAGGACGGCGCCGCGGCTCTGAGAGGAGGAGGTGGAGGGCACAGTAAGCACCACTCGGCCGTGAGAGTGCCGCCCCAGCCTGCCGTGATGACGTGAGCGTTTGCTGTGAATTTCTCAGTTACGATAAGAGTACCCTAGGAATGAGAAGCAGTGTGTGTTGAAAATTCTTTTGCAGTTTATCGTAAAACTTGTGGTGAAGTGGTGAGGTCTAAAAGTTGCTGTGAATCCCTTTGTGTGAAGTAGAGTTTGAGTTAAACATATGCAATCGAGCTCGTCTTAAATTCGAAAAATAAGCAACTTTTCAGGCAGCACAATCATCGATTCGTGACCATGTCCAATCCGGTGGCTACGGTAATGTCCGACTCGATCAAGAGCGACGACTTCAGCTAAAATGTCGTACTTCTTTTCGTATTTACTGTCCCTAATCCTGTATTATCTTAGCCCAAGTACCATTCCTTTCCCTGTTTACCCCACGTACACGCTGTGATCGTTAGGATATTGATAATGCACGTCCCATATCTGTACATTTGAATCGTTTTGAAAGCACGGGTAGGCATTGCGAAGCTTTCTTTCGAAGTCGGGTTCTTTATTTCCAATATTCCATCTTTTCGAATAAATGCAATACATCCGATGAGCCTTTATTCAGATGTTGGAGTTTTATTTTCTATTCTCATGAGTGCTAATCAACTTCTCATTTATTCCTGAACGGTTTGAAGATCGATTTTAGCATCGACATCGTCTTCGATGGCCCGGAGTCCTACAACGATCAGGAATACTGTAGGTACGGTAAGCTCGCGGTCAAATCGATTTATCGATCAAGGGACATTCAATCTGTTCGATTTCTTCCTGTGTGGTTTAGACGCGCACCAACGGAGTGTCCTTCTAGAAAGCACCAAATATTTGCGTAAGTCCTCGATCGATAAAGCGACTTGGCCTACAGTATCCTACCGTACCTTGTCATTCGACGGTTCTTCCGTCTCGGCTTGGGGAATCTGAGGGTCAGTCTTGTCCACTTGCTTCCCCGAGACTTGCTGCCATATATCAAAGATCAGTCAGAGATTAAAGACCAAAGATCAACCTCATCCTTCTCGGGCGGCTCGGCCATCTTGCTCACGCGATTGTCGCGCGCAGACTTCTGCAAGGGGAGGGGTACGGTAGGGTGGATTACGGTAGATCTACCGTATACCTGCGATCTCTCGAAGCACTGGTGGCACATAGTGTCGTCGGACTGGCGCGCCAGCTCGATTTTGCGACCATCGCGCACACAGTTGCCCTAAGAGTACGGTAGTTAGGTTACGGTAGGATGGTAGTTATTCGGGTCATGCATGTCAAGGGTCCGGTTCGTTTTCATGATGGAAGTAAGTGGACAGGTTCAATTGGGTCAGACGGTGGGTCAGACGCCTCACCGAAAGCACATCGTCGAAGAAGGCGTCCTCGAGGAACTCCTTGCCGCAGAGACGGCTGCAAAGATCAGATATCAGAGACCAAAGATCAATCCTCACCTCTCCGGGTTGTACACGAGCACCTTGCGGAGGAGGGAGATCGCCTGGGCTGTGGTGGCTGGCAGCACGGGCGGAGCGCCGCCCTCCGTCTGTAGACGGAGCGACTGGAAATGGCAAAGATCAAAGATCAGATTCGAAAGATCAAAGATCGACGAACAACGAGCAGGCCGGCCTTGGCGACGTGCTTCAGCTTGACCGTGCCGTTCTTCATGTTCACCTGAGAGCGAGTATCGATTAGTAAGGGGTACGGTAGGTGAGGGTAGGTCAGTGCTACCGTATCCCACCTTCATCGCCTTGAGCTGGTCGTCGGTGGGCGTGCCAAAGGCCGTCTGGATCAGCTGCATCTGGTGTTCCGAGTCCTGACGAGGAGGGTTGGGTTACGGTAGATAGAGTACGGTAGTTCAAACGGGTCCTTTGCTTAGTCCGTCGGGTCAGATTTCAGATGAGCTGGGTCAGACTCCTTACCGATCCTCTGAACATGACGCGTCCCTTGATCATCTCTCCGAGCACGCAGCCCGCACTCCAGACGTCGATCATGTGCGAGTAATGGTTAGAGCCGAGTAGCATCTCGGGCGGACGATAGTATCGAGTCACCTGGAAGGGCACGGTTGGGTCAGTAGGTCAGGAAACAGTAGGGTTACGGTAGGTCAGGGTACGATAGGGTTACGGTAGATACGGTAGCGATACCGTACTTGGTAGGCCGAGGAGCGCTCCCTCGACGAGATCACCTTGGCCGAGCCAAAGTCGCCAATCTGCGAAAAATCGATATTGACAAAGATCAAAGGTCAAAGACCGTATACCTGCAACTCGCCCGTCTCCTTGTTAACGAGAATGTTGATGGGCTTGATGTCGCGATGCGCAATGCGGTTCTGAGCAGAGATCAAAGATCAATGATCAGAGTGGGCGGGACACTTACGGCAGCGAGAAAGTCCAGCCCGTTGAACAGCTGCCAGATGTAGATCTTCATGTCGAGCGTGGTGACGCCGCGGCGGATCGCCTGGACAGCTCCGCCCATGTTGATCTTTGATCTTTGATCTCCCTACCTTGTCCAGCGTCTCGGGCATGTAGGCGAAGATGAACGCCTCGCACTCCTGCAAAGATCAAAGATCAATGTGGGCGGGGCTACCGTAATCCGTACCGTGCCGTCGCTCGCCTGGTTCTTGAAGATGTAGAGCAACTTGATAATGTTCTTGGGGCTGGCGCGGCGCATCGCAGCGAGAATGATCATCTCGTCACTGCGGACCGAATCCTCTGCAAGATACGGTAGGGTACGGTAAGTCAGGGGGGTGATAGGGTCCTGTATCCATCGAGATAATATAAGCCCTGTATCGATTGGGATACGGTAGGGTAGTATATCGATTGGAATACGTTACGGTACTGCATCCATTGGGGATTCGATTATCCAGTGGAATAGGGAACATTTCGATTGTGTACTGACTCGGCCAGGTCTTCTTTATCGCCACCTCCATCTTCTCGGGCGACACCAGCTTGCCTCTGGAAATAAAGTCAGTGATCGGTGGACCATTTCCGGGTTGCGGTTCTACCGTATACCTGTAGACGTTGGAGAAGACGCCGCCCGAGTGCCAGTGCAGCTCCTCAATGTGCAGATCCACCTTCTGCTTGTTGCGCACGTCCTCGGCCCTCTGCAATCGATACCGTATTCTTGGGCGATTTCCCGGCTACAGTATCCGGCCGGTCATTTCCCGGCTACAGTGTTCATTTTCAGGCCGCCTCACCTGAACGATCGGTCGGTGGAACTTGTCCTCCTCGCGGCGTCGTTTCTGCAATGATTTGGATGAACATCGCAACCGCGTCAGCACTAGTGCTCGAAATACCGTCTCTTCATTTTGCACACTCTCTCGTCCCTCTGACCGGTGAGAGAGCACGTGAAATGAAGAGACGACCCATCTTTCGAACTCTAGTCAGCACACTCCGAGTGCGTCCGTACCTCCTTTCGCGGGCGCGGCGCGGGTGCGACCGGCGGCGCCGTCGTGCCGCCCATCTGCGTCACGTCCAGCGCCATCTGCGTCGGCTCTTCCTGGAAGAAAGTCAGTTGACGATTCGACCAGGGGATTACGGTGGGTAAGATCATTAGGGATATAAGGCTTTATTGCGTGATGGGATGTGAGGGCACGTATTCAGGGTTACGGTATCTACCGTATCTACCTTGACGGAGAGTTTCTTGGATACGCGGGATGCGGCTGCTTGGGTGGCGTGCTCGCCGGAGGAGGGCGCCTGGGGCACGGGCACACTGCGCTGGTCGTCGTGAACCCGGCGACCGCTGCGCTTCTTCCTGAGGGGAAGGAGTGGGTTACGGTAGGTTGAGTATCGATCGGGGTACGGTATCGATTATGGTACTGTAGGTTTGGGTACGGTATCGATCGATCGATGATAACGGTAGATCGGTTACGGCAAAACTCACGATCGGAAGAAGTCGAGGAAGGACGGCATCGTTGTCGTCGTGTCGTATTGTCGAGTGGAGGTCGTGAGGGTGAGGAAGGAGGGAGGGAGGAGGGAGGGAGAGAGAGAGGGAGCGAGCGCACCCCTCGGCGTCGGGGAACGAGTGGAAAATGAGGGAAGGAGGGAGGGGGGGGAGAAAAGATGAAAATGGAAATGCGGGAATGGAATTCTGCAGGCTAATGCAATTTGGTTGAATATTTATAGTCAAATCTGAAAATGGTTTAGCGAAATTGAACTCACATTCTGAAAAGTGCTGAAAAGGGACGGACAGTGTATGCACATTGGACGACACGGGGGTTACGGACCCACTAAAAAAGATAGCTGGCCGAACCTGAGCATCCCTCACAGGGTCCGTCCGTTTGCGAGAGCGCCGGCGAACCTTCAAATAGAGTTTAATTTTAAAATAATTTTGGGTATAGTATACCTTGGCCCGAGTGGAGTAAGAGTGCGAGGAGGAAGAACCACATATCAGTGAGGAATACGGCGTTGGAGGGCGCTTTTATGCCCATCAGATCGTAACGATGGCACTTGCCACCCAAATTGCCATGCATGTTCAGCTCTTTCTCTCGTTTTTTTCGGGATTCCGTTTGCAAAGATCAAGAACGTTGGAATTGAATCTACCTGTAGTATACATAGTATTCAGAGTAGAATACTAGCAACTTGAAAAACTGCTCTGGTGTGCGAATCCAAGTTGGATCCAAGCAAAAATCCAAGTTGCGACCAGGCCTGGGGGCAACTTGGATTTTTGCTTGGATCCAACTTGGAAATCTGCTTGGATCCAACTTGGAAAGGGGTTACGGTAGCGTTCTTTTAATTGATTGATAATATGAGATACAGTAATCTCATACAGTAACCAAAGGCTCCGCACGGTTAGACCATGTCGGGCCGGTCACACCCAAAATACGGTCCTACTGGGGACCGTAGACAATCAATCACACTCATGCCCGAAGGCAGTCAAAACAGAGCTGCGAAAAAGGACCTTATAGGCTTGGTGTGTGTTAGACGCGACGGGGCAAGAACTGCTTGAATCCAAGTTGGATTTCTGCTTGGATCCAAGTTGGGTTCCCGAAGCCGGGATACTGTACTTGGATCCAAGTTGGAAACCCCTTTTTACTTGGATCCAATTTGGATTCGCACACCAGAGTGTTCATGTAAAAAAAATCAAAGCGAAAAGAAATCATAAAAAGTGAGTCAAATCATGGATCAGATCAGATCAGATTCATGGATGTTTGATTCGTAAATTACTTCTTGTCAGTTTTTTTTTAGATAAAATCCTTTTTATTTTCTTTCCTATTCCTCATAATGCAAGATAAAAGCGTTAACTGTACAGAGCGTTCGAAGGATTTAAGTGTCATTCTTCTCTGAAGAAAGATAGGAAAATCCGCATTTGTGCCTCCTTGGAAGTTGGCAGGTAGAATTTCATAACTTTATTGATTTTTGATAGAATAACCGGCAATTATACAGTCAAGATAAATCAAATATTATTAACATTATGTACGATATGAGGGAAAATTCAGGAATAAATGTATGTATTCTGGAGATCATGGCTAAGGAGTTGAGTAGAAGAGGGGCACGGAGAGAATGGGATCGAGGAATATCTAGGAGCTTTTAAAACCCGGATAGTCAATCCTGGTCCTCTCCACGGTTCTCGAATCTCGCAATCTGCATGTCGACTTCGCGTGTTTTCGTGAAGATCGACATGTTGTATTGATTGTACTCCGACTCTTCGTTAATTTTATCGTTCTGGAACGAAATAAATGACCACCAGAAATTATCAAATCTGCTATATTGCATGTGATTCTGAAGTTCTCAGGAAGACTAAGTCCCGGAAATCAGTAGATCAGCCCCAAGGCGCCCATTATGCGGACTTCCTCACTCACTGACTAACTGATTACTAGCCAATCACAGTTGGAATTGACTAATAAAGTGAGCAAGAAAGGTCGCGGTGTATGTGAACTGGGGGCCGTCTTATTAGGTGCGGCGTGATGTGTGGAAGGAGGGACGCGAAATACAAACAACAATAATTTATTACACAATAAACGCGAAAGGGGCAGGGAACCTAAGGGAAGGGAAGGAGTGAAGGGAATAGGTGATGGGAAACTGAACTGAGAGCACTTGGCTCAGGAAGACTGGATGGTTGGAAATACTAGAGTAATTCCGACTGGAATGAGCACAAGGGCTCGCTGCGACTGGGGCGGGTGCTGGGACCCAAGACTGACTGCGCGATTCCTAATGGAATCAAAGAAAACTGAGGGGAAAACCACTAACGGCGATAAGAAAAGTAAGAGCAGTGGCGAGAGCAGGAATGATGACAAAACGTTTGGCCGAGACACGCAACGCGACCGCGACGTGGGTGGCGTGGCGCGCTCATTCAAACTTGGGAATACTGTAAGTTTGAGAAGTCAAACTTTGGATCGTGAATTGATTGGATTATTGGAATAATTATTACTATTGGAATATTTATATTATTTTCACTTGGAAATGATGAAATATGGATAAATTTGAGTGATTGTGTTGGAAAGATAGCGAATTTCATGGAAAGTCGCTATACTCCCGCCTGGGGAACAAGAAGTGGAATGGAATGGATTGAAGAAGGTTGGATGGATTGAAGCGGATTGAAGTGGATTGAAGTGGAGAGAAGTGGATCCGTTGAAGAAGAAAAGTTTGACGGACGACTGAGGAAGGGGTACAATAGGTAAAGGGGAAAAACAATAATTACAATAAAAATGAGTCGTGAACCGACTTGAAGAATGCGAAACTGAAGAAAAGAAACAAAAAAAAAAGAAATCTGAAATATGAATAGAGAGCATTAGTTGGACATCGAATAGGTGAGATTGCCTCCCGCCTGACGCCTGGATTTGGATCTGGTCGCCATGGCGTGTTGGAATGTGCAATCAGGAGTTGAAGTGGAAACAGGCAGTTCTTCTTGGGCATCAAGCTCGAGTGGGATGAGTAGATTGATTGGTCTCTGGATAGTGCGACCAGCATGTGACTTGAGAGTTGCTTGAGATCCAGATACAGAGATGATTCGTGCCATGTGCCAAGTGGATCGTGGAGTGTTTCCCGACTCATCTATTATGAGGACAATGGCACCTGGTTTGGGTGAGATGGAAGAAGATCTATAGGAATGGAGTGAGTCTGGATCTTTCTTGGAATCTCTAATGGTAGTGAGGTACTCTGCATGCCATCTGGATCAGAAGGAATCGACAATGAGCATGGTTCTGGATAATTGGCGGATGGCACTGGATCTGGACATGTTTTCTTCTCGGAATGTAATCCTTGTCAATTTCATTGGAAACTGACTGAATTCGAACGGCAAGAGAGGAACTGGGCATTATGAGATCAATTGGTCTGAGTACTGGATTGGAAAATGATTTGATCTCATCGGTTGACACGTATGTGAGTGGTCTAGAGTTGAGCACTGATTCAATTTCAGCAGCGATGGTAGAAAATTCATCTAGTGAGAGCTTTCGCTTTCCAATGGATCTGTTAAGGCAATCTTTGAATACTCTAATGAGTCTTTCATAGACGGCGCCTTTCCAGGGGGCGTGACTGGTAGTGAATTTCCATTGGATGGATTCTGACTGGAATAGGGTATTGAGTGAATCTTCACTATTGAAACCACTGAGGAGACTACTGGAAAGTTTGAGAGTGGTTGCCTGGTCTGATAGTACTGTAGTGGGGGTTCCTCTTCTGGACGTGAATCTACGGAATGCATTGATGAATGCGGATGGAAGTAATGAATCAGTGACTTCGATATGAGAAAGTCTGGAACTGAGACACGTGAAGATTACAGCATACATCTTGACATTAGCGTTGGATGTAAAGGGACCGATGAAATCGATGCCAGTACATTGGAATGGTTTTGTAATGGAAACACGTTCAGAGGGAAGTGGAGGAGTTGAAGTGTATGGGTACGGTAGATTATTGGTCTTCCTACATGGGATACATGAGCGAACCTGGGATTTCACGAGTTGCCGACTGCGTGGAATCCAGTATTGTCGCCTCAACTGGTTCAGCACATTCTCTGTGCCAGCATGGAACATGAACTCGTGGATGTCCGTGATAATGAGACGGGCTAATCTAGAGTCCCGATTGGTTGGAATGAGAATTGGCGAGCGAGTATCTACTGGAATATCTGCGTGGTCGAGTCGAGTACTCGCTCGCCAGATATCACACTCATCCTTGGAAATGAGACCATTCTGAATCCAAACGTCGTGGGTCTGGATGTTGCATGACTGGTGGTTTCGAATTAGAGTCTGGAGAGCTCGATCTCTTTCGAGCACTGAAAGCAATGGGGTGGACATCATAGGAAACTGGTTGAATTTCGCTTTGAGAATACCATTCGTTGAATTGGATGTGATCTTCTGAATGAATCTGAGTACAAATCCAGTGATTCTAATGGCTTTACTGAGAGTGGAACACCTATCGAGATCGATAACTGGTGTTGGAATGAACTCAATGATTCGTGTGTATGGAGGGTCAGCAGTGGGAGGGATAGGGTCGTTCGGCCATTTTTCAGGCGGATCCTTCATCCAAGGAGCCCCGTTCCACCACATGTGATCTGGATTGTTCATTTCGCTTGCAGATAAACCTCTCGAAATGTGATCGGCTGGATTGGAATCAGTTTTCACGTATTTGGGTGAATTGTAACAGACATTGGGAGTGGAAGAGAGTGCATCAGCTATTTCTCTAATGGAATGCACACGGTTGGCAACGAATGTACCGTTGTTCTTTTTATTGGGATCATTGAGACACCAAAAAAGAGCAATGGCTGAATCTGAATACACGTGAGTATGAATGATGGAAGTAGGAAATTCTTTCCGAATGGAGTCAACAATATATCTGAGAAGAGTATGCGCCATAACGAGGGCATTCAACTCTAGCTTTGGAATCGTTGCTTTGGATTTGGCTGGTGCGAGTCTGGAACGAGACATGACAATGGTAGACCTCTCCGGGGTCCACACATAAATCACTGCGCCCATTGCGAGCTTGGAAGCATCAGCAAAAGCGACTAAGTGAATCTGATTGGAAGATGACATTCCATTGTATCTGGGGATGTTGAGATGAAATGACTCAATATCAGTGAGGAGATCGTGAAACTGTGACTGAATGGAAGGGTCAACTGATTGATCCCATTTGAGATCAAGACACCAGAGTTTCTGTACTAGTGATTTTGCTTGTAATGTCAGCGGCTGAAGGAGTCCTACTGGATCGAAAATAGATGCATTGGAACTCAGCATGGATCGCTTAGTTTCAGTCTTGTGCCTTGGAAAGGATGGAATTCGAATAGAAAGAGCGTCAGTGGAAGCATACGATTCCCAGAAGCTTCTAGTCACCGAGGGGTGCTCTATCTGATTCGGTAATGGACTGAAGGAATGAGGTGGAGTTGGAAGCATAATCACGCAAGTTCATGTGCATTTCTTCGAATAGTGCTTTGGACATGGAGTACAGTTCTGGAGTGGGCTGGTCAGTATTTATGATGACATTATCAACATATACATTGTTGATCAACTGGCTGATTAGATGCTCATTACTGGGATTGGATGACTGCTTGAGATGGGTTTCAATCACCTTAGACAACAAGTAAGGCGATTGATTGACACCAAAAGGTTTGACAGTGAATCTGTAAGTGACTAAATTCTCTTTGGATACTGGCTTGCGAATGTCTTTGATCCATAGGAATCGCAAGAGATCGCGCTGGGAAGGATGTACACGCACTTGGAGGAAAGCTTTCTCAACGTCAGAGACAATGAGATACTTTCTGGAACGTGCTCTAATGAGCAGTGATGGAATGTGTTTATCTGTAATTATCAAGTTTATCACAGAAAACTGAAAGAGCTGTATCCAGCTCCTTATCCTTGTCCTCCAATTGCGTGAAGTCGTCGACGTCATTGAATGAGTTGATCACTGACTTGAAGTCAGCGAGGGTCTGCTTGGCTTCTGAATGCAACGCGCAGAGGCGCGCGTAAGTGGGTTGAAATGAACTAGTCATTGCTGGTAATGGTAGTGAAATGGGATGGGATGACGAAATGACGCGCAATTGGGAATGGATGGGATGGATGGAAGTCAATCGTCAGAGTGACGAAATAGCACGTAACTGGAGGTAACTGCCACGCGGGACTTGACTACTGGGTTCTTGAAATGGAACGATGCACCATATGCGGACTTCCTCACTCACTGACTAACTGATTACTAGCCAATCACAGTTGGAATTGACTAATAAAGTGAGCAAGAAAGGTCGCGGTGTATGTGAACTGGGGGCCGTCTTATTGGGTGCGGCGTGATGTGTGGAAGGAGGGACGCGAAATACAAACAACAATAATTCATTACACAATAAACGCGAAAGGGGAAGGGAACCTAAGGGAAGGGAAGGAGTGAAGGGAATAGGTGATGGGAAACTGAACTGAGAGCACTTGGCTCAGGAAGACTGGATGGTTGGAAATACTAGAGTAATTCCGACTGGAATGAGCACAAGGGCTCGCTGCGACTGGGGCGGGTGCTGGGACCCAAGACTGACTGCGCGATTCCTAATGGAATCAAAGAAAACTGAGGGGAAAACCACTAACGGCGATAAGAAAAGTAAGAGCAGTGGCGAGAGCAGAAATGATGACAAAACGTTTGGCCGAGACACGCAACGCGACCGCGACGTGGGTGGCGTGGCGCGCTCATTCAAACTTGGGAATACTGTAAGTTTGAGAAGTCAAACTTTGGATCGTGAATTGATTGGATTATTGGAATAATTATTACTATTGGAATATTTATATTATTTTCACTTGGAAATGATGAAATATGGATAAATTTGAGTGATTGTGTTGGAAAGATAGCGAATTTCATGGAAAGTCGCTATACCCATCCTCTTTTTCCTGTACCTGTTCCTCTGTCATCACACATCGACCCGCTTCGACTTCATCGTTGTTGATTCGTCTGATCTCACGAAGAACGAGATTGAATCTGACGAACGATTATTGTTGCAGCGACCGTTAATTTCATTTAAACGGAGAATCATTTAATAATGAACATCGTGAAACTCAATGCAATTTCCGTGGCGAAATACAATTAAAACAAGTTGTGTTTAACAGTCTTCAAAATACTCAAGCGAGATTAGCGAACCAATGGGATGGAAAACCGGACCTCTGACAAATCAATAATAATTATTCTATCAAGCAAGAACAACCCACTTGTTTCCATTTTCAAGAATAGTTTCGCGGAGCTTCTGCTCCTCTTGGTAGTCGGCATCATCACAAGCAACGGAACAGGAGCGCTTGGACTTTCCGAATCGGAATGGGGATCAATCAGAATCTCAAAAAATAACAGTTTTCGATTCATTGCAATTGAAATTCAGGGCAAAGAACATTAAGGTGAAGACCCACTTGAGACTAGCTAGGTACTTGCTTCTCAGCGCGAGCACTCGTTCCATGTTATTCTTGACGACGTCAGCGAGCGCGAGAGCCTCATCGAGGACGTCCGTCTGGATGGGAACATTATCAACAGGCTCTTCTCATGTTTTTCTTGCTCTTGAAGAGTACTCTGTTAAAATTTCAATCGCCTCAATATCCAACTGCATCGTTGGCTGATTTGGTCATGTAATTAGACATATAAGCTGAATAACTCACAAACTTGTTCGTCGGGAGACACTTATTGTTAACTATCGTTTCAGAAGGAACGTCAAGCTTCTGAGTTGTTGAGGCCTTGACAACCGCTTGAGCATTAGCGAGTGTGATCATGTTGGGGCCCTGAAAACAATTTATCTTTTTTTATCCCATATTGTTGGGTAATCACTTTTATCCCATATTGTTTGGTAATCACTTTATCCTGGTCATTGGCCAATGACAGCGACTCAACGGCTACCTCAAGAGAGGGGACCGCTGCCTGAGGGACCTGAAATGGTGAAATATTTTCAACAAAGCTGGAGGAGATGAGTATCAGGAAAATACTTCTTCCACCTAATAAATATCTGAGTCGGGCGGTCTTTGTTGCTTAGTCTAGGTGGCTTCATTCCGCTCTTGTTCTTTCTTGCCAGTGTTATCGGTGATCCGGCCAATAGAAATACCTTTGAAAACGTGAAATGGTTGCAGGCGAGATAAGCAACTTATTATTTGGCTCACGATTCCACAGTACTCCATCTCTATTCTCCCAAAGATTCTAATTTCGCCAAATGGCACCTGGTCATGACACAAACAATAACTATCAATCACCCGTTACATATGGTTGGCGACAACTTTTGAATTTGGGAACGGGTAAATGGGAGAGTTTTGAATGGGGCACCGAGACGTGGGCTACGAGTAAACACCATTCATATGAGAGAGGAAGAGGAATAGGAATGCCACGGTATTTTTTTGGGCCTGTGTCTGAGGGTAAATAGAAATACACGCTAGGAGATCCAAACAGCTGTTCCTGGCAATACCTACCGAAAGTCACCTCTGGTGAGTAATCCGACACCGCCGTGTTATTGCGATGATAGCTGACAAGTGGATAATGGGATGAGGCAGATCAAATGACTGATGTCTGGTGGCTAATCCTCCACCCCACTTACCACCAATTGAGTCATACCGATCACCAGAATGATTCTGATCTGACACATTGATATTTCTTGATGAACGAATCATCTAGAATCTATATTTTAAACAGAACGTTAAGAGATCGAAGAACTAAACAAAGGGACAAAGGTCTCTTTACAGATCCATAAAATTGTTCCGATAGCAACCCTATACCCTCCCTAAACAATAACAAGAAATCGACGCGAGCTTGTTAGAGAAAGAAAGACGACACTGATGACCCCCATCAGCTCTCTCTCTTTCTCTCACACATATTGCCTATCATCGCCGATAGTATCTATGCCAGGGGTGAACAATCTCTGTCTCTTTCGGCATCCCTATCTCTCTTCTGACCCCCATCAGCTCTCTCTCTTTCTCTCACACATATTGCCTATCATCGCCGATAGTATCTATGCCAGGGGTGAACAATCTCTGTCTGTTTCGGCATCCCTATCTCTCTTCTCACTTCTCCTCCACTGGCTATGTTTATCATATACCGGAGATTAGAAATTCGCAAAAAATTGAAAAGTGGATCAAACGACCTGGCAAGATTATGAGAAAAAAAACATAAATTATTTAGTTTATCGACGCTTACAATTCAGTGTATTTCAATCGATTTTGTTTATATTAAGCCGTATATCCTATTTGGTATAGGCCATGATCATCCCAGACATTTTATCATCTCTTCCAATCGCCTTCACAGTCTCCGTGCTAGTGGGCGTGCCTTATCGTGGATAGGGAAAAGACTCCGCCCATAATTCCTTCCCTATTTATTCCTTCCTTGGAGCATCTCTGCGCAGCCCACTGACCACATCTCCTATGGCTCCAATGGGGTGCATAGAGTGATCACCTCAAAACCTTCTTCTATGTGCTATCTCATTCATAGCTGCCCTATACAGGGTGCGCCAAAATTACCCGCACTCAGTTTTTCGATCATATCTCTTTCGGAAAACGTGCCACTGTCCTGGTGCGGTAATTACTACTAGCCCTAGTCCATATCTCCCTAAAACTCACAAAAGTTCCGATCTCCATTCACTACCTGATTTCTTGTGGCGAGCCAAAGTTGACTGACTATGGTACGCCAGGGCCGCGAGTTCGATATGTTGTCGCTCAAAAAATCGTAGTCTCAAGGAAAGAGCTCCTAGATCTAATTTTATGGTCTTGATAGTTACCTCAATAGATTGTGCAACTACCTACACTTTAGACAAGCAATAGCCCTTCACCTAAATACGGTAGGCCTCAAAATGTATCTGACTGCCCGAAGTGAACACTTTCAACGTCCGCTTGAAAGCTACACACCATGCATGCCTCTAGTTAGCAAAAAGCAGAAGTACATGCTTCACCATTACTCATGAAATATAAAAATATGAATTGAACCTTACAGGTAAGAAGTAGGGCGAAAAACATAACCAAAAGTCAGAATTCGGGTGATTTTAGTGATTTTATATGCTTGAGGAATTCAGCTAGCATTCCACATTGAGGATACCCAGTGCAATTCTGATATAAATTTCGAGTTGGTGTAAGGATATACTCTAAATGTTCTGAGTTTGAAAGCCCACGCTATGCTGGTGAAGGAGTGGCATTTATTAGAAGTTGTGTTGCACTCGCGGGAATTGCGCACAGTCACCAGTCAACTTTGACTCGCTACTACAAATTAGGTATTGAATGGAGATCGTAACTTTTGTGAGTTTTAGGGAGACATGGACTAGGGCTAGTAGTAATTACCGCACCAGGACAGTGGCACGTTTCCCGAATGAGATGTGATCGAAAAACTGAGTGCGGGTAATTTTGGCGCACCCTGTAATAGTTTGGTATCATCTTCTATAACACAAAAGTTCAGGTCAGTCACATCATGCGTAAAAAGATCAAGGGAGGAACAAAGAAACCTCGCAAGGGGAACAATTCTCAATCTAATCAGGTGTGTAGTTTATTCGATATTCACTTGATTTGAGTTTCTGTTCATAAATGTCTATATCTCAATCGTTATCAGCTTCAAAGTTTAACCTTTGCAGACCTCTCAAGACTCAGATCCGTCACTCGAGGAAGCCGTTAATTCTCTGTCTTTGGAAAATCGACCCTCAGATCAAGTGAATTCCCATCTTATTGGGAGATGTTTTGTAATGAATCAACATACGCCGTTCTGCCAACCACAATTTCAAATTAGGGATTCTAAACGTAAAAAAGTAAAGCGCAATTGCAGGTTGTTCAAAAGCCCATCGATGGTGACCAGGCGATGACTCGAGATATCGTCGAGCAAGTACCCGAGAAGCAAGCGAAACTGCCAAAAAAACATATTTGTCTCGTAAGCAGTTATTAGCCTATCGTTATAATGTATTTTGAAAACATTATGCAATTTAAAAATACGGCTGCACTTATTCAAAAAAACGTTGTAGCTTTAATCTTTCAAAAAAGTTCTTTAGAGGCACTACTTGATGGACGCCGAGGAAATCAGTGATATACTTAGAGAAAAGTATCCAAGATGGATCGCCCTCAGAAAGGCGTACCTGGACATTCTCAAGTAAGTATTCTACTAGAACCTATGAGCTACGTTTTCACAAGTTATAAAATATCCGAAAAAACTTTTCTTTATCTAGGAACGGGGGCCCGATTCGTCCGGACACATTTCGTTTGAATGACCCAGAATGTCCTCCTGAGGTATGTTTCTGCTATCTGTAGTAGGTGGGCATGGTAATATCGAGTGATTAAAAATGTTCAGTGGATAGAGGAGTACTGTCTCATCGACCACTGCAACTACTTATTCGAAGAGTACATGGAAAGATATTATGGGCTGACGTCATGCAAGGACAAGATATTGTGCCCTTCGATGGTAAGTCTCAAATTTTGAGGCACTTGTCTGAAAAGAAATGTTATGAGATTGCATAGTTTGGTCAGGATCTACAACGGAAGAAATCTTATGAGATGGCCTGTTAAAGTGACTCAATTTTTTTGTTTCAATTTGTCTGTTTTATTCATAAACAAGTGACTTGACGTAAAAAAATATTTTTCAGAAAGCCCTCTACAAAATAGTCGTGGATGATTTCTATGAATGGTTTACTGATCAAATGAAAAAAGGAGCGGATGTCGT
Organism: Pristionchus pacificus; assembly: GCA_000180635.4. Taxonomy (NCBI): domain Eukaryota; kingdom Metazoa; phylum Nematoda; class Chromadorea; order Rhabditida; family Neodiplogasteridae; genus Pristionchus; species Pristionchus pacificus. The sequence goes on from CM026579.1 coordinate 23,530,576, forward strand.
TCGAGAGAGCAACGAAATAGAAGAGAGAAGAAAAGAAGGAAAGGGAGAATGAGCCATCTCCCCGTATTCTCAAATCCAATTCACTTTACTTTGCGTGCAAACGCTTATAATTTTTCGTTTGTACAGACCACATTATTATACATCCAAGTATGCGACTCGATCTTATTATTTTCTATGTATTGCTTAACTGCATTATCAACTGCGTAAACATATATATCTAATTATGCATTTACTAATTTCCATCTTTTTCTTATCAGATTTCTCTGTATTTCAGCGAGCGCTGCTAGTTCTACTTTTAATCCTGTCAGCAACTTGACTTGAGAAATGAATATCGACTGTCGAAAGGTTCAAGGGGTGGACACTCACTGTCTCACAAAATAAAATAAATTAGATGCGAGGAAGTGACTCCGAAATTCACATATAGAGCCTCCCGTACCCACCCCTGGCCCTGTGAAGATCCGATCTACAGAGGTAGGCATTGAGGCAGGGAGGGGGATAGTGATTTATTTTGGTCGACTCGCTCTTGCGCGGATCTATACCTACGCTTCGTGATGAGTTCACGGAATTATTTGCTAAATGATGTTGAAAAACAATGTAGAGCCCTGTTATTGTTTAAACGAAATTGAAATTTCATACTCCGATATAATTGTTTAATTATTTTTCCTTTTCATATTACGTGGCAAAATCAATTTCATCTAATCACATTTACATCTCACATTCGATGCCTATAAAAGGCCGTTCCCTCCCTCGTTTCTCCATTCCGCGTCTTCTCTTCCATCCTTTCCACTCTTTCCCTCGTCGCTCTCGCGGAGCGGTCGACTCGTCTCACTCGCACGATGAAGGTATACCCTCCGCCCTGGATATCCCAGCCGATGCTCCTAAGGTACCCCAGTGGAACTCCCATCTACCTTCTCTAAACAAGCTCCCTTCTATTTGAACGCTACCTTCGCTTCTACCTACCCACTGTACTGTTATTGGCATACTACACCCATTCTGATCTCTGTAGTCGTTTTCACACAGCCTATACGTAAAGTGCGCAACAGTATCCGTGTTCCTCTACTACCGACCTTACTTAACCTTACCGTACTTCTACAGTATTTCTGTAATACCCTGATTGTCTTGGTTCATTGTCAGCAACCTTGCAATACGTCCGTGCATCTACAGTATCCACTGACATAAAATTGTCTCTTCAATGCCACTGCAATATCTCTACCATACCCAATAACCAATGTCCGCCCCTTCAGCGATCAGACGATGTCCCTACAGTATCCCTGCCTCCCTACCGTATTCTCTTCAGACGTCAATCACAACGATCCTCTTGCTTCTCTTCGATCATCTCCACTACGCGCGCGCCTACGAAATCAGCTGGTTGGAGTGCGGATACTCGGCGGTTCGTGACTAGGATGTAGGGTTGCAGTTCCGATAGGGATGTCATCGCAGCCTACTGACGATTTATTTGAAAAACAAATATTTGTGGCTCACTATCATGCTCAACATGTAAGAAAGTCCATTTCAGTATTGTCAAGAATGGCAAGAAGAATGCAACAGCCCTGATGTAAATTGATTGAATAAGTTAGCAAAAACAATATTCCTGTCGTTCAGGAAAGCCTAAAGGTTTTCATTGCCGACAAATCGCTGTCCAAAGTTCAACCCAAATGCGACATCGGAGTGCATATCAAGTGCGTGGAATAATTATGGCTTTGCAAACAACGACTCACCATTTCTTGAATTGTCTGGTCTCTTTGAGCAGTAATAAAGCATTTCGGGGAAAAAATAGAGCGCAATTAAAAAATACTCTATTTGATTGCATTTTGATCCCTTCCAGACCCCAATCGACTAAGAAATGGACAATTTCAATTATGAAAAAGAAGCTGAAAGCTGCGGAAAGTAAGCACAAATTTCACAAATATGAGTTTAAAACAATACATTTCAGCACTCAGTTGGATGATTGGAAATGCTGAAATATTTAAATGTACTGGCAATGGCAACGAAGCATCAGCCGGGAACGGGGTTCAACGTGAGTTTCCAATATATCAACGTACGTAATTCTGATATTTAAGTAAGCGTTTCACGTATACCGAGTTCTACAGATAAGATCTCATGCATAGTCACAGTTGAATCAGGTGGCAACCAAAAGGTTGATTTTAATTATTTGATGCGTGTTAAAATTATTATGCGCAGATCTCTGCAATTTTGAACGCTAAGATAATCAATGAGATGGAATTAACATATGTAAAGCAGTCCGGCAGCAAATTAGAAATGTTAATACCATTGTACTCTTTGGTGGATAAGCAGCGTGAGTCTTGAACTGCGAGAATACTCTGCGGTTCTATTTCTTAACCAACACTTCTCGAACAGAGCTATTGCTTTAGCTCTGTTCGAGAAGTGCAAAAAAAATAAGCTAATGTGCACAAAAAAGAATTTTGACTAATTATTTTACAGTTCGATGTGACTTGGCAACATTATATAACGAAGCACATTGTGAGAAAGATAAAGAAGATTGTAGTGAGGTGAGTGAAAGAAAAAATAACTATTTGCTTTATTTATTTCAGGTTAAAAGTGAAAAAAACTTGGAATGTAAAATTGGTTACATCTCGCGGTGAGTTTTTTTTGCGAAATTTGTAGAAGAAAATTCGAAATATGAACGGGTAAATTTCAGTTATCAGAAGGACAAAGATAGCGATTATGTAAATGCGGCAATCCAATGCAGAGATGGAGAGTTCATATACACAATTCCCAATGAAATGGAAAATAAAGTAGAAGCTGGATCGAAAGCAAAGTGTGCTCGAAGAAGTGAGTCTTTTTAATTTTTAATTTGAGAAGCGCAAATATAGACATTTGCTAAAATACATTGAACCTATCAAAATGAATAGCTGAATCTGCGATTGTGTTTTATAGGGTGCGCTCAGTGTCAAGCCAAATCAAATTTCACCGCTCTATTCAAGAATAAAACTGAATCCGAATTTGACTGTCCTACGTTGGAGGTTTTTTTGTATCGTTATACTTATTCAACAAAATTGTTCATTTCAGTGCCCAAATGGCCAGTATATGCTAATCAACAGTACAAAAGGAGTCATAAAGGCCGTCAAAGACGATGAACCTGTAATGGTAAGCTGTCTTATTAAATTTTAGGAAAATATTTTTCCTGAGTTATTTATTTTCGCGAATTTTGCTAAAAACTACTTTGAAATTGGCAAGTGAAAGGCATAGTCCCAAACAAAAGTTTGCTATGATTGTAGTGCTCTGATAAGACGATCGTCAAGAATGGCTTCGAGGGTAAGACCGCGCCGGAGAAATCGAGATGGGAAGTTGATGGCGATAATGATTTCGATATTGGCACGGTCGTGTGTATGGAAACCAGTGAGTACCGACCTTGTTAGTACCAGTTTTTACTCGTATTTTTTAAATTAAAAAAAAATCGAATTGACATTGCAGTTCCGTGCGATAAAATCAATCAAATGGGCACGGACTGTGGAAGCTCGAAAAACTGCGTTAAAGTAAGTTTTAACGAACAAAATCTAAATTTATAATTGAGCAATAACAATAAAATACGTAATCAGGCCGAATTCAACGCTGCTACTCAAATGTTCGAGTGCAACAACGGAACTGCGCATATTTACGTGGTATGAATGTCGAAAACAATAAATATAAATTGAGATAAATTTTATAGAACGAGACGGACATACCCATCCAGACACCAGTCTGCACTGAGGGAAAGGGAAAGGTCGAATTCTCTAACGATTTTGGTTGTTGTTCAATTAATGCTGACTTCTTCCTTTGCAGTGGACCATTATCAGCAATAGTTCAACTGACCCTCTGACCTTCAACCCGGGAGATCTGATTACAATCAAGTGCATTTATGAACCAGGTGAATCGGGGCGATGATATATCCAGGAAACCTACATATCGGAAGCTGTGATAATTAATCCTATTCGGCATTTATCTGCAAATTACTCCTGTGAAACAAATAACCATTGTTCAATTTTAGTAAGCGAACAAAAAAAAAATAAAGTCGATAAATCGAGTTTCCCAATCTGGATAGTTTTCGTCATTGTTTTCATCGTTCTTCTCACTATTGGAATTGTTGTGAGTCTGTTTACATATTTAAATATAAATCATATTTATACTAAAATAGCGTTGGAAATGTAGTAACAATTAGTGTTGTTAGATCGAGTGTTAGTGGACGAGTGAAATCACTCGTCGAGTTTATTTTGAACCCGCTCGGTCGGTGGAGATCTACTCGGAGTGAATTTCGCCCTCTCATTCCTCGTTTCCGAAGATCCATTCGTGGTCTCTTCCGACCAGCCCTATCGGCCGCCTGGACTGTGAAATGACTCCGGAGCTCGCGAGTCGAACAGTGGATTAGCACTCCGGAGTTCTTCAATCATTTTCACTCCGGAGTAGGGTTGCCGGATCGAAGTCGGTTTCGATTTATCCCACACTTTGTCCCCTCATTTCCCTCTCCCTAAATCAAAACCGCGAGAGAGGGACGATATGCAAAGAGGGTGTGGAGACTCCGCACCCTATCCACCCCTCATTTCCTCTCAAATACAACGACGGTGCGGAGTCTCCGCACCCTCTTTGCATATCGTCTCTCTCGCGCGGTTTTGATTGAAAGAGAGAGAAGGGGGATTGGAGAGTTGCGGTTTTTTCGAAACCGAACCTGCAACCCTACTCCGGAGTGTCGAGTAACTCAATCTAACAACACTAGTAACAATCTCTAATCTTTGTTGGGAGATTGTGTGCGAAATGAGGATATTTGCTGTTATTTCGTGCGAAATGAGGATGCTGTTATTTCGAGCGCTCTCCGCTCTCGAATCATTTCTCAAAATCATTCTCGAGTGCAAAACGCTCGCGAATTGGTTTGCAGAGCGATCGCGAGCGCTTTTGCATAATTACTCAATCATTCACCCCATTGTCCTCTTCCCTCTCATTCTCTCTACCTCTTGGATTCGAAGACGGCCATTGCATTCTGACTATTCAGTCAGTTTGTAATCGGGTGCTCACGAGAGATTGTAGCTCGCGAGCGCTTCTCGAAATGACTCGCGAATCATTTCAATTCACCGCTCGAGCGCGAGCGCTCGGCGAGCAATGCTCGAGCGAACAGCCCTAGAGGATACGTATATCCGAAGTTCAATCTACAAGAAAATTTCGAAAATATTTTTACAGATTGCAACCTACTTCTACCGTAAGGGCCGCGCGGGGAAGAAAGCGTCGATGGTTTCGAAGACGTCGAGAACATGGAAGACTCCATCGTCATCCAACCCATCTGCTAACGCGCCGCCCACTTCGAGTGGCGAGAAGGGTGAGATAATGACTTGACTGATCTTTGATCTTTTATCTGTACTGTCTATGTAGTTTTTGCCTGCAGTTCGAGGCCTGTTGATCTTTTATCTCTGTTCTCTATTGTCTCTATGTTGGTTGGTGCACAATCGATTATCGCTGATCTTTGATCTCTGATATTAGGGATGTCTAAACGGGAAACGGCGAACCGTCTCTCTCATTCTCCATAACGGACAATCCGTTATGCGGTCGACCCATCTCATTTCGAACTCGGATTTCCGAATTTTTCAGAACCGCTCACTTCCGCGATCGGCAATTCCATCACTGGGGACTCATTGCACACTGCCATACCGACAAAGGCGACAGTGGTCCTTGCGAGTTAGTATTTAATTCTATTGTTATATTTACTTCCAGAAACAAGCTACAAAAATATTAAAAATTAATAAAAAAATACATGTATAAATTTTCAATTAAGAAGCGGATCTGCGGGCATCCACTGCCGCCGTCTCTTCGGATACATCGACGAACAAGGAGAAGAAAAAGAAGAGGGACATAAAAGAATCCATCCCGGATCTGGATGATCCTGATGAGAAGAAGAGAGAGAAGACGTGTGCGAGCGATGGTTTGTCCATTTTGTTAATTAATTATGTTAATTATACTAATTAAGAAACGAGCAAGAAGTGGAAGCAGTCGGACATGACAAGCACGAAGGAGAAGCTCGCACCCATGCCCGGCGGATCCACTGATGATGGTAAGAAAAAAAAAGAAAATTAATCGTTCAAAGTTGCCAAGAAACATCCTGCAAAAAACAATCATTTCACGAAGAAGCCTAAGCGACCCAAAATAAATAAATAAATTTACAGCGCTCAAGTCGCAGACGGGCGGGGACGGCGAGAGCCAAGTGTCCACCAAGAAGAATCAGGAGAGCGCCAAGGTGAGATGGTCATTATTTCGTGACCTGTCTCGATTTCAATCAAAAAATAAGGTATTATTCTGCAACAGAAGCTAAATTGGATCGCGCAGCACAGCTTAACTTTGTTAGATTACAGATATTTCTGACACGAGTAATTTTCTTTAATTGATGATCATTTGCAGCTGCTGCCCAAGAACAACCGCGCGACACCGCGCAAGTACTCCAAGTCGTCCACAAAGGGCAAGGAAGCAGCGAAGAAGAGCTCGAACAAGGAATTTCTCGTGGGTTGACTCTTCTCTTTTCGCATGCTCCCTCGCTTGTCTGACCACAGAAAGATGTGACGAGACTATGAAGTCAATAATATTTAATCCCAGTGAAAGATAAAGTGTTAAGAACGTGACGGACTCTGACGACGACGAGCCATCGAAGACGGGCTCGAAGAGGAAGGGAAATAAGAGAAAATGAGGACGAGAAGCAGAGCGACGACGCTGAACAACAGCACGTAGATCTTGTCGATAAACCACGGTAGCTCTGTGAAGATTTGCTGTTGTTGTTGTTATGACGTACGCACACAAAGAGGAACTGATAACACAAAACATGGGTTTTGCCTGCTTCTAGTAGAGAAGTGACGGTAGCTCTGTGAAGAATCCTCGTTTTTGTTCACACACAATACTATTAATCTTTCTCGTCTCTACTCATCTATGTAGATGAAATTTAACGGGAACGCGCTATAATGGGGCTTTGACAAACCTTGGTAGGACTATGAAGGTTAGTTCTTGTTCAAGCACTTGTAACCAACTGCACATAATGCCAAAAAGTCGAGCGACTAATCACTGATTCAGAAAAAAAATAGAAAAAATCAATATTTATCCTTGAAAAATTAGTGAAATGGAGATATGAGATTGGGTCGCTCGAGAATTTTGTGACCGTTTCTAATGTAATTCGGATGCTGAGCGTTGCTCGAGACGCATTCTCGATGAAGTTCCCTCGACAGAAGAAGATTTCATCTTGAAAACGAACGAGAGGGACACCACACCCTGCAATATATTTTTTTCTTGGAATAATTTGAAAATCCCCTGGAATTTCTTTGATTTTTGCAAAACCTATTTTCGTAAAGTAATCCCTCCTCATCTTTCTTATTCTTAACCTCATCAGAACTGTTGTTGGCGGTGCCAAAAAACGAAAAAATTCCTGAATAAAATGCTAAATACGAGACACCATCTCTTTACTTTACATACACTTTTCATCAAGCTTGTCATGAAAACAATCATCGTTACACATCGTTGCTACACATCGTTCAAGTGATATTTTGAACATTTTGGACTCTTTCGTCACCAGATGCAAAATATTCATCTTTACGTGTGTTGATGTGTGCTTGATCTTTGTACCTGTTGTACAGAATAGTGCCTTTCCCATTGAATAAATCTCTCAGACATATCGCATGATGAATAGTTCAACATTTGTTCAAATCTCACGCACTTGCACTGTCGGGACTGTCCACAATGAAAACGTGAGAAGGAGCGTGAGACGATCCATGTTGAAACCGCCCACCAGACCTGCAAGTGGGATGATACCAGTTCCTCAATTTTAATTTGCTTCATGCATCCAGCAGGAGTGATGCATAATAGAATTTTTCCTGACGAACCTACGAAGAAAATTCCAATGGGAACTGCGAGAACGATAAGAGGAAGAAGACCCTGAGAAAAACATTATCACAACAATCCCATAGTCAGTCAAGCGAACCTGAAGCAAAAGCGTCTTGAAAAATTGCTTCTGCATTTGTAGGGTTCTCTGAGATTTGAGCTGGACGTCGTATGCGTTGAGAACGCGATAGATCTAAATTTGTGTTAAAATTGACTAAAACTAAAGGAAAAGGTGTATTCACGTGAATTCACGATCTATTCGCGGAAATAAGCACTCGACTCACCCGCACGCAACAGAAAATGAATATCAAATAAGCGATGAGGTAGGTCGGAAGAATTCCGATTACAGCGAAGGGAATTACTGTTGTGTCCTGAATCTCTATCATTTTATCATGTCTGACACGAAATTCTTACACTCTTTTCCGTCATAAACAACTTGGCGCCATACGCCACAACGCCCTCATCTGGACTCAAATCGAAAACTTGTCGAGTGATAAGCGCAAAATCCTGACGGTATTCAGGAATAGCGAGGAATACAGTGTAGTATTGCTGAGGTATGCATGATAGAAAGTGCTCAATTATAACAACATCAAGGGAATGTCCGTAATGGAAGAACAATTCTGTAATTTGGAGCGTACCGATGACCAAGCAATCAACAGTAGACTAATAACGTAGGCTATCAATAACTTCATCCGATCGGTCACATTGGGTCTGCAATTCCATGAATTTATCGTGAATTCAATGTTTCACAATTTACTGGCACAGTGCTAGATACTGCAGGATACAGGGAGCTGGTGTGAGTTCCCACATTGCAAAGACGAAAAACATAAATACAATGAGAAATCCGTCACCGACTTTCTGAAATAAACAGTGATGCCTAAATATAGCTTTTAATCAGGGTACTTGCGGCAAAAGAGGAAGCAGACCAAAGAAAATTATCGAATAGTTTTGGTCATGGAAGACATGACACTGAAATTGATACAATTTACAAAATGTGTGGCCCAACAAATATGTATTTCAGTTAATTCTGACCAATGTAGTCACTCCCGACATCGCAGACATTCCAATTAGATGTATTGTGGAAACAACCATGGCAACTCGATAAACTGATTTCGTTCTCAACTTTCCTCTCAATAAAAGGATCAAAACCAGTGAATTCACGCAGACCCCGAATATTCCTTCAATTGAGGCATTGTGTAGAGCATCTAAGTCTAACGAACCTTCCAAGCCCACAATTACAATGCATAAAACCGGCCAGAAAGACATCTTTCAAGGAAAATATTGAAGAAACGATATCAATAAGCTAGCTGAAGAGATGGAAGGGCAGGGATCTCACGCGCTCAGTGCGATTTCTGTCTCTGAGAGAACTATTTTCGCATTTAATCCTTTAGCCGGGAGATGTGAAGGAATGTGACGTATCTCATTATGATGACACCTGAAGGATGTCTTTGCGGCAACACTACGTGTTGCTTAGCATTTAGTCGGTTTTCAATATATCTCGAAAAAATTGCACTCATATTCGGACTTACTACTTAGATGGAGAATAATGATACGACATATACGAAACTTATGATACGAAACAATTAAGATACACGGCACGTTGTGACCGCTCCGGAAAAGCACGCAACGCATGACCGCAACGCGTCGAAATTTCGCCGCGTTACTCGCTGACTCCGCCCCTTTTCACGTTCACCGATTTTCATCGAGCATTTAGTTCATTGCCCAGCAATTCTGTATTCGGTCAAAACTGATTACTATTGATTCTACAATGAGAACGAAATTTTTTTCCTCAAAGTAACTTCGAAAATTCTTTTTATTCTATTTTTCAAATCGTGAATAGTTAGAGGCAAAAATACACGTAAAGTGGTATAACTTATTTAATAAATTGAAAATGTTTAGTTAATTTTGCCGCATTAGCAACATTATCGAGAGAACTACGACACCTGCTATCGGAAAATTGAAATCAATCCCCAGGGAATTCGAAAAACTAAACCAAAGTCAAAACTTCAAACTTGGTATGTCGTGTACAACCTTGTAAAACTTTCACAGATCAGTTCAAACCAACGTAAATGGCTCACCAATGAACTCCCCAATGGTCATTCCACAATGTGTGCTAAATAAAAATGCTAAAATTCGTCCAGTTCTCCCGCGAAATTGAAACGAAAGGCGAATTCGTCGTTTTCGTGTTAAGTAACTTTGGCACTCCAAATTTGAATGAAACCACTCGCGCGTTGCGGTCTTTTTCCGGAGCACTCTGCTTCTTTCACAACGAGCCGTGGATAGCGGACAATACGATTAGTGGTTGCCGTCACTAGAAGCATCGTACATACATTGATGACCTACAGAGAGCTGTTTATTTGTTTTTCGATGGGAGGATGATGAATTGGATTGCATTGAGAATTTTATGTAAAAAAAGACAGTGAAACAGCATCGTTCAAATGTTTGTTAAATACTGATACCAGATGAGCAAAATATGGCATATATCTTGAATAACTATTCGAAAAGAATTTGGAAAATGCTTGCAAACCCATCGATTCCCAAATTCGAAGAGAAGATTTCAATAATAATATTAAAATGGAGCTTATCCAAAAAGCGATCTGGATATTGTATCCCACAACGAGGCGATCTTAGACTCTCTTTTAGGAGCACATATCATCCGTCTCTGCCTCCTCTCCGCTGTCTCTATCGCATCAATTTCATCATCGATTTTATCGAGTTTTGTGTTAACAGATACCACTAATAAGTAGACATCGTCGACGGCCTTCCAGAGGCGACGCTAAAAGAAATTTTTTTTAAAGATTTTTAAATGCAAATGTAAATAACTGTTTGAAAAGGACAAATGGTGTCTGGTTACTATTGATACGGAAGGACCATTCTAACTCGCGGTAATTTCTAAGATATTTCCAACCTTTTCAACTCCATCATCAACTCCTCTACACGCATCACGCACTGCATCGACCAGAGAATTGAACACATGCTTAGCATCTCTCGTCGCACTTCGCAGTTCATCTTCTTTGAGTAGAACCTTTGAGTAGAATTGTTCATGGAAAAAAATGCAACAACCTTCAACCCTACTCACGTTGCCAGCACCCACTAGCCTTTTCAGAAGATATGGCATACAAATGATATCACTAAAAGCAGCGAAAATGCATACCGGGTCAGTAGAAGGATCAGCAATCTCAAGAGCCATCCACTCCGCACGCGCTCTGCCGCCGGTTCTGAAAAATATATTTTTTTGTTCATTTCGAAACAATTCGATCGTAGATACCACCTAATAGAACAGGAAGGTCTATCAACAAGCACAAGAGATCCAGAAAACGCACTTTAGATGTTCCAGATAGCGAGTTCTTATTTCGACAAGGCTTTCGAGAAGATCGAGCGCCTCTTTGCCCTCAGCAAGAGCTTCCTTCGCGATTTGGGACTGGAATAAAATATTTCATCCAAATATGCTCTGAAGAATAGCTTACCAAGTTTCCCAAGGCTGTTGAGCCTTTCTGTGCGTAGGAGTCATCGGATAATGTCTGAATGGAATCGATGATTTTAGAAACATGATTATTGGAATTGCGCTCCATTCTTCTCCATTCTTGCGCTCACGACGGGCGGTCGACTCTCACCCCCGCTCTCTTCCATCTCCAGTTTGGAGAATCCTCGTCCGTCAGCTTGGGCAACCGGACGAGTATCGCCCATCTGGATCATCAAAAGGAGGACCCAGGACGGATTTTTATCGGCTCAAGTGATCAACGGTCAAGAAAGGCCCACTCAAGAAGGCTGCTTCGTGAGTTTACTCTTAACCACGCAAGTCAGGACTTCGGCGGCTGGATGATCTACTTCGTGGCTCAAGATCTATCGACTAAACGCGGCGGACCATCTACAACTGAAAGCTAAGAAGAAACCATCCCTTGACCCACAGTCACTAAGTTCGAAGATCCCAATCCCCTCCATAATGATGTTCCCCCCTGCAGGCAATATGCCTTGAATCAGGATAAATCTGTATCTGTATTATTGGAAATCACAAACCTCCTCAGCGTCATACCAGACATCGAACTCAACCACCATTGCACAGGAGAGACTGGAAGAAGAATAAATTAATTTAACTAGAAAAAACTTGGTAACGTCTTTCAACAGTGGCTGCTGAAGCTCCTCTGGCGCCGCTTTTATGCAACACAATCAGTTAATCAAATATTCGATAAATTTTGAAATTTCTTTACTTCTTCGTCACGTGTTGGTTGATGTGTGGGGACATTGTTTTTAGAAGGAAAAATACAAGTAAATTATTGTATTTGTAAAAAATATGCAGGCAAAAAAATACAGTACCCGCAAAATAAATGTGAAATAGCATCATGCAACAGTTTTATTTAAATAATTTTTACTCAACGATCAACAATCTAATTTAGAACTCGAGCAAAATCAATAAATAGTTTAAAATGTGATCTCTGTCTGCAATCTTCACACAATGGCCAATCATTTTTTAATCCCATCATTTCCCTATTCATATCCACTATTGCATCGGCGATGTTTCACAATCCGCCCTCGCCTCTCCTCATTTCGCCCTCCTTCGATGTCCGAGAGTGGTGAGTCCGCTCGCGGCTCCGATGCCGCCTCAACGATTCCCGCCGATGCCGAGTCCGACTTTGATGAATCCGCGGCCACAGATACAACCGTCGACCCTGCAGCCGGAGCACAGGTGGAGAGATCGGATGGTATGTTTGGGATACGATGGGGTGATCGATAACTGACTGATTACGATACTGACTGGTTATTGATATCGGACTGGTACTGTGGAATGATCGAGAGCTGACTGGGTATACTGTATGATGAAATTAAATCCGGTTACGGTACGGAAGTCTAATCACGAGCTAACTGGTATCTGAAGGACGTTGGAGATGGTTTATCCGATTTCAATCTAAAAAAAATTTTTGCAGAGGGAGTGAAGCGTCCGAAGAAATACATGCGCTTTCTGGTATGCTGATTTCCAAGAATAATTAAATTAAAAGAAACAATTGAGATTCTCGCGCTATCAACGCTGTGCATCACTCAGATTCTAGCGAATCAGAACTCGTACAATTTCTCTAAAATCTGTGTCGTGAAGGGAATAGATCGTAAGAACTTTTTATCCGAATTGGGTTGATAAATTCGCATCAACCGCTCAATGAACAAAACGAAACAAAATATATGGTTGTTGTTATTTTTTATTGTTTACATTTTCAGCGTCCGCAAACTACACTACGAATCAGATGAGCGTGATGAGATCAGCACCAGCTATTGGTACGGTCGCAAGCCTATCTACTGTATTCCCGGAATGATTGGGAGTCCGTTTGCATAAGAGTCGGACAAGGGCGGGCTCCGACAGTCTGTATGGTTGGGGGTACTCAATGATGATTGGAATATTCAGTTTGCTCGAAAAGTACTGTAAGCCTGAACGTCAAAGTGATTGCAATCTGATAGCCGTAGTATACGAAGTGATGCAGCAGTCAGCATCACTTCGTATACTAGCCAGGCTATTGTTTTGTTGGTCATGTGGACGAGCATTACATAATGAAGGGTGAATTTGAGCTACATGGTTATCTCAGTGATGTTTTTCATACTCTTACCGAAACCATCGCGCCTGAATGGGATGCTTGAGATTCGGCCACCATTCAGCAGGCACAATTCATAGACACTGAATGCATTTGTACCTTCAGGTTCATTCATCGCGCTACTTCCTATGGTGTACTTGCTGGAGAAATTGCCGAGAAAGATCATTCTGCTCGTGTGCGGTGGCATCACCACGGGTACGGTAGCCGATCAATCGACATCTGATTTGCGATATGATTCCAGTGGCCACCGGGCTCGTTCCTCTCGTGGAACCCATGGGATTCGGATGGTTTTTAGCGGCAAGAATCTTGCAGGTCATTTCGCATATCAATATATTAATTATTAACGGATATTATGTTTCTGAGAATTTAATATTATTTTTAGGGAGTCTCATTTTGTGCCACATTCCCTATTGCTGGCTTCGTAACAGCTCAATGGGCTTCACTGAAAGGTACTGTAGAGTATAAGGGTAATCGTCTGTTCTGTTCACACACTCTCTCACCGGTCGAAGAGGCCAGAGAGTGTGTGAAATGAAGAGACGGCGACCCGTATTTCAAACTCTAGTGCACTGTTCAGTCTACAGTATATTTCAATCGATCATATACAGTAGACATTCACTGACATTGAGCTTTTTCAGAGCACGGGATCTTTCTGGCTTTTCTCACTGGGTTTTCGCAGCTGTCACAGATGTACCTTTTTGCGATTGGAGGTACTGTGAAAGTTTTTTTTCTAATTTTAGGCTTTTATGAATGATACAGAGTCTTTTTCGCTCGCTAACACCTATCCTTCTCTGCATTCAATAACTCCCCGAAATTTATCCCTGGCCTGTAAATAAACTATATTAGATACATTACTCTAACGATTTCTAGGAATTGGATGTTCGGTTTTCACATGGCAGTCCGTCTACTACTTCATGGCCGTGTCGGGCGCACTTATCTTTGTCCTCTTCGGTTACTTCTACACGGTCAGACTCCGCCCACTTCTTGGCTCCGCCCACTACCATTAATCAATCTTCAGGATCGCCCTCACGAAAACAGTCGCGTATCGCCCGAGGAACTGGCGTGGATTCTCAAGGACAAAACTGACGTAGGGTCGTCGTTTCTTCTCTGACTGATATGCCGGCTAGTTCATACAAAAAAAAAGAATTTCTGACAAAACTAAATTGATCAATATGACGGCGACTTTGTGCGCTCACGAAACCAAACAATTGCAGAAGAATCCGGTGAAGGAACCAGTGCCGTACAAGAGCATGTTCAAGTCTAAGGTCATCTGGGCTGTCTGGACGTCGGCATTTGCTGATATTCTCGCCATTACGGTATATTCCGCAGTTTCACCAGGAATTCCTTCTTATTAATGCTCTCTTGATAACGGATCAAGAGATCGACATAGAATCGGGTCTTGTTACGAACGGACTCCTCCACACGAGTCTGTAGGGATTCAAGTTATAGAGCTTATGAGATACCACTTACAAGTCTTGGAAAGCATCGGACTAAATCATCCTTTCCTTTCCCTATCTTCGTACAATAATCAGCAATCTTCTTCCTCGTATCGGAACTTGGAGTCGTCACCGCCTTCTTCAACGAATCGCTCATTTGTAGCTTAAAAATAAAAATATAAAACTTTGACTAAACACATCAGAATTGGCCCTTGTTTGGATAGCCATGTAGAGATGTCTTTGATAAGTTTAAATTAGATTACTTACTACATAGACGTTATTCTTCGGACGAGAGGTTGCCAGGTCCAGACTGACCACATGTCGCTCGACGTCACCGAGGGAAGGACGTCCATTTCGACGAACATTTTGCGTATTCCAGACAGCCAATCAGTCTTCGGAGATACTATCTTACTGCAAACATTGACCACCTGCAAATAATATAAATTTAACTGGGTGAGGACATCAATTCTAACCTTTACATAATTCACATTTAGACGCCTCTCAACGTTTTCGACCCGTACTTGCACTTCATCCACGGATCTCCTTAGGTCGGCGGTTTCGCTACGAATTAGCGAGAGCAATTCGCCTCGAGCAACTGAAAGAGTGATTTTTTCCCCCGGAAACACTTCTACAAACCTTTATCGTCTCCTCCATCGAAATCCACGTCTGAAGGCATCTATTCGGCAATGCAAGGACTTTCGAAAATAAAACAGCCGAGGACAGGGCGGAGACTCAAATCCAGATGATGATTTCCTACTTTTACTAACTCTGCACTTCGATTCGAAAACTACAGTAGTCTCATTACACTATTTACCATTTGCTGGGTCAACTTTAATTTCCATGTTTTAAACTTTAAATTACTCTTTAATATTTACAATATATATTGTAAGAAAAACATAAATTAAAATAATATATATATATGAAATAATGTTTTATTGAAATAATACTTTATTGAAAAGCATAAATAATAAAGCAAAACTTCCCACAGCACTCCACTTTACATGATATACAAGCCGCTTCTTTAACAATTCCCATCAACACTACGTGAGAGAACTTGGTGTCACATTTACACAATATAACTGTACTCCCTACATATTCACATCAAGGGACAATAGGTTCCGACACCTTTTTCTTTTGCATCATAATGCTGAATTCTATATGCGCATAGGCTTTTCTTGCCTTTCGAAAAATAATCCCAATTTACTAATTAACTTTCCTTTTCCTCCCACTTTCTAATCTTATTATACCCTCACAATATTTGTAATACCCATCGTAATCGAACAGATTCAACTGGCTTTGAAACACAAAGATCACATCTTAATTACCTATCTTGTAATTCCAGACTACAGTGATCGTCGTCTCTTCTGATCCATAGATCGGCGGAGAGGAGATGGCGGAGTAGTCGAGCCAGAAACATGTGGTTCTCCCACCATAGAGGGGTCACGCCACGGTGGCAGTCCCACCGAATGTCCGTCGATCGAAATCATAGTAAGGGATGGGCATCCCCTCTTAGTAGCCCGCTAAAAACACAGAAAACGCGTACAAAACATCATCAAACTCCAAATACTTTGGAAGGGAGTACGGTAGAAATATCGTTTCTCTTGGAAATCACACCTCACACACAGGTCGTTCTTGTGGTAATAAGCGGTGCCGAATTTGTCCAAAAACTAATTTTAAAATTGGAGTCACTAGTAATATTACTGAAGACATTTTCCTTACTAATAAAGAAGCTGAAGATCATTGTATGACAAAGAATGTGGTTTATCTAATCACATGTACCGCGTGTTCCATGCAGTATGTTGGTGAAACTACACAAAATTTAAAAACCAGGATCTCACAACACAGCTATTCATTCGAGAGTAAACATTTGAATACTTTTCTCAGTCAACATTTTAAAGAACCTCTGCATGATAGATACTCTTTCACTGTGGACATACTCGACCACGGGAAAGATAAAACAGAGCTACTACAGAAGGAACTTCTGTGGATTAGAGCATTAAACACAGCATATCCATTTGGTTTGAATGATTCTATTAAAAACTTTGGTTATATTTCTGAAGGAATAAATCCTCTCGAAAAATCATCTCATCCATACCAGACTTTACCGATTTCTAATCTTCCACGAAATAGCAGAGGAAAACGAAAACGAACACGAAGAAAACCAGCATACAAATGCACTGAAACAGCTCAGGATATTGTAAAAGAAATTGAGATACGAGATACGCGTGAATTGTTCATATATGGTAGATCACTCAAACATCACGACCTTCGAAAGCTGGAATTTTTTACCGCTTCAACAGATTTCAACACCTTACATCACGAGCTAAAATATAAGATATTTTCAATTATTTGTCCTCACTATTGGGAAAGACAATACAGAGTGATGACCAACCTAAAGCTATTTTAAAACTACAATACTTCGGAAAGTTCATGGAAAGATTGAAGCTCACGAAACTTTTCAACTCTAAACGAATACGTGACATCTTTAAAGAAATCACCGGAGATGAGAAGAAAATACCACGCGTGCAAATCACTTATTCTCTAAACAATTCCACCTCACAGTTTTTATGCAATTATGGAAAATTCCTAAGAAACTTGAACCCCAAAGAGATTGAAACAATCCTGAGTTCCTCATGTAACTGTTACAAATATTTGAACTTTGTGGATCCACACTATAAACATGTCTGCTCAGGTAACATAAATATAATTGATGATCCCGATCTAAGAAATATCTTCGAAAAGGGAACCAAGTTCAGAGTTAGATCGTTCACCGATCGAAAAACAATAATAGATGCTGTATGTCAAAATGTCAAAATTTGTTTGCTAATCTCATACGAAAACATAAACCAGCAAAAACTAAAATAAAAGGCAGTCATGAAGCATTCACAAGAATAATATCAGAGACTATAAATAACAAATTACGACTGCACCAGCATGACTACGTCCAAATAAAATCCCTTACAAAAAAGGTATCAGAATTACACAGAGATTTCGTGGTCACCATGGTTGACAAAGCATCAGGAAACTACGCAATTACTTGTAAAAAACTGTATCTTCAATTTATGGAAAAAGAACTCAATACACAGAGTAATGATGGAAAAACCTACGAGATCAAAGATCAACTTGATTCAGTCAGCATCAAACTAAATCATGAGAAGTTCACACGCAGTTTCGGTATTGCTGTGCAAACAGAAGGAAATCTACCTAAAATATACGGAATTCCCAAAATGCACAAGAATCCAATAAAATTCAGATTCATTACTGGAGCTCATGACAGCACCCTAAAACCACTTTCTATTGAATTGCAAAAAATTCTCAGATTTTTACATGGTCACTTCAGAAGGTATTGTTACAGTATTACCGGACATGATAAAATTAATCGATTCTTCTCAATACAAAATACATTCCGAGTGGTTCAACAACTAAATACAGTTCAGAGCAGGCGTTCTGAAATTTTCTGTGCTGATTTCTCCTCACTGTTTACAAACCTTCCCCATAATATAATGAAATGAAAGAAAAACTATACTATCTCATCGATTTAATGTTCAAAAACGCTGGTTCTGAATACATTGTGGTTCAAGGAACCAATGTCAGATATGATCGGAACAACTCGAGTACCAGTGGCAGATCATATCACAAAAACGATCTCAAAGGAATTATTGAATTTATTCTACGCAACTCTTTTGCCTATTACGGTGGAAATCTATATCAACAACAAAAAGGAATTCCTCAGGACAACAACGCATCACCCCAAATAGCAGATCTCACTCTTGCTGTTATGGAATACCAATATATTCGCAATAACATCCAAAGTGGACATCCTCTATCTTTTTCTCTTAACCGAACGTTTAGATATATTGATGATCTCTTCCACATTTCAGACAAAAAAGACGAATTCGTAAGAATTACAACTGATATGTATCACCATTCACTCACTCTGGAACAGACTAATACAGACCCAAAAGAGTCAGCATTCCTTGACATGTCTATTAAAGTAACCATCACTGGTGCGGTTCAAACCTCACTATACAATAAGACCGATGACTACTCATTCTCAGTAGTTAGATACCCTCATTACGAATCGAATATTCCAATTAGTATGGGTCTAAACACGCTACATGGAGAAATAATTCGCATTTTCCGAAACTGTTCTCTATTCGAACACTTTTTGGAGAGAACTCGTCAACTTGCACGTTATTTCCTGCAAATTCAATACCCAAAGGAAATCTTGTGCTCTAGACTGTATTCAACGTTAAACAAAACTCCTGCGATATCACTGAAATACGCAGTCCGTAATAATGATATATGCATACATATTATCGAAAAACTGTGATATTTCCCCATTAATTCACTATTTGAAGCATCTGTCCTTCCTTCCACATCTTCCCTTCTCCCGGCAGAGGGTAGATCGTTGATCTCTTGACACTCCGATCTCTTCTCTCCCAGTCTATTGATCACTTCCATTCCTTTCCCCCTTCCCCCCCCCCCCCCCCCACCCCCGACAGCAATCACTCAGACTAATGATCGGATGTGTCTTCTCTCTTCGTCAAAATTGGTCTATTTCACACCCACCATTTAGCCTATAATGATATAAAAACTTGTTGTCCCGTTAGTTCATTGGCGCTATACATTGTCTCGTTTCCGCGTTAGTTGTTTGTTGTTTGCTTTCATCTTCTTCTTTCCCTATATCTCTTGTTTCCCTACTTGCGAGGGGCGTCGTACTGACGAGGTCCACCCTTCGTAAGGCGGTTGGGTGTCTACGACCCAATGGACTGAAACATCCAGCCGCATTTTCTTTAGGAAGTCTTCAAAATTAGTTTCTTCCTAGCAGTTTCTCTATTCTTTCGTCTCTTAAACCATATTTCTTTTTAATTTATGTTTCACGCGGTTTTTAATGTGTGAATACATGACCTAAACAACTCGAGAAAATATTACATTTCAGTTCCTCCACATGTACGTGCCGCAGTACTTCAAAGACTATCTGAAGTTCGACATCCTCAAAGTTGGTAAGTTTATTAATTTAAAAAAAAAAAGTTATTTAAGTGAATAATTGCAGGATGTTACGGCGCGATTCCAATGATTGTGCAGTGGTTGTGCAAGATCTTCTCGGGCTGGTCCAGCGACAAAATCAAGTATATTTTTTTCTATTAAACCAATTTTTTTGAGAGACCTTTTTTTCATTCTACGCGTAGCTTTGCACTTAATGTCAAACCTCATGCGAGACAATTGGAAGATGCTGATAATTTATTGATTCAGAAGCATATCCGAAAACATGAAGCTGAAGATCTACAACTCTATCGCTCTTGGCGGCTCGGGAGTCTTCTTCATGATTCTATCCTTCGTACCGGCCAGCTCGCAATGGGGCTGCTTCGTTGTATTGGTGAGCATTTGGAAATGGTACCCCTCATTTCGCGTGCTTTCACGCCCTTTGAGAGTATGTTATAGGAATAGACCATTTCTTGCCAAGACATTCGTAATATTGACTAGCAGAAAAAAAACAAATTGACTAGTAGAACTGCCGATAGAATAGTTGCATGGGCAATGCCTACCGAACACGAACTATTCCAAAATGCACGAGACCACTATCATTGAGCAATGTCGAATAGTTAGGGGCCACAACGTAGATAGCAGAATTCGAGCAATGCGGTCACAAATGTTTTAAAACTACTCCTATGGGTCCCAACAACGTCATACTTTTGGCCGTTTGTCGATATTTTGTCTTTGAGGCGCGCTAGAGCCCGAGAAGTACGCGCGCAACCCTCTGGGAGAGAGGAGGGAAAGGCGAGACGAGAGGGAAAGGGGCGGAGCCTAATTAGCGTGTGTCTCTCTCCCTCCCCCCTCCCTCTCGCATGCCTCTCCCCGCCCAAAAGTCACAAGCCGGGGAAGCGATTTGGTTTAGAACGAAAATTGTGACTTTACTTTCTCGCTATTGCGCGAAATCGTGTCCACACAAAGTGGGCGGAGCTTGTGGGCCCTACGAATAATACTTTTTAGTGTTTCACTCAAGGCCTGATCGGCTTCAACTCGGCAGGTTTCAACAAATGTGGCACGCTGCACGCACGACAGCACTCTCACTTCGTTATGATCATGGTGGGCAATTGATCTTTGATCTTTAACCTCTTCTCAATTTGTCTTTGATCTCTTTTCCAGAAAGTGGCCATCCAAGCCCTCTGCATTCTCATCGAGCCGCAGATCACCGGTCACATCCTCACGGACAACACGTGCGATTTTCTCTTTTTTTTCATTTTTAATTAGTCTCGAGAAAAGTGCGAACGTGAACCAAAAACAATGAAAACATCGACAATTACTGTTAGAAGTATGAGTTAATCAGAAACTCCTCAGAGTTCGATTAGATATATTTTAGAAAGTGAAAGATCAAAGATCAACTTCAATAATGTGCAATTTCAGTCCGTTCCAATGGGGCGCCGTCCTCTGGCTGCACGCCATCCTACTCATTGCCGCCACAGTTCTCTTCCTTTTCTGGGCTAGGGCCGAGTGAGTTTGACTACTTTCATATCAAGCCCCGCCCCCTCGATTCCCCTAGACTAATCTACTACTGTCTAGCAGATGCCCCTTAGGCTTCATCGCCCAGAAGTAACGAGAACTTGTCGATTACTAGGCTCGGATCTCCAAAAAAAATAAGGTCACAGATCAAGGATCACTTCTCTCCTTCAGGGCCGCCCCATACGCTCTGGCCCCCTAAAAGACCAAAGATCAAAGATCACTTGCCCCTATCAGGGCCGCCCCGTGGACGGAGCCGATCGAGACGGAACCGGTGAGCGACGAACTGGAGAAGGTCGAGGTCGTTGAAGTCGTCGAGAGCAAGGACGACAGTCTGGCGGAGATCCCCGGTGAGATTCAATTCAATGTTTATTCCGTTACGGTGATAGAATCATGCGATAATCGACGTAATGGGTGAGCATAGAAACGGAGGCCCGTCGATGTGGTCGAATCGGTGGGGGGGGGGGGGTGGAGAGATTAATGTATTCTGTAAGGTATACTAGTCTAAATTAGTCTGCAAGATTATGTTCACTGTGAGCAGGGATTATGTGAGAAAAGATGAGCCAATGAAAGTTTGATGGAAATGGAAAGTCTAAAATGAGACATGAAAACCCCTGTTTTGCTGCTGCAGTATATGTACAAATCTCGCGAGAGAAAAAATAAATAGATATGTAAATTAATCGAGGTGTAATTTCAGACTCGACAGCGCCAACCGAGCGCACAATGCAGGAGACGACTCCTCCCTAATTCATGTCTTATGCCAGCAATACAAGACTCATTCAATTGTACGAGGCAACCTTTTATCAAAGAACATGCTCAGAACGTGACCTTTTTGAGATAAAGAACTTTGGTACAACTAAATATTTCGCTCATCACATAAAAATGAAATTTTTTAAATGAGTATGCATAGCTCCAAAAGTAGTAAAGCTTTTAGTGAGTCCGACATTTGTGAAAATTCATCCGAGTTCTGAAATTATTGCATCCGAATCAAAAATTTAAGAATGAGCAACAAAAACTAACCACTATCGCCTTGATATGTCAAGAGTCTTGAGAGGCTTGAAGCAGTGTTTCTTAAATTTTAGAGATTGTTTGATCATACATACAAATAATTTGAACCCACTGCATAATGAATTAGTACCTTGAGCATTTCGAGGAGAAACCGATCCGAGAGTAAAAGTTTCTCCACTTTCTGGGTCGCAATGAGATACTGTTCAAATTTATGAATCGCATGCTATAAATTAATTTGATTTATGCTCCATAATTTAAATATTTTAAAAGCCATTAAAATGTGATTTTATGTACTTCGACTTGGAATCGATCAGCTAGTGCTAACACCGATATGTACGAATGGGCTGAAATCAATTGCTAATATTTCAAAACAATATCATTTACCATTAATAGGACGATGCGAGGGAAAGATCACGTGAAGAAATTCTGTGAAATCATGGAAATTGATTTGAATACACTATGAATGCAGTAGATAACAATTTTTTTTGATTTATGCACAATATATTTATATGTATATAAATATTGAAGAACATCATCTATACTTATACACTTCTTTCAAATTATCGGAGAAATTTTAATTTATGAGCTCGAAAGCTTTATTGAGTAATGCAGCTTTCATCGAGGCAGGTAACTGGGCGAACTCTTCCTCTGCCTGCAATAAATAATTTTCAAGACTGAATGCGTTACAAAAATCACCTTCATTTTCTTCATTTCAGCGAGCGTGTTGAGTGAATTGAAACAGTGCTCCTCAAATGCGTTCGTTAAAACATAAATCACCGAATAACAGCTAGGCATGATACCCTAACTAAAGAGCTAAAATAACCTTGAGCGATTCCAACATAGACTGTTCAGCGATCAACAATTTTTCCGCATTTCTCAATTTCAATGTCTTTATCAGGTATTGTTCAGCCAAATCAACGGCTTTCTGAAAAAAATTCAAAGTACTTCAGACAATACACTCTAACCTCAATTTTGAACCAAACGGCGAGAGACAGCACTGACTTATATGTATGGGCTGAAATTACATCCATTATGAATTCTATTTCACTGCATTACCATTGATTGGTTTCTCTGGAGGAAAAATTGTACGGAGAAGCATTTCTAGAGCCCGACTTCACAAGTTTCACAGAGAAGCACACTAGAGAAGTTCACTTGAATCAACACTATTTCTGTTCACAACGACAAGCTTAGAATCGTGCTCAACACTCCAGTGATCGTATATACAATCATCGTTGCATTTCAAGAAAAGCGAAAAGTATTCGAAGCCATTTGTTGAGCGCTTGCAAGTCATAATATTCCTGCAATTTCCAGGGGAAAAAATCATCAAAAATCCGTGATAAGCTTTTGCACAAGAGGTTCGCCACTAAATAAATCATAGTAGTATTAAGAAAACCTTACCATGGCAAGTCCAAGTATGTGAATGTCGGTGACCAGCGATTGGTTGTGGTTAGACTACTAGTCTCATCCATTTCCCAGGAAATCACGAATTCGAACATTTCTGAATAAATCGAGAAATAGTTTGCGATAAAATCGCATCTAAAGTAGATAATAAGAAAAAATACATTTTAAAAAATGTAATCGAAAGCAAGATGCGCCTCAAAATGGCGTCTATGTAAAAATTTTAAGGAGATTTACCAAAGGGTAGCTTACATCTAATGCTAATTTCCAAAATATATTGTCACTTCCACGAAGCACATGACTATCGCCAATATCCAGAGGGGCAACACTATTCTAAGCACACTTGTGAAGATTTTTTAACATAGAATTAACCTAATCAGTTATTGAAAATATGGAAACCATCAATATTCTTTTTTTTCAATACTATCGAACACAATAAAAAAATGGATAGATAGATAGATAGATTTATACACGTTTTTACAAGTGGATAATATATTTCTCAAAAGTCAATGAAAATCTCAACAAAAAAAACACAAAAACACTTTTATATTATCCACAGATTTTACAATTCTAGTCCATTCTGTGGTGACATCGAATCTTGTTAATCCGCTGATTCGTCGTAGCATCAGTTGCACACTCCGACAGGGAGCTACTGATCAATATTTTGTGGTAGAGATCTCACTAGAAAATAGAAAACTCTACTTTGTGATCAAAGGATGATCTCTTGTTTACTCTCGCGTGATCCGATGCAATTTCCCTCTCAAACTCTCGATCTATCGTCTCTCTCCAACTGAATCGGTGCTCGGTAGAGCACGCAATATCCGTCATCGTTCTACCTTTCACACGCACTTTCAGAGTAACGAAAACGCTCAATTAATTATGCTGGAGGTTTTCGAGACATGCCACTCACAACACCTGCCATTCCCTCTGTGATCTCTGCTACTTTTTCTCTTGATTGCTCTCTAGCGAGGGATGAATCATCCTGCTCTTCTCTTTCACTGTTAGAGAAAAAGAACTCAGAGAGCATTCGTACGTGAAGTAAACACGTTATCGGACTTTGGCCTTAGCTTATGTGTTTGTTTAGGTTCGCTGCTATCACCATTTCTCCTTTCTTTCACGTGCTTCTCCTCTAGATCTCTGACTGGGAGCAATCGTTCCCTAGACGCGCCGAAACGCGTAGCGAGTATGCATTACGCCCGTTTGCCCGGCCCTTTGCTACTTCCTTCTATCTGTGCGCTATACATTTCTCATTCGTTAGGCATTACTTGCAATGTTCTTTGAAGTGCCTCCCATGTTTTCTAATATGATTCATACTGAAGAGTGTACCATAGCGAATGCGGATTGAAATCACATTGAGAATTTACAAGGTATGAGTCTGCACGACAAATTGGACGGGATACTCCATACGCAGGTTACGTGGGGAGATTTCGAAAAGCATCTCAGGTTGGATTTCAGCATTGCTTTCAATAAAATAAACGAATTAGTCTCTTCCTTTCACGTGAAGAGACATTATATCGGTCTTCAGATCGGCGCTCAAAACCGAAGCGAAATTTGGAAGTGGGAAGAACGTGATCGACATCGGCGAAGGAAATGTATGCTTCAGTAAAGAAAGAAATATGCGAATCAAAAAATGGGTTTCGCTCGATTAAATGTTTAACGTTTTCAACAAAAAAATCAGGGATTTGCGTCCCGATGCGGACTCATCTCTTGCAATTGGATAGGCGCTGAGGAAGGGGAGAACCTGCCCGAGAGTGTGGTCATCAAGGTAAACCTATTCTTTATTTTCTTTAATTATTTATATCTCCCTCGCAATCTTCTATCATTTATTCGAAGACGTAATCGGTTGTCTCGCAGATTTTGAAACGGAGATGTCGAAAATCATGCGAAAAACATGGAATCGCAGATTCCATCCGCCCTACCCTTCCGTTTGCTCAATGATTCGATGCCCGAGGGACATCGCATGCTCGAGGGCGACGCATCGATGTGGGAGGCGATGGAGGGCAAGCTCAGAGAGGTGAGTCGCGCACGGAACGTGACTTTCCACAGTTGTAGTGAGAAATAGTCCAAGTTAGCAAAAACAATCGCGCACGAAACGCGTGATATCTTGCTTCAATGGGAATAATGCAAGGACATTAGAAAACAAGAGCGCGACAGGTGCACAACATCGAGGTCGCGACGTACGAGTACTTCGAGGAGTTCGAGGGACTATCTATGCCCAAGAAGTACTACGGAGTCATGTTCACACCTGAGGTGAGGATACCGAAAAGAGGAGTTTGGGGAATCTGTCCAATAAAATAGGGATAAGTAATGCTAGAAACATATGCTGCTTGGTTGGATAGTTCAAGACGATTTCAGGACAAGCTATGTGGACAGATCTGTCTCGAGTACATGCGCAACTCGCGCATTATGAATCTCCATGAGGAACACACCGTGAAGCAAGTAAAACAGGTACATGCTGAATAAAATTTCGATTGCAGGAGAAAATTTAGTAACTAATTGCATTTCACAAGAGCTACAAAGCCGAGTTATTCTAAAATTTTAATAATTTTTATCATGTCAGCAAATAATTCAAAATTCATTTGAGATCGCTCGAGCCCTTGGTCGTATACAGGCGTGCTCTTTGAAGAAGGAAGTGACTGCGCCCGAGCTGCTTCTCGATTTTTTTAGCGACTATGCGAAGCAGGTACCTATGGAGGTGAGCGATTATTTGTTACAATTAGGGGTACGTGATCGTTTTCCATTCCTGAGAGAAAAACATCGAGAGAGCAACGAGATGGGAATAAGACAGAGAGCGGAAGCGATGTTGGAAAAAACTCCTTATATTACCGAGGCGATAAACATAACAATGATAATATGATAAACTCATTACTAATTACTAAATTCCAGGCCTACTACGGCATGTTCAAGGGCATTCTTGCCATAGACAGTAGTGAGCGAACGACGACGCTGATGGAGAAACTGGATGTGGTGAGCGATATTTTCCATTTCATATTTCACGGTTGTCAGGAGAAAACTGAATAAGAAATGTTAGAATAGAAATAAACAGGAATAAAAATAACATAAACAAATTATCAGATCCTTCCCGAATACTACGCGACCACGCTTGCAGTGACCATCCACAAACAGATGGGAATCACGCCCGTGCTAGTCAATGGAGGTAACGTAGTTATGGTTTGAATGAGTTTCAATGATGACATACTTGCTTCAAAACGTAACCTACACTGATTTCGATCCATCTGTAGATGCATGAAAACCCGAATTTCGTTAAAAAACGAAAAATGGTCAGACCTACGCACGGAGAACGTACTCATCGACAAGGATAGCGGAGATCTGTTGGCATTAATCGATTGGCAGGTATCGTATAATCCTTATCAGAAATAATTGACTATTACTTGAACATGGAGCTGTCATAAGAAACTGATCATAATGCATGAGGAAACGGCCACAATATCCCTTGAACCACAACATGAACCACAAATCTGAAAATGAACAAATAATTGTCAGTGTACTCATCTCGGCGTCGGCATAGAGGATCTTCTGAGGATTATGCTATTCGCACTACCTGCAAAGCATAGGTATATCTTACGGTCGGGGTCTTCAAAATTGTTTGCGCTCTCACTAGGCATATTACTCTTCTGTATTATGTCTCAGGGTTGGTGACTGTAACATTGTATATGCTTCATAAGACATATTACAGTTCCGCGTTATGTCCTAGGGTTTGGGTAGGCGAAATTGTAAGAGCTTTCATAAGAAATTTTACTCATCTAAATTATGTCCTAAGGTTGGGTCCGCAAAACTGTATCTGCTTTCATAATGCTTATTTATCTACTGCATTTTGTACTAAGGTTAGAGGGGGTATGCGAAAATATAAAAAAAAGGTACTACAGACGCGATTCCGACGCAATGCTCGTCGAGGAAATGTACAATAGTCTCGAGGAGAACCTGGATGGTGCCGAGCCGCCCTACTCACTGGATACGGTAATTTAAACAAAATTGGATATAATTTAAATGCATGGATTTGTTACTTGTATGCCAAAAAAATCAATTACTCAACAAATACCAGTCAGCATAAGCACTGAAGAAGAGTTAGTGAAACCTATACCGCCCAATTTTAAAAATGTTCATTTTTTCAGCTCCGTTCCATCTTCGACATTCTCTTTCCCCATTGCGCCCTCTACTTCGCTATTGGATCCATTCTGCTCATGACTGTAATCTATACCATTCCTTCTCGTCATTGGAAACCTATTCCGCAAATTCACAGACTAGAGTGACGGTGATGTGGGTAATCTAGATGGTTCGATCTGAAGTGTAATCTTATGTAATTGTAATCTCCATTTAATCTGAAAAGACATTTTTTGTGCAGAATAACGCCAATGATTCCTCGTTGTCCATGGAAGAGAAGGAGAAGAGGAAGGCGGTTGAACTGGATAAGGTTAGAATTATTTGAAATAAAATTAATTTTGAAAAAAAGGAAAACAAAAAATAAAAAAAATAAATACAGGTACTCGCTGCATTCGAGGACGTTCTTGTGTACCACGAAAAGAACAAGGACAACGTTAAGGACTTGAAGTTCAGAAATGATTAAGTATCTCATCAAATTGTATGAGTTTATGCTGCGAATATGTTCCAAATAAATTATATTCACTCATGCGCTGAAGTAATGGCGATTTTTTCGTTGGGAAACTTTCCCATATAAATTTTAAAGTTATTGAATTTTAAAGCGAACAACTCTTTGGTTTTCTAGTGGAGGCTGAAAAGGTGGTTCGATAAAGTCCAGATCTTCGCAGTCATCGAAGTTTATTGTGTACTATCTTTGTTTAATTGCGAAGAAGCTCACAAGAAAACTATCAACTTTGAACCTTTTCTCATGATGATAACATCGCGTCACTGATTAGGCCTATACTAGATACTGAGGCTCGGATGATGAAAATATGGCAATATGTTGCAGAATCATCTTTCTCGGCCGAATTAAAGGAAAATATCTACCTGATTAGAATTGATTGTCAATCAAAGATACTTGGACGAATGGACTAATTTTGTTCATCATTCAGTGTGAACACAAAAAAACCAAGTGTGCATTAAGTTAAACTTTTGAAACGAGAACATTCGCAATAGGAGTGATGCGGAACTTATTCAGAATTGTGTCCAAACTCATGAAACCCCGCATATCATCACGATAAACCCGATGGCTGATGCAAACTCAACGCACAGAAGTGACCGACGTAGTGGGCGTAATCGAAGTTCGAAGGTCGTCTCAGATAAGTATGGTCGGTCGACCTCGATCAAGAAATTGAACCGAATAAAATGAACATCCCACCCTCTCGAATAGATTCTTGCACATAAAAGGCAACGATCAGGCGATCCCACGAGAAGGAATGGCTCTCCCCCACAAGGCAATATCTGTCGTCATTTCAGCTACTGCTATCCTTCAACACGCCGCGCAATCATCCAGCCACTACCTCTCACCTGTTAGAAACACAAGCATTGCGTGCGTGATGGTGAGATTCGATCGTACAGGGGCGTCTCTCCATTTCACACGGTCTCTCAGGCAATATTATCAGTACAGTTGCCTCTCGCGCACAAAAGTTTTCAGTCTTATCTCCGTGAGCTGTAGTGTGCCGACGTGTATAAAGGGGAGGGCGGGGTGGGAATTAGTCTCGATGGCGGCTCCGGTTGCTTGTTACTTTTCGCTTTCGTGATCCTTTGAGTCACCGCACATTTTGATCAGATGATAGCTGCATTACAACGATGAATTACATGTTCGCTCACGGAAGTGTGCGATCACATAACGATTGACAGTTTTCAGCACCAATAATGACCAACAATAACATTGAAAACCTTCCCGCGGATGCTATTCTTGAGACGCCCGTGACCTGGGGAGAATTCGAGGAACATCTCAGGTGGGTGATGTGGCTTTCTTCGCTCTTGCTCCTCAATACAGTAGCCTAGGTACGATAGGTTCTGAATCCACACCCCTTGTAGATCGGCGCTCAAAACCGAGGCCAAATTCGGCGCCGACAAGGCCGTTATGGACATCGGAGACGGAACTGTAAGTTAAATAATTAATCAATAAAAACAATTTAAATATTAATAAATTCAGGGCTTCTCGTCCCGCTGCGCACTGATCACTTGCAATTGGATCGGAGCAGACAAGGATGAGAAACTGCCCAAGAAAGTCATCCTCAAGGTCTGCTGTCTGAAATTAAATTTCATATTTTTTCCATCATTTTTATTTTTTTTCCACGAAACCTTCTCCGACTAACATTATTTGAGAGAGCCAAGGTCTTTCATTAACACTTGAAACTCATTTACGCTGAAATGATCACAGCTGATTTTCCTGCGAAAAATACTGATAAAAAGTGAGATGTTTTCCCTGCAGATTCCTTCCATTGTCCCGATGCGTCGCGTGAACGAAGCGTTACCTAAGGAGGAGCGCATGTTTGACTCGGAGGAGGCATGGGCGCACCTCGAGCGACAGCTCATTGATGTAAGTGACGTATCCTTCACAAAAATCGACGAGATCTCAAACAACAATCGCGCACGGAAAGTGTGGACCTTATCACCTAGTGAAGAACTGACTGAACCTGAAAATAAAAGTGTACGGCAGGTACACAACATCGAGATCGAAACATACAACTTCTTCGCCGAGTTCAATCATCTACAGATGCCGAAGATGTACTATGGATACAGATACGAGAAAGATGTAAGCGACAATATTTATTTCAATTTGACCTAAAATAAATTTCAGGCCAAGATCAACGGACAGATCTGTATGGAATTTGTGGAGAACACTGCTATGATGAACTTCACTGAGGCGCACTCACTCAAGCAGCTCAAGCAGGTAGGAGTTTGAAGGTTGCAAAATTGATCTTCTCTGAAATTTTGGCTTTTGTAATTTTAGTGTTTATTCCTTTTTGGCACTACGCGGATCATAGAACCTCCCGATCGTTTTGATGCTTGGATAAGCGGGCCAAAGTCGCGAAGATAACACACAACACAACACTCGTTAGATCATAGACTTGAGAAGATTCTAGTCTCGGAGGTGTCAAAAGATAAGCTGAGACGGAAACGAACCGGATCATGTGAACAACTGATCAAGGAACTGATCACGATCGAAATAAACATGATCATGAATAGACCGGTTATGTCACTTATTTAAAAACGACATTATTTAAAATTCCAGTAATTCCAGTAATTCCAGGTCGCTAAAGCCCTCGGCAAGATGCACGCGTGCTCGATCAACAAAGATGCTACTAGCCCCGATTTTTCCAAGGATATCTACGGAGAGTTCGCTTCGACAATGCCGAAGGAGGTACAAAAAAACGTTTAATTACATTGCTGTTGAGCTTCCGATAGAGATGCGAGGAAAAGTGCTAAATAATTTTTTTAGGTGTATTGCTCTGCATTCAAGCCGCTCGTCCAGTTCGATTCCTCACCCCGTACGGTGAAAGCCATCGAAGATATCGAGAAGATCCTACCTGACTACTATGGATCCAATCTGCCCTCAACCATTCACAAGCAGCTCAAGTACCGACCCGTACTGGTTAATGGAGGTGGGTATCGTTGTGAACGGAAATTGTGAATAAGTCGAATTGTATATTGGACTATTATAAATAATAATAACAATCCATTAATTATTCAGACATGCGCACGGAAAACATCTTGGTCGACCAGAAAACCGGAGATCTCGCAGCTCTTATTGACTGGCAGGTGAGATCAATTAAATTTGTGAATGAGTTTCAATGATTTCTCATTTCTTCTGAAATGTGTTTTCTGGTAATTTCGTCTACGAGAAAATACAGATCGAATTAAATTGTAAATACTTAAACACAAACAATGATCATCACATTTCAGTGCACGCATCACGGAGTAAGTGTCGAGGATCTGCTCAGAATCACACTATTCGGCCAGCCAGCACAAGAACGGTCAGCATTCATTACTTCGTTTCCTTAGTTTCCCCATTTCATATTATTTCTTTTCCGAGCAATGTAAAATGAACTATTTCATGAATTAATGCTACGAACAGGCTCAAATCGTAGTCACATTGGCCGCACTATCGGAATCTTTGATATAGATAGACTTTGTTCTAACATTCTTCTTCTGTCCTACCCAAAAGATCAAATCATTGAAAAAAAGATGAAAATATTAGCATTGCAGACGCGATTCGAAGGACGAGCTAATCAACATCCTGTACAATAGCATGGTTGATGACTTGAATGGTGTCACACCACCCTACACCCTTTCCCAGGTAAGTCTGTCTGTATACGTTTTGGGCTTTCCTTGCAGTGATCTCGTATTCATCATGTGAGTAATAGAATCAAAGATACTTGTTATCTATTGTGAACCATCCTTATCTCCTTGCGGCGGATTTTTCGGCATCATAGAAACATTTTAGGGGCTTAGACAATACTGAGTAATAGGTGGTGCTGAACAATCAGCATAATCTTTTATCACCTATATCTGTGTCCATATATCTGTGTCCAAGTGAAATCACACAAATGCGCATAATCACTTATGGCGTGTGATTCTTAAAGGGCACGCAGATTATGATGTCTAGACAATGAATGTATCACGATCAAGGGAATACATTCCGAAATTATCAAAGGTTGAATTTCGCATCATTAAATTATAATTCTTCAGCTGAAAGAGCTATATGATATTCTGATGCCGCACGCCGGTCTCTTCGCTGTCGCATCCATGCCCATTCTCATGAAGGTGAACTATACAAAACTTATATATATTTCTTGGTTTTCTAAATTATTCTAAATCAGTTTAATAAGTGTTGTGTTGGAAAAATTGATGAGTGAAATATCGGCGATCATGAATATTTGGACTCTGTGATTCAGAGCATATCAAAGCTAGTCAACACCCTTCTGAGAGTGACGATGATAAGCAGTGAGCATTGATCTGTATTACTGTATTTATTCCTTTTTTGGCCTGAGCAACAGGGCATTTTTAATTGAGAGAAGTGGTTGAAATATCGCAGTGGCTTGAGGCCTTGGTTGCCTTGTGCTGTTCCAATACGAATGAAATCGGAATGTCGAAAAAACATTAAACAGTCACAGAAAATAGGATTGCTTGCATAAAACACTCGATAGTCCACCAAAACACTTTTTCTAAAAAAATATTAATGAAAACAATTCAGACTATCCTTTCGCGGCCAGGAATTCCCGATGAGATTCGAGCGAAGATTTTCGCCGTCCAGTTAGATAAGGTGAGAGTTTCCAAAGACAAATTTGATTAAAACTCAACGTTATCATTTTAAAACTATTTTTTTCGTTGAAATGTTTGAATTTGATTACAGGTTGTTGGCATCCTTGAAGACATTGTCTCCTACGATGAGCTGAATAAGAAATCATCCCGCAAAGTCGTCTTCAAAACTGAATAATGCGATTTAGAGCCTTATTGAATTCACCCTTAATTTTCATATAAGCAATGACACAAAACATGAGTCTTACTTATATTGTTGTACATAATACTTGTAAATATTCATAGTAGTGCGAGTCTAAAACTACTCCTTGGAACCCAGAGCCTATTAAATATTGTAATGCATCTCGCGTCATAAAACTTTTAATTTTTAAAAAAAATCCATACAACACGAAAAAAGATGTAACGCCGATTATGGATCGTAATCAAGGGCCCTCCTATTTAGGGGTTAACCAGAGCCCAATTTTTATGATTAAAAACGAACATGAAGGCATATACCCCATATTTTGTGAAACGGTTGCATCAATGAGATAAGAGTAAACAACAATTAACCACTCTACGCTAAGACATTTTTAAAACACTTTTAGAATATCGAGAATATAACAATGGAAACAAAGAACACGAAGTTTAGACAATGATGTACACAAAACAAATTTCAGCTCCAGAAATAGCTTAAAATTTTTTCACTTTATTTAAAAATAAGACCGCGATATTCCACTAAACGATGTCTGGTGGTTCAGAAAATTTTCAAATCAAAGGGTCCTGAAAATTTGGTCAGGTTAGTGCTGAAACTTATCAATCCCTCCGGTCACCACGATAAACCCAATGGCTGATGCAAACTCAAAGCACTGACGTAGCCAACGTCGTGAACGTAATCTAATTCGAGCTTCATCTCAGATCTATGGTCGATCAAGAATTTTCTATAATGACGGCAGCCAATTCTACGAACATCCCCATATCAAATAACGATCCGATTCCTGCGCACAAAAGGCAACGATCAGACCATTACGAGAAGTAATCTCCCCCTCAATACAATATATGTCGTCATTCACTACTACCCTTCAACATGCCGCCCTATCAACCATCCACTGCCTCTCACATGTCAGAAACACAAGCATTGCGTGCGAAATGGCGAGATACGACCGTACAGGGCAGTCTCTCCACTTCGCACAGTCTCTAAGACAATCTGTGGCAACCCGTAGCCTTATCAGTACAAGCTTCCCCTCGCACAAAAGTTTTCGGTCTTATCTCCTTGAGCCGGGCTATTATGCTGTCGTGTGCCTGGGTGTATAAAGGGAAAGGGAGGAGTGAGCGAGAGGATTGGTCCCAACTCCGATTGCTTGTTACTTTTCGCTTTCATGATCCCTTGAGTCACCTCTAATTTTCGATCAGTTGATAGTTGCACCATTACGTGTTCTCAGTTGATACGTTGATTACGGAAGCACAATTAGCAATTAATGGATCAATGTTTCGAATGCACTCAGTTCACAAAACAATTTTCAGAAATAAGCATGACCGTTGACAATGTTCCCGCTGACTCGATCCTCGAGACACCCGTGACCTGGGGAGAATTCGAGGAACATCTCAGGTGGGTAGCGTGTATTAGTTGAGGGAACTTCTGTGCAATCACATATTGTTTACTATTTTGCTAGGTTCCAGAAAAAAATAATGAATCCCTCCAGATCCGCATTGAAGACCGAGGCCAAGTTCGGAGCCGATAAGGCGGTCATCGATATCGGGGACGGAACCGTCAGTTAACTATTTATATGATATTTATATCACACAAATATACATAGTTCAGGGCTTCGCATCCCGTTGCGCACTGATCACTTGCGATTGGGTAGGCGCAGACAAGGATGAGAAACTGCCCAAGAAAGTGATCCTCAAGGTACGCTGATTTCCTTCTATTTACCTCTACTCTAAAATATGATTTTGAATCAATTTTCAATTTTTTAATGAAGTCAAACTGGGAGAGATTATTGATCTTTGAACTCTGCAGATTCCCTCGATTCTGCCGATGCGTCGCGCAAACGAAGCTCTGCCGAAGGAGGAACGAATGTTCGACTCCGAGGAGGCGTGGGCTCACCTCGAGCGACAGGTCACCGATGTAAGTCGCGCACGAATCGGCTCTTCGCTGGATTCTTCACAAAAATCGACTAGACAGTCGGAAACAGTCGCGCACGGAACGAGCGATATCTTCCCACTTTGTGGGATATTCAAAGAACCTGAAAATAAAAAACGCGTGTCAGGTGCACAACATCGAAATCGAGACGTACAACTTCTTCGCCGAGTTCAATCATCTACAAATTCCGAAGATGTTCTACGGATACAGATACGAGAAAAATGTAAGCGACTTTTTTTTTGAGAAAGGTGTAAGCGACGATTTCGAGTTAACTTGAAATTATTTTCAGGCTAAAATCAACGGACAGATCTGCATGGAATTTGTGGAGAACACTGCAATGATGAACTTCACTGAGGCCCACTCACTCAAACAGCTCAAGCAGGTAGGGGTTTGAAGGTTGAAAGTTCCCTCACAATTTATCATCTATGAAATTTCGGCTTATTATATTTTCTCGTGTTTTCCTTGGCACTGCGCTGATCATAGAACTTCCCGAGATCTTTATGATACTTAGATAAGCAGGCCAAAGTTGAGGAGCTAACACAGAACATAACGCGCTCGGGGGATGATACACTTGAGAATACTCTAGTCTTGAAGGTCTCAGCTGATAAGCTGAATCAGAAATTCACTGGACTAAAAATCAGAAACTGTTTACGAGTTTTAAAAAATGATAAAATCTTCGGTTGAGTCACTTTTCAAATATAAATTTGAAATATTTATTCCAGGTCGCTAAAGCCCTTGGTAAAGTGCACGCGTGCTCGATCAACAAGGAAGCGACCAGTCCCGATTTTTCCAAGGACATTTACGGAGAGTTCGCAGCCACTATGCCCAAGGAGGTACAGTCGCGCGCAAAACGCTTTGAATTGTATTTCTGTTGTAAATCAGAGAGGGATGCGAAGAAAAGTGCGCGACACGGCCTAATCACAATGTTTCAGGTGTATTGTTCGGCGTTCAAGCCGCTCGTCCAATTTGACTCCTCACCCCGTATGGTGAAAGCCATCGAAGATATTGAAAAAATACTACCTGACTACTATGGATCCAACCTTCCCTCAACCATCCATAAGCAGCTAAAGTACAGACCCGTGCTGGTTAATGGAGGTGGGCACTGCTCATCACTAAATCCTAGAAAATAAGAACTCAAATAAGTTTAAGTTGTGTGAAGCATAGTCAACCGTAACGTGTGATTCTGATCTTGCTTTCACACTAAAACGAATATTGATTATGTGTTATTCAGACATGCGCACTGAAAACATTCTGATCGACAAGGAAACTGGAGAACTCGCGGCACTCATTGATTGGCAAGTGAGTAACACTTTTTTTTGTAAATTTCCAACAATTTCAAGTATTATCTAAAGAAAAAAGAGCAACACATTGTAGTGCACCCACCACGGAGTTAGTGTCGAGGATCTGCTCAGAATCACACTATTCGGCCAGTCAGCACAGGAGAGGTCAGCATTTTCACGTATTTCGGATTTAGTCATTACCCCTCCTTCACAACTACTATTTCATTCCTGAATATCATAAAGAGAACCATCCCATTCATAGTGCGATGAATAGGCTCAAATCGTAGTCTCAGTGGTCACTCCTGCGTCGGAAGGAATCTTTGATCAAGCATCTCGATCATTCTTATTCTGCCCTAGCCAAAAGATCAAATCAGTCTGTCAAGAGAATGACGCGATTTCTGCTGAACTTTTTGACTGTATAAAATAAATATTAAAGCAGTAAATAATAAAATTGCAGACGTGACACGAAGGAAGAGCTGATCACTGACCTATACAACAGCATGGTTGAAGATCTGAACGGTGCCACCCCTCCCTACACCCTTTCCCAGGTAAAGCATCCACTTCTGAGAGTATAATTTTCAGGCCATTATTGCATTGATCTCGTAACCATTATGTGAGTAATGTCATTATGATATCAAAGATGCTTGTAATCTTGATCAATCTTTATCTCCATCCGGGGCTTATTCGGCATCAGAGAAACATTTTTAGGGGGCTTTCACTTGCTTGTAAGTAATAGGTGATGCTGAGCAACCGATAAAATCTGTTATCAATTCCTTAACCTATCGGTGTATAAGCGTGATATCACAAAGTCGCACAATTACAAATCGAGTTAGGTCATGTAGATTGTCCAAAATGCCTAAACAAACAATGAATGAATCCAGATCAATAATCGAAAATTCTCAATTTGCAGCTGAAAGAGCTGTACGATCTTCTGATGCCGCACGCCGGACTTTTCGCTGTCGCATCTATGCCCATTCTCATGAAGGTTGCTATTCTGATCCACAGAAAGTAGAAATGACTAAATGAAATACCTCAAGTTCATATCAAAGTGATCACTGGTCAGGGACCTTTAGAGTCTGTTTGAGTGAGAAGAAGATATAGATTTTGTGATTCTAAGTGTATCAAAGTGATTTATCATCCTTTTGATAGTACCGATGCTAGTCAGTGAGCAGTGATCTATCTGCCTGCTTCAATCCTATCTGAAGGGTGTGTTGAATGAGCGCATGCATTTGTTGCAATGTGTTGAAATGTTATCATGTATGCTTATGGTACAAGAAAACATCGTCATTTTTAAGAAAAAAATTCACTATTTTTAATATGCACTTAAAATGGTAGGCAAATACAAAGCACATGGAAAAGGGGCTGTATGTTTCATACTGGATTCAAAAAGCGTACTCTGTGTTTATTTTTTGTTATCGAGCGGAAACTATTTCTAAAAAATATAGAATAAATCATAAATAAATTATCCAATAAATATTCCAGACAATTCTTTCGCGGCCAAGCATCCCCGATGACGTTAGAGCAAAGATTTTCGCCGTCCAATTGGACAAGGTGATTCCTTATCAATATTTTCTAATGTAATTCAAAGTCGTTTTTTAAACAAAAAACGATTTGATTACAGGTCGTGGGCATCCTCGAGGATATTGTCACCTACGATGCGCTCAACAAGAAATCATCCCGCAAAGTCGTATTCAAGACTGAATAATGCGATTAGAAACTATACCAATTACTCGTTTATGACACTTTCCGTTACCTTTGTAATCTCAAATTATGAGCATTATTGCTCATATTAATTTCGGCATCTGCCATGTATTTTTTATTGCACAGTCATCAACTCGACCTTACATAATTGGTGTAAATACTGAATAAATGAATGATTACTGCAATAAGACTTCATATAGCTCTCAGAGTGAGAAATTGGTGGAAACTAATCACCCCTGCTCAACCTGCAGTAAACAAGAAGTATGTAATCTAAACAGTCACACGTCCACCTTTCCCCTTCCACAAATCTAAACAACCTCACTGATGCTGTCCTTCCAATCTGCAAGTCGATTGATTTTCCTCTTCCTACTCATCCATCCTTCTTTATCCATCAGAGAAGAAGATGATTATGATTACGTTGGGATAGCGGAGAATGGTGATCTATTTTGTTCTTTATGTGCATGGTCGCATTTGCTTTATGTTTCATAAATCAATTCAAACTTTATGATACGTGATATTATTAAATGCCTAATGTTCTTCGAGTTGTAAATGTAATTCTTCAGAAACCCCCGCGGCTGCACCGACCGAAGATCCGACTCACATGCATGAGGACATGACTAAACTCGAGAAGTATCTGTTGACGAAGGTAAACCGCGGACTATTCTGCGTAAATTTGGTTTTCTTATTAGAAATTGGTGAAATGTCAAGATCCGTCTCATTCCGTCAAGAAAAAGTCAATCGATCACCACAACTAGTTTCAGACCCACTCGAACAATATTCTCCCCGAGAAGGAAGTGCGCATGCGACTGTCCCCGCATGTTGAGAATCTCATCCTGAACGAGCACGCGCAGACCATGTGGATATCGATGAGGATATGCATGGTTCGTTCACTTTTACATACTAATAGTGGATACTCAGTGATTCTTGTCTTTTCGGGGATGCTGGGAAGGCTTCTTATCTTTTTTTAAACTTTCACATTCCTAACTAAGAGCAACAGCTTCATGTTTACAGAGTGAAACTTAAACATGCCTCGAGATTGCGAGAATGCCATTTTTTTACATTTTCCTGACTAAATCGCAGAACTATGACAGTGTTAGCATTGTGATACGATGAAGCAGCGAGAATGTGAAAACAACCTCAAAACATTGCAAATAAACTGACTGACACTGAGCGAGATCAATTGGGGCATATTTGTGAAATTCTTGACTATTTTGGCTGCTCCGATATCTCTGATTTATCTTGAGCAGCGATTGCGGATGCTGAGCGAATTGTGAAATTGTTCATGAGCTCGTTGCGAATTCTGTAATTTTGATTTAAAAATCACAAGGCAATGAAATCGTACCGGATGCATTGTGGAGAATAGGGATGTCTATGCGGAATTCATTCCGCATTTCCGCATTATTTACATAATCATTTCTCATTCCGCATTGCGAGTGAACTGGTTCCCTCTCAATGCGGAATTCCGCAGTGAATGCGGAATTCCGCATTCTCGAACGACTCAATTTGCTAATATAGAACACAATGAAACTCATTCTAATTGAATTATTTCAAATTCAATTATCCTCCACCGACCCCGCTCGAACGAATGCGGAAGAATGAGAATTGCGGGATTCCGCAATGAATGCGGAATTCCGCATTCGAAATGAGAGAGGTTGACCGCATTGGGGAATGAATGAAATCGAAGAATGAAAGTGAGGCAGTTCCGCGTTCCGTTTTAGAAATCCCTAGTGGAGAAGGCGAAATTCAACTAATAATTTCGGCAACTTATGACTTTGGGCCATCCCTCGCGTCCATCTTTTAATAAGAGTCTATCCTTACACAGTATCGGTTTCATCTTTCTCGCATAAACTATTAGCAATGTAAAAAATGAAAGATCACTCGCACCTATTCTCCTTCTTCTCTTCATCATTCTCTTCTTCGCCTCCACTTAAATCATGGACAATTGAGAGATTATCGACGGGTTTTGCGCCGATCTGAATGATTAGTTTACTGTAGAACCCGAGAAATGAGCTACCGTCTCTTCATTTCACACATCTTTCGCCGGATAAGTGTGCACATAAGATGCTCCTACCTCAACATTCTCCGTCTCCACACTATCCGCTCCCCTCTTCTCCGGCGCAATCCGATCGATCGACTGCTCCACAAACGCCACCGAGTCGTACATGCTGTTCTCGATGCCCACGTACAGCACCTGCAAGAGGATATTGATGCTAACGAGCGGAGGTCTGCGAGCGGAAGAAGGAGAAATTCGGAACGAATAAATACCCGGTTGATGACGCGCATGAGTGGAAAGCCGGAGAGAAGAACAAGAGCGACGAGGGGCGAGTGCTGGAATTATTCGATTACATTTTTTTCCGTTTTTCTCATTCTCAATTCTACCAATCGAAATGTGCTTCACGGTTTCTACGAAATTCGAGTGATTGGCCTACTAGTAGTTTTGACTTTCCTTCCTCCGAAAGAACACAATTTGTAACAAGCTCGTGCGAATAGTTAGATTGGTGTAATTGGTATCTATTTTTTTCTGATTGAACGACATTGTTAAACTGGGCAAACCATATAGTTGACGGGCATTACATCGCCCAGACCGACCGCGGCGTAGGATAAGAAGGTGAAATAGAAAGAATGGAAGAGATCCAGGCCCTGAGGAGAAAATATTATTGTCAGGATAGGTTCGTTTAGGTGATGTTATTTAAATAACATTGTTTTATGCAGCACGTTTTATGCAGTTTTTCAGAAGCCGGTATTCATTATTTCCCGGTTTCCTATCGTGCGTTTGAAATGCTCAGCAAACTCAATCAACTACGTATGGAATGGAATATAATCTCACGATACTCACCGGATCCGGTCCGAGTATGCTGTCATAGGCCATTACAAATAGCGCCGTGAGTAGAGCGTATACGAATGAGAGAAAGAGGGCGACCTAAAAGAAATCGCGTGTTAAACATTTTTCATGTCAAAACACCTTCATCGGCAGCATGATGGTTTCATTGGGTGTGGTGTTTCCGTAGCCGCCTGCGGTTCTGAGAAAATAATACTATCAGTGAACTCGTGGGTCATGAGAATATTCTCACCGTATTTTCATTACAACTTTGGCGTAGATTCTCGTTAGATAGACGAGTAGGACACTTCCGATATCTCGAACAATAACTAGCGCGAAGGGAAAGCCGATGGCAGTGTACAAAATGACTGCGACTCTACCCCATTCGGTCGATGGAGCAATCGATCCTGAATCAGAGGCATCAAAGTGAATAAAAAAAACTATCAAGTGTAAAGTTGAAAAAAATATGTTTCATCGCATCCATTTGAAGTATTCACGATAATGCTAAGTAATTAGTTTCTTGAATCGAAGATAAAACTGACCGTATCCGACGGTACTGTAGAGTGTGAAAGAGAAGAAGAATGCGGTACCGTACGTCCAGGTCCATATGGGGTACTGTAATTTAGAGCTCGAGAAATGATACCGCCGTCTCTTCATTTCACACACTCTCATGCAATCTGACCGGTTAGAGAGTGTGTAAAAGGAAGAGACGGCGACCCGTATTTCGAACTCTACTGTAAAAGTAGTATGTTAGATAACATCACTTTTTTACGCAAAAAGTGACAATTAAAGAAAATAAATTAGCTCACATCCCGCTCTTCCAACTTGTAGAATGTCGAGCCCGTATACTTTCCGTCTATTTTGATAAGCGTTAGATAGGCTTTCTGGAATAGAACTACTTGAAAAAATTGCCATGATATTACTACAGTTATTGAGAGCCCCACCTTGAGCAACGCTGACATGTTCGCATTGGGAGTAGTTGAAGCTATTTCGAGATCGTTAGCGAGACCCTCCAAGGCTTCGTTTAGTGCTTCTCGTGTTGCGGCGACGTTCTGAACCATGGCTTAGATAATTTATTGACTGTTATTAATGCGACACTCCAAAATAACGGTTTTTTTAATGATATTCAGTTATGCTTCGTTTGTTCTACATCACCTATTGTGGTCTTTCAGCCCGAATATTATGAGCACCGGTGGTAACAAATCAATCCTCTGATCGACCTACCTGTCTTTCGTAGGGCACTTCAATCGCGTAGAATAAGAACATACCACCGATGGCGTACAGGGCAAGAGCGAGTGCCATTAGAATGTGCCTGAATTTGAACGTTTCATTTTTTATCATCTTAAATTTTGAACGTTTCATTCTTCTCGAATACTACTTTAAGCCTTCGACTATAAGGATCAGAATGAAGAATTCCTCTCTTCATTCCTTGTGTTCTTTCACAGCTCGGAGAAAAGAGGGACGAACTCTCGGCTTTCTACAGTTCAAACGTCTAACTGCTTGTTGACGTTGTCTGTTGTCTTTCCATTCGACCAAACCAAACCAAACCAAACTGTAATGATAAGAGAATCTCACCGTAGTCCGACCATTCGATGCCGGGACATCACTGCAACCACGGCTTTCTTCAACTCTGAAATGCATTTGGCGTTTCTTTCAAAAAACGTAAGAGGTTTTTGATAATGCGTAAATGCACAATCGAAATGATGCTTCCGCATGATTTTCTCTTGCATTGTGCATAATGCCATAGAGACAAATCATTTCGATTGACATTGAAGATACTCACTACTAGGCCGCTTCTTGGGTGTTGAAGGATCTATGGCTGCTTGTTCTTGAACGGCGGACAATCGCCTTCGCAATGGCCGGCTCATTGAGTTAGTCATTGTGCCCCGGCGCGACATTTCGAACTGAATTTAATGGGATCAAGCAAGCGTCACTGCTACATGTTATTTGAATACCTGCTGCAGATAAGCTGGAACGTTCCTGAACTCCCTTCCATTATTGATCGAGACGGTTGAAAGGTTTGACAGGTATCGCCTGAGATAATTCACTTTTATTTGGCAAATCAATAGGGTTACATAGGTCGCTGCTGAGATAATATAGCTTGAAGAAGAGCGAGAAAAACATGCATGTATTCCTCAGGCTGTTCGGGCATCACACTTTGCTCTTCCGGAACGGGGCTTGGCGGCGCATTTCTAGTAGTTTTCCTGGCAGGAATCGACAGTGATGGATTCGCGAGGCTTGCGATCGACACTGGATTGTTATTCTTTCGGCGATTTGAAGAAAGACCCTGGAAATCGTTCAGATTACGAAAATTAATCGTTACTTAGTAATGTGTTGCGGAGCAAAAGCGAAAGTAGAGGTGGTAGATAGGTCTTTCTAGATACGTCGGAATAAGCCCTAAAAGCTAACTTGAAATGGTTACCTGAACAGTCAGGTGAGCTGGTTGTACATCCTCTTTTGTCTCTGATTCTTGACAGGGTTCACTGATCCTTCGCTTTCGCTTAACGCTCAATTTTCGGGTCCTGTGGAAAAGAAAATTCAGTTCGATCTTTGTCGAATAGTATTTTGAAATACCGGCTCTTCGGGTTACTGAAATAGAGAAACTCACTTTTTCGCCACAGGCTGCTCCGTTATCACACTGTTTTCTTCTAGCACGGAACTTGGCGGAGCATTTCGCGTCGTGGGCCTGACTGGGATCGGCATTACTGAAGGATTGGCGAAGCTCGTGATAGAGTTATTGTTGTGGCGATTGGATGAAAGACCCTGCAACATTATCATTTGACATTTATACTGTATGGATGAGATAGAAGAAACTTTTTTTGAAACAACAAAACAAAACAAAACAAAAAGCTACCTGGACGGTGAGATGGACTGGATGAACATCCTCTTTAGTATCGGGATCCTGACTGGGCTCACTGATCTTCCGCGTTCGAGTGACACTCAAGATTGGCCTGAGCGATTATTTTAAACTAAATAATAATAATAATATTTATCCGAACGATGTTATGACTGTGTGGTGGAATGTGGGGTTGAAAGGGAAACAAGATGAGGGGTGTGAATGATATGAGGAACCGAGATATAAAGGTACTACTACTATCCAACGTGATGTGTGCATTCGAATAGCATTTACAGGGGATTTAGAGAAGGATTCGCACTAGGTGAAGGATAATCCTCGACTATTTTCTCCATTATGAAAGAAGCAATCGTGAACTCACATTAACGCTTCGTAATATCCACTGGCGACACACAAATTTCGAAGAAAATCTGCTAATAAAAAACTGTTCGGAGCTTAACGGGTGAACTTCCTATCTTCCGGATCTATCTTTCTCCGGATCGCCCTATGCCCCGCCTCCTTTCGTGTATGCGAGAGCGAAAATCAGCCGATTGGGCTGACAATGAGAACCACAGCAATCCTGAGAAGAAATTAGAGAAAGTGATGAGATCAAACGTCCAATCATAGGGGATAAACGGGTTGGGTACTGCGGCACTCGAGTGATGAGAGGGAGCAATTCGTTTACTCAGGGGATTACAGTGATAGAGCACGGTGTTTCGATGAGGCCAACGTGTCATTTGGTATTTATTAAAGAGTATCTGGAGACTATTTCGAGGAGACGGAATAAGAGCATCCTAATCACATAGGATAAAACACCCATA
Organism: Pristionchus pacificus; assembly: GCA_000180635.4. NCBI lineage: Eukaryota > Metazoa > Nematoda > Chromadorea > Rhabditida > Neodiplogasteridae > Pristionchus > Pristionchus pacificus. Next base: position 23,575,113 of record CM026579.1, read on the forward strand.
GAGACAACAAACAACAACTTCTGTTAGGGTGGGTAAGTGGAGAGGTGAAAGCGTTTTGTATACAATGTTGCTCACTCGATCAACTGATTAGAATCAGGAAGATGATACGGGGGAGAACCTTACAGTGTTTAGTTTGTAGTGATTCTGGGTGCATGGGAGTGCATAGAACTTTTTCTGGAAATAAACACTCGATTCCGGATTTCAGTTCTGGATGGATCCGCGTATTAGATGGAATCCGAAGGATTTTGATGGACTGACCCATGCATTCATGCACACGTGGGAAGTATGGTCTCCCAGTCTCGTCGCAACGAATGAGTACGTCTCAAATTTGGCCTTCATTTTTATATTTTTTTTGTCTATCTGATGGCCTCTATCGTTGAAGATAGTTGGTATATTTCAAAGTAATGAATTTTTACTCGGTGAATGATGGATTTTGTTTGAATGAAACCCCTTTTCGATCCTATTTGTAATCATCAGTTTTTCACAAGTCTTTCAGTGTGACACCCTTCTACTCGAACGAACAGTACGCTCGCATCTCAGCGAAACGAGTTGCGGATTTCTATTACATGTACAAATGTCCAGGCATGCATACGACCGTGGACTGTAAGGTAAGTAAAGTAAAATGTTTTGGAATTGCCGAGAAATTTAAAATAGTCGACAGTTCAAAAGAGACAATCCTGTCACGAATCATTCACGTGCATTCCATCTGTATTTGTTTGCGTTCATCGCGCACAATGTCAGACGCAGCTGAAATGTATCAAAGTACTCACTAACATTCACATTTTTTTACATTATTTGTAGATTGACGCAGCTAGTTATCCGTACGACACCCAGAAATGCCAAGTAATGTTAGAAGATAAGCTGTACAGCAGGCAAGTCTCATGATGCATTTACTCTTCGATATTACAATATGGTTCAACTAAAAATTAAATATATTCTTGAAGTACTGCTTTATTTTTGTATTCCAGAAATGTCGACGTCAGATTTGCATTCACGCAGAGACTTGATCAAGAAGTGGAACTAGAATATCGTAAGTGTTCGGAAATGAATGAAATAAGTCTGTGGCTTGCAGCGTTTTCTCAATTCGTCAACCGAACTCACTTTGGCAATTGGCTTCTATTGAATATTACTTACACGGTACTGTTGAATCTGGGCATAATGTTTTTATAAAGCTCTTAGAATCAGAAATCAGCAACAAAAATGAAATTTTTAAAAAAGAAAACAAAAATGAATCAGCAACAGCAACAAAAAAAATTTTAGGTAATGGCATTCGACAACAGGCATTTCCTTCGCAATCTCTCTGATATAAAGCCAAACGATCGGTATGCCCTAATTTCAAAGCTCGATTTAAAAAAAACAATAATCAGGGTCATTCATGTAATCACGGTCACTCTACAGAGGGAAGAGACGTTCTACAGTCCCACCACCCTAATACCAGCGTTAGTACGGACAATAACGTAAAGAAAAAATTTCCATTTTCAGCTTCCTGTTCATCACGATTAGCGCTTTCAGTTACATGTTCAAAAACAGATGGAAAACACTTCAATGTAAGTTATTTTTTATAAATACTTATCATATTATAACAGGATATTAAAAATCAAATTGAAAATATTCAGTGGTCTCGTCCAATCTGATACTGCTGGCACTATTCATTGCTTCGTCGTACAAGCGATTCCCGATTCATTACTCGGTCACACCCAGAATCGGTATGATTTTTGTGATTTGCGAGATTAACATTAAAATATTCGAAAAGAAATTAATATGTGAGCATTTCATTATTCTAAAATGGGAATATAATGTTGCGGATAAAATTTTAAAGAAAAAGGATAAATGTTTATTGATCTATCGATTCCAGTAGCCTTCTGGCAGTTCGAGATCATACTCACTACCGTGCAGTGGGTGCTGTGTCTCATTCTGATAATCCATGATATCACACAGAAAAGGAAAGGTGCAGGTACCGTTTCGAATATTATTTATACCAATTACGAACCAGTTTCGAAAAAAGAAAAAAATATTCAGACGCTCAAGTTAAGTGTGTATTACAGTTCCGAAGCCCGTTTTTAATGAAGATGACGACTCATTCTCTTCATTCTTCGTTCGTTCCTTCACCCTAGCCAATCTCTTCCTTCTCCTCTCTATTCTAGTCGCTGCTATTCTGTTGTCGCCTAGTCCAGAATAATTACTGCTTTACAATTAGTGATAAAGACACTCAGAAATGTAGATCAATGATTGATGTGCTCAAACGTTTCTGTAATACGTGAAAAGATCGTCCAATCTCAATTATGACGTAGTGGTTCGAGAACGTGATCAAGATAGAAATAGAGAGAAATCAAGAGGAGAATGTGGAAAGGAACGAGAGAGTAGTGAGAGCAACCTATGACACGCTAATTGAGAGCCACACTCGTTTGGTTCAGCCCACCTAAGTCGCTGACATGGATCTTCTCAAAATCGCATATATTTTCATGTTTTTACTGCCGTCGTCGCGCTCCGAAGGTTTGATGCATTCGTTTGCAATTTAATCTTATTTTTTATTGAATACTATGGAAGATCAGAATTGCAAACAGTTGATTCTAAAAACATTAGTTTTGTTTTGAAACATTTCCCACAGAAACAGTGCCTGCGGCTTCTTCGAATTGACGAAAGGGCCAATACAAACTTGCATAATTGATATCATTAGTTAGGCTAACGAAGGTATATCTTGACCATTGATTAACAGGAGGCGGAGACGGGGGAGGAGGAGGTGATGGAGGAGGTTTGTTTCATTGATCGTCTTTCGTTTTGATATTTTTGGTCAGTCTTTTTTTTCATTACTTGACCTTTATGTGGTTTAAATTAAGTATAATAAAAGGGTTTAAATTAAGTATAATTTAAGTATTTGTTACGGAAGGGTCATAATTTTTGTGATTTTTTATCCATCCGTTACTTTCAGGAGGAGGGGATGGCGGAGGCGGTGGAGGTAAGCTGATTCTATTATTGTCCATTGGTACAACATTCACATCTACAGGAGGCGACGGAGGCGAAGGCGGAGGAGGGGACTCGGGAGGTAGGGTGAATTTTCAAAGCATTGAATTTAATTTAATGTCTAATTTATCAGGTGGCGGCGGTGGTGGAGGTATGTTTCAATGCCAGGTCAAACCCTTTTCTTCTTCGGTAGATACGATATATCTTCACTTCTCGTTTCTAGAAATACGATTAAATTAAAATTGTTTTCCATTCTCTCTTTTCTTTCTTTTCAGGAGGTCTTTTCCTTTACTGATCTTATTTTTCTTGATCCCCTTCTTATTATTTGACTTTGAAAACAGATAGCCGGTTGCATCACATTAAAAATGTTTGAATACTTCTCGTTCAGGCGGTAGTTCATGGGGCGGAGGAGATGATCGAGGAGGTTGAAGCAGTTGGAGTGGTCTGTTTTTTTTCTCAAATTCTGAATTGGACGTAATTTAAGTGGTTAAAATCCTTATGATTTCGCAGGTACCAGCTGGATTAGTGGCGGAGGAGGAGGCGGCAACAATTACTACTACAATAATAGTGGAGGGAATAGGTGGTGGAGACGGGGAGGAGGAAGAAGATGCGGGCCACTGAGGAGGCTGTTCGGTAAGTTCAACAGAGTTGGAGAGATCTCAAAATCTTTAGGACGATGCCAACAAGAGAATTACTACTACGGAAACAACTATAGTCCGTATGGAGGTGAGATTCTGGATGTGGGAGATCAAAAATGTGAGTTTTGCAGGTTACGGACAGCAGCAATACGGAATGTGCCAGTGTGAGTTATGCATCGAGAATTGAAAGCGTTATTTTTTCTGATTGGTCCATCTTCTGATAATCATCAACTCAACTTCAGGGAGTCAATTCGTCGACTTTGATAAAGGACGTCGACGATTCTATTGCTACTGTGGTCCTCAATTTGGATACAACTACCAATATGACGCGTGTTACATGCAGTACGCTGGATAATCAAACTTTTCTCTTTATGATATATCAACAGGAAAAGCTATGCTTGAGGTGCTCATGTAGAAACAATGCACAATATCGTAATGGCAAAAGACATAAAAATATTTTGCTTGTGGCACGTTCAATTTTTTTAAAATTTTAATATACACGCCTCTTCCTGAAGATGCATGACATCATCGAATTAACAGTCAAGCGGCTGCCTATACAACTGGAAGAAAAGAATTCAGACACCATTAAAGAAAATTAACATCACCATGATTTACGATGACGAGGTTTGTTAAAATTTGATTAGTTTTAATTCATGAAAAAGTATTTTCAGGTTTCCTATGTTCTCGCTGTAGCGTCAATTATTTATGTAAAAAAAATTCAGAAACACGCTTCCAATATTTTCACGGCATAGTGATTTAATCGTTTATATATTATATCTTTGATAATGTTGATAATGATAACAATGATGATCCAGATATACGAGGACATTGAAAATTGCGTCGGTCTTGAGACACCCCAACCTGTGCAAATTCAGAATTAATTAATAGAGTAAGCTCTCACTACAATTGTATTGGGCCGGTGCGAAAATTCCTGCGGGTTTTATTTTCAAATTCTACTCTCGACTCTCGATAGCCGCAGCATAAAGTAGCTTCTTTTTGTTGTTTTTTTTTCATTTCGATCATGTACATTAGTATACTCAATGTTTCATGTCAAAAATTATGCTTAATGATTGTGCTTTGTTGTGGTGAAAGAGCTCATCATGACTCTCCACTGAAAAACCTCTGTTGAAAAGTAAAACACCGCAGGAACTTTCACACCTTCACACCAACCTGATTGTGATACCAATCCAAATCATATCTTGTAGGTTCGTTCTCTGGATTTCTTCATGCAAAACACGTTCATTCTTCTATTCCTACTACTGGGAAAGCCGTTGTTCGCTATGATGAGTGCTCCTGTAGCATTTCTGAATTTATATTGGTATTTTGGAATCTTCCGTACTCAAAATAAAGAGAAAGTTTTCAGGGAAGTATCTATCGCGGCTTTGCAATATCAAAGAGAGTGTGAAATACGCTTGGGATCGCAAATACAAATATTGTTTCTTTAACATCATTACATGCATCTTAGCCTTTTTCTTCGAGTTCTGTATGCACATGTGTGTGGTGGAACATCGGGCGAAATTTCCTAATCTGACCAAAGTAGAATGAATACAGCTAGCCCATCCGTATATATGTTAGACTCTTTTTAATCGTTTCCTTTTCTACCCGTTTGTATGATTATTATGCCACTTTCATAAATGAATTCGTTTTAAATCATTGGATGCATAGCACCCCCTTGTCTGTAACCTCTTCTTTACAATAACTCATTTCTTTTGGAAAACACTTCCAATTCTCGAATGATTTTTATTCGCAGTGTATGTGGTTTCTGATCGGACACTCTAAGTCGCGATTCTTCACTCGCGAAAACCTTCATTTGGAGGGCTTCTGACGAACTACGAAGGAGCAGCACGAGGCGCATGACGAACCGAGCGGATCGATCCTAAAGATGATTGATCAGAGATCAAAGATCAAAGATCAATGATCAACGTACTCTTCGACTTCTCGTTGATGATGCCACGCTTGGAGCGCTGCTCGGGCGGAGGACCAGCGGCCGCTGCAGCAGCTGCAGCCGGCGCCGGAGCAGTGGCCACGTCGGCTGCAATATTAGACGTTCTAAAGGTCAAAGATCAAAGATCAATCTCCGCACGCTTCGGTTCGTCCACAGCCATCGTCATGGTCTGATGCAGCACGCCCGAAGCCGAGTTGGGCACCTAAATTTCGAATGTAAGAGAACGAAGATCAAAGATCAGATACCTTCATGAGATATTGTCGTACGATCTCGGGCTCGATGCCAATGTCGAACTTTTTCGGAGCGTCGGCAACATCTGAACAAATACGGTAGGTGGTACGGTAAGGAATAAATCGATTGGAGATTCACTACCGTATCCTACAGTAAGCTCACTACCGTATCCCACAGAAACCTTCCTTATCCTACAGTAAACCAACCGTATCCTACAGTAACCCTCACTCACTCAATCGTTTATCCTTTGCGAGTACGGTGTGCACGGGAGGCACGTAGATCGAGGGAGGCACCTACACTTAATTTATTTAAATATTTTTTATATTCAATGATCCTCATTTTTCGAGTGGGAAAGATCGTGACATACCGTAATATTTCCAGCTTTGAGTCTCTGGATCTCTTTCGTGCACAATTCGGACACATCAGAGGCCATCACGGGAGCATGATAGCCGTCCGTCTTCGAGGCGTTCAGCCAACGACGAACCTGAGAGATCAAAGATTAAAGATCAAAGACTGGGATGATAATACCGTAGCAATGTCCTGGGGCGTGAGCGCGCGCTTGAAGACGACCTTGAAGTTCTCCTGAAAGAGAGTTGATCTTTGATCTCCCTTATTCTCACCATCTCATCTTTCTTGATCTTGATGAAGGCAGCGCGAAACTCCTTCATTCCGAGGATCATCTTGCCGTTGATACTAAAATTTGACATTAAAAATAGAAATTTTAGCCATTAGATTTGTTGAGCATTCGAAATAAATTTACTTCAGTAGAGCTGTGATCTTTGATCTTTGACCTTTGACCTCACCTGAGTATGTAGTCGCCAACGTTGAAGACGTTCTTGCAGATGCTGCGATAAGCGGGGTCGACCGTCGAGACAATCACCTTGCCGAAGATGTCCTGGAGATCAAAGATCAGACATTGGAGATCAAAGACCAAAGATCAAGCTCACCTTCACTTTCAGTCCGAGGGCGCTCTGCGGGTAGAGCACGACGTACGCCTTAAGCACCTTCATCGTCTCCGTCTCTTGCAGCTGAAGAGGGCATTTGATCTTTGAACTTTGAACTTGATCTTTGATCTTTAGCATCTCGATCACACTGCTAGACTACCGTACTCTCCCGGATACTGTATACCCGGCTCATCTTAGCGCACCTCTGACTGCGGTAGGCCAACTTAGAATATTCCTGACTACCGTACCCCTTATTACCGTACCTCCGACTGCGGTAGGTCTGCCTTGGTGGCGGAAACGGGCGCCACGGGCCGCTTGACCATAAACGAGTACTCGAATTCGGTCTCGGGCGGGGCCGCGGCGGCCACTTTTTCGAGATTCTGCAATTGATTTTTGATCGTTGATCTTTGATCTTTGTCCGAGTGATCTTTGCCCCTTCTCGCTCTCTCGTTGCTGTTCACTTCACTGACAAATGGTCACATTGTGTGGTTGTCGGCCAACTCATTTTTTGTGGCCAGAGATCAAAGATCAATCAGCACACACAAAACTGACCGCCTTGATGTCCGAGTCGTTCGCGATCGTCTGGTCGTTGATGGAGAGGATGAGGTCGCCGAACTGGACGATCACGCCCATTATAGGCTCCGCCCCCTTTGATCTTTGATCTTTACCTGGAGATCGTTGTGAAGTCGCTGATCAATGTCCTTGATGAGGCAGTTCTCGACGACGATAAAGGGCGCGGACGAGTCCCACTGTGATGGAGCTGGATTACGGTTGGGTTACGGTAGGTTTTCTTTAATGCGACAGGTTACGGTAGTCGAAAAATCAATAATTACGTACCATGAACTTGACGACGGCCAATTGCACGTATTCCGGCTTGAGCTTATCGTAGATCGCACTGGGCAGCTCGCTGAATTATCGATTATTGATTTTTTTGGAATATCGAATTTCGAAATTCATCACCTCTTGGCTTCCGACGCCGCAGCCCCGACGGGAGGCTGCTTCTGGAATGTAATACAGTCAGGATCTCAGGTACGCTAAGAGGGTACGGTACAATCAGTGGTGAATGTGGAAAAAGGTGGAGAAAGCGAAGAACGAACCGGTTTGGGCGCAGCCATGGTGGTGAAATGAGAAGAGGTGGACGAGGATGGAGAGCAGAGGGTCTGGATGCAAATGAGGAATGGGATAAGAAAGAGATATAAGAAAAACAGATCTTCGTCTTAGCCAGATTAGATCAATATTTAGTCGATTTAAAAATATTGTTAGCGCTATCGTATCGAATGAGTTGATTCGAGCAAACATATTTGTGGCTGAATAAAAGCGAAGAAAAATCTAAAATCGAGAAAAACCCGTCGGAAATGCGAATCTTCCTCCTCTTCGCTCTCTTTCTTGTCGTGGTCGTGACTGCTCGAGTAAGATAATCGTTGAATTTATGCTAAGATCTATAAACAACTAAGGTATCTAACCACCCTAGCTTCATTCAACTACCCAAATCTAAGAGTGTTGTAACCGGAAAGCCTTCGAAAGAGACAGCAAGAACAATTGGTTATCTAACTTGAGAGCATTTTCAGCAAGCAGGACGCAATGAAGTTCGTGCACAGAAGGATAACAAGAGCAAATTCCTACGAGATGGTTGTTCTTCCCTTCCAAAGGGTAATCACACTGCGAAAAAATCACGGAAATTCTGATTTTAATTACAGGTTGTAGCTGTATTGAGGGTAAAGACGACAATGGAAATGATATCGTTCGGGTCTACGAAGGGTCGAAATGTTTCCAGTATAAAGCCAATGGCTTCGCAAAGATTCAGACTGAAGCTGAAGATGCAATCGAGTTTTGATATTGAGCAACAAATGATAAAGATAATTTAATGGATCCGTGTCTTTACATCTTACAAAGTGTTTTACAAACTGGGAAAGGAGTATACAGTCCTGGCTAATCCCCCCATGAAAACCGGGCACACGGGGCGTCCCGGGGCGTCCCCCCAGCGTCCCCCTCGCTTATGGCTCCTCAAGACATTTTCAAATTGGGCCCAATTTGTGTTCGTCGTATTCTCCGTTCGATTCTGCATCGATTCACGTGAAAAAATAAAATAAAATATTTAATTATAATTTACATTTTGATTTTCAAAGAATTGTCGAATAAAACGATTCGTGCATCACGGAGTACGTTCTACGGTACTTATCAAAAGATTCTGCAGCAGCAGTGGATAAATACCGCAAGGTGTACTCTACGATGCAATCTACGAATCGTTTTATTCGACAATTCTTTGAAAATCAAAATGTAAATTATAATTAAATATTCTATTTTATTTTTTCACATGAATCGATGCAGAATCGAACGGAGAATACGAAGAACACAAATTGGGCCCAATTTGAAAATGTCTTGAGGCGCCATAAGCGAGGGGGACGCTGGGGGACGCCCCGGGACGCCCCGGGCGCCCCATTTTCATGGGGGGATTAGCCAGGACTGTATTGTTGTACCACTTTCAAATAGGTAGTCTTCGGTACCTACATTTGATTGCATTTGTATTTTTCAAGCGTTTTTTAGTCGTAGACAAAAGTATAATGGGCGAAGATTAAAATTGTGAACTGAACTCGAAATCCCATCCTCCCATTGAACTATGTGATCAATGAAGTATCTTATGAAAAAAATAAGAAAGATCAAGGATCGGCTTTTTTGATTCAACATGAAAATTTTTGTTGTCAGAAATAGAAGTCTTTTCTAATATCGCCTACTCTCTCACCTGTCAGAGTGTAGAGAGAGCGAGTGAAATGAAGTTACGTACTCGTCATTCTTATTCAATTTTGGAATCTATGTTTTCATTCTCGGACTGCTAAAAGATTTAGAATAATTCGCAATATATAAAGATCCGACGATTGGATCGTCAATCGTCAACACATTGTTTGATTTTATTCAATTTTTCAGAACCTTGTTCTTTTCGAAATAGTTAATCGATATTCAATTGAAGCCTTATAAAAGCTAGGAATCGAGAGAAGAATATCACTGCCATCCTCCACGATGAGAACCATCCATTTCGTCCTCCTAGCTCTTGCTATTTCCTCCATCTTCGCGGTACGGATTTACCTTCATTTTTAGGATCCAGGCACAATCGAGGTTCAGTTTTTATGATGAGAATTGTCATCAGAAACCCAAGAGCTTGTCATCCACTACCGAAGATCCCGTAAAGACTAAGCACAGGCTAGTACAGAAAGAATTGAACGACAAATTCAGCAACATGAAGGAAGGGTGTTTCCCGTTACCGAAAGGTTGCTCTCTAACGGAACTCACGACATTGAAATTCTTGATTCTAGGTTGTCGCTGCATCACCGGCAAGGACGGTGATGGAAGAGACAAGAGTGTCATCTACAGAAGCAAGGACGAATGTTACAATAAGGTCTGACTCTCTACAATTAATCTCATGTCTACATCTCTCTGACTGGCTAGATAAGTATTATCCCTTCAGGCTGCTGAAGAAGCTAAGAAGGGTAGAAGGGAGGCTATTGAAGAGGAAGGTCCGTCCTCTGGAGACTACTATCAGTAGATCACGATGATAAAGATAATTTGTGAAATCAGCTCTTTGTATCAGAATGCGTAATGCCTTGGGCAATTCTTCACGGTGTGAGATCCAGTCAGGAAGACATTCCTTCACACAATGAACATACATACGATAAAACGACCCCTGCTTACGCAACAGATCCGGTCACTACACTCCTCATCCGCTGCAAAAACATGCGCACTAAAGCTATTGTGGCGGGGTAATTAGCAAACAGCTGCAAAAACGCGCCCAGGCAATCCGCTGGCTATATAACAGAGGGGGAATTGTCCATTGGCATCAGCTGTCACCTCAGCCTCTACAGTATCTCACCATGAATTCTCAGGTACGGTAGGACAAGAGGTGCGGTAATCAAACGGTAGTTCAGCTCGTCACTCTTCTCCTTCTTCTATCGCTGCTCTCCCTCTCACTGGCCTGCATTGGAGGCTCCCATTGCTGCTCGGGATCTCACTGTGTCGGACAGATTCCCTGCCTTGGGTACGGTAACTAACTTCTCGATATACTGTAGTAGCCTCTATATTGATTACCTAATATCGTAATCATCACAGATACTCCGCTCCCGTTGGTGGCTACGCTCCTCCCTATGGTCGCTAATCGATATTTCTTGCCCATAACCTGATTACAGTACCCCGTGTTACTCCATAAATTATTGATTTGTGTGAAAGTAGTAGTGGTTCGCCAAACATGTTTATGTGCAGGGGCAATATAATGAATACAATGGAGATGGAACGTTGGATGAAATCAGACATTTTGAATGAAAGAGTAGACGAGCGATAATAAGGCGTTTCGAGATCTGAAGTTCTTTATGCAATCCAGTCGAGAGGTCGGTTGAATCCTCCTTTTCTGAAAACATTTGGAGTTGAGATTTTTAGAACGTACGGTGAAGGATAAAGACGTAATGATTTTTCGGAACTTCTTCGATTTCAAAGAAAAATCGAAGAAGTATCGATTTTTCATGAGCCACTTGGAAGCTCAAAATTCAGCAAGACCTATCAGAATGTATACTCAAAATGAAACCCATTCTAACCTGTTCATGTACTGTCTGTATCTTCTCTGCTTGTTGATCTTGACCTCGCCGACGTCGTTACCGTCCACCTACAAATTTAATTATTCATCGTTATTAAAAAAAGTATTATTAAAAACAAAATTCAATCCTCGCAGAACCTTGTTTCGACAGCAGGTCAATATAACGAATTAATCAGTATTACTAATGCAAGGGCTTCCGATTCAAATATAGGATATAAGATGATTGTGCATTCATTGCCATGACAAAAAAAAGTTAATTTCACTTCACCATTCACCAGATAAGAACTTATTGTAAGATGAAAGAGGCGATGAAAGATTGTAAGATCATCTCTAACCTTTTTATTCTTGGTAGTGTCGAATCCTCCGAAGCCCATCATCTTCGCCACTTCGTCATCGATACCCGCAATGGAGGTGAGATCGACCGGAACTGCTGCAAATATCCTAACTTGTTTAATATCGATAAAAAATTTTAATTCGGCATTTTGCCCGCAGTGAATCATTTTCACAACTCTTATTATAAATGCTGAGAACAAGTCAATAATGGAGTCATAGTTCGTTCAAATTAATACTGATCCTCGTCAATATTGGTCTTTCAGCAATAACAAATATCTTTGAGTATTTCTACAAAAATGTAAGTCTCTTACCTTCCTCAGGAGTTCTGGATCTGGTTCTCCTTCTTCCATCTCTTTCTCTTCTATCGCCTCTATCGTCATCTCTTCTCCTTTCATCACCTCTTCGACGATCGTCCCTTTCACTTCTCTCACTTCGCTCGTCCCGCTTCTCCTTGAAACTGAAATGCAAGAAATAAAGGAAAGGTTCAGATAAGCAATGATAAAGCGAATAAACACTGGTGTGTATGAAAAGTGACAAAGTAGGGGCACCCGCAAAATGAATCTGAGCAGTTATTCGGTCATCCGCAAATAGTGTTGTGTCGCCTTTTAGAATAGGTGACGTCCCGCCAACGCATATGCGGGCATCCGTAATTTTAAACTTTCTAGCCCACCAGTGAATATAAAGTGCTTTAAACGGTGAATAAATGGGAATACAAATCAAAACGCACACTCGCTTCTCCGGAGTTCTGCTCTTCCGACGCTCACGGCTTCTGTCGCGGCGAGTGCTAAACGTGAATTTGAAAAAAAGAACTCGTTCGAAGAATGATCAACGTCAATTAGTGGTTGAATCTGGTATGTTTCTATGAATCCAGTGACAAGAACGATTCTTCTAAGGCAGCAAATTATCACATTTTATAAAATCTGGGGCAAGTCCATAGATAGTTGACTTATATCACTAGCACCCTTTACGTGCCAGGCATACACGATTAGATAGGTTTGACTTCCGCGAGTAAATGTAGAGGAAAGGAACTGACCGATCCCTGTCTCGATCGTCTCTTCTCTCTCGACTTCTGCTTCGCTCACGACGCACGTCTCTTCTGGGCGAGCGAGAGCGCGAACGACGGCGGCGATCAACTGAAAGATCAGGGTTAAATTTGAAAAAGAGAGAAAACGGCCCAAAACGAAGCAAAACTAACCCGGACTGCGACTCCGACTGCGCGCCATAGCTTATTGCGCTGCAATAGCAAATAATTAGAAGAAATTGAGCACAATATAATAAAATAACGCGAAATAAAAAAAATTTCGAAAAGAGACGCGAGAGCCGGAAAATCCAATGAAGCCCTCCGGAGATTGTCGAAAATTCAGTCGAGACATACCAGATTACGGTAGCACTTTCAATGGATGTCACGCTGTGACAGTCAACCAGTTCGGACAGTTCGATGATTCGCGCCTTTTTTGCCCTTCTTATCGATTTATTGACAGATGATGATAAAAGGATGATGTGGCTGATGTTGCCCATCACCACCCGGTCCATATTGTACAAGTGTAAATAGCCATTCATCGCCTTTTCAGTGGATAGAACGATTTGTAAAGTGTTCTTAGCTCCTGTCTCTCACTCGTTTGCTGATTCCTCTTGTGATTCTTCCATCCCGTATTCTCCTCGGTACTTCCGTTTCCTAGTGGTTGGTGGCTGTAATATCACCTATCTCACTTAGTCAGCGAGCGAGTGGTTTATGACGTTCTTTGCCGCGACAATTAGTCACACTTTCGCTCTTTCTGTCCTGATTCCGGGTTTTATCCTGCCCGTTTTCAGATGCAATAGTGCGTAGACAGAACAACATCAGCTGATAATAATGACTATCTCCAACTTTTGCGTCGATAACAAGGACGTTGTGTGTTATCTCGTCACTAAGCACTCGTGGAAGGGCAAGTAAGTGATCGTTTCTGAGGCAACGTTTCGCAATTTCTGATTCCTAGATCATAGAACCAGACAAGTACGTGTCGGAAGAAAAAGGGAAAAACGTAGCTAGCTTCTTGCCATAATAAGCCGATTTCGCAAGTTTATCTCCCGATTATATCCTCTTGTTTAGATACAAACGTATCTTCTCCATCGGAACTCTCGCAATTACGACGTACAATCCTGCGACGCTTGAGATAACCAACCAGGTGGGCTTATCTCTACATTGTCTCGTTTCGCCAGTTGCTATTTCATCTGCTGTCAATCTCTGACAGCAATCGATACCCGCGATCTATAAACAGCGCAGGATGTTTATGTTAGGTGTCAGGAGCTTGGTACAGTGAGAAGAGAACATCAATGATTCACAGTCGAATGCATAAATGAATATCATTCTAACGTTACAATCAATTTCAGTGGGAGTACAGCGACTTCGCGCTTATTCAACCGTCTCAGAAGAATGCCGGTGATGGAAAGGTCAGTTTTCTAGCAGAATGAACGATTGCTATTTTTAATCGTAGTCCAAGACGCATTTCTAAGTCATCTGTTTTGCATGAGCGGTCTAATGTTGAAGTAGGGCAGGATCATTTTGTAGCCGCCAGCCGGCGAGCATCTATTGGCTTACTGTAATCAGAGTAGTGTATCTACAGGACGAGTTCACCATCCACACGACGAAGGGCAAGAAGGATCGGATGACGTTCTCGTCGGAGTACGCTGCCGAGGTCATCACCGACGTCCTGCTGCAGTGTGCAGCAGCTGCGGCCGAGAAGGAATCCCTACAGTTTGTGAGTTCGCCCCGATTCGCAGGCGACATTAATCACAATGAAATACCTCCAAATGTTTTTGCCACCAAAAAGAAAAAAATTTCTACGTTTGATTTACTATGTTTTGTAAGCAAAAGGTGCCGTGAAACATAATTCTCTTGTGATTCGCGCACTCAAAGAGCTTGTATTCAGTGATGGGCGTGACTCTCCAACGCCAGTTTTTCTGGAGGTACAAGAGTGAAAAATCCAAAATTTTAGGGGGTACGGGGTCTGATCACGGGGGTACACCCAAAAGTTGGAGGGGTCGGTCATATTCCAGCCCGCCTACAAGCATAGTTGGTCGGATCGACGTGTGCCGGTCAAACTGCGCATCGGAGCGGCAGCACTGGAACAGGTATACGGTAGGGAAATGAGAGCGTAAAGCAATCGCATAAAAATGCATCTTTTTATGAATGGCCATCATTCTTGAGAATTTATGGTTTATATGCTTTTTCCGGTTGTGGAGTCAAGGTGTATTGGTGCTTCACGCAATAATCTAGCTTCGTAAAGTGTCTCCTTTTTCAATTGACCTGCGGAATGATGTTCTAAAATTTCCAAATCTTCGGCTCGCAGGTTGACGATCGTGGTCTCATCTTCGCTCGCTATCCGTATCGGGCGATTCGCAACATCGGCAAGATCTCCGACTGCCCCGGAGGATTCGTCGTCGATGTCGGCGAACACAGAAGACGGGTACGGTATCTCCAGGATTACAGTAGATCCAAGGCTGGTACTTGGCTGACTGGGAGGTTTGGAGCTGCACGATTGAGTATTATTCAGAAGAAGTTTGCTCGTTTGATCATTAGTGTTAGTCCTTGCTACCAACCGATGAAGAGCGTGCATCGTTTGTATGGTTCGTTATACGCTCACGTACCGTATCCTTCCCCTTCCAGCACATCTTCGCCTCGGCCCAATCGGAGGAGTGCATCAAGGCAGTGAGGGCCACGGCAGCCAGGAACATTGGCATCGCCATCCCGATGGGCAAGGAGAGTCTCTCGCTGGAAGAAGTGATGAGAACGAGACTTGGATTGTGCAGGCGAGGAATATGGTTGGAGTACTGTAGAAGGAGTCTTGCAAATGATAACTTGTTTCATCTACGAAAACGGATACAGAACAAGGGATTCGTGTAACGAACACTACAGGGTGCGCCAAAATTACCCGCACTCAGTTTTTCGATCATATCTCTTTCGGAAAACGTGCCACTGTCCTGGTGCGGTAATTACTACTATCCCTAGTCCATATCTCCCTAAAACTCACAAAAGTTCCGATCTCCATTCACTACCTGATTTCTTGTGGCGAGCCAAAGTTGACTGACTATGGTACGCCAGGGCCGCGAGTTCGATATGTTGTCGCTCAAAAAATCGTAGTCTCAAGGAAAGAGCTCCTAGATCTAATTTTATGGTCTTGATAGTTACCTCAATAGATTGTGCAACTACCTACACTTTAGACAAGCAATAGCCCTTCACCTAAATACGGTAGGCCTCAAAATGTATCTGACTGCCCGAAGTGAACACTTTCAACGTCCGCTTGAAAGCTACACACCATGCATGCCTCTAGTTAGCAAAAAGCAGAAGTACATGCTTCACCATTACTCATGAAATATAAAAATATGAATTGAACCTTACAGGTAAGAAGTAGGGCGAAAAACATAACCAAAAGTCAGAATTCGGGTGATTTTAGTGATTTTATATGCTTGAGGAATTCAGCTAGCATTCCACATTGAGGATACCCAGTGCAATTCTGATATAAATTTCGAGTTGGTCTAAGGATATACTCTAAATGTTCTGAGTTTGAAAGCCCACGCTATGCTGGTGAAGGAGTGGCATTTATTAGAAGTTGTGTTGCACTCGCGGGAATTGCGCACAGTCACCAGTCAACTTTGACTCGCTACTACAAATTAGGTATTGAATGGAGATCGTAACTTTTGTGAGTTTTAGGGAGACATGGACTAGGGCTAGTAGTAATTACCGCACCAGGACAGTGGCACGTTTCCCGAATGAGATGTGATCGAAAAACTGAGTGCGGGTAACTTTGGCGCACCCTGTAGATAATGCGAGCCTGAAACGTGAAAATGTCGGGTGGCTGAATATCGAGATTTGGCCAATTTAATTTTGCAGTCGTGACGAGTGCCTGACGTCGTACATGGAGCGCGACGTGACCAAGTTCTCGATCCGGCACGATCCGCCCGTCAGGTTGGTCTGATTTGATACTGTAGTTTCCATATTATCAACCGGTGCAGAAGAAGACTAGTATATCTTGAGTTGCACATGACTCTTAAAATTAGAGCCGCGTACATACAACTTGATGAATTCATGTATGCTGTTGCTAGTAAACCAAATAGAAGGATTACAGGAGACTGCTGTGTCTCTCGGAGAGCTGCCTGATCGAGCGAGACCCGAGGAGCTACGCAGTGGTGTGCGCCACGCCCCTCAAGCAGGTACTGTAGGGGCGAATGCATTACGGTACTATTCAAGAATGGAGGAATGTAATATAATAATATTTATGCTATTTCGATGAAATAACGGTGAAAACAATTTAAAATAATATTAAAATGAAACAAGACGTGCAAGCACTGGTGAGCTTCGATGTCGTAGTTTCCCGGGGATCCGCAAAATGCCGGGTCCGGGGATCCGCAGTTGGAAAAATTAACACTACGCAGACCCGCAAACGGCGCGGAGCGCCCAATTTTTTTCACTAAGACCACTCCGCCGATCCGCAACCCAAAAAAACTATGACATTGGTAGCTCAGCAGTGCGTGTAAGATAAAATGGATATTTTTCAACCGGCGTAACTGCTCTGTTTTTACTCCTTACACTAATAGATCTCTCCAACTGAGTGTGAATTCCAAAAATATATCAAAAGTTGAAAATATCTTCCCACGTGATTACGTGATTATGGTATCCACATCACCGCACTGCAGATTGTGTGCATCGTGCGACTGATGAAGGACCCGCAGCAGTTCATGATCGAGTACGACGCGGGAGATGTGAAGGCGTACGCCGCCGCCGACAGGTGAGAAAAGGCGGAGGGTTAGAGTGCACTCGGCGCACCGACGTGGTGCACATCGGGGGTTTCGTATTGTGCCTGGAACTAGTTACAGTTTTTCGAGAAGAACCTGTACGATTGCAGTTTCGCGTTGTCAATATGACAGAGTGGCGGGATAGATCATCGATTATCCAACGAATGCGATTAGATAATTAAAAAAAAAATATTGCAGAGATCTCATCATCGCTTCGCTAATCGATGGCGCACGCGCTTCGGGCAACACGCAGGTTTGTAGTTTCACGGATCACTTATTCGGCGGTGGTGCTTATTTTGTGTTAGAAGGTAGGAATAACAAATTCCACTAGTGATCGCTTGATATTTCCCGCTTCTCCCTCTTCCAGATATTCATAACAGCCTCGGAAGATAACGCGACTCGCGATAGATTCGACCTACCCTGTAGAGAGGTGCCCCAAAGTGTATTGCATGTGAACCTTGGTTATGTGCGCGTTGTTGTCGTATGTTGAACGGAGGCTGATGAGCAAATCACGACTGCGGATCTGTCACGGACCACCTAACCTTGTTTGACTACCGTAACCATCGTGACTACAGTAATCTCAATGCTGCACAGTTCGAAATACGGGTCGCCGTCTCTTCATTTCACGTGCTCTCTTACCGGTCAGAGAGGCGAGAGAGTGTGTGAAATGAAGAGACGGCGACCCGTATTGCGCACTCTACCGTACCCTTTAATCTCAGGTGTTCATCACGAGTCATCGCTTCGATCGCTCGCTTCGGCTTATTCAGCACACTGCAAAGTTGGATGCGGAGGGCGAGAGCCAGTGCATGCGACACATCATCGCCCCGCCCCGTGAGTGTAACGTGGGATTACGGAGGAACGGGAGGAGGAGGGTACAGTAGCGGCATTCTGATTTGGACAAAATAGCGGGCTACGCTCGCTAATGTCGCAGATTCGTAGTGCTCGATTACTATGTAAAAATGACACATCCAAATCACAATTGGCTGATTTGTACGGGTGTCGGAGGGGAAAAAAGGAATACTAATCCACATTTTGGCCTTTCTGTAAATGTAATCGACCCCGTGAGTACCGTCGGATTACGGTAGAACAAGGCTTACTGTAGCGGGAGTCTGGTTTGGACATAAAAATACCATCTGTGAAGTTTAAGTTTCACGAGCACTTCATCAGTGTAAACATTAAACCTTTTTGATTCTTGCGGCTTCTACTTTGTAACAAAAACTTTTAATTTTTTTATTATTTCTAGCCGGTCTAAAGCGGACGGATCTCATTCGTCGATTCAACGCCAACATTCCTTACAACGGGCTGATGCACGCGAAGGAATCGGAGGTGAGATGTGGTTTAGATTAAAAGGTTGATGGAATCATTTCTGCGATGGTTTATGTAAATTATTGCACTCATTGTCGTCCTGTAATTGTAAATTACCCGATGAATTGTGAGTTAGAGACAGCTTCAAACACAAAATAATCAAGTTGGAATTTCGAAGTCACTCTAATTAGCGCTACAATTGCAACACAAATACGATTTGGTTGATAGCGATTGCTTGAAACACAAACTGACGTAATCAATCTGAATTTGCAGAACTTCTTCGCTGAGAACAAGGAGAAGGTGATCGTGTCGTGTTTGGGCGCCGTGCTCGATGAGAACTACACAAAGGTGGGATTATTGAATTTGTTTTTGTTTTGATTATGTCAAAACAAGCATTCTGACACATTGTCTGTTGCTCACGGTTATGTTATTATTTTAAATTACGAAATAAATGTTGTAGGACGAGCCGAACGCGGTGCACAAGTGCGAGGTGCAGTTGTGCTGCCTGCGGCGACTGTTCGCCAGTCGCGCCGGATTCCACGCCTTCACGGAGGTCCACGGGTAAGAAGGAAATCGATTTGGATATATATATATATCGATTTACCATATATGGGGTCTGGTAGGTGGGCTACTTTAGGCACCAGGTGAAGTGATGCTCATGCAAAATGTTATAATCTCAGAGCATCTCATCCGGATGGATGTTCCCAATATAAATCCAAACACGAAATTTCAGTATCCGCGAGAAGCTCGGCAATCTTGTAGCGCGCACGCTGCAATGGAAGTCGCCCGAGGTTGTTTTTGTTTTCGTTTTATTCGGTTGTTGTTTTTTTCAAATGTAATAATAATAACAATTGAAATGCACAGGTGGACCACGCTGTTGTCGAGATGCTCACCGCCCTCATGCACCCGATGCACGACGGATACAATCTGAAGACGGAACAACTGAATAAGGTATACGGTAGATGCAGAACCGATGTCAATCGAATACTGACTATATTCCAGATGAGCCTGCTCTCTTCGCCGCAGTTCGTCGAGCACTTGCTCGACCTGATGAAGACGCATGTGGTGGGTGTTTATTTTCTCTCCACAAATTGAAGTTTCGGTTATTAAATCATTTCCTTACGAGTCGTATTGGATTATTGGTGAGACTAGAAAGCGCCAGATAATTGGAATTTTTTGTCACAAATCGCTCATCATTCAATGGATTCTGCTCTGGCCACTGCGTTATATAGGATTGAAACTCGAATTGTCCATCGGATAAGAATGTTGGAAACTCTCATCAGGTTGAAGCAATGATGTTTTGAATCAGAAATGTTAATATCTAATCAAATCCGTTTGTTCCAGGAGCGCAACATCGGCTTCCATTGTCTTTTTGTTTAAAAATTATAATGACAATTGTAATTTATTAATTGTTTCCAGGAGCGCAACACGGGCTGGCTGGTGGTTGCGTCGATGCTCGACTTCCTCACGTACGCTGTGTGCGCGCCCTTCTCCGAGACCACCGGAGGAGACACGTTCGATATGATACTCAAGGTACGGTAGGATGAGAAGAGTACGTTATCCTTTCCGACTTGGGGCTTAATATGTAGCAACATTCGATATTTGTGAATTATGGTTTCTCTACCACCTGGTGATTCGGTGCACCGAATAAAGCTGAAATGCGGACGCATTTGCTAACTTCGATCCGTCTTCCTCATGTGCAGTAAACTAATACAATCCGCCCTCTGGTCCTGCAATTTTGATAATGATTTCAACACGGTGGTTTAGCGAACCCATGATACTTTATTTACACGGACATTCACTCTTTTCGATCATTCTGAGGGAAATACACTTCTCTGCAGATGGTGGCAGCTCGCGGGCGCGCCTTCTACGCCCTCTTCCAGGCCAAATCGATGACCATCGTCAAAGGTACGGTAGGGCAGTGGGGATACGGTATGGGGGTACTGTAGCGTTATGATATCTCGATTGAGAACTGACAAGTTGTGAGGCCTTCTCCAGGTGAAGTAGCAATACGTGAGGGTTAGCTCGACAAGAAAGAACTCTTGAAATTGAGAGTGTTTCCGAAACGGAATCTCCTTTCTTTCAGGCGCCGGAATGGTCCTTCGTGCGATCATCGAGGAGAGTGACGTGGAGACGAGCAAGAGCATGCAGACCCTCGCATTGACGGAAGGTGAGTGGGATACGGTAGCTGGCTAGGTTCAGTGAATCGAGGAATAATTTTATTGCCAAAATATTGTGAAACGTGTGCAAAAAATGCCTTTGGTTGATTTCGGTTTCACGAGTTGGAGATTAGGCGAAGCGGGAGATCGGGAGTGATGATTCGGTTATTCGATATCAATAATCCTCCAGGCGCTTTCCTCGCACATCTAGAGATGGCGCTGCTCATTCCGGGCCGCGACCTGCGTGTGCTCACCAATCGACAACTGTCAGGTACGGTAGTATCGATTGGGTACGGTAGTATCGATTGGGTACGGTAGTTTCGATTGATTACGGTACCTTCGATTGATTACGGTACCTTCGATTGACTGCGGTAGAATAGGTTATAATATAAAAGGCACGCCGAATTCTCATTTGCATTCGCAATACACCCAAAAAACACGGTGTGATTTGCTCAGTAATGGCGTGGTAGTGCAGGAGCAGTTGTTATGTGTAGCAGTGTAGTAGGAACAATTGTCGGTCGGAGTTGACCGCTAACTGATTGGCATGTGTCCGTGCAAGAACACATGCCCGTGCAGAATGGTGTCCGTCCTTGGCCTTGCCGCTCTCATAGAGCAAACTGACAGTGGCCTCATACACATTTTCGCCAATTTTTGTATATTTATTTTTTACGATTATTATTTTATTTTCATTATTATTCTCGTTACTGTCACTGTATGGCGGACCACGATTTCAAAGATTTGAATTGGCGGGGTGGGTGGAATGAATACGTATACGGTAGGTGGATGATCTACTCTCTCCCCTCCTCCTCTCCTTCCTTCATTCTCCCTCCTGCGCTCCCCGACGAATGTTGTCGGCTCTCTTTGTATTATTTTCCTCATTTATGCGCTCTCAGTACCTATCGCGACTGGGCCTCAGTACCAACCATGATTGAGTTCGATATCCCTCCCCCAACCATGGTTGAGTTCGATAACCTCCCCCCAACCATGGTTGAGTTCGATATCCCTCCCCCCAACCATGGTTGAGTTCGATATCCCTCCCCCAACAATCAGTTAATAAAGTTCAATGACTCGTCGTCGTTGGGGCACATTGGTCAATGCAAATGGATAGAATATTCACAGCCGCGGACAGAGTTGGCATCGTCCCTTGCGAAAGGCTCGTGGGGCCTCGAGCGATCCAAAAAAAAGAAGGGATGGCGCCACTTCGTGTTTTTTTTGGAAATTTTTTTCAATACGAGTCTATTGGTGAAAGATATTGGCCTGGGGAATCGCTCGAGCGAGTTATGAGCATTTGAAAAGGCGTGACCGACAAACATACAAACAGACGAACGGACAGACAGACAGATTGATATACTAATAAAGAATATCGACAATTCAGGCCATCTGATCGGACTGTGGATCGCGGACAATCAGCCAGCGAGCGACCTCCTGAGCAGATCACTGGTTAGTTTTTATGTATGTTATTAGCACACCCTCCGTAAACGAGATTGTGTCTCTTTGATGGTTATGAATGTATCGAAGCGATGGGGATAACAATCACCGGGTTTTTTAAACTTTCGACTAAAAAATCTCACTATATTTTCGCCTGATGGAATTCGAATTCAGTAAAATATTGAATATCAATAATCGATTTCCTGTTCAGCCCCGGGGTCTGCTCGATTTCCTCCAATCGGCGGATAAAGTGCCCGTGAACGAGGTGGATCTACTTGTGCCAAGGAACAATTTGATGGATGCGACCAATCTGGAGAGGGATAAGGGAGTTATCAAGGTAAGGGGTTCGATTCCCGGCCAGGGCAAGTGCCTTTTGCCGCCTGGCACACTTATTGCAAATATTGCCCGCGACTAAACTGATGTGAGGGGAACATTGTGGACGGAAAAGGTACAGTGGATTCAATCACGCTGTGTCAGTGGGTGAATATTTTTAATTTGGACCAGTTATCTTGCACGAATTAATGAAAACGAGAATTCTAGATCTATTGAGCCAATCGCGGAAATCTAAATCACCGGGGGTGGATTGTATTTTTGATTTTTCTTAGTAATTCATGTGGGATAATTGCTGCTGATGTGTAGACTATGAGTTCGGAAGATGACGTGACAGAATATTGTCGGCACCTAGTGAGGTTACGGTAGCATATTGATGATATCGATTTTCTCCCTTCCAGGAGAATCTGGATCGAGTGATGGTCACAGCTGAGGCGGGACTGCAGCGATTCGTACAGCACTGGGACCTCGAGCACAAGCTCAACTTCACCATGCCCACCCGGAAGGAGGTACGGAAGCGGCGGGGATACGGTAGCTAGAGATATTGATTGATTGTTCCCCCGTTTGCAGGAGAAAACGGCGCAGCCCGTGGTGCTACGCAAGCGACGGCAGCGCATCAAGACATCGGTGAGGATTACGGTAGTCCCTTGGGATACTTTAAGGACGATAATCAATCGATAACCATGCATTTTCGTTCCTACCGGGCCAGTAATCCGACCACTATATACTTGCTGGAATCTGTCATCAGACCACAATCTATGCACTATGAAAATCGGTTTTAAGCCATTAGACTCTTAATTTTTGTGTCAGACCACTATATTTTATCGTTCCCGGTTGGCAATGAAAATGTATGATCGATAATTGGCAGGTCAATTGGAAGCTGTTCGCGTATCAGTTCGCGAAGGATCACGCCAAGGCGGATCTGATCTGGAATGAGAAGACGAGGGAGGAGTTCAGGTGGGAATCGGGAACTGATATGGATACTGTACCTAATGTTGATTTGCTGCTGCCGCGGGAATATAAATAGCTGTCCGTCGTGATCAGTCGCAAGATACTTTTGCATTTCGATGACTTGGTAAATGACTGACAATTGACAAGTTTACGATTGACGAGTACTCTGCATTACAAAAAAATCATTTTGTCATGTACATATTAATGCCTTGAAAGGCTGAACGACAATGAGCCCAGCGTACAATTTTGAATTGCAATACACCTCTTTCGTTGCAGACACTCGATCCTGACGGAGCTGCGCGCGCTGGAGCAAGAGAAGGAGCAGGCCATGGCCACCGTGCCCATCTCGTGGAACCATACCGAGTTCCAGGTGAGGAGGGGAGGAGTACCAGGGGTGAAACAAGGAATTGACTGGGATTGAAATAAGTGCACTAATCGTGAGTATGTCCAATCGGTCAGAAAATCTCGTCGGGAATTGTTGGGAGAAGATGAAAGGTGCGACCAGCGAGTTTTGAGCTGCGAACTTGAGTTATTGGGAAGTAGCGATGGAATATTTCGTTTATACAAGTTTGTTGTGCCAATATCGTATAAGATTCTCTATCAGAAATGAGTTGCGGCTCATGTATATTTCGAGTATTTTTGAATTCCAATAATAATTGCGCAGGTGGAGTATCCCTCGCTGGAGGCGGAAATCCGCATCGGCGATTACTACCTGCGACTGCTGCTGGCGGAGAGCGAGGCGGAGGCGACGCCGATTCACGATGCGTGAGTACAGTAGGAGAGGTGCACGGGGGGGGGGGGGGGGGGTGCGAATCGGGGACTGACTTTATACGGGGTGCATCCGTAAAAAAAAAGTTTGAACAAGGTGGATTCGCGATTGCAATGGCATTGATAGGCAGTACAGGTTTCTTGAACTCTCAAAATGAACTCTCATTTAATCCTTAAATAATCAATTTAAAATAAATGATCTCTATTTCGCAGTGTGAACTTCTTCTCCGCCGTCTATCACCGTTTCTTGCTTCCGTCTCGCGTCGACCTTCGATGCGTATGTCTCAGTGCAATGGCCATCGCGTATGAAAGGTGAGTGAGGTGGAGATGGCAATTTTATGCGAGAGCAGTAGTGAGATGCAAGTTTCAGAGGACTCTGAAGTTCGATGATTTTTGAGCGGATCTGATTTATCTACATTGGCCATCTTACAAGACAGCTATAAAACAGCGTTCACGACACATTTGAGTTTTAGCCTGACATGTAATTGCTGGGTATTGGAAGCCTTTATTTTCTTTACCGTTTTAAGACCTCTCTAATGTTTAGATCGCACATCACGATCGGCGCCTTTCCCGACGCGAAGCACTTCGTGGAGCTGCTGCGGAAGAGCACGCTGCCGGCCGAGAGAGACAGACTGGTACGGTATAGGCGCACGAGGAAGGGCGATCGGGAACTGGGCTTAGTACATTTGAAACGAAATTCTGACGTCGACAAGTAACTAACTGGGCGTGACCAAATGCATAAAAAATCTGCTTTTCATTTTTTAATTGGCATGTTTTGTGTTTCAATTGTTCCATACAGAGTAGCGATTATGCCGCAATGTTGATGATATAGGATCTCATAGTGGCAACAAAAAAATCAAAATACATACCCGATGGCGCCTTTAGGTGCTGCTGCTGTCCAAGCTCGCCCTCAATCGGGAGAACGCGCGCGAGTTGGTCAATGCCGATCTGGCGCCCCAGCTGGTCGACCTGGCCGTGCTCGCCCATCTTCACGTACAGAGGGCCAAGATACAGGTAGGAGGTTACGGTCGGGGATTACGGTAGGAGCGAACGTTACGATAGTCCACTTCAGAACCAGACGAATGTGATCGAGGCGTCGGCGGAGCAGATGGCAGAGGGAGGTACGGTGGTTTGAAGCTGGTTATCGATTTATGAGAATATCCCTTCGGCAGTACCTTTTGTGTTTCATTTTCGTAAGAGGAATGTGTTATTGACAGTGATGTTGTGTAATTTTTCCGGATCATTTTTATTTGTAGGCAAAAAACAATCGGGACTTTTCTATTTCCGTACTAGGCCACACCCCCTTGACTCCACCCCTTCCCCTCAATGGAGGGGAGGGGTGGAGCCCCCTATCCACCCCTTTAGGGGGTAGGAGGCACTCCAAAAATGCCGAACAAGACGGGCAAAAAATCGGGCAGAGGTACAGTGCCCCGTCCGATTGGCGAGAGGAGAGAGCGTAGGGAGGTTATAGAGAGAGTGCGTGCTAGACGCGACGGGGTAGAGAGAGTAGGGAGAGGGAGGGGGGGGAGCGCTAGCCTCGTTCTCTCTAGCACTCTCTCGCCCGTCGCTCCTCCCCCAATCTTGCAAAAGACGAGAGGGAAGGAGGGATGAGGGAGGGGCACGTGGGGAAAGGGGGCGGAGGGGCGTGGCCTAGTACGGAACTAGAAAAGTGCCAAACAATCATAGCTTTTTATTATAATTCAACATCGATTATAATATCTCGTAACTGCAGGTGCTCCCGAGTGGTACTACAATGTGCCGGGCGATAAGGACAAGGAAAGGCACGGTCCGTTCTCGTTCGAAAAGGTGAGAGATATTTACTGCAAATGAATGAGTACGCAGAGAAGAATGCTGGCTGATAAAATTAGTCTAATTGCAAATGGTAAAGAAAAAAATGGTAAAAATACCCGTTTAAGTTGGGGTTTCATCTATCCTGTATTTTGCCGAAAGTTATCCGTTATCGTTCAATCGAGAAAAAAAAATTAATACGAAACAAGGGAAAAAATGGAATTAGGAAATGGGAAAAAAACGATTACAGATGCGCGAGCTGTATGCTGAGAAGGTGATCTTCGAGAAAACGCACATCTGGGCGTCGGGCATGACCCAGTGGGCGGCCCTCTCCGCCGTACCCCAGTTCCGATGGACCGTCTGCTGCGCCCAGGTACGGTATACTTGGTATTAGTGATGACAAATCGGCAGCCTCTCCTCGATTTGCATGCTCTCTCGTCTTTCTGACCGGCGAGAGAGCATGCAAATCGGGAAGAGGATCGTGCCGATTTGTCATCACTAGTTGGAATACTGTAGATACTGATTTATCGATTAGTCAATCTGCCGATTCGTGATGTGCCAGAACAAGGTGATTCGACGTTGCACGTAGTTGGTATAGGAGTGCAAGAAACCATGAGGACGATAGCTTGAATGGGATATCTGAAAACTTACTAATCCCTATTCTCAGTCAGCCGCAGCGCTGTCCCCTTCGGCGACCGGGCCTGCAGCCGCCGCCTCCTCCAGCACAGAGTCTTGCTCGACCGCCCCGTTGTACAATCTGACCCAGCTGGCTACCGTATGCCTGGACATATTGATACAGATGGCCGAATTCTTCCCGTCGAGGTGAGTGAGATTCACGATGCGTGAGTACTGTTGGAGAGGTACGCGAGGGATGCGAATCGAAGACTGGCTTTATACGGGGTGCATTCATCATTGCTAAGCTTTTTACTATATAGGGATCCCGAATTTGCATGCCCTACCAAATATGCAGCGCAATTTGAACAAGAATATTGTATTCGGGAGGGCGATACTTGGCTTCAGAAGCCATTGTTCATCCTAATGTTGCAGCTGTAAATAGTGTGCAGTATCTATCAGGGTGTCCCACATATTTTTGGAATTTGCTTGCCAATAATTACTGCATGATCGACAATCATTCTGATGCAATACAATATTACGTCATCATGTTGTGCAATTGTTTACACTTAGCCGCTTCTCGATTGCATCAGTCTTTGACTAGTTTCATCAGTTATAGTCATGAACACTGCTCGAGACTACCGCTCCGTTTTGCTTCATTATTTTCTCCTGGGTCGAACGGCGACGGAATCCCACCGTAAGCTGGTCCAGACTCATGGCGAAAATGCCCCCTCCCTTCACACCTGCTTCAATTGGTTCACCCGATTCAAGCGAGGGGATTACAATCTGGAACACCAACCCCATCCTGGACGCCCTTCTTCTCGTGTTCGGGGTCGTGTTCTCAGGGAACTGAAGGCCAATCCCAAATCTAGTGTGCGCGATATTGAGAAGACCATCCATATTCCTAAGACCACAGTTGCTCGAATCCTGCATGATGCTGGGAAGACACCTAAGCTCCCCCCAAGTGATTCCGCATGACCTCACGACAGCTCAGCTGAAAAAGCGGGTTGACGTTTGTCAGGGATTACTCCACCGTAGATCCAATTTCAATTGGGTCAGCCACATCGTCGCCATGGATGAGAAGTGGATCACCTACGATAATCCTGAGAGGAAACTTCAGTGGGTGGACGTCGATGAGAAACCCCAGCAGGCTCCAAAGGCGGAACTTCACGGAAAGAAGGAACTCCTCTGTTTCTTCTTCTCCGTCCTCGGTCCCATCTACTGGGAGATCCTCCCTCCCGGCATCACCATCAAGGCTGACCTCTTCACTACCCAACTGGAAGAGGTGGCGGTCAGGGTCCCTCCCAAACTCCTGAGCGAGGGCAAAATCCTCATGCTCATGGACAACGCGCGCCCTCATCATGCGAAAATCACCCAGAAGAAAATGGACGAGCTGGAGATGGAATGGCTCCCTCACCCACCTTACTCCCCTGATCTGTCCCCTTGCGACTACCACTGTTTCCGCTCCCTCTCTAACTTCTGTCGAGGAAAGAAGTTCAAGAACCGAGACGCACTTGTGAAGGAGTTCGAGGCATGGATCAACTCTAAGCCCCAGGCCTTTTGGAAGAGAGGGATCGAGACCCTGCCCGATCGATGGAGGCAGGTCGTGACTACTAAGGGAGCATACATTGATTACTGATCATTTGTTGTTGTTGAAGGAATAAACAAAAAAATAAAAATAAATAAAAATGTCACAAATATGTGGGACACCCCAATATGTAGTTCTATTGAATAGTTTATGTTTTCTGAAAATGATTTTAATTATTACTTTGGGAATAAATTAACAAAGTTCTCTTGCAGAGACACGAACGAGTGCGTGGTGCGGCCGATGCCGAAGATCAAGAAGGTGAGGAAGGGTTTTGTTTTTTTTTGTTTTTTTTATTGATTAATATTCTAAGAATATATATTGGCATCGCTTCGAGATTGTATAAAAATAGCAAACAATTCTATGCAGATGAGTGCGGGTTTCACGATTGGTTCATAGCCCGGATAGTTCTTGTTAGTTTCGCTAATTTAAGGCATCTGTCGATTTTTTTTTACGATTATTACACATTTATCAAGAGGTCGGGTTAGGTGAGAGCTCTGATGTGCATGGCATTCCAACTGGCTTTTCTTGCTTCGTTGAGAAAGTTCGGGCCAACAGTCTTGCGGAAGATATCGCTCCATCTAGTCATTGGTCGACCTATTCTTCTTTTTCTTGTCGGGAACCATTCGATCACAGATCGGCTCCACTTCCAATTGTCGTCATTCGCGATCTTGTGCAACCGCTATCTGAAAATATATATATTTTGTCGCTATCTGAAAATATATATATTTTCATTTTAAAAAATGTGCAGGTGTTGACGGAGCCGGCGCTGCTGTACCAGATCGTGCAATTATTGCTCACGTACGATCCATCCATCGTCCAGCGAGTCGCTACCCTCCTCCATATGGTTATGCAGGTATGGTAGGGGCACGGTAGGGCCAGAGTAGTGCTGAGATGCGATAGTTCATTGTTCCTTCTGCAGGACAATCCGTTCCTGCCGCGACTGTACCTCTCCGGCGTCTTCTTCTTCATCCTCATGTACAATGGGTCAGTTATTCTCGATTGTGTATGGCGCATCGAAGTGGTTTCAAACTGTCTTCAGTTGAGCGGTCGTTGGAACGCGAATTGGCATTTTCGAAAGTTGCTATTTTTTAGATGCAGAATCAAATGAAATTGTGATCAATATAAACCCCTCGATTATGAATAGTAGATGAAACATAGAGTCACGGTGTTCATCGAACGAGTCGTCAATTCAGATCGAACGTGCTGCCGATAGCGCGCTTCCTTCACTACACCCACCTCAAGCAGGCCTTCCGATCCGCGGTGGTTGGTTTATTTTAATTTTTATGTTTTTACACGCATTCCCACGTCAAAGCATCCCAACTAAGCTATCACGAACTTGTAGATTGTCTGAAGCGCAAGAGTGACTTGTGAAAGTTCACCTTTATTCCGACTCGAATCTATTAGGGAATGCTAGGCGCGCCGGGATAGAAAGAGCGGTGGAATGAGAGAGAGAGGAGGGGGCGGCGTTAGGGACTGGTCGCCCCAAGGAGCTCCCTCGCCCAGGTATGTTTCCGAGTATCGATGTATCGTCTTCCTTCTTCAGCCTCGCCTGGACGCGCAGTGTCAGTCGGTGCTGGCGCCACTCCTGCCCGAAGCAGCCACCTTCTACCTCGAGCAGTACGGCGCGGAGAAGTATGCACAGGTACGGTAGGGAGAGGGAGTACGGTAAGATGAGATTGAAACCTAAAACTACTGTTTTTTCCTTACAAAATTTGTGGACACACTTTTTGAAAGTGTATATTTGCCATGAACATTTACGTTTCATGAAGAGTATTGATGGTTGATTAGAGTGACACGCGTACTTGAACAGGGTCTCCGATTCCAAAAAAAAACATTTTTTCAGGTGTTCCTGGGCGAATTCGACAATCCGGAGATCATCTGGAACACGGAGATGCGACGGCATCTCATTGAGAGGATCGCCCTGCACGTCTCCGACTTCACGGGCAGACTCACGAGCAATGTCAAGGTACGGTAGGTGGCGGGGTCAGATTTTTCATTTTTGCAGTTTGGTGGTTGTTTAATGAAAGTTTGTGCCTTTATACAGCGACAGAACCATTCGGAATCAATCACGTAGTAGCTCATGTTTTCTAATGAGTCATTGGTGAAACACAAGTAATGAAGGAGCGTTTATCTGTTTCCAAAATTTAAAAAAATGTAAATGTTGAGGCGCTGTACCAGTATTGTCCCATCCCGATGATCGACTATCCTGAACTGGACCATGAACTATTCTGCCATGTTTACTACCTGCGACATCTCTGCGACAAGAGCCGCTTCCCCAATTGGCCGATCCGAGACCCGGTGAGTACGGTAGGAGTACGGTATCAGAGACATTGTTGAATGGTGTTTTATATTAAGCAGGTTGGGCTAGGTTTCATAGGCTACTTATTCCAAGACTTATCAATTGTTTCGCAGTGAACTGATTATATCGCCTTCTAAAAAACAAATATACGATATTTAGTTGTTTTCTAATTGTAAAGTGTCCGTCCCATTAAATACGATCTCTGCTTCTCCAGATTCCCTTCCTTCGTGCGTGCCTTGCCGCATGGCACGAAGAGATCGAGAAGAAGCCGCCCGCCATGAGCGTCGAGCAGGCTGCAGGAGTGCTGGGACTGAAGACGGACGATGAGTGAGTGCACTCCTTAGGCTTACCTTAGGGACAAAGAGCTTACACCCAAGGCTACCTTAACCGAAGAAGCCGAACTTAGCATTTTTTTTTGCTGTGTCCGGCGGTGTTGTGTTCCACATGCTTGCTTTGAAGACTGTTGAACCTAGTTTTTAATTGACGGTTCTCACAGATCGTGGCGCGAGTCGTCGACCATCCGCCGTGCGTACTTCAAGCTGGCCGCCAAGTACCATCCGGATAAGAACCCCGAGGGAAGGGAAATGTTCGAGAAGATCAATGCTGCCTACGAGGTACGGTAGGGCGATGGGTACGGTAGTTATGATTTGAATGGTGTGGTTCGAAGTACGGTAACTATAGTTTCTAGAGGAGAATACGGTCGCTGTAGAACGAGTATTACGGTATTGCAGTTGCTGTCGTCGGGAGCGGGCGCAGGCGGCGCGCCGGATCCGAAGCGGATCGCGCTGTGTCTGCGCGCGCAGAGTATCATCTACTCGCGACACTCGGAGGGTGAGTAGGGCACTTCTATAGACCGCGTGCCAGAGATACAGAGTGAGCAAGCGCTAAGCCTTACTAGCCTAAACATATGTTTAGCCTTATTATGCGATTGCTAAGCCTAAGCATCATCATCATTTAGATATGATTTGGACATTTAGATATGGTGACGATATGTGCATACAAATGCATCTTATGTTCCCACTAAAGGTGCTCGAATCACTGTTCAATAAATGAAACCATTAGTAATTGAATTCCAGTGAGTGAGTTCCAGTGATTGACGCTACGTTCTGACAGCATACGAGTAGTGTGCTCGATGATTCATACGATTCTCACAATTAATTCAATGTGTACAATTGTGGTAAAACACTGCGGTTTTGTGCGTCATGATTGCTTGATGTATCTGCATTATCGTTCTCGTTGATATTACCTCTTATTCCAATTCAAACAACAAATATCTTGCAGAGCTCTCCGCGTACAAATACGCCGGCTACGGACAGCTCATCAAGACGATCGACATGGAGGCCAAGGATGCGAACCTGTTCCAGAAGGTGTGATCTTTGATCTTTTGGTTTATGATCTGTTGATCCAGGGTCACCAGTTAAATAAGATTTCAGATCAAGAAACTGAAATCCAACCCGACAAGGAAGGGTTCAGACGAGATTGTTGGTTGATATTCTCTGGCATTTTTATGTCGTTACTGTCCTTGCCTTGCTTCTGTCTGCTCCCCCTCCCTCTTCCTCCTCCTTCCTCCTATCGTGCTGAAAGTACCTTCCCGAACGCATTCTATCATTCCCCACACTTTGGAGATCTTTCCGGACTTCCCCTTCTTTCTCCTTCACGTTATGCTTTCTCTTGGAGAGCCTTTCCTTCCCTTTCCTCTGTGATGAATTGTTCATGCTCCTGGTGCCTCAATCATTTCCAGAATCTTTCGTAAGCAATTGTGATTTTCAGGGAGGTGGCGAGTTGCTATCGGCCGCGATCGAACTTGCCAACCACACGCTCATGAGCTCGGCCCTCAACGCGGAACAACTGAGAAGGGACCAGGGACTGGAGGTACGGTAGGAGTACGGTAGCTGATAGGGTATATTGATTATCTTCACCTGAGCTCTTCACGGCATTACTGCTTTGTGAGCGCCTGTTGAATAGTACTGAACGTGAAACAAGAAGTATAATTGTTGAAAAAATGGAAAGTGATATACTGGGAGTACGGTAGGCCTTGCTCAATCTATAAATGGACAAATTGCAGGCATTGATGACGGCGTTCGATCGGTGTGTGCCCATGGTCACTGCCAATTGTGCGAGCGATGAAATGGCTGTGCAGGTGGGTAGTGAGAGAGATATCATTGTTGATATTCATTTGTGAATGATAGGCTATTGTTGTTGTTGAGATAAGGCTGATTCGTAGTGGGGCTGAAACGTAAAACAACCCGTTGCTTGATTAGAGTAACGAATAGCTATTGGAAATTGGTCATGGCTGATTTCTGCCTATGATTGGGGCTGTTCACGATGCAAAGGAAGTGTAGTGACGGTGAAACACGAAATATACTAGTTTGTGCAATTTCATTTTTTTCAAAACTTTCATTTCAGGTGTGCGTGCACGTGTGCGACTGCTTCGGCACGGCTGCGCGATTCGAGGGATGCAGGTAATAATATTTTATTATTTATAATTATTTAAATAATTTAATTTATTAAAAATTGCTCCTCCAGGACGCGACTGGCGGAGATGCCCACGCTGGCGGGCAATCTGTGCAGACTGCTCGAGTTCCCGGTAAGGTTGAAGGGAGAGTGTAGCACGGATGTGCCTGGACAAGAATCGTTGATGCTTAAACTGTTTTGGAGATATAGTTCTTCAAGCAAGAAATACAACATAAATAGTGGGATTAGTGTAACATAGTGCGTTAGGATTGCTCTCTAATCACTTCCCCCCCCCCTTGCAGCAACTGACGCGACTGGGCGCTGCAGCTGCCGCATGCGTCCGCTCACTCGCCGTGTGCACCCTCCTGCAGACGCAGCTGTTCCAGGTGAGAGGAGTACGGTATGAGTACGGTCAAGGAGATGAGTTGAAGAAGAGTCCCTTCTGAAGGGATATTGAAGTAAAGGCAAGAGGTATAGGTCATCCCGTTAATCAAAGCACTTGCGTCCTGCGGGGGCTCACTGCTAGGCCAGTGATATTGAAGTGATTGTGATTATTTTTTCATTCACGGAAGAAATGTTTGAAATGGTTTGAATGTCGATCAAATAGTGAAACGACAACTCGTCGGGTTCAAAATAAATGGCTATTTGACAGGCGGGCGTCCTCTGGCAACTCATCCCGCACCTCTTCCACTTCGACTACACCCTGGATGAGGGAGGTGAGCGAGGGGATTTGTATTTTTTTAAAAATAATTTAATATTGATCAGCGACCTAGTGGATGTGAGTTTCACTGTGGGCTGATGGGCGGATAAAATCGATCTTTTGCGATTATTCCCTGAGTGTGAGTATAGAATGAATATAAAAAAATGCAGTTTTCTCGGGCTATATTAGTTAGTTTTTAGCTTTAATTGATAAACATTTTAAGGTGTCACCCACGAAGAGGACAGCAACAAGCAGACGCTGGCGAACAAGCTCGCGAGGCAGAGTTGCGAGGCACTCGCCAGTCTGGCTGGTCTGTTTCTCTAAATTATTATTATAATTCCTTTGAAAATGCAAAACCTTATCCGATCGAAATGTTAGATTCTTCCACGCTGTTATCGTTTTGATGAAACCGAAACATATGTGGAATTAAAATTAAGATTGTTTTCCTGTGTTCCACTAATTTGTCATTTTGAGGATTCCGCGATGAAACTCCCGAAAACGACGGCGTCCTCAAGAGTCTAAAGGTAATTTTATTTATTTTTTTGTTTCAAATTCATATTCACATTTAAATTTATATTCGCAGGCGCTACTCACGCCGTACGTGTGCAAGTGCATGCGGACGATGGATAATGATGCCGTGAGTGATCTTTGATATTGGTTCTCTGATTGATCTTTGATCTCTGGTAGGTGCTCAAACTGCTGAATTCGAACACGGAGAATCCGTATCTCATCTGGGACAATGGCACGAGGGCTGAGCTGCTCGAGTTTGTGGAGCGACATCGGACGAACCAGGGACATGTGAGACACTTGTTTCCTCTCGTTTATCTTCATTCGACAAGCTCTCTAGTAGTTCAGATAGAAGGAGTTAGAGTGTGAAATAAAGCAAGAAATGGTTGAAGAGAAACTTACTTTCGCATTTATGAGAAGCAGTTGGACAATGTTTGGTCGTGGTGAAATTCATCATCATCATCATTTATCCAGGTCGAACGTAGTTACAATGGGGGTCGTATAAAAAAAGAAACAATGAAACGACGATGATGATGATGAAATTCAAATTCATCGACAAATATTGTTATTGTAAACATGATTATTGATTATTCGCAGTCTGTACTCATTGTACAGACCTCGTTTCTCACGATTATACGAAGTTGTTGAAACATTATAGAAGCGTCGCGAAAAATGCCGTTTATTCACAAATAACATTTTCAGTCGGAGCGATTCGGTGCGGAGTTCCGTCTGTCAGTGCATGCGAAGGAGCTCATCGTGGGCGAGCTGTTCGTCCGGATTTACAATGAGCAGCCCGCGTTCACCCTCGATGTGGGTTTCATTCATTACATTTATGCTGATTTCAAGGCATAGTGTCTGCAGGGGGAAACATTATAATGGAGGGTATTGGGCTCTTCGTACTCAGTGATCATTTGTCAAGGGATGGTTTCTTCGTAACTTTTAGTTGTCGATGGATGTGGGTTTAATAATATATTTTTATTGATGTATGGGCACCTGATTTTTAAATTTATTGTGATGATCACACAATCGTGATATTGATACTATCGCCTGATTTGGCAACTAGTATTTGGGTTGAAACACAGAACTGGGAACTCGTTTTCTTCGTCCAGCGTATAATTTGGTGATAACAAAGGGGGCTACGGTGTAACCAAAATAGAGCTGCTTATTTTTTTAATTTAAAAAATGTATAAATTATGCAGGAGCCGAAGCACACGTGCGTGGACCTGCTCGACTACATTGACAAGTACGCGGAGGAATTGACGGGAAGGAGGAGGGGCAGTGGACAGAAGAATGGAGGAACGACCAATGGAGTGGCCAATGGAGGAGGAGATGGGGGTATGAGGGATTGCTTATCGAATGGTATAGAATAGGATACGGTACTAGTCAGATGTTGTACGTCATGGTTAGACTGTAGAGATCGAGCAATGATAGCGCCGTCTCTTACGCTCTCTCGTCCGGTCGGCCGACGAGAGAGAGAAAGAGAGCGTGCGCAATGAAGAGAAAGCGGTATCATTTCTCGAGCTCTATTGGATTGAATTTTGATAGGCTATGGTAGTTCATCAATCAATCGTATGAATGGAGTACTGTAGGATAAAGGTAAAGGTCATCCCGTTAATCAAGGCATTTGCATCCTGCGGGAGATCGCTGCTACTGTAGGCTACGATACCTGATTGTTCACGTTGCAGATCTGATCCAGATCGATTGGGAGGAGGCGACGACGTGTGGGTCGTCCATTCCGACGGAGGAACGAGTGAGAATGACCATGCAGGCACTAGCCACTCTCATTGAGAACAACAATGGTGAGAATTTGTAGGGGAGGAAGGTAAATAGGTGATATTGCGGGTACAAATGAATTTCACCAACAAAACATGATATTACTATCAATTGTCGAAAGTGTATGAACTCATCGAATTGTCGAAACCGAGATGTGCCTAGAGCATTGTATCCGAATTCACCAGCAAAACATCAGCGAAGGATTTTAATTACAAGCAATTGCAGGCGTCGAGATGCTGCTCATCGGCCACTTTAACATGCTCGTCTCCTATCTCAGGTTGGATTGGTGTTTCGAGTCATTTTCCAATGAGCGGCTCACACGATAATTTGAACTTCATGGTCGAAACTTGCATTTTCTCTCTTTTTTTTGCAATTGGGCAAAATTAGTGTAATCATTTGCCATATTCCAGAGCGCGTCTCTACCCGCGTCTGCAGTTCTCCGCCCTCACCGTGCTGTCGATGGCGTCGTCCAATCGGTATGTGGCAATGTTTTTTCGTGGTTGATTTATCACCGTGAATTGCTGCGGCCATTGGTCATCTTTGATACTGCAGGAACAATACTTAAATGATTGTTTGGTTTTCTACTGATTCATTAATGCTTCTTTCGAGAAACAATATTAAACAAGGTAAAGTAAGGATAAAGTTTTAAAAAAATGATAACGTGTTACATAAATATAATTGCAGTGAGTGCGTGCACGACCTGGCCACGGTGCGCGCGTGTACCGCCATCTTCGCCCTCATGTACGAGAACGAGCAGGGTGAGTGACGAGTATCTAATGATTGATTGATTGACGGGATACGGTAGTTTGGGGAAGATTACGGTATACTTGCTTTATTCACCACACGAGACAATGTGCGGTAAGGGCGGTATGTGTGCAACAACAGATGGTTTTCGGGCTCAGGTGAGCTTTTGTTGGGGAAGGGAGTTTTTGGCAGTCCGTGTTTACAATTTAATGTGGGAGGTAGGGAGGACAAGTGAGGTGGGGACGGGATCGTGTAATCGATATTGTTTGCAGCGATCGTTCCCTCGCTGCGCGCGCTGATCGCCCTCGCCGCCAATGGTCAGATCGTCAAGGAAATGCTGGAGTACGGTATGTGAATCGGGGGTATTGACTGGGTTACGGTAGGGTCCTAACGTTACTTAAAAATCTCGGATCCATGTCGGTCGGTTTCACGAAGAAGTCTACAAATCACACACTTGCTTGATCCGAGTTTCACCAAGACTATGAAGCATAAGCGTATCGCTGGATTCGATAGTCGCTCGACTTCTTTTTTGAACCATAATTTAAATTCACAGGTGGTCTTCTGTACATTCTGCGTGTGGTGATCCAGCGACCGACCGAGGCCTCGGCCAGTCTGCGAATGTCGGCTGCAGAGTTGCTCGCTAAGCTGCAGGTACGGTGTCGAGGTTGGGGCAGAGATCAAATACTACCGTCAAAAGGACCTATGCATGCCACATTTTGAGCCAAATTTTGGGCAATAATTGAAGAAAAGCATACCACCATTACACAAAAACAGAGAAAACAATACGAAGCCTTTAAAATACGTAAAAGCACGCCACAATTTATGTTCCATCACATGAACATTTGAAGTCTGGATTGGGGACACACTAGGGGTAAGATTACTTCTTGTTTGAAATATTTCTTGCGGTAGTTCACTTTTTCATGATCTAAAACAATGCGTTGAATATTTGAGGCGGACAAGCTGACGGGACCTCGCTGGCAGCGCTTCCTCATCAAATTCCTCCCGCCAATCTTCGCCGACGCCTTCAGGGACAGTCCGACCACAGCGTGAACATTTTTTTGGTTCTCGAAACGAGTATCGATCGGGGCGTCTCCGTTTTCGGCCTATTTTTTCTCGCAGAGTGTTTACTCTCTATCATTCTTATTATTTACCCCTTCACATAGTCCGGGCCAAAAACAGAGACGTTTCGGAGTTTCTTAATGTGGAAATATGAACAAGGCGCAGTGTTGCTCTCATGAGAGAGTGTAAAGGTGTCTCGATTAGAGTTGAAGATGCTTAAACTGAACGAAATTGAATCTTATTATTACAGACTGAGCATGTTCGATTCGACGAGTGAGAATCCGGAACTGATCTGGAACGACGCGTCGAGAGATGCAGTCAAGGTACGGTAGAGGGGATCAGATAGTACGGTAGGATTGTCTGACCCTCTCATCTCGCAATACTCTCTCACCGGTCAGAGAAGCGAGAGAACATGGGAAATCGAGAGAGTCAGACCATTCCTCAGAATACGGTGGGGAATATCGATATTTCAGTCCGCAATCGAGAAGGCGATCGCTCAACTGGCAGAGAAGCAACGAGCGGACGAGGACGGCAAGTGGGACATGGTGGGTTGCGGTTTCAGGAGTAATTTAGAGGGACTGGGGAAGTTGACGGGGCGATTCAGTCGAGGAACTATTGTAAATGTAGTATTTATTCCAATGTTTGTTCGAATATCTCCGATTTGAGTCAAATCATTTGACACGTAGTGGATTGAGGTTCTTCAATTCAATGAATCTTGGTTGTTGATCAGTTTCATTAAGAATTGTAAGTTATAAAATAACCAATGATTTTTTTAAAAAAAAATATAATAATGTGCAGTCGCTCATCGGCGGGGACGACTGGTGCGCGTACGGCGACTCGGTGTCGGGCGAGCTCGTCGTGGGCGGTGTATTCATCCGGTGAGTGGTGCAGGGGTGGATATGCTAGTTTGCCTTGAGCCATTGAAATTGATCAGTACGAGATCTTTCGTGTTAAAAATCTGACGATTCCCGATTGCAGTCTATTCGTTGCGAATCCGGGCTGGGCGGTGCGTCATCCGCGCCAGTTCGCCACCGAACTCACCGAGCGGGTACGGTAGCACACCACGTTTGGAAGATCGAGAACTAATTTATTATACCGTAATCGTCCAATTGCCCGTTCAGATCCTCGAGTCGATGCGCGCCAAGCCGAACACGGCGGCGGCGGGCGATTTGACGACGCTGACGACGGCCTTCGTCGAGTTGGTGCGACACCATCCGAATACGGCCGACCAGGTACGGTAGATGGCGTGTCGATCAACTAGTGATTTTTTTTTAAAAAAAAGTCATCGAATTTTTGTTAAAGCATCGCGAAAACATCCGATATTGATGAATCATAATTGCAGTTGCCGGCGCAGGGCTACCTTCCTCAGTTCTGCACGGCGATGGCGTCTCCCTCGACTGCCACAAGCAGAGCCGCCATTCTCATGCTGGAGCAATTGGCCGGCAATCAGGTTGGAACAGAAAGTTTACTAGCTTATTGACAAGCTTCGCCCTCCTCGACGATTTTTTCGTATATAATGTTTCTATTAATCATCGATACGAATGGCAGCATCTGAAAAATGAAATTTCATGAGCGAAACAGCTCAAACGCTGGTGATTTTGAGCTTTAAAGGAAATTTTCGATGTTCTAAAATTAATTATTGATAATAAATGTTTCACTCCAGTTGTGCGCTGATGCTTTCTGTCGTCTGCCGTGCATGGACGGCATCAAGAAGTGCATGGAGAGTCAGCCGAGTGAGTGATTTATTAATATTATTTATTTTTGAATATCTATCGAAGCCTAAAATGGCTGTGATTTCTGAATGAATAGCAAACATTTTGCAGCGCTGATGCTTCCGGCCGCGCACGCGCTCAAGTGTCTCATGAAGCGGAACGCGGGAGATCTCGCAGCGCAGCTGCTATCCACCGGAATGATCGATTTCCTGCTACGCGTCCTGGACAGAAGAGTCGAGGGTACGGTATCATTATTATCGTTGTTGGTGTTATTATTATTGTTGTTTTTATTGTTGTTTTTTTGCTATCATGAGTGCCTGTCTGGTTAGCCCACTGATTGTTGTGTAAAGGTGAATTTTACAGGAGCAGACATTCCCGCCGCCCGAGCCTGCATAGTCGACGCTCTGAAGGTTGGCACTAATGCTATAATAAAATTTATGATTATCACCGTGAACCAGATTCAATTTTCGGTTGTACTGTGATGTAGTGCATCCGAAAATTGAATCTTACCTTCTTGGTTCGGAATTAAAGTATCCATTTTCAGTCGGCGTGTCTCGATCTAGAGAAGGGCGCGGAGATCTCGGCGTTGCTCGAGAAGTCGACCGTCTGGTCGCAGTACAAGGTACGGTAGGAGGAATTACGGTAGCTTTAAGATACTGTAATAAAACAATGTTAGCTAATGAATCCTTGCAAATTGTTTTTTTTTTGATTTTTTGAAAAAAGGATTGGATAATAATTTGTCGTATGTTTCAGCACCAGAGCGACGATCTCTTCCTGCCGGCGCCGCGCGCTGCTGCCATTACTGGTACTTTACTTAATTTAATATAAATAAAATTAATTTTCGTCAATTTCAAAAACTGTGTTTACCACGATGATCTTGCAATTTTTGAACCTAGTGGAGCATGCAACGAATGTGACAGCGTTTTGTGAATAATTCGATTAGTCAATTTATTTTTAGCCGGTTCAACGGGTGTCGCTGGCTACCTCACCGAGGGAATGTTCAATCCGCCACCAATGAACAACGTCCCGCCTCCAATCTAAGATCCGTCCACTCGTAGGCAACAACCCCGTTAGACAAAACTCTCCAATAGCACAAGTTGTTTTTTGTACATTTATCGAGATTATTATATATCTATTTATGTGTCCATCATGTGTGTTATAAGTTATTC
This sequence comes from Pristionchus pacificus, assembly GCA_000180635.4. Classification (NCBI taxonomy): domain Eukaryota; kingdom Metazoa; phylum Nematoda; class Chromadorea; order Rhabditida; family Neodiplogasteridae; genus Pristionchus; species Pristionchus pacificus. The sequence goes on from CM026579.1 coordinate 23,615,859, forward strand.
GTCAATATTATCCCCAACTTGTACATGATTCAATCTGTCGTGTGATTACAGTATTCTCGAGTTAACTTGTTTTCCCAGTTTCTACATTTTTCCACTTATCAGGCTCGATACCGTATCCAACTATTTCCTGAAGTGCCTTATTCCCTGTCTTTTTTGCATGTTTCTAATTATTTTGACCATGAATTCTCGATATTATGATTCTTTGCTGAACAAATTTTTGAGCACAATCACTTCTTAGCTTACGGTACACTTCCACCTTCTAACTTTGAAATGCAATAACTTAAACATTGATTGTACGTTGATACCTTTGATACCGTACGAGACCAAACGAGCTATATTTTTTTTAAAATATGAATCAGAATAGTTTAGATTATGGTATATATTTATGTGTTATGCTAATAAATGTGATACCATCTATCACCATCCATCAGAGATATACACGATGAGTCAGAAGTATTTAGGTAACGGGTAAAACATTCATTTTCCTAACATAAGGTACAATGGCATTTATCAGATGACGTGATGAATTCTTTTGGTGAAGCTCGCTGAGGGTTTAAGGAGGAAATAGGGTCGAAAGATAGGAAAGTGGGCTGTATGCCAACAGAAACGAATCGATAGAACCGGGGAGTCATTGGGATACGAAGAAATCACAGAAAATGAAACATCAGCACATACATTATGGCATAGTGAATTCGGGTAATAGTCTCATCAATCAATATAAATTATCGGCAAGAATTTTGTCAGGCAAGACTATTACTCCAAATTTTGCCTCTTCAATACAACGAAAATGGGACAAAGCAATCAGGAAAATTTGTTTGTAACGGATCAGTCGTTTATGGATTGTGAATAATATTGAAGAAAGGAGAATCCTTATCTTCATTCCGCGACCCTGACCCGTTACTGAGTCAGCGAAATAAATGAAGAAAAAGATTCTTCATTCTGACATTCCTAATTGTGAATATTCTGGTGTTGATTGTGTATATTATCGTCGCCCATGTCGAGTGAGATGGAATGCCTCCGCGGGGCTGGTACGGGCGCTGATATCTCAGGGTCGGGATCGTGCAAGGACGGAGGGGTCGGAGGAGGGGGTACTGCAGCAGCTGCTGCAGCTGCAGGTGGAGGGGGAGGAGTGAAATGGACGGATCGAGAGACTGCTGCACTCACGGGTGGACTGGATGAGGGAGGCGGAGGAGGGGTGAACTTCGGCTCTGCTACTGCAAAGGAATTGTTATTTTCTGTAATTTCCGTTTGCTTCGATTTGGTTGGCAGATTTAAAAAAACTACGACGATGTGAACTCAGACAATGTGCAGGACAAGCTATCTAGAGTTCGAATTTCGGGTAATCGGCTCTTCATTTCGCACACTTTCGATTGCCCGTAATTCCAGCTCTAAAGCAAACACAGGGTACAGCAAACCTAGTGATTGTGCAGAAGGTGGTGCGGGCTCTGGCAGTGGTGGCGCCGCGGCGGGAACCACGGGCGCCAACTTGGCCGCCTCGGGCGGCGCCAGGTGTCTACTGCCATTTACCGGCTGCGGCTGCATGGGCGAAACGCGCGCCTGCTTGCAGCAACCCTCTCGCATCTGCGCGAAGATCAGCCTGCAAGATTGTGATTAGCGACGACGTTTGACAAACAGCAGAACCCCGGGGCACACCACGCACCAGAGAATGTAGCCGACCGTGAACCAAAGCGCAATGTTGTAGCCAATGTTCGACAGCAACTCAAACAGCGGTATGGACCGCTCTTGAAGCACATCGAATGTTGCGAGCGACGCAAAATCCACCGTGAGCCGGGAAACGTAGTCCTGTAAGTAGGTTGGTGAGAATTACGAATAGTCGCTTGTTGATATTTCAATTGGCGACGTTTCCCATATAGCACACACCTGAGATGAAGTGTACGAAGCGGGCAGAGGGAAGGGTTCGGGATCGGCGGCGTAGACGACACGCAGACACGGAAAGGCGTTGTTACTGTAATCATTGTGTGTGGTGCGATTTCCTATTCGTCGCTAGTAAAAATTTGAACAAGAATGTATACCTTCGACAACTCTGCAGTTCATTCAAGGCAGTGAGGTCAGAAGGCAGAGGATCATCCTTGTTCTGCGATCTCGCAGTCTGAAACAAATTATTTATTCGATTTGCTTGAGATTGTTGTGTTTTCAATCGTGGATAAAGTGTCAGATAATTCGCAGTTGTAGGTCACTTCCTGTCTTTTTTCTGAATCCATACGAAAAATTTATTTTATTATGTTTAAATTTAAAAAAAAAACCTCAACGTATCTCCTCGCGCACTGATCGTACTGATCCAGAGTGCAGACCGTCGTAGAGTTGACTCGATTTGAGAACGTTGTGGCGCTGAAAATCACCAATTTTAGGGATATAGAAACTGATGCACGTTGGCCAGTTTTCGATGAAATTTTGTGAAAAAAACATTGAAAATTTATACATAGTGTTCGTAGTGTTCGTGTTGTAGTTCATCATCTCGGCCAGCAAAGGATGGCAATTGCACGCAGTCATTGCCGCACTGAGGACGCACATCAGCATGTTTGCACTGAAAGGAATTATTTATTTATTTTTATTTCTTGGTTCGATTTTGCTAGTAAGGTGATGCATAATTGTGAAAATTTTTTTACCGATTGTTGATTCTTGCGTTGTTATCCGCGTTCATTGCTGCGTCCGCACTCATTCCGCACTCGAATCGACGACTGTCGATCCGATTCTGATCAGTTTCACATTAGTCAAATTGTTATTATAGCGAAAGAATGGACAGTTCGAAACAAACGGCAGAAACGTGGTGCACATTTAGTGAAAAGCAGCGCACCTGTTTCTTGACCCTCAGTCGGACACCCTGCTTGTCTCTGATCGTCACCATGGGCGGCGTATCAAGGTCGGAAGCCAATCGGATGACGTCATCGGCGGATTCACTGAAAACTTCACCTTGAATCACCACATCATCAACCACATAACGCACGCATGCAATATTTTGAGCAGAATCGTGTTTGTTGGTATCTAAGATTAGTTTTAAAAATCATTCCGAAGTGGGAAAGTTGTTTTCTTCGGACCGAATGGGAAAAAGCTAACCGCAGATAGATGTCGATGCCCGGATGTGTGGGAGTGTCAGTCGAATACCACGAATTACGCGAAATCTGAATTAGGCTTCATTTTTTAACATTAACAACAAAAATAATTCGGACTCACAAGGACTTACCGGCGGTAAGGTAAGTAATGTATAAGTAGGTGACGGTAAGTAGGTAAGGTAAGGTAAGGTAAGGCAAGTTACCGTAAACGTTATGATGAACTGGGGCAGGGTCGTGTTGGATGTAGCGAGTAAAGTTGAATCGAAGTACGTCCAACACAATCCGTTCATTGTAGGGACGAAGAGGGAAACTGCTTGACAACACTGGTAGGCAGCCATCGAATTGCCCTGAAGATGAAGAGTTTCGAAATATGTGTTTTTTCCTGGATTTGACATGCAAGCCAGTATTCGCTTTGCTGAACTCAATGTCAGAGAGGCGTTAACTGTCCATTTCCGTGAACTTACATTGAAAGAGCATGAATTGACGACACTCTGACACTGGTATACCATCTGCTGCATTCGTTGTTTGCGATTCAATTGAGGAAGATTGGAGTTGATGTTCTGAAAGAGTGCTACTGAAACTGTTGTCCGCTGAAGCAACTGCTCTTTCTCACATTATACGCTTCTGTATTCTGGGCTGCAGTGGCAGCAGTGTATTCAGGAAAGTCTCGAGTGGCGGAATTTGTCCACTCTCGGAGGTACCTGTAAACAAAAAATGACATCTTGCGAGGTCCACAAGTAAATAAATAAACAAAAAATATCACCTCTTGGTATTGTCATTGTTCAATCCACTGCTAACGCCGTTTATTCCATCGGCAGAAAATGGCATTCGATTGCAGATCACAATTGCTGGCACGCGTTGAGAAGTGGATGCGACACTGGAATGATTGCTCTTCGATTCATAATTAGAGTGTTTTCATCTTCAGTTTCGTGTACCTTTTTTTTGTTTTTTGAGAATCTAGGCCGAAACTAACCGTTTTATACTTTCTTTCGTGCCAACGCTGTCCAAGAAAGGCTGGACGTAATAGAGCGAGTGAAGGACGAAGAGTACCTCGAAAAAACGATTTTATGCTTCATCTCCATGGTTTTTTCTCGTACGTCCAAGTCTCAAAAAAACAAAGCAACACGATGAAAATGAAAAAGTACTCACCCCACACGCGACCAGTAAGATGACGATCACAATGGCCGAGCAGCATCCTGAAATTAATTCTTGAATTGAAATTTGGGGGAAAATATTGTTCTACCTGTGACAATCCGTAGGAAGATGGTCCTCATCATCACTCTAACTGACTAGATGGGAAGCCCACAATCCCATCGAAATGTCTCTTTCCCTCGTTTCAATCGGGATTCCCTTTCGATGATTGGTTTTGAGGCGTCAGTTTGCAGTAAAAGTCCAAAGGTTGTTTCTAACGAATAACGCAACTCGAAATTATTTTTTAGATGCGAAAAACAGATACCTCTGCACGTGACCATTCTGTTACGACTCACTTCCCTCCACTACAATCTGTCGTGTGTTACCCCTGAAATGAAGGGAGTAATAACAAGATGAGGACTGATACGAGGAATACTGCTAGTTTGGACACATAGATGTTATTATTAGAACTATACGAATATCCATTCTGAGTACGCGCTGGTTAGAGCCAAAAACGTAACAATAAGCTGATTGAAGACGCGGAATTTTAGGATCGGAAAATTTGAGCTCAATAAAAATTCTTGGTGCACTTTGAATAGACCAAAGAAGGACGAGGGTCTTAAGGATCACACGTACTTTCCTTCAATCACAGATCAAGAGGACTGGCGCACTTTACGGAATCTCGATGTAACTCGGACGGAGGGAAATTCTACCTCTTCGTCTCCCTTCTTTGCGTTCTCTCATTGTCCCCTTCGCCCTCCCGACTCTCTCGGAACCCATTACGAAACGGGGAGGTGAAGGAGGAAGGAGCACGGGGGGGGGGGGGGTAAATGACCCTTCCGTTGTCCCGGCAACTCCGCGAGAGCCGCTGTTGCACCACAGGCGGAAGGTCAATTTCCAACCGGCGAGAGAGAGGGAGAGGCAGGGAGAAGAAATGAGAGAACAGGTGAAAGGGGGAGAGTGTGAGGGGCCAATTACGGAAGTCTCCTAGAGCACGTGTGATACTCTGATGAAGGGTCTTGATTAGGCCTCCTCTTCTTCAAAGCCAAAGAGAGTAAGAGTACGTTAGTCATTCACACACCATAGCAGAGAAACCTTTAAATTCCGATGTGTGAAAGTGCTGGAGGGGAATTGAGTCTATCGTGGTTGTCGAGTCAATCAGAGTGAGGCAGGTCTTGGAACGCTAGAAATCAAGAAAAGAGAGCAGACTGTTGGATGAAGTTTGGCGGAATTTAAGCAATATGCTGAATTTGAAAACCACCTCCGAAAATAGAGTGTCACGCTTTGAAATCACGTCAGTGGTTTACGTAGAGATCTTCTGAGAAGCTATTTCCGACCCCTAGGATGATCTTTACTGTCTGAAGTAATGACAATTTTCCGCTTCTAGTTCTTTTAGTTTAGTCCTTTGTTTGATGAAATCAAAAATAATGCGGTAAGGAAACCAAATCAGAAATGATAATGTTACCCTTGGGCTCAACCTCTGACCACTGCGAATAGCTTCTCACGAGTTACGCAGGTGAAAAGGACCAAATTGGGGGTGACCATTCACTTCTCACGATCTCTCGTCGGACAGGGGAAACAGCCAAAGTACAGATTCTCTGCCACAGACATGCCAGGGAATCATGGTGGTCAATCAGAAGATAGCTACAGACAACGGGCAATCGAAGACACTACACCGATTGGGAAGCCCAGAGAAGGCGATATTACTGCCAGTGGGGAAGGGAGTGGTGCCAGGTGTCGACACGAAATACTGACTATCGTGAATGGGAGATGAGACTGAAGAGGAGAGATACACACATTTGAATGAGATGAGACATGAGTAGAGAGGGCGCCAAGGATAGCATTCGGTTTGTTAAATTGAGCGCAGAGAAAGAACCCATTGGCCTAGAAGCACCGAAAACATGCAAGATGTGTTCATAACTAAAAGATGTGTTCATAACTATGTTCATAACTAAAATGAAGGGCCTAAGTTTTGGCTTCTCGGCCTAATGATCTACACCCTTGGCATCAGAATAACACGGAAGGAAATGGGTGGGAAGGGTAGTAGTGGGAGGAGTCTATCTCACCGCTAGGCGCGTTGCCTGAGAATTGTCTCTCAATTTTCCCCAATATTTTGACTGCCAGAGAAACAGAAATAGAAGTGCTACGTGGTAAAGACAGGATAGAGATTAATTTAAGAATTGACCCGAATCAATCTCAGATTGATGGTTGTCAGCGAAACCCCTGAGAATGGGTGAGTCATAAGAAGTGGTGAGTCATGGTTATCCCCTCAATTCAGAAGGGATTGGATATGAGATTGGACAACATGAGAAACACGAAAATTAGTGCTAGCGCTGAAGCTTCTGCACAAAATCTGCATATCGTTGATTATTCACACATTCGAACCAGCGTAAATATTTAGGTAGTTCTAGGAGAATTGATATCCGAAATGATATATCTACTAGTCCAGCTCTGTCTTTACGGAATCATGGAAACACGGAAACATTGTGCAAAGCAAAGGTTTGCTCACTAGACCCTCAATTATCTATCTTGACAGACATCCCTAATAGGGCAGATCACGAAGCTCAGTGTTTCGACATAGAAGTATTGAAAGAAAACACGGTAACATTCACATGGAAAATTTTCATGTTTCAAGCAATGGGCATTCGGGAAATTGTATGAGTCTTCACGTCCCAATCAACACACTTCTTCCTTACCTCTCGTCTCATGAGATCTCTCAATCTCCTCTTTCACACATGTGAAATGTATCCCTGTTGCTATGGATATTAGTAAATGAAGTCTGGAGGGAGGAGAGGATGTGAAGAAAATGGGATGGAGTGAAGGAGATGGGAAAGAGTGAAAAATATTTTTGAAAAAAATGTTCTTTTGAATAGAAAAGAATAAACATTTGATCATGATAGGGTGGAGGAATTGATAAAGTTCAGAATCAAGTTCAGAATCTCGTTCACTGAGAGGGTTATACAAATCCAATATTTGCTCTATAAAAGCGGAGAGATTTGTGGGAAAGAACATCACCATGTGGATACTTGGAATCTTCCTGTTCTCTATTTCCAGTAAGTGGTCACTCAGAATCAGTTCCCGTAGCCGATCTCCTCAGAAAAATAGAATCATTTCAATTTCAGCTTTGGTGTTGCCTATTGACGGGAGTATAGCCGAAGAAAGGCTCAATGCACTTGCACTCGCCGGTGGCTGGAATGTCAGTGCTGCAATCTTGTAAGTTTACAATTATTGCTTTTTTAACTTGAAGAATACCGAAGATCACTGGAAAATTGGAGAGGATTTACAATATAATTTTTCCAGCTGTGATGATAAACCGCATGAAAGGAGGGGCGCTTGTGAGCAAAAGTTCTTGAAAAGGAAAACCCCACGACCCGTTGCGAATGAGGATTCCGAATTGGCCAAGTCCGTTCTTGTACCAATTATTCATTATTTATATGATAATGTTCTTATTAGTTACTGATAATTTCAAAACATATTTTGAAGAGCGCTGCCATATCTGCCCAGTGGAACAATAGACTTCTTGGCAACAGTGGGCCGAATGCAGAAAGAAGTATACCTATATCAATCAATATACTCGTGTAATCATGTATTGTTTGAAGGGGAACGCTCGTCAATAATGTCTGCGTTATTCCGACCGATTGCCCTACTCAAGCTATTGCATTGGAGAAGCTCATTCGAGTATGGTGATAACGTCGCCTCTCTCATGAATCTATTCAACTGCAGGAGTTCTATCTTTAACGATTACATCGAAAATGGTGTCAAATTCGAATCGCTCGATCTGCCCAGGAAGGAAGAAGAAGCTGTTGGATTCATTGCAATCCAATTCATCAAGAATCTACAACACGGCTGTAATGGGTTATTCAAACTACATGATGAAGCTGCTATACCTAATTTATTTAGTATCAAGCCAGACGTAGTTAAGAAGTGCCTCGAAGATGGCATCCCAAAACCTGTGGAATACGAACATAAAGGCTTGGCGAGGTCCGACACTACGATACTCCCCCTCTTCTTAAAACTATTTAATCACAGAAAGTTATAGGAATATTCTCCCGATATTCGAGAATTATTTAAGAAGACACTTGATGAATGGGAAACATGCACGAAGTAAGCTGACTTTTACTTGAATGCCACTTTATTTATTGGTTTGAGGTGTGATTCCGAAGGCTGCATATTTCGACCTAATTGTGCTGTCTATGCCGTTGCTTTTGAGCTTCTGCAAAGGTATTTTCCGAATTCAGACAAAAATATTTTTACAAACCACGTCAGGGATCCTAAATACATATGATAAAATGATCGACGATAGGGAAGGTCTTTAATGTGATTCAATAATAATAATAAACCTATTTATTTATTCGACTGATGAGAGTTGTAAAGTTTATTCTCATTACATTAATTGGCACAATTGATATCACACACGGGGTAGGCGAAAGAGAGAGAAGGCACGAGTAGCACACGCGGATACGGTAGACGGGATTACTGCAGGTTGCAATAAAGTACAAAATGGTTATGGTATGCGGTATTGATTGATGGTGTAGTATTTACAAACGGAGCACTGGCTGGTGCGGATTAATAGTCATGGCAGTTGCGGTGAGATTTATGGGTATTTTGAATCAGTAATCTAAGAGTCGACTTTTGTCGTTGAATGTAGTTGTAGTGGCCGATTACCAGGGCTGCTCGTTGGGATCGAACTCGAGGGCTTGTCCTGAAAACATATTGTTGATCTGATGCAGAACATTTCGGGTTACTATCAAACGCGACTCAATCGTAAAATGTTATATTTGAGCATTGATTGAATGAATTTACCGTCAGCCTTCAGAATCGGAGCGGGAGCTTCCTCGGTCTGCAAAAAAAACATTGATAATTATGTCACGTCTCATCAGATATTAAATCTATCTGTCACGTACCCTTCTTCCCATCTTGTCCTCTACTAGCCTCACTAAGAAGACTACAGTACATTGATAATAGAGATTTTCTTAAAGAATAAAAGTAGATCGAGCGAACCTTGGCCGACTCTTCCGCCTTCTTTTCCTCCTCTTCCTTATTCTCTTCTACCTTCTCCTCTTCTTTCACTTCCTCCACTGCGGGCAAAGGTTCGATCTGAATTCGATTTCCGCATTTATGATTCCGATTGATCTCATCAAACCTCATCGCCAATGTTCGAATCCACGGGCACGGGCTCTTCAACCTGAAAAAAAAACCCAGTTGGTGATAACTAGATTGATCTACCGTACCTTGACCTCCATTGGGTCCTCCTTCGGTTGTTCCTCCTCCTTCTTCTCCTCCTCGGCAACAGTCTCCTCCTCATCGGGGAGCTCCTTCTCGACGGGCTTAGTCTCCTGTGTACGGTAGGGTGTTGTATCGACAACTGATTATATATTTCTGAATATCAGTACCTCAGCCTCTGCTTTGGCCAATTCTGCTTCTTCCTGAGCCATGCGAGCCTTCTCTTCTTCCTCCTTCTTCTCTGCCAACTCCTTCTCTAGCAACTCATTCTTTCTCTTTTCCTCCTCGAGTTCAGCAGCGAGTCGATCTTTCTCTGCCTGATCCTGAGAATCATAAGTGAACTTCGCTTAATATTTATGCTTAGTGCTTTGCGCTTAGTTTAGTAGAAGCCGCTCACTAGGAACGATAGTAGGGAAAATGGTAATTCCTATTATTGCCGTTTTGGTCTTCTAAAGTAGTGCCAATGAGAGAGAATTTATTTTTCAATAAGATACCTTTGCCAGTTTCTCTTTCAATTCAGCCTGCTCTTCAGTCTTCTCCTTAAGCTCATCGAGAACGGCGTCCACAATTTCCTGAATGTGATCTTTGATCTTTTGCGCATCAGCAATTCTCTTATCACTACCTTCTGTTCCTCCTCCTTAACCACCTCCTCTATCTCATTTTTCTCATCTTCCAACTCTTCCTTAGTCGGCGCCGGCTTGGGTTCCTCCTCGACCTACAGTAATACTAGATTATCGATTTTCAATGATCACCTACCGTTTCTTCATCAGTGACGTCCTGTGGTAGCACGATAGCATCAATCACCGTCTCCTTCTCTCCCTCCTCATTACCGTAAGCGACGGCCTCGTTATTGTCCTGAGCGGAAGATGGGATTACGGTATTACAGAAGCTAGAAAAGTTGTCGCACACCACAGAACATAATGTTCAGTTCCAATCTATCGTTCACTTTTTTCGCCACTTTCGCATCGTTTTTCAAAAAGTGCACGATAGATTGGAGCGGAACTTTATATTCCGTGGTGTGTGACAGCTTCACTTGCATTTAGATATGATAGTCGATATGGTTACTGTACCTTATCGATGACGGCAAAGTTCTCATTCTCCTTCTCGGTCAGCTTCCTCGAGCGCTCCAATTCCTCATCAGTGTACGCGGGCGGATGATGAGGATGGGCACGGGATTCCTCCTGTGACCATTATGAATTCACAATGGAACTGTCAGAAAGATAAAGGTAAAGGTGTATCCACGTCAAGCGATCTTACGTCGTAAGACAACGCTAGGTGGGACCCGCTGATAAGGCCAGCCAGGACTGTCAGCATGAAGAAATATTCTATTCATTTTGCGTTATCTATGGTCACCTCAGAGAGTACGAGGAATGAAGAGTCCAGTTCTTAATCATGATAGCCCAAATCATTCTCCAAAATGGCATACATTTTTCTTGACGAACTGATAGTCATTGAGCAGTCTCTTGAAGTCGAGATCGGCTTCTTGCTCCTCGAATGCGAGACGTTCCCTCTCATTGTGGATCTAGAATATTTTTATTTTTATATTTTATATTTATTTATTTTTATATATTTATAGAGATTGCAGAGTTGCATAAAAAATATATTAGTGTGATTGGGCTGATTTGCAGGCGTCGTATGTTCAGGAAGGAGATATAGACTTTTCATTACAGTGTTGTTTCTTCAACATAATCAGTGAGTGAGTTTCAGCCATCGTTAGTCAAAACTTCAATTGATCATCCAACCTTGATCCATCCTCGGGTCCGCGAGTAGAACAGCACTGGGTAGACGTATTTCAGCGCGTACTGCTCGATTCGCTGTCGGCGAGCCATGTCTAAATAATGATCTTTGATCTTTGTTAGTTCTTCATCCAAGATCAAAAAAGAAACAGTGAAATTCGTACCAATAGCCGTTCTCGTCTCTTCCTCGCTGCAGCCCGATTTGTGAGCGTAGAGGAAGATCTGAAGAAGCGATCTTTGATCTCCATAGTAAAGATCAAAGATCAATCAGACCTGCTCATAGGTCTTTCCATCGAAGATATCGTGACGGAGGGCGGGACAGGGAGCGCGACGACGGGCCGACTGCAGAGATCAAAGATCAAAGATCGACAGTGCTAAAGATCAAAGATCAAACCTCGTGATTATCGTTCTGTTCTCTGTGTCTACGCAGGAGCTCATCGTACTCGCGTAGACGCTGCTCGTTCAGTTCGTTGTATCTGCAATTCAAATGAATGACCTCAAAATTATTTCGAGCAGCCAAAAATTAATTTCAGAATGCTAACCTGCGCTCGTCTTCGGCTCGATTGCGGGCGGACTCTTCCTCTTCACGAAGTCTGCAAGAAAATAGATATCAATCTAGAAGTATACGATATATTGCTGTCAGATAGCTAGCCTCATATGAATCTCGAAGATCTTTTTCTATGTATATTCACCACTCGAGAATTATACGGCAGGGGAAAACGGAGCAACAGGTGGTTTTCGGGCTCCGGCGAGCTGTTGTGATGGGAAGACGTTTCATACCTCTCCTCAAGTGCCAATCTGTATCTCTCCTCTTCCTCCGCTCGTCTCCTCTCGGCAGCTCTGTATTTCTCCTCGTACGCAGCCCGCTCGGCCTGTAGACTTTCATCGTCTCTCTGAGTCGAGAGGTCACAACTTTTTCACTATATTAATCCTGATTCAAGGCAAAGTGCCTGCAGGGGGAAACATCATAATAGAGGGGATTGGGTTCTTCGTACTTTAGATAATTGCCGCAAAAATTTAATATAATAGATAGAAGATAAGAAGTCAAAATATTTTGGAAATAACCTCGAGTTGCGCGCGCTCCTCTTCGAATCGTCTGAGTCTGGCCTCGTGCTCTAGACGGTCCGCCTGAGTTTATCGATTAATTTCTTTTTTATTCGATTACGGTACTCGATACCGTACCTCATACGCGGCTGCGTCGTAGGATCTCTCATTGTTGTAGGTGTAGCCAGAGTCGGGGTACTGCTGTAACGGAAGGAATTTGTCGGCTCCACTTTGCGTGCAATCCAACAGCTGTTGCATTCAATTGAAAAAAAGCGTAGCTAGAGCAACACATCGAGGCTTTCTCTGCGTGAAGATATCATGGTCCCTAGTGCAGTCTGAGCGACAAATCAGTATATTCATTTCTCAGACTCTCCGACCGGTGAGATGAAACCGTCAAATGAAGACATGGACGATAAGATAACCCAAATTAGATACAACGGAAAGACACGATTAGTACCTGGATGTAGGATGAGTCTCCCTTGGCAACACGATCGTGAGGAGTGCGCGTGCGAGGAGGACAACGACGACGAATCTACAAAATTATACGGTACACCACGCGAAGTACCGTAACCCTACGGTTCTTCGTGTGAATGATCATCATACGGAATCGCATGAATGGTCATCATACTCACTTGTCCGGGAGGGGCGGGACGGTAGCGTCCCTTGCAGCCGCCTCTGCGACGCTCAGGAGAAAACTTGTTCTGGAAAAAGCTACCATTTATCCAGAAATTCTTTATTTTGTGTTTTTGTGGGGGAGTTTTTTCCATTTCTGAAGAAGGGGTCCTTGAGCAATACTGAATAAACGATCGAACCCAATGCTCCTCTGCCAATCGCATCTTCTCTTCGGCGGCCATGTCACTGCTAGCCAGTTGCCTCTGAAATAGTCTACATTATCTAACCAGGAATGTGTGACTAATATGCTCTGTTTGGAGGAATGTGTGTGTCACAAGCTCATCAAGCTCTCATTTTCAACGCTATCAAGATCTGGATGATAGTTGTGGGGTGGTGGCTGTAAATGACGCGCGTTCCTCGAAAATTCTTCGCCCTCTTTATTCCGCACGGTGTCTCGCTTTTTTCATCGACTGCACTCTCTACATTTGCCCTGATCTATACATAATCCTCTTCTCAAGTTCTTATCAATATCTGATTAGGGCACGATTATCAGTGCGATTGAAAAAGAAATTCGACGTGATTTAGTATGGGTCCACTCGCGGAGGGCAAAGTGTGATTGATGCAACCAAAAAGTCATCATCAACTTTCGAGTTGGAAGACATAAATCAGACGAATCTATCGATTCAGTACCCTGTGAACCACACTGATTGAGTCCAGGTCACGCACTCTTAGAACAATCTCGCACCCCGTCAATCTAATCGACTTGCACTATCAACCTTTTCTCGATTCTTCAGCAATCGCTCTTTACACCCAACCCGTCTTCAGTTCAAATCTCATTGAACGACCTTCACGCGTCTGGATAATTAGCAAATTACACCACGCACCCTCACTCGCTGATCGTCCTCCCACGCGCGCAGTTCCTCGTCCTGCAGCGCTCGGATTGCCTGCAAATGGGAATGTTCACCGGCGCACGCCGCACCGAGGCCACTCACATCCTCATCGGCTGCGGCCGCTCGATGGTCCACGTGCCGCTTGTGCGCCTTGTGATGGTGCGGCTGCAATTTGGAAAGTGCACAAGTCATCCAGGGCATACTATGGTCTAGGTCACACGACTCACCAAATTTCTGGCGAAGCCCACTAACAAGATTGCAGCGAGCGGTACGAGCAGCCTCATTCTGAAAGTAATTTAATGATGAGGTTTAAGGTTAAGGATGATTTAAGGGTTATTCGTAGATATTTGTACCAGAGGAACCACGCACACAACATCAGGTGACCTGTAGTATACACGAAACATGATGAATCAAAGATAATCAAGTGAGAGAGAAAGAGAGGTAATAGACACGGAAGAGCAGAGACTCGAAACAATTGCTACTAGAAGCAGCCTCTTTTCCTATCTGATCTTGGAGGCGGAGTCTCTTTCTCTTAGAGAGAAATGAAGGCAGATTTGTAACATCTCTTTGGAGAGAACACGCTGAGTCATCTGACTCATCCAAGAAAGATTGAGATTGATGGCAAAAATGAGATCAAGAGGAATGTTGCAGCTGGATTTCCAATTGATGTGACTCAGATGCATGAGATTCTAAGCTAAATCTGAGCTGGAAGAATGCTATCGTAACTTAGAAGGTTCATACGAAAGCGTTTCTCGCACGCGTGATAATGGGGAGAAGGCGAGGTTGAGAATGGAGCTATCAGATTATGATTAGAGAGAGAAGGAGAAGAGTCAGCGAAATCTCTGCACAAAGGCGAGGTGAAAGGATCATCCATGGTGAAATTCACTGTTTCAAAACAGTAAAATCGCCCAAACCACAGTCACAACAATTATATAACATCTCCCAGAAATCAGCGAGAAATTCCTCAGGTAACAAATCGTTGCAGGCTCTCTTCTCCAATTTCCTAGCCATAGTGACAGAGTGATTAATGTTCCCAGGAGAAAGAGGGAGACTTGCGATCAGAAAAGAGAAGGGGAAAGATAGAAGCAGAAACTCTTTCTCTGATCAGATAGAGAACCACCCGGAACCGTGTTGCTCAATAACAAGATTATTTCTCGAAGCTTTCGATGAATTTTAGTTCAAAGGGAGAAATCATCTTCAGACAATCCGAGATCTTCAAAGATGTATTCACGCAACGATTTTTCCACACAGCTTTAGCGTGAAACGAGAGGGAATAGACGGGTAAAAGAATCTCGTAAGAAACGTTCAAGCCAGATGAGCTTCGCTTCTCATTTGTACGAATCCAATGAGACGAGAGATCGTGTGAAATCGAGAGGGACCAGAGAAGTCAGAGAGGAAGAGAGGGATCGAGATCGCACCTGTGATTCTTGTGTTTCACGCATCCCACAATAAGAGCGAGATGATCCCTTGTACTTGAAGTAAGTATGTTCATTCATCCATGCGTCCCAAAACAAAATACCGCACAAGGGCCAACGGTGATCCAATATCAGTGATGCGTGCGAAATTCTATCCTCACATGGCCAAAAGGTGATAATGAGACAATGGACGTGAATTGCCCGAGGCACACTCCATTCCAATCCCTAATCGACGATGGATCGCACAATTCAGAGAGACGCACAAGAGAATCACACACACTGTCAGGGAGTCTGATGAGATTTTACGACGTTTTTTGCTCAAAGCGGCACACGTATGTGTTGCGATAGAGGGGAAGGAGGAGGATAGAGAGGCAGATACAAGCTATACGTTAGCAGCGAAATATTAGAGGGGACAATCAAGTACATTCGAAGCGTCCATCTGAATCAACCATCTCGCATTCAACCTCTTTATATCTCGATGCATACCCGTGACTCACATTACGATTGTCTCCGGAAATGAACTACCACTCCCTGTGTGGAATCCGATAATACACTTCTCAACCGAATTCCGACCCGTGATCAGCAACAAGCAAGAATCTCCTACAAGTAATAATCCGGGTCTCTCAATTTCACGTGGTCTCTCGTCGATCAGACAGTGCGAATGAATAAGCAGAATGAAGAGATCGAATTCATTTTTCCCCCCTAACCCCATTGAATATCGTGCTGAGCTTGCTGGTTGCTCTAGTTTAGTGAGATGAAAGGAGCTCCGACCCTCGTGTATTCTCAATCGCCCTAGTCGATGTACTCTCCGTCCATGACGCCATCCTTATATTTCACCCATTTCGTGCATTCCCCGCATTCCTCATAGACTACAGGCTACAATCTAATCAACTATCAAACCAGGAAGGCACGCCCTATTATTGCACGAATTTGCAACACCGTTTCATTCAAGCTTCGCTTCATTCTAGATAAGGACAACTCAAAAATAGGTACAGAAACATGAAGTCGGAAACAAGACTAGGGAAGAGGGGACACGAATATACAGGGGTTGTGGTGTGAAAAAGACAATTTTACACTATAAACGGGTGGCGAAATGCCGAGGCCGAGTTGCGGATGGTGCACGGGTTAACATTTCAGTTTGCAAATGTTTTCCGCACACACTTACCGTATCTCGAGTCTCGCAATAAGTAGGGTGAGGGGATTACTAGTGGCTTCGATAGAGCTAATGTCTGATCTCTTCGATTCCTTTGAGGGGAAAAAAGATCACAGATGCGGACTCAAACAGAAAACCAAGCTGTAAAAAAGTGGAAATAGGGCCAGTGAACATACAGATCATTGTGTTGCAGTGTTAGCAAACGAAAGATTGAGTCGGCGGTTGGGATGAGGGAGGGCTACCGGACCCGTCAGTCTAATTGAATCTCATTCTTAGAATTATTACGGAAAATTCACATAGGGTGACGTGATACGGTAGGTCAATGATACATGGACTACAGGAAACAAATAACGAATGCACTGAAAGTATTGGTTAGTCAGCACTAGACAACTAACGAAAGCAATTGCTGAATGACGGAGAAAACACGGCGAAAGTAAACCAGGAAAGTAATCGATTGAGGAAAAAAACCGGGAATCACCGTAAGCCCGTGCAGGATAAATAAGAACATACAGGAGCACAAATTAGGGGGGGGGGGGACATCTGACAATCTCTGAATCTATGGACAAACTGATAATATGGAAGAAAAGACAATCGAGGAAGGGAAGGGGGGAAATCGTGGGTTCAGAGAGAGAGAGAGTGAATGTAGAGGGAGAAATCAGTGGGACAAGGAGAGAAGAGCATCAGATGCTGATAACGTCGTTTTCCCTTCTTCCATTGTCGCCTCTGAGGGTCGCATTAGGCCGGAGGCGCCTGAGAACAATGGATTCAGATCATGATGATGACGATTACGTCATTTTAAGGTGTGGCTAGATTCCATCGCCTTAGGGAATGAGTTCCTTTTGCTCAGTTTTCGACTCATGTCTTCTGTGACTCATAATTACTAAGGATACTTGCTAATACGCGTCAGGGTTACTCATTATATTCAGTAGGTGTTTGAAGCACATGATCACAGCGGCTCGCGACAAAAGCACGCGCCCCATTGGCTCATTCACTCTAAATGAGCTAATTAGCTACAACTACCCGTTTCCCGTCTCGCTAGTTGAATGTTTCGTTAACACCTGCTGAGTGGTTCATGAGGGCTTTTACATGCAGCAAGAGAGAAAGATGTGAATATAGTAAATATAGTTTTAAAAAAGTGAATAGTAAATATAATAAATGTGTGAATAGTAAATAATCATAATCCGGATCAATCAAAAATCAAATAAAAAATCGAATCAAATAGAAAAAACAGTATCACTCACTCCTAAAGTCACTCTTCTTCTTCTCTTGCCGTGTACCTTGTGGGCTCGATGTTGTTCCAGTACTTGGTCCAGCGTCAAAGCGCTGTAAAATGTGCACAATTGTTGCGAATATAAAACAATAAAACATCATCGCTCAAATGCAGTAATAATAAATAAATGAATAAAAAAATTACCGCTTCTCAGCCAGGTCGAAGGGCATGAAGAACAGACGACTGAAAATATAAAATTCTTTTATTTTTATAATCACCTATAATAGATTGCGTTTTGATATTTTCTTGGCGACATTTTCTGGCGCAATAAATTGGATTAGTGAGAGAGTGAGGGGAGAGGGGAGACTAATCCAATTGGAGAGAGTCGAGTCTATTCATTCTTCGCTGTGCGCGCCTAGCGGAGCGGTCGGCGAGCGCCCGAAGGGCGCGAGACGACCGCGGAGCGCCATGGGGCGAGCGTAGCTCGCCACAGCCCCCGGCAGGGGCCTCCGGAGGACTACCCGCCAGCGCCACTGCAGCCGAAGGCATGCCACCCGCAGGGTCTAGCGCCCGAAGGGCGCTAGTCCCCCTATACCTATACGCGTTTTGATATTTCGTGTTAGACGAATCTGGCGCAAATAATTCAATTATCGAAGGAGGGGTCGAGAGAGTGTGTGAAATGAGAGAGTAATTTTACTAGCGAGAGGCGACTCGAGGGATAATCCGAGTTGATTGAAAAGAGGGAGAGGGGTTCACTCTTCATTCGTGCGCGCGTGCGGAGTGGTCGGGAGGGGTGAGTGGGGGAGGAATGAGGCGACTTGAGGGTTACGGAACAGGAAGTAGGGTCGGTAGATTCGGGTGATGGGATTACGGTAGGATAAAGGATCACGAAATGGAGGGAGATGGGTATACGACAGGGGATGGTGATGGGATTACTGTAGAAGGAGATAGGGTTACGATTACGGTAGGGGAGGGAGATAGGGTACTTTTGGAGATGGTGATGGGGAAACTGTAGAAGGGAATAGGGTTACTGTAGGAGAGGGAGATTTGATTACTGTAGAGAAGGAAGATTGGGTTATTGTATGGGATGGAGATGGGATTCCTGTTGGGGATGGGGTTACGGTAGAGCAAGCGCATTGGCAACTATTCGAAGGAGACGATTCACTAGAGTGAAGGAGATGTGGATATTTGCTGTGGGATAAACATCACCCAAACTGTCCTAGCGAGCGGGTCGGCGCGCGCCACTGCACATGCCACATGCCACCCGCAGGGTCTAGCGCCCGAAGGGCGCTAGTCACATATATCTAGACGCGTTTTCGATTTTCTCGGCGACATTTTCTGGCGCAATAAATCGGATTAGTGAGAGAGAGGAGACTAATTCAATCAGTGAGAGTCGAATTCATTCTTCATTCTTCGCATTCGTTATCATCTGTCATCGAATGGAAGAAGACGACGACTTGTGTCAATCATCAGCTCGCTCGATCAGAGCGATCAAATTATATGTCCTACCGTATCCATCAATTACCGTACCCATCGACAATCTTCCTCTCGAACAGCTCGCCCCTCTCGTTCCTCACAACATCGACCGGAATGTACATGCGAATCGACGACCCTTGCACACTGCACAAGAACAAGTATTAATTTTGAAAATCGATGATATTAGGACATAACAGCAATACAAACTATGACACACTTCTCATTCTCACGGGGCGGAAGTACCGATGCAGTCTCGGGACGGCGGAAGTCTGAATACAAAAGATAAGATAAATATTGAAAAAAACATTTTCATCAGTACATACAGGAAAAAGTTAGGCGACTAAATCCTTGCAACCGACCCAAGCGGGGTGTGTTTGCGAATCGTAGGTTACATGCCTTGTTAACGGAAACTTCGAAAGCGGGGTATGTTTTCAAATTCCAAGTAATTTTCTACTAGCTTTTCCATGTATGCATCAATATTAAAATGGTAATCGAATGCTCACTTCTGAATCTGTCCTCGTGTGCACGAGGATCGACCAGCAATCTGAGCAGCGACACGCGTTCCATGAACCCAGAATTTTGCTGCAACGAACGGGTATAGGCTTTCCAAGTCCACTCGAAACTGACCTCGGATACCCATTCACCACCACCGCCCTTAGCGTTCCTCTGCACACCGAAGAAGCTGTGTTTCGAGGTAGAAGCGTCTCCGTAGGTCACCTGATTAAGCGTGCAGTAGGTTACCGTAGTATTTTGGACAATAGCAATGATAATTGAAAAAAAAATGAAAAGCACACACATTTCCGTCCGGTGCGAATCGTTTAGCGATTCTGTGGCTGTTGAATCCTAGCGTACTCTCATCGCCAGCAGTGGCGGGCACCCATTCGAAGCTGCAATATTGATTGATTTCTGCCATTCTCTCAGTGTCCAAGGTGCATTGTGGGGCTATGACACATGCGCGTGACAAAGGCTGATATGTTTATTGTCTCTTATTCCGAGAAGCGGATGACATCAGTGCCAATAGTCAGATTATGATCAGTGATGCTAGGCGATTGCAAGTCTCGCACATCTATTGCGGATATTGACACTCAATCATTCCGAAAATGCCAAGCTAGCATTCCTTGCTTCCTGATTCACATCGTCCTCAGCTATTCTCATGACTTGATAATCATCCACTGTATCTTTACTTCTCTCACTTTCATGTGCTCTCTCTATTGTCTCCAACCGGACTATAATATCCTTATCGTTATCGGGCAAAAAGCGATGTGCGGGGCGCTAGAGTCCCCTCGCAAAAAGTGGTGACAAAGGGGCAGAGTAAACACTGCAGGGGTCTAGCGACCTTCGGCCTCGCAAATTAGTAGTCAATACTTACACATTCTGCCCCTTGTGGTATTCGGGCACGGAGAGCACACGGAAACCGCCGCAGACCTGTTCGATGTAATTTAGTACGCACATAAAAGTAGACTAACCTCAATAGACTCAGCATTGTACCCTGCGAACCAACCGCACACATGACCATCACGACGCACGTAGGCGAAGCCGAAGGATTCAAAAGGCTCGGGGTAGAGGGTCCGAGTTATCCTAGAGAGAACAACGATATAAGGACAAAAAGGAAGTTACACCGTTCACCATAGTGCGGGGAAGATTTCGTCGTTGTCGATGCGAGCGAAGTCAGCGATGGTTCTGCCTGAGGAAAGCGTGTTCGTCGGTGAGACTGTCGTCCAGAAGTCCTCATTAACCTATCAATTAATACATTAATAAACAATTAATGTAAATAAAGCTTTTAAATGAGATTATCACGAAATATGAGAAAATAACCCACCCAGATGGTCTCTGCAATGTGTACAAATAGCGTGATGAGTAGTAACGATTTGAGCTTGAGCATGCCTGAATCGAAATAGGTGTCGAAGTAAAACACAGGTAAACTGGAGCGCGAAACAGAGACATAAAGGAGCCAATTTAACGGGACTTAACTCGACTTAAAAGGGTGGGCAAAGCTGGAGCTGATCTGATATTATTCTGTCAGTCAACACTCGGCGCCCTTATCTCGCTCTTCGGAGTGGTAAAGTTTGACAGCTCTCAGCACTACGAGCCCTACTCACGAGGATACTCACTTCCAGTCACAACCAAGCACGGTTGTCAATAACACGTAGATCAAAAAACATGCTCGCAAGACCAGGAAGCTGTTACTAGGCAATCGTAATATTTGCGGCGAGAACCAACGTAATCGATATCGCACAATAAAATTGATAGCGTGAAATTACAAGCTAAAGGAAAGAGCAAAGAACAAAAAATTTGAAAAAATTCGAAAAATCAATTAACATTTACACATTGCACCACCTCGGAGTTACTGTAACTGCACAATTTTTCAACAGGACGAAAATGATTTTATTAAAAATATTTTTGATTGATTTTTATTTGCACTAAAATAATATTACGAGAGTTGAAGTGCTCTCGTCACATGGCACAATGAAATTACGAATTCACGAATCGATCTTTCGCTGTAAGGGCTGCTGAAAGTCTACGGTATGTACAGACAAACATGGGAGACAATAAAATGTGAAGCACGAAAAGAACGAGCTGAGATGGCGAGAAAACAATGAGATTTGACTAGTTTTAGGAGGTATGAGTTTGATCTTTGATCTTAGCCATGACGATGTTGAATCCTTGATCTTCGATTTCTCAGTTAAAGAACCAACTGGGCGGCTGGACAAAGAATACTCCACCGTCTGTCGCACAGTAAGTCGGGCACACCTGAAGATGTCGGCAATCGCACATCCACTGAATCTAATCGATAAAAGTAGTTACTGAATATCGTACCCCCTTTCTTCCATCGTATCCACTCTCTCCCATTCCTCCTTGGAGTCCCATCTCACCCTTGGCACCAGGAAGCTGAAAATAATTATTGATTTCCGCATATCGTATTTTATCATTCTTCCAACTATTTTTTTTTAAAACTGTACTAATTTGCACTACTGACCCCGTCTCTGCCCTTTCTTCCTCTAGGTCCAGGTGGTCCAGTTGGCCCCTCGATGCCAGGCATACCCTCGGGTCCTGCAAATATATGTACGATACAGTAACGGAACAGAATATGGTACCTTCAGGTCCCTTGGGTCCATCGTCGCCCTCCGGTCCGGGCGGCCCGGGAACGAATGGCGCGGGAATCGCGTCCTTGCCCCCCTCTCCCACATCACCATCCATGCCTGATATTATTCTCTTTAGTCAATATCAGAATAAAGCCACTTGCAAATCCGATAGATATTCGACGGACCTGGAATACCGGGTGTTCCCGGCTCTCCACGTTTTCCGACTTTGCCGTTGAGTCCACGTACTCCAGGTCTTCCGGGAAGTCCAGGTGGTCCGCGGTCACCAGTGATTCCCTGAAACGTCATGTATAGGTAGCTACAATTTTGCGTGACGGTTTTAGTGCATTTTTTTTTCAACTATTCAAATGTGATAAGTAGCGAGCTATCATAAAAGAATAATTCATGAGTTTACCTGTGTTCCAGCGAGTCCCTGCGAGCCCACAGGACAAGGGTCGGCACACAACTTGGCAATATCGACAGGAGGTTCGCAGGGCAGACGAGCTGGAGCTCCTGGAGCACCACGTGCTCCTGGTGTACCAGCTTGACCTCGACGGCCGGTAAGACCTGGAGGACCGGAGGGAAACTCGCATCTGGAAAATAGCATACAAATGTAATAATGAAAATACACTTTGCTTCATAGCGAAGATCTACAGATATATCTTCGAGATATATCTGTAGATCTAGTATACAAGAAAAACTGCATTTCAGACAAAACCATTTTTCAATCGCTCTTCATCCAAGAGAAAGAAGAGTGCAAGAAACATCATCGCGACTTTCGCTATCTCTAGCACTCTCGCCCACTTGCGAAATTTCACTTTCACTCGAAATACGTAGATGGGCAAAAAAGGGAAATGAGAGCTAAATTGTCAAATGCATCTCGAACATGGAAAGGTGAGAATGACAACATACTTGCACTGTTCCTCTTCCTTCTTCTTCTTCTCACTCTTCACATGAACTTTTCTTCTGATTCTCGTCGAATTATACAACAATGTCTCATTTCGAGCAGAAGCAAGCAAATTGATCATCTCACGGGCCGATGACTGAAGGAAAAAATGTAAATGTGGGCGATTTTGGGTAGGGCGTGTGCTAGTGTAAACACATAGAGCATCTGAGAGCATTAGAACAGTGCGATAGAAGATCATTGACAATTGGAGAAAACGTACTTCGCATGCGACGATGTCACTGTCGATTTGATCATTTACCGATCCAATAATCAGATCCATCGAGGGCATCAGAGTAGACAGAAACAAGGTACACACCTAGAAGAAAGATGAATAATGGGAAAGAATCAAAGAGAGAAATTATGAGAAAGATGGGAAAGAATTAAAATTTCCCGAGATTTTATTGTCTCAATTTTTGACTATCTACAAATGTACAGCCGATACAAGTGCAATACAGAACGTGCTCAACTCACCAGTGAGCACGTGAGCGACAGCGCTATGGTAACTTTGTACGCGGTCTCTCGACCGTCCGAATCCGTCGACTTCATGGCTGCAGTTTTGGCACCAGATCACACCACGGGTTTCTGCAATCGATAATTCAGAAGAAGAAAGCGGAAGAAAAAGCGCTAAACCGTGACCTACAATGAGTAATGAGGAATTGATGAGCCAGCACACACTCTAAGCTGATCCCTCCCTATTCCCTTCCCACAAGTCGACGATATCCAACCGGGAATGACCCAAATCTCCCCGGTAAAAGCTATCTAGCTCATCAGCGAAGATTCGCTATCATTACCTGGAGGGATAATGATAGGGAAAAGAGGAGGAGAAATCGAGAACTTTCCCTTTTCATCTCACTTTCCCTCGGACAGATGGCTTGCGAAAGTTACGATATCGACAAAATGCATAATGAATTGAAGAGTATTGTTCGAACGTGCAGAAAAGCAATAATGATTGAGACAACGACATTTAAATGCAATTGAATAGGGAATCTTTATTCTCTCGTCTCTCCTCCCCTCATTTCTACTCGCCACTCTCAATGCCTGCGGTCGACCCGCGCTCCTCTCCCTCAGTCGACGGTCGAGTAGACGACAAGGTACCATTCTCATTCACTACAGTACCTACAATCCCCTCTTCAGTTATCGATCGAATCAATCACCGCTCTACTCGATCGGTCCTCCTCCCTCCTCACCCGGGATCCCTTCGAGATCCGTCGGCTGCACAAGCTCCATCAAGAGTCGGTGGCCAAAGTCGCCACAGAAGTCGCGCACGTTCGTGAAATTGGGCGGAGCTTCGTAATCGTATCCTCTTGAGTGCAACGGTCGACTCCTACGACTCGAGTCCATTCTCACTAGACAGCGCACGGAAATCGTCGCCGAGCGTTCGCACATTCAGAGGCTTCTGGAGACCCTCGAAGTTGGTTGTGGGCGGAGCTTGAAAAGGGGCGGAGCTAACGACCCCACTTCAGTTCCACGACCGTCAGATGAGCCGGAAGCTGGACTACATGAAGCGACGCGTGAACAAGATGATGGTTCGAAACGCGCTAATGGGGCGCTAATTTGAGATGTTCACACTCAGACCTCGGCGGATCGCGATCTCGCCAAGCAACAGTTCTACCTGAAGAAGTGTTCGCTGTACGAACTAGACGATGCGGTAGGCAATATGGGATGTTCACCCCTGCACAACCCACGCAGATCGAAACCATCCAACACTCCGTCGATCACGACATGCAACTGATCGCGACGCCCTCCTCCGCCTCACGCGAATCAGTTGCGTCATCGCAAGGTAATCGGCATGCTGACCGTGGCGCAATGTGCAATGTTCACTCAGCATCGTCGGCCCATTCGCGTGCCACGATCGACACGAGAAGATACGCGAAGCCAGCGGAGCAGGTGATCGATAAGGTATTACCGTACCCCGCCTACCGTATCTTTGGCAACCGTATCGCTTACTGTAGGAAGGATACGGGTGGCAAAGTACGATAATAATTATGGCCTACCGTATTCTCTGGTTACGGTATCCCGGCATCGTTGCAGGCGGTCCTATCGACGTGGGAGGTCTCTCGCAGTCTCAGTCATCTCAGTGGTCATGATGCCACTCCGAGCCATATCAAGAAGGGCGCACGTGATCTATTGGCTATGATCGAGCGAATGGCTACGGTAAGCGTTATATGTCTGGCTGATCACAAACTAGTGATTTCCAGCTTCTTTCTGGCGTTAACGATGAAGAAGCCACGGACCGTACTCAGCACACCAATGGCAGTTTATTCTGGCATCTCAGTCGATTATTCTTGCTGCATTTCAGCCCTCACTACTATGTCGTCTTCTTCCTTGGAGACGTTCTCTGATATGGGAAACGATTTGGTCGTCGAGCTGTAGAATATTTGAAGATTACGAATTTCGTCGTGTCAAGTCTACTTCGAGAAATGTTTGCGTGTCGTAAATAAGCCCTCGATCTATCAGTGATAAAAATTGAGCCGCTTCGATTCTGGTTGTGCAAATGTTCCAGTACACATTTATTTTTTTAAATTAAATAATTTATCGGTTCATTTGTGTGCACCATTTGCTTGAGATCAGATGAGTTCATAATATACAAATAATTAGAAGAACATCCGTCCAACAGTTATCAATGCAACGAGGAAGAGTGATACTGAAGAAGCGGATCCGGTTGTCTGAAAAGCACAACTTTGAATCTACAAGATGTGACTTCGCTTACGTCGCTGAATTTGATGTGCTCCGAAACGGCACGCTGATGATGATGGTGCTTGGTGATATCTGAAGGGAAAAATATTGATCGATGAACGATTGGTTACCAGTCCTAAGTTAGTCCTAAGTCAAGTTAGGACTAACCTGTATCATTCGTGATTCCCTTAGCAAGGAGGAAGTAGAATGGCGTCTGACAATCAGTGGAGAGGAATTCTCTGTTCTGAAATAGATAGATTAGGTTTGCCCCTCGCTTAAGGATCACTAACCATATTCACAAGTCCTCCTATCTTCTGCGTGAACTTGCAGTAGATAACTCCATCAGCAGTCGTGATAGTGGTCGTGTTGAAGAGCGAACTGCGCACCGTCTAAATTGGATATTGCATTTCTGCAATCATCACTCTAAATTTACCTGCTCCCCTTCAATTCTTCTATTGTTCGCAGCAACTTTGTTCTTCTCGTCATCGTAAAAGTTGTAGCTGGCCTAAAGTAGTGGGTTTCGAGGATTCTGAATTCCCGGGGGCCAAATAAGTAACTGTTACCTTGATGCTGGGCTGTTTTTCACTGGTCAGCAGCGAGCATTCAGTCACTGGATCGTCTCCCTAATAAGAAAATAATCGGAATTGTTTCGCCGTTCCGGGGGTTCAGATTCAACTCACCATATTTTCATCATCGGAAAAGGCCACGGCGACCCAATAACTCTGCTCCGTCAACTCAGTCTCGATGGTTGCATACAATTCCATCTCAACGGTAACATCATCGATGGGACGATAGGAATAGGCGAGGATGCAACCCTGGAAGGGATACGATAGTGAGATGACGTCATCGGTTAGACCATACGTTATCATCAGATGCTCCGGGCACACAATTATTGGGGAGGAAGCAACCTTTGTCCTTGTCGCATGTCGAGATATCAAAGGGAGAAACTGATGATACTGCTGAAATAACAAGATTATTACACAATTATTATTGTATGATCAGATTCCGACTCAGCGTAACGGAAGCCTGGATGTTAAACTCTCACCTTCTGAAACTACTGAAGATTCGAGTGCATCAGAGATGGGCTGGATAAGTGATCGCAGGGAGAATGCTGATGAGGTCTGAACAAGAAGGATAAAGCCAAATAATACTTGATACTCTGTGACTAACAAAATTTCTCTTTAAGTTAGTCTACTTAAAAATTTATTTTACCGAAAAGAGTAGTGCGAACGCGGCAAAGGAGTGAAACTGCATACTGCTAAATGGAGGCGATTGGTCAATGGAAGATCATCCGATGGCTTCCTTTTAAACCGCGTCTGAGGCTGACAATTGTGCTGATAAGCGCTCAATACTTAACAAGAAGCACGTTTTCCGGAGGGGAGGGCCGACCCCCGAAAATGATAGGACACTGTTTGAGACGTTGAATCGTACCGGATCTCGTACGATATTGGCAACGGTAAAGAAGGAAAAGGACATCTTCAGACAACTCTCATTCATTTGTTCATTTAGTAAATTTGATTGGATTTTCTGTCATGCACATCATACTAGGTAATAAATTTATTAGATACGTAATACTTGAAAATTCAAGTAGACACAAAGCAAATACAATTGTTGGAGATCTAACAGCTTTTGTTCATTGGTTTTTATTACTTGAGCAGCATTCTCACTATTGTGATCATCGTCACGATAGACAGGCAGAAGGATGAGGAAGACGATCCCGTCTGGAAATAATCATTCTTTTAGTTCCTCGTTCCGATTTCCTCACATCGCTGAACTTCATCGGTGTCGAAGTTGCAGTGCCCTTCCTACCGTGCTTCTTCAGACCTGGAATCGGAGGATAGTTATCTAAATCCAGTTTCCGAAATCGGAAACAGCGAATTAGATTGGTTACCCGTCTCAGTAGTTGTTCCCTTTGCGAGCAGAAAATAGAAGGGCGTATCAGCTG
Source organism: Pristionchus pacificus (assembly GCA_000180635.4). Taxonomy (NCBI): domain Eukaryota; kingdom Metazoa; phylum Nematoda; class Chromadorea; order Rhabditida; family Neodiplogasteridae; genus Pristionchus; species Pristionchus pacificus. The sequence continues at coordinate 23,643,467 of CM026579.1, forward strand.
TTGTGGTGAGATACTCCATCGACTGAAAGATGTAGAACCTTCTTATCTTTCGTATGTTGAACTCACTAATCCGCTCTGTCCATCGATCTTTTGCGTGAACTTGCAGTAGATAACTCCGTCCGTAGTCGAGATCGAAGCTGATGAGAAAATGGATGAACGAACATTCTAAATTTGGTTTTCAAGTTCGTGGACAATAAATTCAAAAGGACACCTCTTCTCCAACAATCCTCTTATTATCCACACCCAAATTGTTCTCTTCATCGTGGAAATAGTTGTAGCTTGCCTGAAAATATGTGTTCATATTATTATCGAGATCACAAAATTCAACCTTGACACTCGGAGTCTTTTCGCTGATCAGTCTTGAGCACTCCGATACTGTCTCGTCGCCCTATGGAAATATATATATTTTTTGTTTTTTTTTTTAAATATTTCGAACTGTATGAAACATACCATCATGTCATCATCAGAGAACCCTACAGCTACATAGAAGGAGTCCTCCTTGACGTCATCGTCGAGCGTAGCGAATAATTCCATCTCGATGGACGTTCTGTCGAGAGGACGGAATGAGAATGCGAGAGTGCATGGCTGAAGGGAAGATGTTATCATAGATACATCAATCAAATCTCGAAAGTAATCTACATTGGTGGGCGATCCAGGAATACAATCAGCAGGGAGGAAGCAGCCCTTTCCCTTGCCGCAAGTTGAAATGTCGAAGTGAGAAGAACCTGAAATTTTTTTAAATATTTCAAGAACACCTAAAAGGACGAAGATGGTAAAATTGATGCGCAGATATGAAATCAACAATAAAAGTGGAAAGCTTACCAACTACAACGGCTCTAAGTACTTGTGTTGTTTCAGTATTAAGCGTGGTAGAGATTGGTTGCAAGAGCGATTGAAGAGAGAACGAAGATACACACTGAAATCATTACTGACATTATGCAGCATTGAAATTGAATCTGAAGTGCTTACCGAGACAAGTGTTGCACTGAAAAAGAGTCTGAAGAAGGGCATTATTGTGCTGCAGAATGTCCCAATGTTCAGGAGAAGCATTCATTAGCTTATAAGTCGTAGACCTGGCTGACAATTTTGCATCAAATGCTGTAAATTCTCACATATTGCACGTTAGTGTGCCTATCCACTGTGCTGGATGTGTCGTCTCCTGATGTAAATCACACTGGGTCATTCTTCTTGTGAATAAATGTGAGGGTGAATGAATCGATGAGGTTTCATCACCAATCTCAATCAGATCGTGTTCATTCATTGTCATCGACTGTGCGCATTCCTTGCTGGATCTGCAACCATCAATTCCCTTATCAGCACTACTCTCTGAACTGATCTCTCAACTTTCCCGAATGCTCACGTACTTATCAGTGACAAGAGCTGATAAACATGTACAAATGAAGTGATGAAAGAGTGATTATCAAGTGATCCAACTCAGAGACTAGGAGAGACTATTCGGTGAGGGGCCCACAAATATCCGCAATTTTACTACTCATCCTTTTCTTAGTTAAAGTTTCATTCTATATTTCATCTCTTCTTTTTGCTGCATTTTCCTTCCTTGGCTATGCACAGTACCCGAACATTCAAGACTTTCTGTACTTTGCCCAATTTATTACTTACATTAGCTCGTCATTTTTTCAGGGTCTTTCCGCAAAAAAAAGCCATGCTTAATAGGTAGTTATACTTCGGACACATTCTAGCTTTCGTCAGAGAAATTTTGTCGAGTGGTCTAGATGTATGTCTTATCATTTAGTGTGGTTCTTATCATTCTAGTCATTGAACTGATCTCTCAACCAAGCGACTCTCCCGATTCTCTTTGTACATAGTTGTAAAGAAAAGAGTGATAAGTGAAACTTTATCATGACAGATAATTTGAATTGCGATAAATAATTCATTACTTTGATAAATTGTGTGCACAAAAAAGATCGGAATTTGCAGCAGGGCGATTTCTTGAGATGAGGCAATGATGGGATAGAAAGCGTTGAAAGATGCAAAGGAACGGGGAAGATGGGACGGTGGGTATGAGTAGCAGTTTCCTCATCAAAAAAGACATACACTGACCACGAATACTACCGTTTTGTAACAAACCGTAGTGCGAGACCTATAGCTACAGTAATCTTCTGAAAGTGATTGAGAGAGGCCGTATGAGGTGCAAATCAGGTGCGTTGACATACTGAAAAATCGGCATGACCGTGGGTGAAATATACTAGATAATGTGAGGCTGAAATCGGCTAACCTATTGATCTCTCGAAATCGGCATCGAAATCGAAATCGGCTAACCTATTGATCTCGATAGAGAAACTTATATACTACAAATAATACCAAATATAGACAGAAATAATATTATAATGCAAGAATATTACGAAGCTAGTAATGAGGTGTAGACCGTGAAAGAGAATCGATGCGAGTTTAAGTGAAAAAAGTTTCGATGTAGAATCACGGATCGATGTGAAGGGAAATTTGGGAGTGAAAGAGAGGATCGGAACTTGAGCTTATTCGAGGAACGAGAAATTATGAGTAGTGAGGTTGGCGCACAACTTGGTTACAGATACAACAAATCGGGGGGTTCAACAATCTCCTACGAAGAAAACCGGTCGTGTTCAGTTCACATACTGTTAGAAATGGGGGCAAACAATTTCACATTCCAAAATGTACACATACGATACGAAAATGGGGGATACACAATAACATGGATATAGTGAGATGGGTCTACCTGCCGGACTTCGGTCGTGCATCGGCCGATGTCTGTCTCTTCTTGTTGTTTCGATGGCCTCGCTTGGGCAGACCGAGTGCAGAGCCGGGATCAGCTGCCGCCGTGTAGGGAGGGGGCGGCTCCACTACGATCACTGCTGGAGGAGGCATACCTGAACATACACGTTTGTTCACTGTCAGGTCTGACGAGAACTTTTGGAGGCGAGAGACACTTGTTATATCAGAGAACATATTGCGAAAAGTCCTCATCCGACCAAGTCGCTTCATTCTTTGACTCGTATTGTATAATGTCATAAATTGTAAAGGGTTCACGAGTTTCTCAACCTTCTCTTCTCCTACACCTCATGGTGACACTTACCAGGAGGAGGCGCGAGTAGAGGAACGGGAGGAGCACCTGGCTGTTGCATCATTGATGAGAGAACGGGCGCCGATGAGGAGGCCGATCGAGAGGAGGAAGACGGCAATGGAGGGGCTACAACGAAAGAACTTCATCCATACATTTTCGTTCCTACCGGGTTTTTTTCGTTCCTACCGTATCTACTATGAAATCGTTTTTAAGCCATTATACCACTGATTTTTGTGTCAGACCACTGCGTATTTTTCGTCCCCGGTTGGTAATGAAAATGTATGACTACAATCACACTCCTTCTCTATTCATTTGCTACGTCGATTATCTAATGCGAAAACTCAAATTAAAACACATAATAGGCATTGATTAACGTAATCGTCAACTGACCACTGGGCGTGACACTGGCTGCATTGGCTGCACTTGCTGCATGGAGCATGCGAGGGGCAGCTGAGGATCTAGCAGCTCTTCTCTCACCGGGACCACGACTGGCCGATGCAGAGGTCGACGTCGTGGGACCTGCCAGCACTACAGTAAGAATGATGTCCCGTTGCGATGAAGCGTCTCGCTTTACCATATACTACATCTACTACACTTTGTTCATTTTGTTCGCGTAAACAAAAAATACAACAAAAAAAAGAATATTGGAGTATGCCTATTTCAAAGTGTATTTGTAGTGTAAAGAGTAAATAGTAAATAGTAAAGAAGTAGTGTTAGTAGCAAAGTAAGTAGTAGTGTAAAGAGTCGACTGACCACTGCTACTGGTGGGTGCGGCACTCCTTCCCTGTCTGTTCCTCCTCTGTCGGATAAGTGTCGAGGGACGAGTGAGCGTGTTGTACAGATTCAGCGCCGGCGCCTTATTCGGATTCGTGCTGGAAGGGGGTATTGCACTTCAGATAGCAACTGCCACGATAGCAAACAATCATAGATTAAAGATCAAAGACCAACCTTGGAGTGTGGACCGCACAGCACTTGATGAAGCAGCCCATCAGCAACAGGAGTACGATTCCCCCGCCTACGACTGCCCACCAGCTGCAAATGGGTGATATGGTAAGCGCTTATTCGATAAATACAACACTACACCCCCCCCCCCCCAAAACAGTACCCCGGTCACTCACTTTTGTTGTGTCCAACTGGACACAGTCTGCAGTGTCTGCGGCGAGAAGAGCATGTTCTTGAGACGAGCGAGAGGCCCGTTAGCGTCCACACTGCGACACTTGCGGAAGATGTCACAGTATCCTACAAGAGATCGAGATTGCAGTAAACATGGAGAGGAGCATGCAGGCCGCGCTACTGTCAAGAGAAATTGCATAGAAATATTTCAGATACAGTTCTGAATTTGATAAACAATTCGCGTACCCTTGTAATTGTTGCAGGGTGATCCGGGTCGGAGGAGAATGCCCGGTTGTCCCTTTCGATCTAGCTGCATCAATCGACTGCGATTACCACCGAACTCGGGCAGATCACGGGACGACATACACACTGTAATGAAATATCTACATTATTTGAACATATCAAAAAAATTTCATAATAGTGTATTGTAATCATTCGACGACATTCCATCACCGTACCTCCGTTCTTGAAGCAAGCAAGGAAGCACTGCGACTCGGGAGAGCCCGCAGTCAGGAAGCAGTCCTCAATTAGAATATATTGAAATACAATTATTTTTAACAGATTGTTATGATCTCTGTTTTGCTTTATCTTCGATCTCACCTTGAGTCCCACTTGCTCGCATACCGACCCGTCACAAGTACCCGCCTTACACACTTTCGTTGCATCGTCGCACGCCAGTCCGTCCGCCTACAAAATCAGAATGAAAATAAAAACAATAAGTGCAAATAGATTATAAATATTTTCAAAGTATCGTCTTTCGTACCTTGGGTGTCGGGTCGGGACACTTCGCCGCCAGACCATCGCATGTCGACCGATGGGTGCACTCTGATTCCTGGAGATAATCATTGTTGGGTGATAATCATTATCGTTTCACCTTGCACATGACGAACCCTGACGATCGGGAACAAACAGAAATTCTATAATGTCGAGTCAAAAGCGAACAACTCACCGCTTTGCACTCCCTTCCCTCGACCGATACGTGGAACTGGCAGTTGTCAGGGTTGCAGCAGGCTCCCTCGGATGGAGAGCATGCAGCGCCCGGCTGAAAACGTTCACAATTTATAATTATCTTGATTCCAATTCATTTATGATCAGACATAATTCAATAGCATTGGAAACTGACCTTCCTGGTGCATGGCTTGAATCGATGCTGGTTATCCGGCCAATAGCAGCACTTGTCGCCCGCTTCGTGACAGTCCTGCCAAATTTTAGATATTGTGTTCCGATTCGTATTATATTTAACCGCTTTGCTGTAGTAATATTCCCGGCTCTCACCTTCTCCGTGAAGCCGCAGTCGCACTGCTCACCCGCCTCGGGGATGTTGTTACCGCAGAAAGCGGCGGAGCGCTCTGCAATATTCATACAATATTATTAATTATAAATACAGAACTTTGAAGAAAAAAAAACGAAAAAACGTTTCAATAAAAATCACACCTTGCAAGCAATTTCGCTTGGTTCCGACCGGCCCGAGTCCACGAGCGGGATCTATGGGCTGTTGCCTGAAAAGAATGGGATACAATAGCTGGATGCATCGATAATTTCAAATCGCAGCTACAACAAGGGAGTGAATAGTGATAAATGATAACAGAATATAGAATATGTCACCTTAGAAGCACTTCGAGGACAGCAGAGATATTGCCCACAGAGCATCTACTGAACTTGGCGTTGTTCGGCTTGTCTCCGGATGTGGCAGACGCAAACATTATGAAGTTTCCCTGACAAATTACAGTTGCAATCTTTTCGTCTGGCACGAGATAAACAGATCCATAACTTTAGCTTTATAATCGAATACACTTGAAGAAGAGATGAAACTGACATCAGGCAGTCCTGGCTGGCAATCAGCGGGGAAGTCGTGTGGCGAGCCAAAGTTGTGGCCAATCTCGTGGGCGAGGGTTAATTGAGAGACACGAGGAGGCACACGATTCCCTACAATGGACAGGATCAATGCACCAAGCGTTTGTTCATGAGAAAAATGTTTTTTTAAGTCAAAATAATCAATAAAAGTAGCCGTGACAATCAGCTGCCATAATCTACCGTAGTTAACGAGCGTAACGATGCCGGTGTTGAGCGATCGATAAACGTTGCCACGGGCGCCTTCGTTGTAGTGCTGGTGCACCTGACAGACGCCACCCGCAGTGCCTATATGGAAATTATGGAATGATCACAATTTAATATCTGATTAAATAAGAGCTCATAGAAGGCAACTAACCCATTTGCGGACTCGCCACCCACGCCAGTCCCAGAGTGCCGCCGACAAAGTCGCGATAGGTCATCGCATAAGCGAGACAGAACATGGAATGGTTCTTCTGACTGTTCAGATTGAGATAGTTCGAAACGTCCACATGCTCCTGCAGGGAAAAGGAAAATTAATACTCTTGAAATTGAGAAGTGGTTACGGAACTAATATATAAATCGTTAATTGTTCACCTCACAGAAGGGATTCTCAGTTTGGCTGAGCGGTTTGCCTTGGTAGCACTCGTTCGGAGTGTATACCTGACATTCATACATGAAAAAGTTATGTGACTAAATCCTACGAAAGCGGCGTATGTTTTCAAATTCCAGGTGGTTTTCCACTAGATTTTTTCATGTATGCTGAGATTACGATAGTTCCCGAATATCAAAGTTGTTATATAATTAATCGATATTTTAAAAAATGTTTACCGAAACTCGTTTCACTGCGAAATTGATGCCCTGAACGCCGTTGAAGTTCGTGTTCTCGTATATGTCATTCACCGCTCGCACATGCGTGTAGAACATGCTCACAATCTCCTCTCGCGTTCTGAACGGAGCATTTATCGATTGATATACGGTATCAAACGTATACGGTAACGATCTAATATCATACCTCGTCGGGTCGTTGTTGCCCTCCTTCTTCAGGATCTCCTGGTACAGTTTGTGATCCGCCTGTAGATGTCAATATTTTAAACAGTTATGTGCAGAATACAATTAACAAAATGCTGTCAATCAATAGAATGATGATACCTGGAAATACATGCTGCACGTCCTCACTTTGTATCGATTCTTCGCGTCTCGATCATAGATCGAACGACGCGCACGACGACCGGCGAAGTTTGATCTGAAGATAACGATAATTATATCACGATCGGAAGAGAATGACTTTTTACCAAGAGAAAAAAAACAGAGTAAAAAATAGATTGCGTGTTATCTGGAAAAGCTGACAGAGTGAAGGTGTAGTCGTCGCCGTATGCGTATCGATGACTGCTTCCAGTGTTATCTCCATCGACTGCCGATCGTTGCACGCGTTCCATGTCGTCCTGTGATGATTCAATTATTATACACCAATCAATCATCCTTTTTATTAAGATCATAACAGATATTGGCACTTCTTTATTTTAGTGCCCAAAGGTAGAGATCTATTTTCTTCCTCGTACACTCGTTCGCTCGCAGTCTCATTTCTCACTACCTAGTAAGAGTGCTTTCGTTGGGCAGTAAAATACAAAAGTGCCCAAATTTTTAATAAGTGAAAACAATTGGATCGGATTGCATCCCTTGTAGCGTATTTCGTATAGCCTACCTTTGTCTCTCCATCAAGTGCACATCCGAGTGATCGAATCGATTGACTACCGTGAGAGTGATGTTCATCTATCTCTCGTTTCACTCGACTCTCGTCCATTCGCATTGTACGATGATTAATCTGCAGAAAATCGAATACTCTAATCTTATCTTTTCTAGACTCTAATAGAAGTAATTCGATAGCTCATTAATCTACCTGATTATCATGGTAGATCACAGAGTGAAATGAGGATGGTCTCTCGTCTGCAGCATAGTATTTGGCTGTTTTGTCCACCTAAAATCGTTAATTCATTATTGCAGACCATCTCCAGACCAATGCCCTCCTCCTGGTTCGTTATTTCTCTTCAAACAGTTCGTGTGGTCACTCCTCAGTTTGTTTAGTCACCAGCTGATAGCTAGAGTCAACACCTCCTTCTCCCTTTCGCTTCCCGATCTCATGCTAATCGAAAGATAGGAACTGTATGATAAGCAGCAAGTTGAAGCATTTGAGCCATGTTCTTTTCACAAGTTGTGAATCACAACACAAAAAAGTGTCCACTAGGAGATGTTTTTATTGCAATTGTAAATGTTTAATCGCTCCTTTGACATCCGTCTCCTAATTTGCCCTTTTGAAATGTTAAAGGAGCAGCGACATTATCAAATGTCGCTAAGAGCAACCAATAATGGCCAATTCAAAATTCTCAAGTAAAAAAGGCGGGAATTTAGAAATCACCGTATTTAACATTTAAACAGCAATCTTTTAACGAGACTGGTCCTCACCGTGTATGAATTTCCGTCAGAAAAGTGTATGTGACCATCGAAAACGCCGTCAAAGAGTGAGCCATACACTCGAGATGCAGGATCACCTACAATTTACAATGATTAACCAAAGGAAAACTGGACTGTCAATGTAATAACTTCTTCTCCTTTAGCTCCTTACGATAGCATCAAAGAGGCAAACTGACCGTCGACATATCCCTCGTAGAGGAAATGATGTGGTCGGACATCATGGTACTCTCCATCATGATCAACTGTTAGATCTCCTGCGAAGGGAGGCTCATCTGGAGAAATCGGTCGGAGAACGAGATGAAAGGATCTGAAAAAATTAACTTTAAAAAATAAACGCTGTACCTTTGAATATACAAGAACCAATAACGAATCGAAGAGAGCGACAAACTAACCGATTATGGGCCTTGAATCGTATTCGTAGCGGCTTCTCGCTCGCATTATCAGAAAAACCAGAGGCTCTGGAAAGAAGACAATCAAGCCAAATTACTAGTAATCTTATTTCTCAAAAGAAGGAAAGCCGCTCGCAAACTATTGATTGCAGTGGGCATGATAAATGGGTTCAAACGAAGACTTGGAAACAATTGATTTTTTTAAAATAAAGGTCATATTTATACAAGTGTTATTATAATAGAAGCGAAATTATCAGTAACTCACTTTCGTACTCGTTCTTTTTCCGCGTGTACAGTGTTGTAGCTCAACGTCTCGAAGTCATCAACAAATTTGTTGAGAGCAATAACTGAAATGAGTCATTAGTACTGATTTATTATCTGGGAGCAACTGTTTAGATCTCCTACTGTGCGACTAACTGGTATACATTTCCCATCTCAACTTTGATGAACACCGACAAAAGGTGCGATTTCCAATAGCCTATCCCTTTTCCAAAGGATGGTGACCCACTTTCGGGCGCATTAACCACATGTGAGTCATGAATCAATGCGAAAAGACCATAAATAAGCGTTCGACAAGGGAAAGTGAAATGACAGCTAACTAGGAAAGCGACAAACCTGATGATATGCAGACGAGGCCAGAAATAAGATGGATAAATTTCGGCATTTGACGTATGTGGCCGATTAGTGATGCATCGAACGGTGATAACAAACAATCACACACTGGAACCCGTGAAATGGACGCGTAACACACCTGTTACCGCGTCCCGAAAGCACCTGAAAAAAAAAGTTAAAGAGGTGAGTTTGACTCAGCCGAGAGAAGGAAGACCACGACAAAAGTGCACAAGAACGCGCCCAACACGAGGGTAAAGTGCGCCAGCTGCACTTTCCGTCAAGAATAGTGAAGAAAGAAGAGGAGTAAGTGGGGCTCAGTGACTTTGCAGGTGCATAATCGAGAGACAAACCAACAAAGAGGCGCGTATGACTGTCCAGAAGCCGGTAGTATACCAAGCAAGTCTAGCGGGGATAGGCGCGCGCCTTACCCCAGGGTCACAATAGAATGTAGAGAGACTAGAGGGAGAAGAGAGAGAGCACACAGAAGTGAGAGAGTTGACTGAAGTGCCTAGAGATAATGTACTGTAGGTACGTTGGAGTGGATCACTGAGACAGAAACACGATTCCGCAGCATAAGATTTTGCAGCATTGCGTGCTAAAGATTTTGTCTTTTTCCCGGTTTCTTACAGAGCCGGAAAATGTTCAATTTTGTTGTTGATTGTTTTTCATTTTTTACTCTGTTTTTTGATTGGTATCTCTTATTTAATTCATGAGAACTTTTAATTTGTTACATTTCAGGATCATGATGAATGAGCCTTCACAGGAGCAAGATACTTTTGTAGGATCGGGACTCAATTCACAAGGAAAGCTCACGTTGAATGCCGAACAGATCCACTATTTGATGGGGAAGCTTTCCTCGGATGAACAGAAGGATCTCCAGGATACTATGAGGCAGTGTACTAACGAAGTGAATCCGCTTATTTTTTTTAAATGCAGAATGGCTCGCTCGTGTCTGATATCAACTCAAATTCCATTATAATGTATTATTCTGCAAAATTACAGATCACGATGTCTCGTGGTATTCCCTTCACTATGCTCACACTCGGTTCTCTGTATTTCGCTCGTACCAGACTACCCGCTAAGTATCATTTCGGACCCAAAGTGAGGAATCCATTGATCAGTTGCTCAAAATCCGTTGACTTTGCTTCGAAGATTACCAGATGATTTTGCTTGCATATGATGAGGAATGGGCAACTATTCCAGGGTTGGCCCTTCTACTTCATCATGGGCATCGGGTCGTTCACAGCTGCAAACGTCATGTCGATGGGCACGTGCAGAGATCGAGTACAGCCGAAGATCGCCCAGTTGTGGCAGAAGGTATATAGTAGTCGTCTCTGATCTGAACTATTTCTGGATTCTGGACTCTATATCTAATATTATACGATGACGTTGATCATTTCAATGTTTAAAATGATACGAACAATGTCCAATTGTTTTCCTTCTCATTACAGTACGGTGGGGCCGAGTCGAGTACAAACTACGCGGCGCTTCGCGTCCGGAACAGAGGAGGTTCCGTACTTGATCTCTCATTGTTCTCATTCTAATTCTTAGGCGCAGAAGCCGCTGGACTCGTCCCCGAGAACACCCCTTTGCCCATGGCTACGGAGCAACGACCGAGTGCGGATGAGTAAGTTGTTTTACTTTCCTTTTTTCTGATAGTGATCAAACATATTATGCTAGTGATATTTTTCAATGATTAGTGTGCAAATAATTAAATATTAGCACATAGATGAGTTGAGTTGCAAGTTCGACGAGAAATCTGAAATTGCACGTGAAATAGAAAAAACTCGCTCTGCGGGTAAACGAGTTGGTTAAACAGAATTCCGCTGACACCGATTACAATTGCATTTTCTATATTTTCAGTACGTACGCTGCGCGAGTACGATATCCGGCAGCCCAGCAACGACAGAATAATTACGCCTACTCTGATACCTTCATTTCGGGTGAGAACCATTATTTTATTTGCAAGCTTGTTCCCACTTGACCATCTACTAGATTCGGATGAAAATGATATATTCATTCATTCATTCATTCGAAATGGCATAATATGAAGATTCCAGGAAGTGTTGTATTATTGATCTCATTATCAGGCACTCCTTCGGGTCGTCCTCGAGAGCGTCTTGATCAAAGTGGAAATCAATCTAAGACCAACACATACGGTGACGAAGGTTTCTCATGAACGCCAGTACTCACGGACTATCTTATCAGTCTTGTTAGTTATCGCCATTTATCATTATTTTGTGTAGGTAATGTTGGTTACAGGATTAGCAGAGTATTGTCTATTGAGGTATATATACGAATAAACTACTATATACTAAAAGAATTTTTTTTCACGATACAACAATTACGTGTATTCTTTGCATGATACAACAACGTATTTCATAATACCTAGTGAATCACATTGAGATTGTTCATGAGATAGTATAATAATTACTAGATGAGAATTTAATGGGAGAAGAAAAATATAAAAGTTAAGTGCACAGTGTAAGATTTATGTTCATGGTTTTTCTATTCAGACGCGTTATTTCGCTATTAAAACATAGCGAGATAGAGGAAAAGATGAAGGACATTTCTCGAATATTTCCAATTAGCAATGGATAACACATTTATACGATTGCATTGATAAGTCGAGTGTTGATGCTGACCCTCGATAATGACCTCGCCTGAAGGATCTTATTCTGTCGAGGAGAGCATTGGACCTTGTATTCGAAGAATTCTTCGTGAAAAAATCGAGCTTCTCTATCTAATAACTCTTGCAAAGAACTAACCAATCTGGTAACGGGTTTGTTGTTCCTGAGAGTGACGGATAATTCGCTCGATTGTTCTGCTTCACTGGCTGAAATCGTCCGCTTGAGAATGCTCGGATCATGTAGATTACTTGGCATTCTGGACACAGATAGACTCCTCGCCGTGCGACTCTTCTTACGATTTGCTCCTGCAAATAAATACGTATCCCCATCCACATCTCTAGTCACTCCTTAGTACTCCTTAGTACTTAGTACTCCTTAGTACTTAGCACTCCTTAGTACTTAGCACTCCTTAGTACTTAGTACTCCACTCCTTACCTCGAGATGAACTGTCCCGAGAACGACGAACGGACTCCCACTGATGGCCCATCTGCAAAGATCAAAGATCATATCAGAATATATAGTTGGACCATCAAATGACCACAACGGAGCGACATAACACGACATGAGGCTGAGTAGCGGTGATAAAAGAGGTTGTGCTATAGAATTAGAAATCTATTCCTCAATAGATTTTTTCTATGGTGCTAGACATCATCGACTCCACGTCTCAATTTCCAACCTTGCTTCTCAATTCATTTGCCACTGATGATATCTGCGTTACGACCTGAATCCACAGGGAAATTTACACGCTGTTCCTAAGGCGAATTATCAACATAAAAAATGTCATGCACAAAAACATAAGAGGACATTATCTTTCAAATGATGATTATTATAACATTCTAAGGATGTATACGTAATCCGGATAATTCACCTGCTTCCTCAACAACGGTGTTCGCAAGACGACGATGAGTGGATTAAGGACTGGATCGATGAAGGCAGCGATTCGAGCGATATGATACCATCGAGAAAGCTTGGCTACCTGCAAATGGAAAATGTTGACACAGCCATTGTGTCAAGAGTTTTCGTGAAGGAATGAACGTGAAGAATGAATTGGAGGCACTTCTCTGTTTTTTTGCCAAGCCTTCTCTAGCAAATATTCTCTCCCTACCATTCTTATTCCCTACCCCCTTCACATTCAGAGCGGTCGTAGCCGGGATAAAAAAAAGGTTCGGAATTGGATACTGACCCTTTCCTTATCGTCCTCCCACACAACAGCCAACTCTATGTATGTCTGTCCGAGGACGGAGAGGAAGAAAGTGGCGATAGAGAGAAGAAGAGTGTGGAAGAGCATCTCACGACGACGATGCGGATAGTTGTCACTGGAATGCAACTTCAATCCTGACTAGAGTATCGAAAACAAATTTCCAAATATTTGGAAAGCACTTTGCTCTCCTCATTCTGAGTTCTCTCTCATCAAAAAAGCGGTTCATTTGTCTATTAACCAAATATTTGAAAATCTCTTTTCGACGCTCTAATCCTGACCCTATTCTGTTTCTCAACAAAGTGATTTTAAATGTGCTCCTTCTGCAGACAAGATATAAATACAAATTGCAGAATTTTATGAATATGGATAGATAAATACCGAAGTCCAGCTTGTAGCATCGCATTCTGCTTCTTCATGTGGTGATGGTAGAAGACAGTGGATACGAAGATACAGATACTCGCTGATAGGAATATCACACTGCAAAAAATATAGTGATAAAGTAAACACGTGATAAAGTATAATGGAAAAAGGATATTGATAAAGTAAACAAGATAGTAATTACGTGAAGAGTGTGTGTCCTCTGAGCAGATAGGCTCCGAGTGCATGGAATACTGCTGTCTTATCACAGAGTGATGCAATAGCATCGTAGTCCGATTTCACCGGATTCGGATTCGTCTCGCTGAAATATTTACGAAATACAAGTATCGGAATTTAAAAAAAATAAACAGAAAAACTCACTTTCCCTTGCAGGAGACCTGCCTCGCTGTACCCGTCGTTAGCACAGTGAAAAGCTCATCCAGATTTCGAATAGCACTGATCTGAAGAATAACTAATGAAGAATTTGAGTTTATAAGATACGTATTAATTTATTTTAAAAAATATCATATCTAGATGAACAAACATCAATATTTACCTGCATCATGCTGAAGATAATGTGCGAAACGATCAAAAACATCCAGACGCAAGCGAATACAGCAATGACACTGCGACGAGCGAGATGCGTCGACTTGCCAGTCATCGAACGAGAGATTACAACCTCAACCATCATTGTTTCATCGGGTTTTCGGGAAGCAATGATAAATTATAACGATAATGATTGCGCTGCTCACCAACACAAGCAGCAGCAAGTGAATCAGCCCGATAAGACTGCCGTTCTGGGCAAGCGAGAAGAGGGTTTCCTGAGAGATAGGAGGTTAGGCAATACAAAAAAAAAACAAAAAAAAAATGGAAAAAAGTGCCAAAAAATCAGTGTTAACCTGCACGAGATGCCTTCTGAATTGGTTCGAACCGAAGAGGTGCGTTTGCAGGGTTTCCGCAACGATTAGATTACCCGATTTCTCCGAATACTGAAATGTAACTCCATGAGAACTGCATGAGGGCTAAGGAAACTGTAGGACCTTCTCTCTGTTTTTTGGCCCGGCCTAGGACCGCTCTGAATGCGAAGAGGGTAGGGAATGAGAATGATATGGAGGGGATACTCTGCGAGAAAAGGCAGGGCAAAAAAAGAGAAGTGCCAAACTGTATAGTGACACGAGAGTTCGCCATTGGTGACTCTGTCTACTACCGAGATCGTGATGGTCCGAATCATGAGAAATGGTCGGAGGCTACAGTACTGAAGAAAATCGGTAGTGTACTGTACGAGATTGTAAGAGAGAGCGGAACCAAGGTGGTTGCCCATGCGAATCAGATGAAACTGCGCTATGTGCACGAGGATATTGATTCGCTGAGTGTGTTGATCGAGAGTTTCGATATGGATCGAAACCGTTTCGTCAAAGTGAGCCCTCCACCGTCGCCGATTCGAGCTCACGACGAGTTCGACAACATCACCTCGCCTACCGTATCCAGGATCGTGCCCACGAAAGAGGTGGAGAACGACCAGAAGAAGATTGATATCGAGCCCACGGATGTGGTGGAGAACGACAGAGATGTTCCCAACGAGTTAGAAAATCCCCTAGCCGTCTGACTATCACCAACACTAAGGGCCAGTCTTACAAGTAACTCGTGTCTTTTCCCACTGTAAATTGTCAGATATTCACTGGTTCATATCTTGTCACGGAGGTGCTGTGTAAAAGCCTCTAATTATTATAATATCATTATTTATTACATCATTTATAATTGTGACCCAGTGCTAATTATCTGCTCCTTTTGAACTACCTACCGTAACCTAGAATATTCGCTATTTGAATGTTCCCGCCACTGCGTGGCACACCACGTGTTGTAACGCGTGATACTCAGCCAAGTATCGCGCCTCGCTTTCTAGGACGTCTTTTTACGTCATTCTAGTTTCTTCCCGTCTCCGTAGCGCGTGCTACGTCGTCGTATTATATTCTTCCGTCAGTACAAGATAAAGCCTATATTATCAAGACCGCGTAACTCGTTCCACACAAGCAAAGACATATCAGTAAGACTTCTACCGGCTTACATCATCAGAGACTCTTCCGTAGGTTTGATCATTGAGAAGATCCGAGTAGAGGAACATGAAGGAGGAGAGGAAAAGAACGTTAGAGAAGATTATGTTGAAAACGAAGAGGACTGTGGCTGTGGAGAGATGGTGACTGGTCTGAAAGTTGGGTATTCGGATGCGTTCGTTTCGTTCGTTGAGGGATACACTTGATAAAAACGTGGCACCTTTATAAGCAAAAAGGTGAGAAATATTGTCATTAGCAGCACGAGACATAACAGGGCGCCCTCAATGTAGATTCCGTGCCATGCCTCGTCCGACAGCGCTCTGCAACGTATTTATTTATTTTACATCGCTATTTTACACCTGCGAAGAAAATCTTGTCTCATCATTCTGTTCAGGTCACGAAAAACTCTACCTGTATTCCTCAGTGATTCCATTGCTCGCCATATCGCAGATGATCTGATTTCCGTCGCAGCAACTGTTCATGGAAATGTTGCCGGAGAGGCCGAATTCGGAAGTGTCTGTACCTGGAATCGTTGCATTTTTGCATTAGAACACATAATTGTGATTCACAAGCATTTCTCCCGTACAAATGTAAAGATGTCTCACTGTTATCTCCACTCTCCGATTCGGTGGTGTTTCCAAATCCCTCCATGATCGCGTGGTCTTCTTGATAGCGAGTAAGACAGCTGAAAAGCGTCAGTTACGAGTCGGGAGGGTCCTATGATCCAAAAATATGATTTGTAAAGCATACGTGTTGACAGCAGCCATCTGTCCATACAACTTCACTGCAGCGAGGGAGAAATGCTGCAGCAGTAGACGGGTCTTCAACACGAGAGAAGGCAACTCGCTGTCCGATTTCACATTGATCACCAAATGTCCACTAGAAGAGCTAATATAATCTACATTCCCTGAATTCAATAAATGTTCTTAGAATATGGTACCTGAGGTAGTTCATGAAAGCAGTATCACCTGCTAGGGCACGCCCGATTGAAGAGATCGCCAATCTGAGTCAACTTTGACATATTGTTTTTTTCTTTATTTTTATAATTTTCATTTTTTTTCTAAATGTTTATTTGTAAATCTGGAAGCACTAACGGTGTGGTGGATATGAAGTGATCGAGCGAGGAGCAAGGAACGGAGAAACGTTGGAAGACGTGAAGGAAGTTTACGAACGGAGTTCGAGAGTTGCATTTCTAAGAGTATATTTGTATTCATCACTGCCTGACGTGATGAAGAATTGAATGATGACGATGATGTTTCAAAGATCGAAAATAATAGATCTTATCGTAGATGATACATAATGAAAATATATCAATGGAGGAATGATGATCCCTGTATTCACATGCACTTTCACTACTCACGATTTGGAATCTGTCGAGTCGTTCTTCGGAATCGGGCACGTAACAGCGGGTGTAGAGCTCTCCGTGCTTTTGCTTGAGAGCATCGCAGACGAATCTGAAATAAACCACCCTATTTCGACTACTGTAATCATCTTCCTTAGTGTGCAGACTGTGATCAAAAGATGCTTCGTTCTGAATAATATTATGCAGCCAGATAAGGAATTCCTAATCAGCATTCAGCGATCAAATAATCAAAATATCTGAAGATCTTAAATGGCTCGCCCACCCTCACAGAAATAACATCTTTTCTGGGGGGTTTTCTTCCTTTTTTCTAAAAAATACTTTTGAAAATTTTAAAAAAATAAACCCCCTCTCGACGCTATTCTCTTCGTAGAGCATCTTGAATATGTTGGAGAAGAGAAAAAGGCGAAATTCGTCAGCCTCGGTATTCACGATCAGTCGAGTCTTACTACAGATCTGCAGATACTATATTATTTTAAATACGACAATGCCACTCTATGTTAGACTACTCGACTTACCAATGCATAAGCATACCGCAGAAATTCCCTCGCAAATGAGTCGTGCATTTGTAGGGAGTATGTATCCGAGTTTCGTAGTAAGCGGCTGATCTGCAAGCAAATCCTTTTTGACTTTAGAGTTCTTATTTCGTTTTTACCTTATTTTGTGATTTTAAAAAAGTTAAAAATCTATTGGATGAGTTACCTCACAGAACTTGAGTGACCGCATGAACCATACGAGCTTCCGGAATTTCTCTGATACGTGCCGATGATATTTCGCCTCGCATATCCACGCTCGGTCCATTATGTAACTGATCTGAGTTATAGAATTTGACCATTGAATAATTCATTGTCCCATTCTCCATATTAGAATGCATACCGCATCAGGCGCTCGATGCCTCATCAAATCCATCCCGTAGCCGAGTACAGTGTAATCCTGAAAAAAATAAATCCCAAAACATTGAATACATTGGAGATCACGTATCAATTTTACCAAGAGACGACATACCATCTCATTTGTGCACAGTTTGTAGATTTCCGCCGTGTCGTTGAAAGGGGCTATCCAGACAGGGAATTCAGCATCAACTGAAACGATTTATATATTGGTTTGCCAAAAAAAACAACACACCTGAATTTCGTTGTAAAGTAAGTGTAATTATTGCAGTGAGTATCAATCGTAGTCGCTGGGGCCGCCCCTCGAGGAGCCGCATGCTGGAATTCGCATTGAAATTGGATTGGAATTATGGAAACAACACACGTCTGGGAAACAATATACAGTCGCCAGCGGCCAAGAAGCACAACGCTAAAATCTCGCATGTGATATTGAAAGCGAACCTTAGTATGTATGTAGGGCTTTCGAATCGATACGTGTAAAGAGCGCGACCGAACAGATAATGTTTTCGCAAGCGCGTCTTTGAGGTCCGCATGAGCAATATCGTTCAGAATAGTCATATACACAGGGTTGTATGAGGGTCTTCTTCCGCTTATAGATGGAGAGACATGAATGGAAAGGCACTAAGAGACACGACAGGGGATAATGGAGAAGGAGCACTTTCATGAGCAGTCAAAGTGCAAAGATCTATGTGATGAGAGAAGGAAACCACAAATGAAGTAGATGTATTTGATCCAGGATACTGAAAAGGGTAAGCCTGGAACGTGCACTAGTGCACCGATGGCAATTGAGATAGCTCGAGAACAACGAGATTCAATTACCTTAGAGGAGACATCTCGCAACTTTCTTTCCACACTGAAAAAACTAAAAAAAAACTATTCAAGTCTCAATCCTCGCATCATTAGGGGGAACCCAACAACACGGTTCTCAGCATCAAAATTGGTGTATTCCTCTTTGTCGAGTGCAAATAAACGAAATCCCGAGAGAGGAGCAGGGGAAATGAAAGGATGTTCTCTCCTGGGGAACTCGAGTCTGGGCATGTGATGCAATGGTCGTTTACTACTCTGGAGATCACGTTCCCCACATTTTCGAAATTGAGCTCAAAGTAATGAAGTTCGAAGAAGCGTAGTATCAGTTTTGCATTACTTGTGAGAATAAGGATGGAAAATTTTACATGGCTGGACAAGACCAAAAGACAGCTAGGTTCGCACGGCTCCAACTTTACTGTTATCCCAAGGTGGCTGTCAGAATCAGACTTACGGCGTGAATCTTATTCGTGTTTGTTGTGATGATTCGTGACTGTTGAAAGTGACAATGAATAGAAGCAGTAATGAATCTCCCCTCTGCACTATTCGCAATCAGGTTCACAGAAGAGATCGTCAAAAGTGTAATTGGAAGTACCCAGCTAATCGATTTGACTGGCATCGTGACCGAAACACGAATTGTTCTTTGTCTTAGCTATCCCCTGTAGAGCATAATGGAAGGACAGAATGGAATAAAGTGAATGCAGAGACTATCAGGAACATGCAAGAGCGTGTAAGAACGAGTCCACGTAAAATATTCATAACGATATACACGCATTCGCCCACGACCATTTTGGTCTCATAAAAACAAAATAAATCACGAGAGCAAATGACGAGCATCTTCTCATGACACACAAAGTTGTCTCTCGTTTTCAGCTTTAATCCCGGAAGGGACGACCCAACTGAGATTTCGTCTGATTTCAAAGTTGAGAGAGATGAGGGAACGGATGTAAACGGAATGCGAGATGGATGGCCGTTCCCTGATACACACTCTCTATCCAACTCATTCTATCGAAAGGATGCCCAACTAGAGATGGAGAGGAAAGGGGAGAATGTAGTGGTATACTCTGAAGGTGAGCTGCATGGGCGCAATTAGCAATTAGGACGGCGTTTTCAGCAGCTGACTTACAGAATGAACCTCATCCGCTGCCTCACTATAGCCCAATAATCGTAATAGTCTGAACTGGAAGTTCCGTGTTCTGCGAGCAATTCAATTTCCTATAAAGGCCCGACTTTCAAAAGTGTGCATCTGGAAACTTTCTTATCGCTGAATGTCAATTGATGGGAAAGTGGAAAAGAGAGGGATGAATATTTTAAAGGCGGACCATTCATGGGTGAAGGATGCGGGGTCTCGCCAATTTTGGCTCAGGCCCAACACTCACAATTTCTGAAATTGGAAAGCGCGCGACAAGTATGTGCGTCGTCCACAAATAAACAAGAGACGAGCTTGTTTTCACGGCCAACGAGAATGTACTCGGAATCCGAGAAGGAAGGATTATGGTAGATGAAAACAAAGCCAGGTGGGATCTTTGTAAGGAATGAGAAGAAAGCGCGTGGTGGTGTAGTCCACAAATGTAATTAGGAGACGACCAACTTCTCCAGAGATTAGCACGATTTGGATGATAGAGAATTCGAGAATGGAGAAAAGAGAAGAAGAGAATTGGAGGCTGTCAGCTAGCCCTATCTTCCTTTCTGTCATGGAGTGAAGAGTATCTACAGATCGGAGCTAATCATCTACTATAATTAGCTATGGTCGAGTAGCGCGCTCCGATCCAAGGATCGAATAACCAAATGTAATCGATATCGATTGATCCCATGAAAAATTATGAACAGCAACAAAGACTTGATCATTCTGGAAAGGGGTAATTTGGAGAATAACTCTCGCTGAACTTTGCTAGAGATCAAAAGGTGAGGTGTCAATGCTTTTTGAAGGTTGTTTTGATGAACTTCACTCGAAAAACACATTTTTTTATTTCTAAGAAATAGAGAGACATGTTTTTCTCTGCTCGAGATTACTTCATCTTGTCTTTACTGCATTCTTCAGGTTATTGCGACGACGGAGGAATACCACCAGAGTTAGACGATGTCTGCAATTAGCATTACTGAACGCATCCTATGGTCTTTCGGCACTCGTTGTGGTCAACTTTCAATGCAAGTAAATTGCAATATGTGCAACGTGAGGAGGAAGGGGAACAATCATAAACAGACTAGATTGCTGGTGTGTGATGACGGTCCACTTCCCTTCTTCTTCTCGGATACGCTCGGATTCGTTAGCTGCAATTTGTTTTGTTTCCTCTCCTTCTCACTTCCAACATTAGCATACTAATGAGTGCCACCCTCACGTGAGCCAATTTCCAAAGAATTATTGTTGTAGAATTATTTTTTCAATGGTATAGGGTTTAAAAAAAAATCAATGGTATAGTTTTTAAACGTTCTCAGGCTCTGATTGTCATCATTCACAGTGAGGGAAATATTGTGCATTGAAGTTTAATGCATAGTTCTCGTTATCTTAAGGTGGAATAAGGATGCTTTGCATTAGAAGAAAATAGTGAAGCGCGATCTTTAATTGTAAATATCTATGCCTTTCATGAACGTTATGAACAGAAGAATAGAGCAATCTCACAGTGAAGATTAATGTACCTGCTTGGAACTGAGAGGTTGACCATCGCCCTGTTTTATCTCCGGTTCTCGAGGTGCTTGCTCCACAGATGGACCACTCGACGACTGTTCCTGACAGGGAATTTCGTGTTCAAAAATAGATTCATTAAAGAAAAACTTTCGAGAGATCTCCATGCATGTTTGGTTTACGTGTACATTTTGTAGGTAGATACACACTAACCATGGATGTTTCTTTCTTGGGCGGTTGTGTGGGAACTTCGCACTTGATGATTGGAGGTCGGGCAGTGAGCAACTATCAAACAGTTGACATAGCAACAAGGAATCTTTCTCTTAATATTACACTGATTGTGAGTTTTACCTTTTCTTTCTCTTCGTCATCATCCGTCTTCTTCCGTGCCGATTCTGACTTGTGCGAGCTCGCATCCCTCTTTCCGAATCCAGAAAACAACTGGCGAACAAACTCGCCAAATGTCATCTGCAAATAGCAATATCACAATAAAAAATTGGAGATAAATATATACCTTGGGCGGTTCAGTGTATCGGCTCTGTATTGTGTTGTCAACCTGATTCTCCGAGATTACTTCGAAAGTCTGAATGGGGAAACAATTGGATCAACAATAAATATATAAATATAAAGTTTTTAAAAAAGTAAAATAAAAGAAGTAGCTCACATTCGTCGCGAGTTCTTTGGTGATGTGAGCTGGAAGGAAGAGAAATAGCAATGGACAATAAGTAGGCAACTAAATTAGAAAACACCTCCCACCCCGCGTATAAAATAGTTGGTAACATGGATAACTAACCGTGACGATTGCAAACTTGCCCGTGGCGATATCTCGTGACAATACAGCGTACGCGAGTATGGATCAGCACAGGAAGCTAAATAAAGCAATTTATCAATACGATTACTATGCTCCCTTCTCGGTAATGATGATAGTTCAATACCCAATACTAGGAGGCATTATCAAATAATTGGGTAATTGGTATTGGGTTGACCAATTACTTGACTTTTATTCCTCATTTTCCGAGGGGGATAACGGTCGCAAGGTCAATTAATTAGGTATTGGAATTGGTCTGACATCCCTACTTCTCGGTATAGCAGTCCTACTGACCATGAGCAGAGCGAGGAGTAATGCGAGCGGTAGGAGGACACTGGCGACTTTCTCGTGAAGAGTTGGTAGAGGAGAACGAGTTGAAGATTGGGTTACTAAACAGTTTATTGATGAAGAAATATACAAACCTAAGATACCTCGTTCCCTACACGAGACCTTCGTTCCTTTTCGTACTACAATCATCCGATTTCGCCCATCAATCCGTCGCGCATGATACATACTCGTGGTATTGCTGCATCTGCAATAATACTTCATTAGTCAGATAAATATGAATGAGGTGTATTCTCTTTCGAACAGGAAAATTCAATAAGGAATCGTACATGAGTCCATCCACTTGGATTCCGTCGGTCTGATTCGATCCGTTAGAGTGCTTCGGCCAGATTGTTGTCACATTTTCAGGCTTGCAGGAGGACTGAAATTGGGAGCAGAATGGAAACTGGAACATCTATGTAAGTAACTTGTCGCTTGCTCGTTTACTGATAACAGAATAAGAGAAACCCAAACGATAATGAAAATATCTTACTGAGCACTTGTTGGATTCGCATTCCATTTGCAAGCCGGAGAAATCACACGTGCCTTCTGAAAAAAAAGTTACAATATTCTATATCCGAAATTAACGCGAGGTTCAGAGTTCAAGAAAGGGGTACTAATATATTCTTGTTGAACAGATAAGATAACCTACTGTTTATGCACGCTCCTTTCTTCATTGTGACTGGCCGTCCTTCTGCCGTTATCCACAGAGGATGGTCTTAACAACAGAAATTCATCATGGTCAGCAATTCCTGCTCCTCACCAAGAATCATGGGCGAGAGAGTCAGATTGGACGTTGTCTTCTCGTCATCATCCACACGTAATACTTTGTTTGCCGCACACTACAAGGAAGATAAATTGAATCGAGGGTTGCATCTCTTTCTCTTTTTTACAGCCTATTAAAGTTTTGTAAATGAATTAAATTCATCATTGTTCAAAATCGTTTCAAACCCATTCGTTATTCCAACTAGAAGTGCATCTAATTGTGCATCCAACAGAGTCGATGTCTTGATCATTTTTCAAGGTGAAAATTTGTTTAGACGGTTGGATTTGGACGATTTTGCGAGGAGTCTCTCTCTCCTTCTCTCCCTCTTTCTCTTTTGAAAGGAGACTGGTCGATAATTTGCGATTCACGTGTGAGAGCGAGAGACTCCACTCAAAAATCGCGCAACCGGCTAGATAATTCTTCAAGAAACATGTTCAAGGCGTTGAAAATGCTCGCAGAATTAACCTTTACTGTCAGACTCGGACAATTCTTTTCGATGTCGCAACCTTCGCACTCGAGCTGGATGACATTGCACAAACCTAGATAGTTATTTTCAAATCTGAATAATTTTTATGTTTAAACTCACTTTGATCCTCATTTTCATGACCGTCGCCCTCATTGCCCACAATCGAGACCAAATCTGCAAAAAAAGTTTTAATGATTTAATAATGATCGTTGATACTAGAAAAAATATAGATACTGAAAAAGCTCATGCATACGTTTCCTATGTTTTATAGGTGTTGAAGGTGTTGAGGTTCCAGAAACTCACAATTATCCACATCCTTGTAGGAGATTCCAGTGCTCTTACCATCCACTAAAAGTTGACGAGAGGAACCGAGCAACTTGCTCAGCTGAAAATGAGCAAAACGTTTCGTGATTGTATGTTGAATGGGAAATATTTATTACCTGAATGTCGTTCTTGGACTTCAAGTGTATACTGCATTTTAGTGCATTCAACGGTGAAGTGGGTGGATGAGCAGTGGGACGTTGAGCGAAAACATCGGGACCT
The DNA here is from genome assembly GCA_000180635.4 of Pristionchus pacificus. Classification (NCBI taxonomy): domain Eukaryota; kingdom Metazoa; phylum Nematoda; class Chromadorea; order Rhabditida; family Neodiplogasteridae; genus Pristionchus; species Pristionchus pacificus. The sequence continues at coordinate 23,667,764 of CM026579.1, forward strand.
GGGAAGGCTTTCTGGCTCATTGTTCTTAGTCGGCCAAATTTTTTTCGACCAGTCAAATTAACTATTGGAGTTCAATATCAATCGAACAAAAATTGAGGGCGAGAACAAAGGATTTTCGAAAAAATCGGAAAAAATAATAAAGCGATTTTTGTTTGTCGTGCTGACTGTAACAATTTTATTTTCATTATTTTTGATTGATCTCTCTCTCTCTATTAAAAATCGTAGTCCATTCAGACTTGAACACCGAATAGGAGAAAGAAAAGAAGTAAAAATGGGATGATGAGTGGAATATTTGGCCGACAATTTTTGGCTGGGCATATACTGTTCAAATATTATTGGATCGGCCAAATAATAAAGAAGAATACCACCTCTGTATTTATTAGTTTACATTCTATGCACTTTGCTTCAGAATTGCTAGTGCTCTGAGCCATTCCTTTCTTCTTGCGAAATTGCGCAAAATATGAAGGACAGGTCAGTGACAGCGATATGTACACATATCTCACCTTGTGAAATGAGGCCATTGCATGACACGAAATTGTCCAGAATTTCAGCGCCATACAGCTGTATCTCCAACCAGGACGTGGAGAGTAGTCTGAAATTCACTTTTCAAAAGTGAAATTGTATAAACCTCTTGAGGGGAAACGATAATTCAACGTTTGTTCGCCAGAGTGAAAAGCACGGTGAATATGGGTGATTAAAACGATGATTAGACATTAGGGACCGTCGAACAATTGATGAATTGACTATTCAAATCAAAAGTCGATTGATTCAATTGAATTTATTTTATTCGACGATTGGCGTTCTCTCTCTCACGTCATTAATCGCATCACTTCTCCTCTCGCTTGCCTCATAGGGCGGTCACATTAGGCAATAACAATAAGTGAGTGAAAGCGGAATTAATTTTTTTAAAGGCGATTAACTCTAACTGATCGCATAATTCCATCGACTGGTTGGTCGATTGATGAATGAGGTAATTGAAACTCATTTCTCATCAATCGGCTAAGGAATAACCGGATTGGTCGATCTCTGAATGACATTGTTTTTTCTGCAACTTACGTGATGATCACGGCTTTCTCGCATGGGGGTGTGGTGGAGGTGACGCGAACCCACGAAGAATCATCCTCGAGAGGTGTGCAGGGATCAGGGACGACGCAGAACTGAAGAAGAAAATTACAGCTTTCGTCATTCTCTCTTGTAAAACAACAATCTATCGGTCGAAACCAAGAGGCATTTAAAGTTTTAAGGAACGATTCGCATGTGAAATAAAAACGTAACAAAACAACATCTGCATCGTATTCCTAACTGATTTCGGTATCTCATATCTCACCGAGTTGAGCTCAACACACGGCTTGAAATTTATAGACATCACTGTATGTAGAATTATTAGTAGTAGATAGGAGGGGAAAGCGCAAAACCATCTGAAAGAAGGTGGGATATAGACCAAAAAGGGGAGAAAACGAACATCATTTGGGTCGTAAAGGGCGTGCGACCGCGCAGGACGCTACAGAGAGGAGCGAGTGAGGGAAGAATGGAAAAAGAGAAGGGAGGAAGAGAATGGAATATGATAATGATTCTTTGTAATATATATTCAATTATCTATTATTGCTTCTTTGTCTATTCAATATTTCACAGTTAGGGTAATGATTTTTAATTGGATCACATAATTGAAAATATGCTTCTAGGTATGATATCTTTATCTATGTCATGTGATACCCGTACATCCCAATAGATAACCAGAAACAGTAATTGTTATTCTTCGATTTCATCGACAATTTCGGCGATTGTAGAAGGACGAATCGTTGAATTGATCACACGTGGAGCGTCGAGATATAATGAAGAGGATTGATCTGAATGGGGGAATCATAGGAGAGGAAGGATCATCATAGGTAGAATTGAACTTACCCGTCATTGGATCACTGGGAAAGCGATTTCGATGATCATCCAGTGATCTCTTTCGCAATGCAGCAGCTCCTAAGAAACTGCTTCTCAGTTCGACTTTCTTAATTTCATTTATATACCTGAGGTGGATCTTTTTCTTGGGGGTTCAGTATATTTTCTGGCTGCTTTTCTTGCTACGATTCGCATTGGCACCTGAATATTCAATTTACAGCATTTTTTTTAATCGGCAGTACCTCAGTTGGGGAAGCAGTCTCCAAAGCCATACTTCGTTGCAGATCATTTAGATCGATTTTAAGTTCGATCTGAATAATTAACGTATTCGCACAAAAAATAAGATGTTGAATATGATGAAACTGACGACACTTCCACTCGGACTATCCTCGCTGCTTGAATTCATTTTCTCCGCCCGTCCACTCCCATTCAACATGTTCTCCAAGTATCTACAATGACGACTCTGATTGCTTTTCGTATAGAAGAATAAAGATCTCATTATTCTCATTATTCTAAGTGAAACGTACGTACCTGTCCATAAACCGTTCCCGTGCATCTCTCGTTGGTATATTCGCAGGCAGGGAGGAAACCGACGTTTTTGGTCCCTTCAAATCAAATCTAATCTAATCATTAATATTTTCAACCATACTCGTTCGTTGGCCGAAGATCTTCGAGACGCTGGAGTAACTCTACCCGTTTTCCGTCGAATACTTCCCCAATGTGTTGTGGTCCATCTGAAACGGCTGCTCTTTTAGACACTACAATTATGTAGATAAAAACATAATTTGAGAGATTTTGAAAGATCACTTTCTGATTCGCCCTGCAACTGATTGTTTCTGTGAAGGAGTAGTAAACGGAACGCCATCAGTCGCGTACTGAGCCTTAAATAATATGAATTATCACAAATTACCATAAAAATTAGTATTATCATTCTTACATTGCTCACCTGAGCAGCAGCAATCTGAGCGAGTTGAGCAGCACTTAGCTGCTTGAAGGACTTGATCGTCTCTTCCGTTTCTCTCTCTTCTTTCTAAAACATCATTGAATTAATCAGCACCAAATATCATAAATAGGTGCCTCTCTCTCGAATACTTTCATTGATCACTGACCTCATCCCTCTTCTTCTTCTCTAACATGTACTCCCGTCGACTCTTACTTACGGCAATCCATGAGATCTACAAACCACATTAACGAAGGATTTTATGTAGATATGTAGATATATCGCTTACCTTCCAAATATAGATGAGCGACTCTGCTAAAGTGAGCACTGACATGCCCCAGAACAAGCCCATGTTACCTCCCATGTCACCTGGAAATTGGTGAGGGTCACACTACTTACTACCTCTGGATGAAATTGAACTGACTCATTAATTCGGTCATGCTCATCGCTTGCACTTGCTTGTACTCAGTGTATGACATGTCGCGGAAGAAGATGTTGATCGTCAGGAAATTGGCACTGTAACCTTCAAACTCACGCCGGGATCATCTCATTTCAACCAACTTTGTTTTTACAGTTCAATGGGCATGATATAAGACAGTGTGAATACGTGTTTTCGAAATCACTAAGTACCTCAGCTTACTGAACCCTTGAAGATTCTGAAGATATTATACTGACCGAATGTGGGGTGTTGTCCACTCAGGATTATATTGGTTCAGCCATCGAAGGGCACCGTTGGAGAAACCATTTCCATACGAATTTGCAGCATTGAACTCCCATCTCTCACACTCTACTACGCACTCTTCGCACTTTGGCCAATGGAACTCTTCGGAGGTCTCTGAAAAGCCATGTTATGCCCATGAACTGATTTTGCAGCAGGTGAAGCGAGAAAAATAAGTATGAATTGGGCGGGGAAAAATATGTCAAAATGCTCTTATTCATTAATCTGTTGAGTGGATGAGTGGTTGGAATCTCAAATTTCACCGTCTTTGTTCACGACGATGTATTGCTTTGTGCATTCGTACGTTTCAAGTGGAGTGCACGATGGGAATTCTTAAATAGAGGTCATGTTCACTATCTGACTTAGAAACGCTCACCTGTGTCGATGTTATACACGAATGGACTGCATCCACAGTGGTCATGGTAGAATCTGAATATTTTATGAACTTGATATCGATCGGCACACGTTTGTTTTATAAGGAGGCAAAGTTCGGGAAGACATGTCAAATGTGCTTTATGCCGGGCACAAAGAGGCCCGACGACAATTTGTATACATGTGCCCCCCCCCACTTCTCTACGTCTGGAAGTCTCAGATTTTTTAGAAAGAAATGGTGGAGAACATCACTTCGAGGCAGTTGACATGGGTAACATACTTTTCGATAACTTTAAGGAGGTAAAGATTATGTGATTGACCTAACCTCGCCTTACACTTGCTTAGACAATCACTCGCTGAGTATTTCATCTGCGTCACTCCGCCAGTGTATCTGAACGACCGATCGATATGACACTATTATAATGTGAATTTCGCTCCACCACCCACCCTTCCGGCCATCCATGCGTACAGTTACCCCAGCTGTGCTGATCAAGAAGAGTGTACTATAATCATGATAGTCAATTCATAGAAACTCCTGCAGATCGTATGGAATTCTAACTCACAGATTTTGGCGAAAGAGCGGAGTAAATGCAGAATCCAGGAGAGACACTGATGCCCTCAAATTTATAATTGATATTTTTGTTTTTTTTATATTCTCTGAAACGCATTGTTGCTGAAAAAAACCTGCGCAGTTTTGTAAGTGGATACGTCCGGCTCAGACACGTAGTAGCGAAACCCATTCTCGAACTGGTTTGAGAACACAGGATCCGGGTCACCTGAATGGATTATCGATGTTAGATGCATTGACTAATTTTAAATCAGTGAAAACAAGATAATATTGGAATTCTGATAGGGATATTTATTTTTCACATGAACTTACTTCCAATTCCATCGAATTGCTCTTCCAAATGAGTATCAAGGATGATCTGAAGCCTGAAAATAATATAATTCTCGTGGTCCATTTCCACGAGCTCAAAAAAAAGAAACCCCGAATCGACGCCCTCTTCCGTTTGCTTTCTCATCCATTCATAGGGAGAATCACGAAGATTGATTACATGACATCTACCGAGCGAAGTGAGCACCGGTGTCGAGTATCTGAGTTTTATATTTTTTTCTCAACAGGAAAATTTTACCGATGTGTATTTGTTCTTTGCAATCGGGTTCAAATGAGTGATTTTTTCAAAATGATATGTACCCGCAGCAGTCAAATGATCGCCCACCAAAGAAGCACAATTTCATGACGTCATCGCATGAGAATCTGGAAGAGACAATTGATGTCACATTCCAAATGGTCTACTTCATACCCTGCATTGTAGAAAAATTCGTTTATGTTAAAATTAGGATGGCGTTCCATGTACGCTTTAAGATCAGCATCATCCGACATAAGTTTTGTCTCGTTCGCATTTCCGTAGATCGCCTAAATTCGTCATGATTGTGAGCTCGTTACTATGGAGTGTGACCTATGTACCACAATCGTAGATGACCATCAAGAGTTGCATACATACACATAAAAATCGTTTAATTACTTCCGACCCTTGTGGTTTTTTAGCCGATAGACTTCTTTTTTTTTTTAATTTTGCAATTTGGCTGTCAATTCAAAGAGATCAATTGCGAGTTTTGAACATAAGAAAATGTGCATTTCTTAATCGTTCTGGTATCACGTGATTCATGAACTCACCAATACATCACTGTTCGATTGCATCAAATATGATAGCAAGGCGTCGGAGAAATCACCCGTTTCATTGATTTCTAAAACAATCAGATGATGTAGGCCACACATCGATCATTATAAATTGTTCACTTCAACTGACTTAGAATAAACGATTTCCTGATGGGGTTGAAATTGCAGACAGTTATTTTAGGAAAAGTGATTCCTTGCTCAGTGATCAGAAAAGAAACCTGAAAGACTCGTGATGTTTTGCGAGATGAAAATAACAAACTAGCCTGTGAAACAGTAGGCTTCGCTGTGAATAAGAGGATGAGATTGATTGTCTGCCATAGGAGAAGAAATCCGCAGATTGCGTAGAGAGTTCCCCACAGCCAGGCACTCCACCCTTTACTCTTGTAGATACGAAGGACCCCATGCATGGAGGTTATTCCTGAGGAAGGGAAAAGGGATTAGTGGGGTATTTAATAGAATGTTCTAAGTAATCTAGACTAATGCGCCTGTCAGCATGTAATTATTCTATGATTTCAAAGATCAGTGATTTCACACTTAATTGACTTACCGAATAGTACAAAACATACTGCATTATACAATCAAGTAGAGGTATGATATTGTGTGGAACAACGGGAAACGTTGTAGAGGCCTAGCTGGTATCAGTGGTTATTTTCAGAAATGATTCCGTATCAGAGTTGGTTAATGTTCGAGACAATTATTGCGGTGCCATGTTAATCGGAAAGTTGCCGTCTATGTGTTTCTTTTAATGAGTCCTCTTCATCAATGGCAGATCATTTTGTGTCGGGATCTTTTAAGATCACAAAATAATCTGCTAACTGCTGTTACCGTCACCACTGAACCAATCACTGACCAACAAAGTACTGCGTCTCCTTCTCCAGTGAACTTAGTCCTTCTGTTTGTTTGATCTTTTTTATCTGGGCAACGGGGACCTGAAATCGAGATAGTATGTCAACACTCCATTCTATTTCGCACGAACTAGATGGATCTACAACCACCTATTCGTCACGCAAAATAGATATTTTTGATTGTATAGGAATCGTAAACTATTGCTTAGTTGAGAAAAAACTAAAAAAATAAATAATAAAATAAACCTGGACGATCATGTGGGAAGCACGCTTCTTCAGCTCCTGTGCGCTTTGACTCAGATGAAGAGAAAGACTGAAGAGTCAAACTAAGTCAACGAATGCGAATTAAATGAATAATTGTACGGAACCACGACCTGTTTCGTTTCTCCTTCTTTGTTGGGGATTCAGTCGATTCCCGTTTGGCATCATCATCGTCATCGTTGACCTCTCGTCGATATGGAAGGTCGTCATCGTCGTGAATTGAGGCAGTGGAGGAGGAGCACGATTCAATGTCATTATCGAACGTTACTCGGGGAGAGTTCATCCGAGATTACCTGAGGTACAAAAGCTTGCGAAGATAATATTGACTTTTATTGTATGTACATTCAAATAAGACAGTGACCGAAAATTGTCTGTTAAACCAAGCGAAATGAATGTGCTTGTGCCGTTTTCATCTGACAACAAAAATCAGTCATTGGGAAAGGTTGTAAAAATATGCAAAATCTTTGTAAAGCAGCGAAAGTAAAGTAGTATCTATCTAGAGTGCGACTGATTGATTTTATCAGTCGTTGACACAGTGGGGATTATTTTGATATTATCAGTCAATAGGCAATGGAAAACGAATTCGATCGATGAAGATTTGTTACTATTTCGCAGTTGAAGAAAGTTAGATCATCAGACACAATCACATCAGTCGAATTGATTGAATCGGGAAGTAATCACTAACGGAAGAATGCATTTTCCCACACGCTCAAGAAAGGTTGAGTGTCTGATAAGAGGCGTCTTTCAAAGGTCCGACGCTTTCCCCAGATGCCCCTACGATGTTAGATAAATGGCAGGCGATTTTACATTTGCGGAATGCTGGGTATATATGAAATTGGATTTTCTTTAACGAAATTAGTTGAACGGCCTATGTATTCAGCAGAGGTAATCGGTAAATGAAGAGAATGGAAGATAAGACATTGATAGTGAGATTGGAGATTCCTTGAGGGCATAGATCTGTTTGATGAGAGATCGGATTGACGAGATCGCTCTCTTTCGATTACATAGCAGCCAAAACACATAAACTTGCCTTCGATCAACCCTGGAGGTGGCCGTTGACGGGATCTGTACAAATTGTTGACTGTTCGATTATTGTTTGATGAAATAACTGTTGTTTGGGGGAAATTCCTTTGAAATGTTTTGAATGATAAACCCGAATGCGTTTTCGTTTCGTTTGTCTCTGGAAATTTTGCGCTCGTGTGTGTCACTTTTCATAGGAGGTGGGCGTGCAGCGATGTCCGAGTGGTTAAGGAGTTGGACTTGAAATCCAATGGGCACTGCCCGCGTAGGTTCGAACCCTGCTCGCTGCGAATTGTTTTTGCTGCTTTTGAGCATGTATCTACCCTCACAATGTATTTCCTCCTTTACTAGAGATCACGAGATAGCGAGAGGACATCTCATCAACTCATGAATACACACGACAACCTCAATGGGAAATGGGGAAAGGAATTGTCTCTCCATTCCGTGTGGTCTCTATTTACTATGACCTCACAGAGAAGAAGCGACACTATTCATCCTCCTTTCTAGGAGAGTCCACAACATTTCCGGAGGTCCAGTCGCGGACTCTATTCAGCCCGTTTTTACGCTCGAGAAAGCAGCACAGCAGCTCTTCTCAAAAGAGGACGACTTTGGCCCATTTCCGTTCCTCCTCCTACTTCTTTCCTCTCTCATCACTTCCATTGGTAGTGAATAGACTCCTGATTGGTGGGAATCCCCCCCTTGAAGACTCTTGTCCTCCCTTGTCCTCTTCTTCCCCATTTCTTGACGTCTAATTTGGTTTGCAGAGAGCTGTTTTCGGCGCGTCACAATCCACTCTGGCCTGATGCTGGCACACCGTCTTATCATCCTGTGCACCGCATGTACACTCTCTTCATCAGTACCTCCACCTCATCGTGTCTCTCCAAACAAGGGAACCGTGCCCGCTCGAACAGTTGTTGCGGCTCCGACTACGAAAACTACCGTACTTCATACCACACAATCTCCTGCCAAACCACGTAATACAGAGCGGGCATGTAGACCGATTCATTCCCAAGCACATGGTGTGAATCTGGTGAGCCTTCATATTTTGCCAGTCAAATATGAAATATTCTAAGGTGTGCTGCGGCGGTAACGATACGCTTACTGAAAGCTGTGAATTTTCACATCAATGTACCCTTCATGTTAGTTTTAACGGATACATTTTAACAATCACTTTTCGATTTTAGGAAACGTGTTCGTGCTCCCTTCTGCTAACTAGCAAACTGAACTGCACTCTGAATACGAATCAGGTAGTTAATTTTCTCGATATTAGATCGGCCATCTGCATATTTAGTCTACTTTTAGCCGCCTTATCAATGGCGAGACCATTCTCAATCTGATGGAAGCCTCCATTGTGACAGACCCAATCTACCAGGCAATGATTCGAGAACACCATACACAGTCAGGGTTGAACAATGGGAGGACAAGTGAGATAGATACTTCATTGTTTTTGGTTTTTAGGAGATCTATCGATAATGAAACGGCTCCGCTTTTGTGGATATTCGAACTACAAATATTCAGGGTTGTGAAAACGGACGGACAATCCGGACAAAATTCAGGCACTTTGTCCGGACAAATTCAATTATCTCTATTCCGGAATCCTTTGTCTGTCCGGACGGACGGCCGTTGTCCGGACTGTTCGTGGTAAACAGTGGATTAATCTTTTTTTATATTATTTTCGATTGAAGATAAAATTGAGTTAATTGATGGAAATTGATTAATGAAAACTCGAGATTCATCGATCCTTTGTGTGTCCGGATGCATTTGCATTCATTACGGACAATCCCGGGCAATACAGCGTCCGTCCGGACACGGACAAAAACGGACTAATCTCTTTTATTCTTCATTTCTCTTGTCCGTTTTCGCAACCCAACAAATATTTAACAGTGTTAATAGTATAGTTTATAGTACGACAACTCCCTTCTTGTTATCGTTATGTTCGCTGAATGTGACGACGCTTACTATCCTCGACAAGGTAAGACCAAAAGATCACGAAAAAATATCTAATTCATATATTTCCAGGGGGATTTCCTTTCCATATGGGATCTGACGAAATGTCTACCCCGACTAAAAGTACTAGAGATCTCGTTAGCCACTGTGAGCCCATCATCAATTTTTGCGATAATCAAATAACAAGCATAGATGGCTCGTCTCGACATCTACCAGCTCTTTCGTAGTCTTCGATGGTTGGAAACACTTCGAATTACCAATGTCGACTTTGACTTTTGGCACAGTGTGAGTTCAGTGAAGTGTGCGTTCAGTCATTTTAATATGTATCATATAAGACGGGTGAAACTATTTTTTCCAAGCGAAAATGACAGTTATGTAGAAACTGTGAATCAGTTCCTAGAAAATCGTCGCAAAATAAGACTGCCGATCTACATTGAGGGCTATATTGCCATTGCAGTTTCGCGATATGTATTTTTTCTACTTTTCGATTTCCATGTACTGTTTGACAACATTTATGTGATGCATATAATTATCATTTATTTTATCTTTTTTTCGATCATGTACTTTCTTCGTATTTCTCGTTGGCCCTTTTTTCTTCATGAACAGTAGTAAATACCGCGGATGAGATGTCCACAAACTGAAAGTATGGGAAGTATCAACGAGTTCAACACTCTACATTCAACGCTTCACGAAACTATTCACGTTCCCTCTCTCTCTTTCTAGCTATCTGTCGCGTTTTCTGACTCTCAAAACGCGACTGATTCAACTCATTTCTCACTCTTCCCTCTTATCATTCATGGTCGTTTTCTCAGACAGTCGCGTTTTGAGACTGTGAAAACGCGACAGATTCCAATCATTTCTCACCCTTTCCCTTCTCTCACTCGGTCGTCCTCTCGAAGAGTCGCGTTTTGAGAGTCAGAAAACGCGACAGAGACAAATAGGATGAGTCATTTTACACTCTCTCGCCATTCACCATCGGTTGACCTCGTCTCTCGCACGTATAATAAAGGATAGAGAAGATTCAAGACGATAAATTCCTCACTTTTTCATCTCCAAGCGTTCACTGGAGATTTATTTCTTCATTCGAGAAGCTTGATTCTGCGAATCGAACATCCTGAATGGACTGGTATGAAATGAATTTGATGTTTTCGACCTGATTTTGAGATTCAGGTATGACGAAGGAAAAGCAATGATACTTCTCGAATGAAGAAATAAATCTGCAGTGAACGCTTGGAGATGAAAAAGTGAGGAACTTATCATCTTGAATCTTCTCTATCCTTTATTATACGTGCGAGAGACGAGGTCAACCGATGGTGAATGGCGAGAGAGTGTAGAATGACTCATCCTATTTGTCTCTGTCGCGTTTTCTGACTCTCAAAACGCGACTCTTCGAGAGGACGACCGAGTGAGAGAAGGGAAAGAGTGAGAAATGAGTTGAATCAGTCGCGTTTTGAGAGTCAGAAAACGCGACAGATAGCTAGAAAGAGAGAGAGAGAGAGAGAGGGAACGTGAATAGTTTCGTGAAGCGTTGAAGAGTGTTGAACTCGTTGATACTTCCCATACTTTCAGTTTGTGGACATCTCATCCGCGGTATTTACTAATGTTCATGAAGAAAAAAGGGCCAACGAGAAATATGAAGAAAGTACATGATCGAAAAAAAGATAAATGAAATGATAAATATATGCATCACATAAATGTTGTAAAAAAACAGTGCAACGTAAGCCAGAAAAGAATGAAAAATTGAAAAAAAGTAATGAAAGCAAGACTCAAAAAGGCAGTTGCTGAAATTCACTCATACAGATTGGCACCCCAAATTTGCGACTAAGCAGATCCACAGTTTCTACATAACTGTCAATCTCTCTTGTAAAAAATAGTTTCACCCGTCTTATATATCTAGGTTGTAGACTGATATTTTACAAGTGAGACAAATGAATCCGCATTATAAACATGCGCATTCTTCATTCCTCACATGCTCAGGTCTCTCCATGGATCGCTTCCATATCTTACATACACATCGAGAACTCGTCCCTTCGAGAACTACCGAAATGGCTTGCACAAGCAAAGGAGCTCAAGAGGATATTTATTCAGGGTGAGCAACAAAAAGATAATTATGAATTCGTCCCTTCATTTCATATGAGGAAAAATAGCAAGGGGAAGCACATGATGAGAGAGCGCATTCTATAGATAGATATCTAATTTTGTATTGGTATCCAATTATCTAGATGCGCAAAACATATATAGATATCAGAAAAGAAAAGTTCAGGAAACGTATGATCTATATGTATAAATGGCGAGTTCAGGCACTCGCGTTCACTCTATTGATGCAATCGCTGAAATAACGACTCTTCAATCTGCAAAGCTTACCAAAAACGAAATAGGTTCTCATACATCACTCCTTTACTTGTCCAGAACTGTCATATATTTTCAGGAGATCTGAAAAAAATTGAATTTTCATCCAGCCAGCTATTTGATATCGATCTCAGCTTCAATAAAGTAAGATTTCCACTGATCACAAATGCATTGTTATGACTCATCTTGCAAGATACGTTACAAGCTCAATGCGGTATTTTTATAAACTCCTTTTCCAGATATCATCAATTTCTTCAACAACATTCTCTGATTGTTCTGAATTGAGGGTGCTAGATCTGTCTAATAACCCTTTAAAGAGTCTGCCAGGTTTAAAAATGATCAATGATAACTTTAAGAATGCATATATAGCCGGTGTTTTCGACTCCAACACAAAGCTGAAGTGGTTGAAGCTGGATCATACAAAAATTGAGGTAGAACTTGAAGTCGAAACCTCAATATACGGGGATAAAAAGCACATTAAACAAGAGGAGCGATTGCAGATTCTTCTTCCCGAGCACCTCAACGGATTGAGCCAGTTGAGGACACTGTCAATATCGCACACTCCTCTGAGAACGGTTCGTCAACAGGGTTGTGCAACATTTTACTGTCTCTCGTTTTACAATGCTCTCTCGTAGGTTAGAGACAGCGAGAGGGTATTGCGAAATGAGAGATCCGTAAAATTATTGCCCAGCCCTTTTCGTCAACTTCCTTTATGAACAGCTCTAACACGTTCGAATCTCTTTGAAGAACAACAGTAGGAAGATAACAAAATAATTGCAGATAAATGCGCACTCATTCGTCCCTCTCAAATCGCTGCGAGTCCTCAATCTGAATGCATGCAATCTCACTGAGATCCCCAGTGCAGTCACTCATCTCTGCCAGTTAACACAGTCAGATTTATATTTAGAAAAAGCACAATAATACAATAGTACGAACAATTATGAACATTGTAGTTTGAATCTAGCGGAAAATCTTTTCCGCAACACGCTCTCGCTCCCCTCTGATGTGATGGTACACCTATCGAGTCTTTCACAATTGTCTCTAGAAGGAAATCCACTGAAGGTGCATTCACTCGGATTCCCCTGCAACATATTCATTCAATAGTCATGCTTATCCCTGCAGAATCTTTAATAAATATATTGAAGAGATAATACATCTTATCTAATTTGCAGGAGTTCCCACCCGGTCTTCTGCTACTATCGAGTCTTAACACGCGACTTGTTAGAGATACGGTATTCACTGCTGTTAGCCAGTTGAAAATAGACGACAATTCACACCTCTAGATTCGTACATTAACGATGCTACCAGTGTGGAGCGCCGAGCCCTGTACTCCTTTCTACTTCAATATGCATCTAGAGAACAGGTTTATAAAAAAATTATTTTATTTGTATACGTTCCACAATGATCATATCTCCATCGCAATCTAAATGAGTAAATTAGTGAGAACATTTCAGTTCGGTAGCTCTTCGCAATCTGGTCATGCCGTGGAGCAATAAACGAATGACCGATGGTGGATTAGGACACTGCAGGTCTGCACTAATACAACCCCAGACCCTCATTGGCCATGCCTCAACAATGTTTCCAGAGTACAGTACGAGGCCCTGATTGCGAGCACAGATGTCTACTTTGAGATCGAGAAGAGCAGTGGTGGGTACATTTACTAGTGATGAGAAGCATAGCAGAGCATTCTTCACTGTTAGGTTGTTCTGTCTCTCGACGACTCCGATCGAACTCAGAAGAGTGCGTCACTCCAGTTCCTGTAAATCATTACTACACTAGCCCCGCGACAACAGTTCCTCGCAAATCACGCAATGGGTACAGTTGACATTCTTGTTCCAATTAATGCATTATTTCAGTCCTGGCCGACCACATCCTCTCCATCGCACTAGATCTCCTGTCACTGCATCTCGACAGAGTATGTTACTCCAAATATAGGATAATATCGTATTAATGTAATCTCAGACGACAACACCACTCAATGTCCTGTCGTTGTCGACTCTTCCCATCTACCACTACTCTACCTATCTGTGGCACTTAATGCATTCTTCGTCACTACATGTTCCGTCTTCCTATGCTTATGTTGTGCAGCCAGTAGAAAGATGCGATATTGAGATATCCTACCATGTGACAATCAATATAGAATCATAAGACACCGTCCAATTAAGGGTAGAACTACTTCATACAAGATTATGCCTAATCGTTTGTGCCCAGTACATACTTGCGTATTTTCAGACTTGCCACTTCCTTGTCTCTGCAGGTAAAAATGTCGCATATTTAATCAAAATTTATCCTCTGTACAACAACAAAACAAAACAGCGAGGAAGGGCCGAAACTGCATCACTACTGAGTCATCTTCTAATTAATCGATAATCTATTTTTGCTGTCCAGCTCGATTTCTCATGAAGGTTGCCACATCGAATTCATTGTCGATTTCGCTTGATTTGTGATAGTAACTGAAATACTGGCATCGTTCTCTGATCGATGTGCAGTATAGTTAAACAAGTAGATAGCTCACGGTTCTTCAGGGAGTAGACCATGCTTGGCGAGGTCAGCAGCAGTCGGTTGTTTCAGCTTCTCAGGAGCAAGCACCTAAAACGGGGGCCATGACAGAACCACAACGACAAAAGCGCAAATCAGTGAACCTCAGCCACAGTGGCGCTAGTGATTACTGATCCAGTGTTGAGCACCACCCTCGGACCATTGCATAAAATCGGGAGTTCGGCAAGAAATCTGTTGAAAATCGCGGGTTTTACTTCCGAAATCGATGATAATAGGCTTCAAACTCGGGGGTGTAGTCCGATATCCGACCTCGCGCTCATCACTGTACTGATCAGACATCTACAGATAATGTGATAGCATGATCTTAATTAATCGATTGGGACCAACCAGGCACAAATAGCACTACTGTGACTCGTATTTCGTGATTTGCGCTTTTGTCGTTTTTGGGCATTTTACGGAATCGGAAAAAGGAATGAGTGAACCATACGCATTAATTGAGAGCCATTCCCCTCATCTATGCAAGATAGTCACATTGGTGAGCGAACATTAATACGAGTAGGGAGTGGAAAATGAATTCTGAGCATTAGAATACCTGCTTGCTGTCGTCGGCAGAGATATGAGCGATGCGACCGAGCATGGGAATGATGTACTGCTGAGAAACAACGACGTAGAATCTGAAAAGATTAAATTGAAATTGAAGACACGATAGGAGTATGAAAATGTTGAGCGTTTTAGTATTTTTTCAGTAGATTATACATCCCACACTCGGAAGAAATCGAAAAATTTTGGTTCTCATCCAGTAGGTTATCATCCGAATGTTCTCATCCGACCTAGTACCGTATGATCATATGATGCTTACCGTACGAGTTTCGCTTCCAGATCAAAGTTCGGACCATTGATGGATGCGGATGCGTCGGAGAGGAAAATTGCATCGTCCAACAGATCGACGCCCTGCAAGTGTGTGTTTTTAACTTCAACTCGACCTGTACTTTGAACGACACAAACAATTATAATTGTTTTTTAGAACTAATCTGATGGGTTGATTGGACCTATACACGATAGATTATCGTACCACTTGTCGGAGAGAAGTCTTGACGATTCTACGATCGAGTTTCCATTTGTTCTCCATGTTGACTCTAGAATAGACGTGTGTATGACTAGTCAGGAATAAATAATCCAACCTGAGAGGGACAACGAGCTTAACAAGTTCCCTGCTGACAGTAAGCAGCTCGTACGGAATTCTTACACGCGCAGCGAGCTCTTCTCTCATTTTCTAAAAGAACGTATTCCAATGTTTAATGAAATAATAGCACTAGAAAAGGATGCTTTTAATTCTACGGTGTAATATTAAAGAAAATCTACCTCTTTCATATCAGCATAGTACTTGAGGTCGAAGGGACTGGCGTACACTGCCTTCTTACCCAGAAGGAGATCCGTTCGCGCTCGTTTTCTATCGACCTCGACAACGTCGAATTGATGACCGACACCTTGAAAAATATAATCGTCGAGGAAATAATATAAATACAAATACCTTCCACATCCTCCAACAAAATAACTTTGAGAGGTCCGGCAGCCTTGCTCGTTTCATAGTCGACCACCTCGTAACGCTCGAGCTCCTAAAAAATCAGTTTTAGCGAGAATATAAGAAAGATTATGATGTTGAGATGGGCACGTGGGCTAAACTTCAGTGATCGAGTGAGAAATAAGGCTATATGATCAGGTGCGGCAATTGGATGGAAAGATAAAAGAAGAGAGACTAAGATGAAGCCATGTAAAGAGGCGAGAGGATGGACATGTAGATTGTTGAAGTATACAAGGGAAAGATGCCAGTTGGTGGTCCCAAGTTAAAGTGGTACGATATCGTTAAGGATGTTATCACATAGTTGCGACTTAAAGACAATGAGAGACACGCACTTAATCGAGACTTGTGGAAAAATCAGCTTTCCTGCCCCCTTCTAACGTGAGTAAAAAGAAGAAGCCCAAAAAAATACCGACCTACCCTCTCATATACAGGAAATAAAGCATTTTATTATATTTGAAGATCGAAGAAAGAAAATTTGGTAATGGCTCAGCTCACTCTGATCTCGGAAGGGTCTCTTTGGGGAAGACCAGCGGGAGTAACTGGAGCAGCGTGGACGCGCTGTAGCACCCACGTGTTCTGAAAAAAAGAAGGGAATATATAGAATCACAAAATCACAATACGAATACAATACGATAGAATCACAATACGAAAACTAAATACATGAAATAACACTTAAGGAGGGCTCACTCGTGAAAGTGTTTGGCTAGCAGTTGCAGCTTGGCAGAGGCGCTCGGCCGAACGAATCAATGCTCGGCTACAGGCCGGCAGCATTCTGTCAATACGACAAGCTAATTAAAACAGAGATAAACATGAAAAATAGCAAGAAAAAAGAACTAGGGTTAATTCCGGAAAATACAAATTCGGAGCCTGGAAAAGGTCCGATTCCTACAGTAATCTAGCTGTTCAAGTCGGGCAGATAAGTGATTTCTCTCGCTTCTTTTTTTCCTTTCGTTTCTTTCGTTTGATTTTTCTGTTACTTACTCATCCAACAAAATAGCTGTTACCATTATTAGTTAGAGATGATCACTGAGGGTCGAAGATCGTCTACTGTACCGGATGAAGACGATACTCTGCAATCGGAGAATTTTGACCCATCAAATTGTGAGTAATCATTCCTTTGCTCGATTCCCTACAATTTCTTCTAGATATCAACGACCGTCTCAAAAATGTGCGAATGGGCGATGAAGCGCGTAAGCTGCAGGTATAGATTTGTTGCTTTTCACTGGCTCTTATCAGTTTCTCTGTCAATCTCTCATACTATGACTATGCGATTGCATTTCTTTCAATTTTAGTCTATTCGCACGGAACTTGCGGGAATCAACCAGGCGTCGAGCGAGATGCTACGTAATAATGTCTTCCAGAATTTCGAACAGTTTATTGATGCAGCCAAGGAGATTTCTCGTTAGTTTTTGTGTTCTTAAAATAATTCCTAGTCGATTTAATTAACTATTGAGTTCGCATGTATCTTAAATCTAGACTGTTGAATTGTTTTGCAGATGTCGAGCAAGAAGTCTACCAACTTTCAGCGCTACTCACTGAGCAACGATCTCTTATAGAGAGTCTTATGCAGGTTTGGACATTATTTCTTGTGTAATGAGTTGCATTGCGATCTGATTTCTCGAACTACGTTCATTCATCGACATTGTCAGTTGTGTTGATTATTTAAGATGACAACAGATGACAAGGCTTCGGTACACACTGCCTCGTCCTCATCCACTTTTAATAGTGCAGCGAATACAACTCAGCTGTTACTCACGAAGATCGATGGAATTGCTGTAAGTTCACTACATTTTTCACGTCGTGATTTTGATTGTAATTTTCAATTAGTCGTGTTTATGTTTGTTTTGAATGCAAACTGTGATCGGATGCTTTTCTTTTTTCGATTAAAAAACAATTCAATCCTCGTCAGCCCATTCTCAACAGCATGAAAGCTAATGAGAAGGTGGTCTTACACAGTGAAGTTACTCTGCTCGACCCTGATACGAAGCAGCGAAGGTGAGCAAAATATTTGTTCACCGTAATTTTGAAAATATTGATGTTATTTTCAGACAACGTTCCTACTTGGTGCTTCTTCCCGATCGTCTTCTTGTTGCCGCACAATCTCAGCCAGGCAAATTCAGGTTTATTTTTCAGAACTATACGTAGATACTTATAGGGTTCGATTACTTGGGGTGCTAAAAACCACCGAATGTTGGATGAATTTTGAAATTTTCGCTAAACTCTTGGAATGTGGGTTGCTATATTCAGATTAGCACCCTGAACAGTCAAAATATGGGTTGGATAAGTGCCTGAAATGATGAAAATGTGGGTTGCTTGTGTAATTTGTTACATAGTATTCGACCCTTGGATACGTTAGCAAACCTACTTATCCAGCACCTCTTCAATTTGAGTACCTTATAGTTTCGAATCTACATTCAACCTCAATTCGATCGCCGCAGTCAACGTAAAAGACAGGGAATCGGGAGGTGGCGACTCTGCTGGACTGGTTCTCAAACTACTTGTCTTTCCCGATCAGAGGTACCTATGCATTCATTACATATGCTCTTGATAATTTTTAATTGTTAAAATTTAATTTTACCGTTTATTGGACGGAGCGGATTGGTGATATTTTTTAGGCTTGTTTTTGAATTTGCCTTTTCCAGATATTACCGCTGTGATACTGTTCGTCTGAAGCAACAGTGGTTGGATGAGATCGAGACAGCTAAAAGGGCCCAATTGAGAGAGGGAGGCCTGCAGAGACAAGCAACTATCAGGGGAAGACGAAGGTATAAGACAAATGGAGTTGTTGCACTATCGTGAGTAATAATTTATATAATTCTACAGAACTGTCAAGGAGGTAGCGGGACGCTCAGAGATCAGAGATTCGATGATTGAGGAGGAACCAGGTTAGAGTGTTCTATTCAACATTCTGTGACATTTTCAACGTGATGACTCGACTTTCAAATTTCAGCTTCCCATGCCTCGCTAATAGTGAGAAACTTCCTTAACCATTTTTTTTCCAGTTCCTTAACTATGTAATATAAAATATATTATATTATCAGAAACAGACGAGGCTACGCTCGCTTGGCTAGCCGAGGTTCCTGCCGAATTAGATGTCTGTCTTGCTCACAAGGATCTGGATCAGGCATGTATATATGTTGATCGATTACTGACAATTTGTGTTGAGGCAGTGGATTTGATTCGCGAGTGGAAGGAATACAGGGGAAAGGATGCTGCTGTGGACACACAGATGGTCCTCAGAGAGAATCAGGTACAAATATATATTTATGTAAGGCACGTCTATAGATCCGCGGGCCAAATTCCGAGGCGCAGCCTAAACCAAAAACAAGTGATGCAAAAAAGCATAGTGGAAATTCATCTTGTTTAAGGTAGTGAAGTTGCTCTCGGATAGTGTTCGTTTGCCCGCTGGAGCTCATGGAGGGCCGAAAGCTATGACCAGAGCAAGAACGCTTCTGGCAAGTTTAGGAAGAGGTTTGTTATGACTAGATAAACTCGCCTTGTTTTGCTTCTTACTATTATCTGCTATCCTATCTGTTAAGATTGTAATAGAGTATTTTGAGGAACATATGCGGTGGACCTTTACCTTCAGCGTCGATCAACCATGTTGCGAAATGCTTACAAAGTGAGTGGTTGATGTTGATTGGTGTCAACATTCATTACCCGCAGGATGTTACCGTAACCGAGGAACCGCTGACACACGTGCGTGCACTGTGCGCGCTTTATTCTACTGCGGCTGCCGACATACTGAATGACTTCGGCACGGAACCCGCACACTTCTGCCAAGTGAGAAATATGACAATTAGTGGCATAAGAGATGATCTGTCTTCTCCTTTGCCCATTCTCGTTTACACGGACAGCTTCCATTTTTCTTCTTGTTAAGGTGCTACAATTCTGTTCGAAGGAGATGTCTACCCTGCTGACACTCGTGAGGAAGCACGTCATCGAAGTTGTCCCGACTATGAAGATACTTTCAAGGTACACATATCGTATTTTTACAAAATAATTCATTTCGAGAATACGTTTTTTTTCTCATTAAAGTTGAACTTTGTTTTAAATTACGTTGCTTTTCAGAACGTGGACGATTCTCTCGAAGGTGTGCGATGACATGACAGCTTTCGGGGCACAGCTCACTTTCGAGGTTAATTCTTGAAACTTATGTCATTCATAATTAGTCTTGGTCGAGAACAGGAAGTTTGTAAATATTGCTACAGATTAGATTTTAGCTATGTTTTCGAGAATTGATCATGTGGTGGTTGCTTTAAAGATGCACCGTCTGTTGAGTCCCGCTGTGGCGGAGGCACTCGAGGACAATTTTGCTCGTCTCATCCACACTTTCCGCCTGAGAATGGAGGTATGCGTTCGGAAAATTTAGCGTTAGACATTCCTTTCGGATGTTTTTTTGTCTAGTCTCTTCCCAGCAATATCTCTAATATTTCTCATGCCTGAAGTGTTCTTGATTCTTCCTTATCAAATACTTACGACTTTTATCTGAATTAAATTAAATATAATGCTTATTTTAGGAGGAACGATGGCGTGGTACTACGGTGGAATCAGAGGCAGCCCTTGCGAGACTGTGTGAAGAGTTCTCGGATCTCGATCTCAGAATTGGTGAGGAATCAAGTAATGTGAACTCAAATGGTTCAACGGGCAAACTTTTGTGTGTACCGAGGAAATCTCTGTTATTTAAGATTGGGCGATCTCTGGCCCGACTTCCCTGCACATTTCTAATCACGTTTTGGAAGCATCCCGACAAGCTTATTACTTGGCCGCTGATCTGGCTGAACTGAGAAGGTATATTTACCAATAAATCTAGGGATATTCAGCGGTCAAATAATGAGGTGATAACAGTCATATGGTATGAGGTGAGCAGAAATATGGTATGCTTTTATAATTTTGAAAGCTATGATATTTGATGTTAACTTTAGACGCATCTTCTCTGTTTTTATAGAAGGATTGGTGTGCTTTTCTCTAACTTTTTTAAAAATAAGCCTCAAAATGTGGTATACATATTTCATTTTTGAGAAGTCTTGATTGTATTGTATGGTAATATATATTTATACAGTACTCTCGTTACAGTTCTCCATTGGGCATGCAGTGTGATGATTACATCCAACAGGTGTGGACGGAACTACTCAGTTGTTTGACTGGCGTCGATCAAGCACCAGAATCTCACGCCTACAGTACCAACTTCATTCTCACCCAGGTATCTTCAAAGTAGTATGCGGCACATCTTTACTTTAGTACCCAAAGGCTGCGCTCTAACGCTCTAAGTATTGAGCAATGAAACTTCGAGCGATCGAATGAGCGATGCATAAAATAGTCTTCTACATTTGGGTACTAAAGTAAAGAAGTGCCCAGTATGCCGACACAGTGAACACAATCACACATGGTAATGTATTTCAGGTGCTTCCTTCATGTCAGGGTCGATACTACGATGAAGGAGAAGAACCACTGACGAGATTGTTGGAGGATCAATTTGAGGAGCTGCTCCAGTTTGTGATTCCCTCCAAAGGAGAAGAGGAAGATGAAGATGAAGTTGCCAGTTGCTAGAAAACGATGGTCGACGAGTAGTTTATAAATTGAGGAGACTGCTACTAATTAAGATGCATGATATATTATTTTAATATTGTATATGCTTGTAAGATACATTCCCATTGCTAATTTGTAACTATTGTGATACAGATAAAATATTTGCGACTACTGATACGTAGAGTTGATCAATCCTGGTAAGAACCAACGTTTATCTGTTAGTACAATTGACTTTTTCTATGAGGCCGTTCGCGAAAGAACCGGACAAAACAGAAGATCTTTGGCACAGTCAAAAAAGTTCAATTCTCTGTAACTCTGCGGTTTGAGGTTTTCGGGGGTGCTGATGACGATAGGCATATTCATTTTTCATGTTGAGCCGTCATTGGCTCCAGATGGCATGTCGTCGAAATCAGCTTTTCTCGCTTTTCGTTGTTCCAAAAATAGCTAATTTTAGGCGAGTATGGTAGCCAGGGTGAAATCGCATGCCGAACACACCTGTCTATTTCATTTTTCATAATTTACAAAAATATTTTTATAATAAGGAAATTTTCGCAGAGTGGAAACTTGTCTGCGAAACTAGTCTAAATCGGACCGGAATTCTGTAAGGATTCCAAATTTGTTTTACTTTTGAATTGAAAGCGTCCCCGTAAGGTTTTATGATTTATATATTGTAGCGCCTTGTAAGTACAGTAGCGCAGGAAAGTAATTGCCCACTTTGTTTTTTTGGTGTAAATTTTGAACCAGAAAAGAGATCTGGCTGATTTTTTTCACTGGATGTAGTAAATCCATCTTGGAACACAGCCCTGTTTTGAGACTTGACGAAAATTAGTATTTATTGCGTAGTGATGACGTAATCAAAGTGCACTTTTTCGAAAAATCATATAAAATCGTAGAGATTTTTCTGACATGCGAATCTTTCTGGATTTGAAGAACTTACTGTGGACTACTCAGAAAAAAAATTTCAAGTGGTTGCGATCTTTTTCAGCTGCTGCAGCCAGGTCGCAAGGTTTCGGCTGCAAAAATCATAACTCAGCTTCCAGGCATGCTATAGACCCGTTCTTTGTTGCAAAATAATCCTCTCAGTGTCCCCGATGTACCCTGAAAGTTTGGTAGAGATCGGTCGACAATTGTTTGTTTGAGCCAAATAAGTCACTTTTTCGCATCAGTGAACTTTGAAGCCTTACAATTCCAAAGGAGAATTTTCTAAAAATGTCATTCCTGTTCAGAAAGTTGCTAAATCCATTCGAGAATAGATTCCCAAATTTTCATATTTTTCGTTTCACTTCCCTGTCCGCGGCAATCGCTTCCCCGAGGCGCCTTGTTCGCGCGCGCAAGGGTTGTGTGTGTTGACTTGGTAAGAGGGAGAGAGAGGCGAGAGGGAGGGAAGGGGGCGGAGCTGAGAGGTCGCGCGCACAAGGCGCCTCGGGGGAAGCGACTGCCGCGGACAGGAATGAAAAACTAAAATTATGAAAAGTTGGGAATCTATTCTCGAATGGTTTTCGCAACTTTCTGCACTGGAATGACAATTTTAGAAAATTCCTCTTTGGAATAGTAAACCTTCAAAGTTGACTGATGCGAAAAAGTGACTTATTTGGCTCAAAGAAACAATTGTCGGCCGATCTCTACCAAACTTTCAGGGTACATCGGGGACACTGAGATGATTATTTGCCTGGAAGCTGAGTTATGATTTTTGCAGCCGAAACCTTGCGACCTGGCTGCAGCAGCTGAAAAAGATCGCAACCACTTGAAATTTTTTTCTGAGTAGTCCACAGTAAGTTCTTCAAATCCAGAAAGATTCGCATGTCAGAAAAATCTCTACGATTTTATATGATTTTTGAAAGTGCACTTTGATTACGTCATGACTACGCAATAAATACTAATTTTCGTCAAGTCTCAAAACAGGGCTGTGTTCCAAGATGGATTTACTACATCCAGTGAAAAAATCAGCCAGATTCCTTTTCTGGTTCAAAAGTTACACAAAAAAAAACAAAGCGGGCAATTACTTTCCGGCTCTACTGTAATCCACCTGTTGACTTCCGATCTCTTGATCTACCCGAGTCTCTCTACCTTGACCTCTTCCCTCTCTCTGTGCTCTATCCATTCCCCATGCTCTTTCGCCTCCCTCCGGAGGGAGACACGGATCGATAAAAGTTCGGAAGTTAACAAGTGGAAGGAAGGTACAAATTACTTACAAGTTAAATTACTTACAAGACGTTACCCTATATAAATCATAAAACCTTACGGGGACGCTTTAAATTCAAAAGTAAAACAAATTTTGGAATCCTTACAGAATTCCGGTCCGATCTAGACTAGTTTCGCAGACAAGTTTCCACTCTGCGAAAATTTCCTTATTAAAAAACTATTTTTGTAAATTATGAAAAATGAAATAGACAGGTGTGTTCGGCATGCGATTTCACCCAGGCTACCATTACGATTACGATTATTACACATTTATCAAGAGGTCGGGTTAGGTGAGAGCTCTGATGTGCATGGCATTACAACTGGCTTTTCTTGCTTCGTTGAGAAAGTTCGGGCCAACAGTCTTGCGGAAGATATCGCTCCATCTAGTCATTGGTCGACCTCTTCTTCTTTTTCTTGTCGGGAACCATTCGATCACAGATCGGCTCCACTTCCAATTGTCGTCATTCGCGATCTTGTGCAACCAAAACCATTTCCTTTTCTGCGCATTTCGAACAAAGTCCTGAATTCGAGTTGAATCTCTCAACCGCTCATTAGAGACATGATCGAGCACAGTACAACCTACCATCCATCTTTCCATTCGACTTTGAGCCACTGATAATCGATTCATTTGTGCATTGGTCAGAGCCCAGCATTCGCAACCATACAATACCGCGGGGAGAATGCAGCCATTGAATAAACGGCGTTTGTGAGCCATCGGGATACCCCGATTGATGAGAAATGAGCAGTGTTTGTGAAATGCCCCATACCCTGCTTGAATTCTCCGTGTTATTTCCCAGTCGTCAGTCCCGTTAATTGTTATCCCACTTCCCAAGTATACCACCTTTTCCTGCAATTTTACAACCTTTCCAGCTACTTTAACTATTCTGGGTAGGGGTTTGGATGTCATTCCGATGGTCTTATCCCCGTTGAGCTGCAGTCCCACTCCCGCCAAAACCTTTTCTAGTTCCACGGCCATGCTTTGAATTTGTCGTTCATCGTGTGAGATAATGACAGCATCATCAGCAAATAAGATATGAGAAAGGAACCGACCATTTATGCAAATTCCCTTCTTAGACCAGTCTAATTGGCGGAATGCCCTATCTAAAACTGCAGTAAAGAGTCTTGGGGACAAGCAGTCACCTTGACGAACCCCCCTACCAACCTTAATTTCCACCTCACTCCCGTTGACCACCAGCGCATTCTTACTTCCCTGAAAGAGACCCGCTAAGAATGAAACCACCTCCGACGGAATTCCTTCCATCTCTACCGATCTTACTAGCGAGATCGCTACCATACTCGCGAGATCGCTACCATACTCGCCTAAAATTAGCTATTTTTGGAACGACGAAAAGCGAGAAAAGCTGATTTCGACGACATGCCATCTGGAGCCAATGACGGCTCAACATGAAAAATGAATATGCCTATCGTCATCAGCACCCCCGAAAACCTCAAACCGCAGAGTTACAGAGAATTGAACTTTTTTGACTGTGCCAACACTTGTTCGATTCTTCCGCGAACGGCCTCCTATATCAAATTAAAGTACTCGAGAATCATGAGTCAATTCCGGTGAAATGGTGCGTGTATTTGCTTTTGTGAGGAGATATTCTTCACTATCAAGTTCGGTTTTATCCAGTTATCAGTCAACCGTATCTGCGGGTAAATTCGAGGAAAACGCTCAACAGGTATTGATGCCTGAGTAAGAATACGTTCATATATAACATTTTTTATAGTTAAAAGCTTGTGAAGCTCTGGACAGATTGCGGCATGAGGTTATCGACCATGAGAAAAATCATGCAGTTTTGCAGAAATCATTTTTTGACTTCTTCAAGAAGCCAGAGAAGTATGTGAGACGCTCCTTCGGTCGACAGTATTCCAAATAACAAAGTATATTTCAGAATAGTGTCTCCACGTGGTCTCTATATTTTCGGTGCAGTTGGAGGAGGAAAGACAATGCTGATGGATCTATTCTACCATTCAGTCCCAATTAAAAGGAAGGATCGAGTGCACTTTCATTCATTCATGATCGACTTTCATAAAAGTATGCTCCTATTCCCTCTCTGTTGAATAATTGTGTGATACAGGAATGCATGAGTTCAAAATGAGCGGTAAAGTATCGGACCCAGTCCCTGTTATCGCTGACAATATTATTGAGAAATCACAGCTGCTCTGCTTCGACGAATTCCAGGTCTCCATATCTATCACATTTATTAATGAATAGTTTTTAAGGTTACTGACATAGCAGATGCGATGATACTGAAGAGATTCTTCACTCTTCTCTTTGATCGAGGACTCATAATGGTAGCGACCTCTAATCGGCATCCTTCGCAACTATATAAGAACGGACTTCAACGGCATCAATTTGTACCATTCATCCACAGTCTCGAGGTACTGACAGTGTAATTAAGTATACTCATTGTACTTATTTTATTAAGGAAAGATGTTCAGTCCTGAATCTAGAATCGGGAAAAGACTTTCGTCGAGTGGGACAAGATAACTCCACAGTATTTATAGTGAAGAAGAATGAAGAGAACACAGATAATAAGCTTAATAATATCTTCAAGAGTTTGATCTCTCAGGAAACTGATAGTCAGTGATAATTATATCTCTCGTTGATTCGTTCTTTGACAGCCGTTCGATCCCGTCAATTGGATGTACTTGGAAGAACATTGACTGTATCCAAGTCATGTGGAAGAGTAGCTGATCTGTCTTATCAAGAGGTGCGTCTCCTTTCCTATTATCCTTTTGATTTTTTTTGTCTTTGTCGAAAGAATGCAATGGAGACCATTGTGTTTTTTCCACTACCATACTCTGCACTTTAACATACTGGTCTATCGTCATCTTCATTCAGTTATGCCAAGTACCGAGAGGCGCAATGGACTACATCATACTGTCTCAAGTTTTCGACACGATTATGGTCAGGGATATTCCGATATTCAATGAATTGAATCTGGGCGAAGCGAGGAGATTCATCACTATGATCGACACATTCTATGATCACAAGGTCGTTTTTTTCATTCTTATTTATGTTGCTATCTTCATTTTAGGTACGATTGATATGCTCTGCTGCGACTTCTGCTGAGGATCTCTTTCAAATGAGTGGGAAGAGCGAATTGACTGACAGCGAAAGACAGTTGATGGATGATCTATCTTCAGTAAGTAATATACTCCTTCTATTCAGCATAGATTCATTCTAGAGTGCGTCTGCAACTGAAACCTTGAACGTATTGAGTGGAAAAGAAGAAGTATTCGCATTCGATAGAACCATCAGTCGATTGTTTGAGGTAAGCAGAATTTTACTCTATGTAAGCTCAAATCCTATTTCAGATGCGATCGCCACTCTATTGGAGTTTGAGGAGAAACGACTAGATAGAATTTCGTTTGTTTTGTGCAGTATATCATAGTATGAATCGTAGCAATAAAGAATAATGTTATATGATTGATGTACTGTTCGAATGAGACTTCCTTTCGCATTTCTTTCTAAAATAATGATCCAGGGTTTGAGTTCAGGAGAAGTTATGCTATATATCAGGGATGTCTGTTACAAATCGAGTACTGGTTTCGCAGTCGATAAATAGGTGCTTTGCATTCAAATCAGATCAGGTAAATTATCTCCTTTACATGTTCAATTCCATTTTCCATCTCATTCCCTCTCCCTCCTCCTCTCTTCCTCACCTCAGTTTCTATATTTTCACTGGTAACGGGCGGTCGGAGGAGGAGGAGTGGATAGGGCGGTGCCCCTCATTGACACGCTGGGCCATCTTCCTTCATCCTCCATCAATCGATAGTAGGAGGGTAGATACATCTACCGTACTACTCGACACTTCCGTCTTGTTTATACTGTAACACGCATCTGACGTATTTCGATTTCAACTCGATCAACTCTGTTCCCAAAATGACTACATCAATGGAAAGGGTGAGTGATACCGTAATCTGATCATCTCTCAATGACTTCGTTGCAGGAGCTGGAAGCTCTCGGTCGCTTCAGAATGGGCAAAATGTGAGTACTGTAGCTGGACTGGCAATCGATATATCGTAATAATTGCAGTATTGGCGGCAAGTGGAAAATTGTTCAAAAACTAGACGAAGGAGGCTTCGGATCTGTATACAAAGTGCAAAGTACCAAGGTATACGGTAAATAGATCGATACCGTACTCGACATTTTCCCTACAGGACTCGAAGATATTCGGAGCCTTGAAGATTGAACTTTCACGACCGGACGAAGCGAATCATCTCAAGTTGGAGGTACTGCAGGAGTACGGTAGTCATCTCGAAGTATCGATTTCAGACGGAAGTGATGAAAGATCTGCATGCTGAAGGCTTTCGTGCCCATATTCCCACTCTATATCGATCTGGTATGGTATCATTGGAATACGGTATCACTACCGTAATCCCTTCAGGCAAGAAGAAGACGTACTGCTACATGATCATCTCTCTGTTGGGAGAGAATCTCAAGCGTTTGAAGGTGCGGGACATGTTCCTACCGTACCCTGCTACTACCGTATTCCTCACAGGAGAAGCACTTCTCGAAGGGGATGCCTCTGCGCACGCTCACACGTGTCGGCATACAGGCACTGTACGCGATCAAGGTGTGTGTGGTTGTGGCCGACGTTTACCAATCGTCGTCCAGACGATGCACGATCGTGGCTACGTGCACCGCGACATCAAGCCAGGCAACTTCGTGCTCGGCTATCACTCTCTACCACCTGTCGCTCGCTTCGTGTACATTATCGATTTCGGACTGGCGAGGTATACGGTAGCCGGGAGAAGAAAAGAGTCTACCGTATCTCATTCAGGGCATTCGCATATCCTCCTCCTAAGGGAGCTCCTGCTGGATCGAGATGGTTATCGAGAAGAGCAAGAGCTACACTCGATTTCAAGGGAACTTGGAGATTCGCCTCACCTGCAATGCACGAAGAGAAGGAACAGGTACTTTCTCCATTAGGCGACCATTCGGAAACCTCACCATCCAAATACCCGCAGGGCCGGAAAGACGACATTTGGTCGTTTCTCTACATGCTGATCGACCTCTACTGCGAGCTGCCCTGGGGCGATCAGGACGACAAGAAGGTGTGGTGTGGTGTAGTGCAGTCGACGTTTAGTAAACGTCGCTGATGAAGAATACATACAGTAATCAGAACTATTTAGACAGTCGAAGTGAAGAAGCTGAACATCAGCGACAACGATCTCATGACGCGCATGCCTGGTACTGTAGAGTGGACTATTACGAACTGATTCTTATTCCAGACGAGTTCAAATTCATTCCGAAGCATCTTCGATCGCTCGATGTGTATCAGTGAGACCACAATATCACAGGATATGGTAAAAACAATATCGATTCAGACGTCCCGACTACTACCGTATCTTCCTTGCACTGGATAAAGTTCGTGCCAAGAGTCAGTTCGCATCGTTCGACGATGCTTACGAATGGGAGCTACGCGACTCCGCCCAGGCCAATGTGAGTGGGTGGTGTGGTTGTCGACGACGATTGTGAAACGTCGTCTACCGTATCTCTTGCAGAAATCTGCAATGCGCAAGCTACAGCCGCCTCCGGGCTACACGCACGCCGATGGCTTCTTCAAGTACGGTATCTACCATATGATGCCGTAATCCCTGTTCTTCCAGTTGGGATCCCCTTCTGATCTGCGGTGCTCCATCGGCCATAGATGAGCTGGAGATCAAAGAGCGATTTCGGAGAGCTGCCCGAGAAGCCAGTCTTGGAACTCGAACTGGAGGGGTACGGTAGTAATACTGTAGTCTAGGGATACGGTATCGTGTGTGGTACCGTACCTAACTACGGTGGTCGACAGTGTGTACAGTATCGCTTAAGGAGCAGAGTTCGGACAACTTCGAGGGCACAGAAAAACGAGAAGGAAGATCGCCTTCGTTTCACAAAGACGCCAAGTCCGTGCAGAAATCAGCTACCTCGACGGCAAAGGTACGGTAGGGTACGGTATGAGGATTGATACGGTACGTTGTCAGCTTACCGGTGCAAAGGGGAGCGGCAAGAGCGGCAGTAGGACAAGAATAGGAAAGTCGAATGGTGCTTCACCCAATCCTTCTTCGAGGAAGAAACGATCGACATCGGAGGTATACGGTAGATAGAAGGATACGGTAGATTATTTGACCGTTTCAGGACTCGGCCGATTTCATTCCTTCATGCTACATGAACGTTGATATTCCCAAGCATTATCTGATCGATGGAAAGGACGATCAGAAGGTACTGTGGGGATTACTGTACCTCCTTGATCTTTGATCTCTTGCAGGAGATTCAGAAGGGAGTAGTGAAGGTTGATTGGGGTCGAATGGCGGATGGAAAAGGAACTTGTGAGAAGATGCCCACTCATTCGGGTGAACCATTCAGCAAGGACAGCAAGGAGAACATGCCATTGAGTGCAGAGAAGGTACGGTAGTCATGGTGTAGTCGACAACGACGTTTAGTAAACGTCGTTGTCGTATGCACTACGATGATAAGAACTGTTCAGCTTCCGCCACCGAATGAAGGGATCAGATCTGCAGAGCCGATCCGGGACGCTCATGGTGAGATCGACTGTGATCTACTCTGATTAATCGACCCATTTATCCAGGCCCTCCCGTCTCCAGACAAAACGATCGAAAGACGCAGTCGGGTCGGGTGCCGAATAACAGAACATCCAGCAAGAATTCGCATGAGGACAAGAGGGGAATAGTGAAGGCCATGCCGTTCAAGGATAATCGAAAAACCAAGAAAAGTCTGGTCGAAGTCAAGAAATAGATCCCCATTGTAAAGCACCGAGAGAAATAAAGCTACTGGTAAAAAAAATTCGATCAGTCTGCACAAGAATCTCTCGCGAGAGCGCTTTGAAAAAAATCGACTTTTTTTAAATTAAAGTCAATTCACAATACTAATTTACTTCTCAGTTTACGGTGACGTGTATTTCGCGAATTCGGCTCGGAGTCGTCTTTTCTACACCATTTCAACCCGAATTTCGTTATTATTTTTCGTTGTCTTTGCTTGCCTGTATTCACAACTTTCATAACTATAATGTGGTCTGGCACGAGGCCTCATTCATCTTATTATCATTTAAAATGACTTAATCGATCATATACTCTTGTTTTTGCCTGTAATTGCTACTCCTTGCATTAATGTATCTGTCAAGGGTCCACCATGATGGCGAATATCTCCGCCCCCAATGTGAACTATGTTCAAATCGACTCGCTGGTCGTGATGAAGATTGTCAAGCACGTTGACAGCGAATTATACGCTGGCATGAGCGAGGTATGTTATCGGGTTCGACGAGTCAAACGCCGCGCTAATGTTATTTTTTAGGTAGCTGGCGAGGCGTGTCAAGGACTCCTCACCGGTCTCGTCGCTGTTGAAGACGGTCGTCTTGAGATTACCAACTGTTTTCCCGTAAGTATTTACCAATTTTAATTATATATTATAATGTTGCTAACCATTCCCATTCATTGCTATATTTACAGACCGCACGTGCCGAGCCAATGCTCGAATCTGACGATGGCGCGAATCAGGCCAACCAGCAGCACGAAGAGACAAAGCAGGCTGAGATGATCGACATGCTTAGAAAGTTCAGGTGCGACTGAAACAATACTAAAGCTGTTGACTTTCTTGAGTAATATATTAGCTTATTTTTTCCTAATTCAGGAACATGAACATTGACTACGAGCTGGTCGGATTCTATCAGGCACATCCTTTCTCTGCTTGCTTCAACCAAGAGATGGCTGAGTCCCTCTTCGATTACCAAAGCAGTGTTACTGATGGAGTCGTGCTTATCTATGGTAAAATATAATTGTGTTTGCGATCATCATTTTAATCTAGATATGAAGATACATAGTATTCCTCTTTCTAATGTTCAGATCCGGTCAAGACTCGTCAGGGTCAACTTT
Source organism: Pristionchus pacificus (assembly GCA_000180635.4). Lineage (NCBI taxonomy): Eukaryota > Metazoa > Nematoda > Chromadorea > Rhabditida > Neodiplogasteridae > Pristionchus > Pristionchus pacificus. The sequence goes on from CM026579.1 coordinate 23,699,462, forward strand.
CGTTCACTGCTTACAGACTGTCCATTCCCGCCCTCACTCTCTTCCACAAGGGAGACTGGACCCCCGAAAGGTTTGCGACATTTTGATTACTCTTCTACTTTGATATAGCCGAATCAGGGTTGAGTGGGAACCACCAACTCCATTTTTTGCGGGGTATAAGAGGGGGTTTCCCGGGGTTACAAAAGTGAAAAATCGATATTTTTTTTGGAGGAACTAGTCTAAAAGGGGGGGGGGGGGGGTCCGATCGTGGGGGTACACCCCAAAGTTGAAGGCCGAATCGATTCGGCATGTTGCAACAGGCCGATATTGTGAGAGGGAACAATTTTGTATGTTTCATTACAGCGTAAAGGCTGCCGGAATCACCTTCGAGACCATGTTTGAGGAGCTGCCGGTGGTCATCAAGAACTCTCATTTGGTTAGAATTCGCACTTCTTTGTTTTGAATATTTGACTTGTGCAAAACTATGCAAGTTCAAACATCGCCCGTTTTTTAGGTAACGGACGATTTTTTTCAGGTTAATGTTATGGTTGCTGAGCTCTCACTGGCACCTTCTCTTCGTACGAATGAGAAGTTGGGAGCCCATCTTGAGCTCGGAACCAAGAGGTTAGTCCCGCTTTTAATGGAGAAGATTCGATGGAAAAATTCATGTACACATAAGTTCTAAATTCGTAACATAATAAACTAGTTTCAGATCGCTTGAGAAATGCGTACGCTCCATGATGGTTAACATTGACGAGATGAATAAATCTATCCAGGTTTACATTTATGTTTACTGCTTCTCTGACTTTTCGACACTGTACTCAGAATCAAATTACCCCCCCCCCCCTCACAAAAAATAACGAACGCACATCACATTTTAGGCAAATTTGAGTAATGAAATGGAGAAAAGAATACCACCGATCAACAAAAACGAATGAAATGATTCGAAACCTATTCACCACACCTATAGTTAGAGCCCCCAAAAATTGCAATTGCATACCACATCTTTGATTTTTTGTCCGGAGTATTTGGCCCCCACCTGCAATATTTAATTATTTTATTAAATGTTTCGTAGGCATTCTCCAAGTACCAGATGGACAGACAGAAGCATGACGCTAACGTGAACGCCCAGATGCAGAAGAGGGTTAATTTTATTTTAATATATTGTATTGAAATTCACATTCATTTGTCCGACCTGATGATGATGGAAATTCCATTTTAAATGCATGTTAATTTGAGGAGATTGAGAACGAGCAGCGACGAGCCCGTGGTGAACCTGCCCTCTCGATGGATGACATCCGAAAAATGAAGGTATACGGTAACTCGTCTCATGGAAATAATGCAGTATTGATTGAAGGGACCCATTCTCGGAACAAGAAATGGTATGCTCGATGGTCTTCTCACCTCTCTGGATATTCAGTCGTTGTGCGATTTCGCTACCAAGGTTGGTCAATATTGTAGGAGTTCAAAATATAATTCATGGTTTAGGTCACCGGAGAAAACGTGGCCAAACTGTTCCTTGCCGAGGGCCTGGCTGAGCTCAAGGCCTCCAAGGCATAGATATCCAGATCTAAACATCGATACTATCACACAATTGTAATTCTCTTTTTTTTCTCCTGGTGAACTAGGTAATACTGAAGAGTTTCACGAAATACCCACGTTCTTGGCTAAAATATTTTGTTGATGTTCCTGTTCACTAATTAGCCCTTCTTTTTCATCCTTTCCTGGACCGATCTTGTTATCATTTGTTTGTGCTTGGCTCGGGGTTCTTTTGAAAACGATAAATCGAAATGTTAAATTCTCAGCACCCATTGATGGGCTAAGTCCCGCTAATTGGTAGGGGGCTCCGCAATTTCCGAAAATTTTCTGTTAGGGGGCTCCGCGAAAAACGTTTCGGATAACGAGGAGGCTCCGCAAATTTTTGAAAATCTCTTCTTGGGGGCCCCGCATTCAGATGATCAAGCGGGGATATAGCCCAGCACTGTCAGCACCTCATCAAATTTAATATAATTTATTACATTGCCAAAAGCATTGAAATTATTGTTTCGAACATTACAAACAAAAAAAGAACAAAGAAATTCTGAATACTATCACTGCTGAGGTTGTTGAGGGGGTGCACCCCAACCCTTTCCTCCGTTATTTGAGCCTTGGTAATTTCCACCGAATCCTCCGCGACCTCTGTTATCATTCCAGCCACCGCGGTTACCACCGTATCCACGACCACGATTATCGTTCCAACCTCCTCTACCGTAACCTCCACGGTTGTCGTACCCGCCTCGATTACCATATCCTCCTCCTCTTCCACGATAACCATCGCGATCTCCACCCCGTCCCCCACGCCATCCTCCACGATCACCGCCTCTTCCACCACGCCTGATGATCAGATATGATATATGAAATTTTTAATGAGTATACCAGTTTCCACGTTGTGCCAGTTCACCCGGATAGTCTTTAACAACGAGAGGAGTATCGAAACCGGCAGAGATAGAAACGTAACGTGGATCACTCTGGAAAAAAAAACAATTGAGTTTTATTTTTTTAAACAACAATGTTTTACCTCGGTGTAGCGTGCTTTGAACATCTCCTCTAACTCTGCTAGAGAGCAGCGCGGCTTCTTCTGAACCTCCTGCTTCACTTCGTTCTCGGAACTCTGAAACACAACATATATATTCTTTTATACCTTCAACCCAGATATACCTCAACCTTGATGTTGTCCTCTTTCACTTCTTTCAAACTTTCACTGGTTTCCTCTTGTTTGATTTCAGGTTCACTACTCTAGAAATACACTTTCCAGAGAAAAAAAAACAGATAAAGATAAGACCTCGATGACTTCCTCCTTTGAAATAACGCTTTCATCTATACTCTCAGTAATATGGTTCTCCGGAGTTTCCTCCTGAATAATTGCAGTTGGAAATTTTCGAAAACTTAGCAGATGATGTACCTTTATTTCAGCTATGTCTTCAGGAGAATCAGATGACCCCTCGATTAGTTCCTAAAGAGTGTGTTTACTAGACTATGTGATTCTTTTTTTTTAAGTATGTGACTAAATCAAAACAACAATGATATACCAAGGATACCATGAAAGAACAAATTGTAATCATGCAAGAACTATGGTAAATTTTTACCGCAAATCATGGATAACTAATATCAAATGCGTTGCTGTTACAAACAGCTCAACGTAATGAAAGTGAATTGGACGTTTGAACAATCCAATTACATAGCGCAGAGGAAAAAAAATAAAATATAAGTTAGAACTTGCATCTTCCAGTTTGGAAATTTTAGCCGGAGTGATCTCATCAGACAAATTCTCATCATCTTCCAGACCTCGTTTTCGTACGATTTCAGACATCACTGAAAAGATATGTTAGCAAAAATAACAATCGAAACTATTATTTGGCAGTGCAAACAGCTGTGACAGAAATTAAACGAGAATGCTAGAACAGCGGTAAACGAAGGATCACCCAGATCGTTATGAACGCAACTCAATAAACATCTAAAAATACATTTAAATAATCGATAAAGCCAATACGAAATAAATTGCACAGCGACGGCAAGTAATGCATGGTGTCGTGTTTGTGTCCTAGGAAACCATACATTTGAAAGGTTACGGTATATTATTTCGCGCGTTTTCACGTGCAAAAGTGCGAGACTTTTTTAAAAATTATTTTTTTGTATGTTTTATTCGTGGTCGATTTCGTATTTACTTGTGAATTTATAAGCGATAGTTCTTTATTATTCCAGTAGGCGACGTAGTCATCTCGTGTGTTAACTTGTTAATGCTCCATGTAGCAAGTTAAATAGATTCAATACCTGCAGGTGACGATTATTTTCCGCTCCTTCATTGTCCCTAATTCGGTGTATTTCCTGGACAAACCGTTTTAAGCCTGTTGGCTCTACTGATATAACGTCGAGTGTCTAAAACAGCCCGTCGTAACCTAATGTGGCAAAGAGTGACTTGAATGTTTCTTAGCTTAGTGCGTAGTGCTTAGCGCGTGGTCTCCTCTTTGTATTTAGGGCGTTCTGGGCTGGTGTAATAGTGCCAGCCTGTTATCGATTGCTAAATTAAGCACTGGTATTTGCGCTTCTTTCAAATACCAGTGCTTGCGTTCGCGACGGGCGGTCGCCTCTCACCCCCGCTCTCTTCCACCTCCAGTTTGGAGAATCCTCGTCCGTCAGCTTGGGCAACCCGACGAGTATCGCCCACTTCATCAAGAGGAGGACCCAGGACGGATTCTAATCGCCTCATGTGATCTACGGTCAAGAAAAGCCCCATTCAAGAAGACTGCTTCGTGAGTTTACGCTAAACCACGCAAGTCAGGACTTCGGCGGCTGGATGATCTTCTTCTGGATTCAAACCATCGACTAAGCGTGACGGGCCAACGACAGCTAAAGCTAAGAAGATATCACCCCTTGACCCATTATCCCTGAGTACGAAGATCCCAATCCCCTCCCTAAAGATGTTTCCTCCTGCAGGCCCATTGCCTGATGTCAGGATAAAACTGTAAAACTGTATTTGCGCTATGCTTACATTAATACGCTTTTTGAATACAATTCGAATACATTTATTTCGAGTAATTTCAATCATGATATTTTTAAAAGTGAGCACGTCTATCAGTAACCTTTCTGCTTCAGAATGCATACTATCCTGCTCATCCAGCCTACGAACAAACCTGATTCCAGGACGTGGTCCGACTATGAGACTACCACCGAATGTCTCGAAGGTTAGTAACTTACTTTTAATATATGGGGCACATACATGAAAAAGCTAGTGAAAAACTGCCTGGAATTTAAAAACATAGCCCGCATTTAAGATGTTCGTTGACACGGCATGTTATCTACGATTTGCAAACATACCCCGCTTTCATAGAATTAGTCGGTTTCTAAGGTCTTTTTTTTTACAAACGTATCACGCTTTCGTATGATTTTTTCCACATAACTTCTTCATGTATGATGGGGCATTCGAACGTGAAGTTAGTATTACGCCTTTTCAAGATAACGCTTTTTGTTGTTTAAGGAATCTGCAAGATCTTCGAGGAATTTCTCAAGAAGCAAAACCCTACTCTGCAGTCGATCACATACGATGTCAGCCATCTCTTTGAGTTCGTGGACAAGCTGAATGATCTTTCGCTTCTGGTCTTTAACAAGGTACGAATTTAGCCTAATATCATCATTATTTATATCAAATTTCCGCAATGGTGGCACAGCGTGTCAGTTCAGACGTATTCTTTGTTTCTCGCGGCGGTTCATTTTGCTAGCACTAGGTCGGATGAGAACATTCGGATGAGAACCTACTGGATGAGATTTTGATTTTTTGAGCGTTTAGTGCAAAATATGAAGGGTTTTGAGAGGACCCGTAGAAAAAATGCTAAATATTTGCGACTACCGGTTCATATATGTAGCAACAATTTCAAGTACATACTTGGCACTACTACATGTGAAAAAATAAAGTGAATCGGTTGGAAAAGAAAGAAATTATTTACTGATTTATAAATTGATGAAAACTATTGTCTCATATTTTCAAGTACTACCGAAAAGTTAATAAGAAATTTGAAATTCGGCCTGCGACAACTTTTCCCAATAGAGTTTCCCCAATTACCTATACAGTTTGATTGTTTGCATTGCTTCCCATTCACTGGAAAATTTTTGTTTTATGCGAAAAACGATCGAAAATCGGACACTTTAGGAAGCTACTGCTTCCGTTTTCATAAAATCATGATCTAGGTTACTCAAAGATGTTCCCCGACCCTAAATCTAGAGATCCTATTTTTTGGTTAAGGATTTCCTTCATTTCTAAGACTAGGGCATACTGTTTTGCATTGATCTCAGAAATAGGCATGTTTAGGCAAAATTTTCCAGCTGCCTGATTATTCCCATAACAAAAAATTTCCACAGAGTGTTAGTAACGTAGTGTGTCTCAAAGTTGTAGGCGGCAGATTTTGAGAAATAGGCCTTAGTTTCTAAGTTACGCAGCACTAAAGTTCGAGCTTTCGGTGCGATAAATGAGTGTGAATCGCTGCGAGTATAAGTTGAATTTCAAGCGATGGATAAAGACTAAACAATTCTCGCTCCCCATTCCTTGCTTGTTCAGATATGTTTCTTGGAAACACTATCTGTAAAATTGACTGAATTGAGTCTCCCTCACACTTCATTCTCACCACCGACCACACTGGTCACCCCAAAGTAGGAGAAATGAAAGGAAGAACGAAAAATGTCTTCGCCGCTTCAATTCCCACTTTGACACGCTGTGGATGGTGTTTCAACGTAGGGACGAAGAGTAGAAGTGCCGGGGATTTTTAATTTAAGTTAAACTATGGTTATGCCATAGTGCCCGTAATTAAAATCATGAAGTCTTCATGGTTCAATTATGGGCACTACAGTAGAAGCCCTGAACACCCCAAAATCCCAGAGCAGGTTCAAGAATAAGCAATGCACATATTCGTCCTTAGCAACAGTAGTGCGACTGAGCATTTTTATTTTAATCTATTTCTTGTCATCCCAATCTGGGCTTCAGTAGTTCCTAATCACACATATCATGCTCGTTTAAAAAATGATTTACTGAACTTACAATTAACTTGTTCTTTATTTGTTTCCTGATTTGACTAGAGTGTACTGCATGAGCGGGGTTGCCGGATATCAAAATTCATTTTCAACTTATTTCAGGACACGGCTAACTACACTCCCCATAACAAGGAGTGGATCAAGGACCGCATCTTCCAGCTGCTCCGATCTCAAGCTGAGAAGCATCAATAATTGACTCTCGCTCTATTCTCCTGCCCAATTTATTTTTTTCGTACTGCTCTACTATAAAGTGTTCGCGTATCAATTTTCGCCCGTTTCAAGTCTAGATCCGCAATGTTCACAGTTTACACAAGTTACGGATTGATCGTGATGTTCTCATTAGTTCAATTGTCGAGTATTGATAATAATTGAATAAGTGAAGTCCTGATCTCAGCTCTAATCAATCGTTTGGTTCATAATAAATTAAGGGCGTGGGAATTCACAATTGCACATGCACAATGGGTTATGAAATACCGTTAACCAATATTTTTCATTAAACAAATAGTTAAGGATTGATTGCAGTTAGCCACGAAGCGATTCGGTCCACATCTTGTTTACTTCTTCCTGAAATCAATTTAATTTTTTTTCTATGTAAATTCCGGAGTGTCTAGACATGTTGATTTGATTACACGTTGATTGGGAAATGAGTATGATCGAAATTTCGGTTTATTTTTGTCTTATGATTAAATAATGATATATGCAGGACCTGCTGTTTCTTGCTCTTCTCTCCGTTGAGGGCGTGCATCACCCCCTGTCGCTTCACTTTCCCATTCTCGTCCAAATCGTCGTATCCATCGATGTGAGTATCTCAACAATTTAGTTCCGAAAATTAAAATCAGTTCTGAAAATTAACACAAACTCTTCTGTGAAAGACGAAAAAGTCTCAAAACGCTATAGTATAAAGGTCTCAAAACGCTAAAGTCTAAAGTCTTCTGAAATTCTTCTGGATGAATTCTTGTACTGGGAATTGAAACCGTGGCCAAGAGTGGTACATTTGAGTTGGTCGTAAGTTAAAGTATTACCATTATTCCACTCGGGGCGATTAGCAATGCTGGAGACGCGCGAGTGATTGCGCGAGACACTTCCTGCTCTCTTCTTCGATGAAAGTTTACGAGAAATCTTAATTAGCTATTTCGGGTATGTCGATGGTTGATGGTAATGTAAGCGGTAGTGTTTTGGTATCGATATTCTGATACTTTTTTGGTATAGGTGCATCCACAATTCCAGTATTGTTTCTACTGTCATTTGTTAATGGGATAAAGTCACCGTTTTGCTATGATACCTTCTTTTTCTTCTTGTCGATATGATCGGCGGCTGGGAGCACTTCTACCTCTTCGCCCAATTCCGAGTGAGTGTCGTGGTGCTCCTCGGGTGGTGGCGAACGGTTCTTAGCATTACGGTAGATATTGATCGCGTTCTCTCTCTCTCTCTTTCTCAACGTCTCTCTTTTTCTGCTTTATGCTTATGTGCTTCGTTTCTTCCCATCTGACACTATTGTTGCTAGGATGCGTATTGGCGAAGCTGGTATTCTCTTCCACACAAATATCGTTTACATACTAACATAATTCGATTGTAAATGTAAACGTTATTCACTGACCTTCTTGGGAGGTACTGACTTGGATCGCAGAGGCATTGATTATTGAGTCAGAAGAGTGAATCAGGGATTAGATGGATTTGATAATGATTATTAAATATAGGCTGTACTAGGGACTTGTGCACTTATAAAGTCGGAGAGTCCGTGAATTGGCAATGGAAATTCTTCTTGAGGTTGAAGGGAGAAAGGAGGGGGGGGGGGTTGGGTGAATGGAAGGAAGACTGACGGATGGAGTCTGGAGAGAAAGGGAGGGACTCACGAGTTGCTAGGACGATCTTCTTTTAGGGGAGGAAGAATCGAGAAGCTAGTGAGAGGAGTACTATTGATTGTGACAGTGCTTTCATGTTGGCTGATCATGGCGAAATACCCGGTATAACCAATTCGTAGTGATATCGTATTTGGTTACTCCCAGTTCTGGACTATCAATACTTTCTTGTATAATACTGATGGTCGGATAGCGAATATTTGAAAAAAAACCTGCTGCAATGAATAGTGTAGACCCCTTTCTTAATTTCTGCTTGATTATCAACGTTCTCTCGTGAGTCATTAGCGAGAAAGAACCGGAACTTGTATCATTTATCCTTCCTTTCTCAAACGCACATGTTATTGGGTAGGTACAACGAACAGATCTTGTTATAATAGAGTTCTGATAAATTCGAGAATGAAAACTACAAGCTGTTCGTGAATGTATACTTTTTTCTATTTTTTTCTTTTTTCTCATCGGAGGTATTGTTTGCACTTTAACTGGGAGATTGTCTATCTCTTTTTTCTGCTCTTATCATTCAATTGCGTCTTTATTGTTGTACGAAATATTAAGTATCTTCATGTCGCATAGAGCTGACAATGTGCCTATACTGTGTTTTTTCCTGATTAGTGGAGGTTAATATTTCATTAAACGCTTCTCCTTTCTTTCTTATTTACCACGAGTCGTATGTTACACCATGGCCATCCATCTTGAAGTGATGTAGTCACACGCTTGCGCAACTTTCAGTAGTAGATGAGTCCCCCCTCTGTTGATCGTAAACTATCGTCAGAGAAGAGACTAGCGAAGCACGGGCACTAACTTCCGATCTCTCTATCTACTGTCAATAAATGACTGGGAATGCAGCAATTAACAAGCATCGTCGTTTGATGGGGTCGTAAAGGCATTAACAAAGTACCACCCGACAGTGAGTGAATCGATTCGCTCTAAATACGCAATCAGAACTGTCTCTGAAAACATTTGATACGTTAATTCTCATTCTCAGACGATAAATTTCTAGCCGATTCTGAGTTTTCGGATACAATAATTTTCTATTTGTTGATCTTAAATCCTTCGTTCTGGAATTTGATTTTCAGATGATGAGGTATCCTTAATATAATGAAGCGGTGCAGTCTTTATCATATAATTGATTCTGCGTATTATGTCTAATTTACTCCAACGATTGTTCAGTGATTTAGCAGCCCCTTCTTGCTTGCTCTCAATTCTTACCGCTTTCTTCGCCTCCTTTCTCGAGAGAGTTGTCGAAAATTTACGAGCGGACATGCGTTGAGAGTGCGCGAAATGTAAAGATACGATAATGGGGTAGGAGAAATCTCCTCGTTCCTCTTAGTATATCGTCTAGCGAGATGTGGAAGATACGAGATAATTGAGGGAGATTGTGCAGTGTTGATAAAGATAAAACGGTGGCTTGAAGTGGTTGGTGGAGATTTTATGAGATTAGGAAAGACTAATAAACCTATTTCCACTAATTTTGCACTACTGAAAATGATGATGTTGACGTATTTGTTAGAAACATTTTTTTTTTGCTTTTCTATGGTCCCCCCTCATCAGAGTACTGTGAGCAATGTGAAATGTCCAATCGAGTGTGAGGTGGAAATCTGACCAAACACGCACTTCATTCAAGATTCGCACCTGTTCACGAATGTCTGCAGATATGGATAAAAATTGAGATAGCTTTGTGATTTGAGAGACGAAGAGAGAACAAAACGAGATCCATGGCTGACTAAACAGAAGGTGGAAACACGCATGCATCGGGGAATCTTGGAATTATTTCTGTCTGTGCTATACGTCTGTGTACTGTAGTTAATATCATATTTATTTGTACCTTTTTATTTTCAGCAACATAATTACGCATAGTGGAAAAGCGAACAGTGATTAAATTCGAGTTAAAGAGTAAATGCACGATTTGAATCACACTTCTTTTTTTTTCTTCTAAATACTGTGAAATATTGTGTGGAAATTGCAGGGCAATTGAGACACGGGTTTGAATGTTAGAAAGAGACGTTAATATATGAGGGTGTTGACTAGATTCGATTTTCTTCTCAACATGGAAAAGCGATGCTCAAAAATCAATACTCTAGAAAAAAATTCAGACGAGAGCAATCGATGATTTCCGAGTGGCGGGTATTGCAACGTGTTTGTATGAAACGGAACAAAATACGGTAGCATATCGATCGGGAAATTAGCACAGCTAAACAATCTGTTAGTAAACCGGACATCTTGCCCTCAATGGGACTTTGATCTTAAAATGCAATGGAAATGCTATGTTGGCTAAAATCGTACTAGATTGGACTGATTGGGGAAGAAAAGCTCTTAGCACGGATGACAGGGATATTGTAGTGAGTAAGTCAGCTACTAGACTAAGGTATGAATGAGAGTGACAGAGGATACTGTAGAAGACCCGAGAAGGTCATAGGAAGTGATCTATGGAGGCATTAGGTACAGTAGAAAAGTGTGAATTTACTGTATAAAGATCAAAATAAGATATGTATTGTTCGCGGTCTCAGGGTTTTGGGTGGATGGTATTCCGTCCTAGTTCGACTCGGGAGTCTCAGGCGTCTCCTCTTTTACTTGAGCATCTTCTGAGGTTGCATCGATAAGAGTGGGAGGTTTCTCGGCGTCAGATGAATGAGTTGAACTTGTAGGCGAGAGTGATGAAACGGGGATTCCTGCAAAGAGAAGATTCCATTTGGATCGGGTTACTGTAGTCGACTGGTAGCAGTGATTTTCAGTCAGTCAGTGAGCGCGCCGCTCCTTGTTTACAAGGTTGTCAGCAGGGAGACACACTTCAAGGCCTTTCCACATGGGCTGGATAATTAGGACTCGGCTGCCAGATAGGTGGAAGGGGATGAGTTTGAATGGAATAATTATGCTTTGAAATGCGAGCCGCTCATGATGAAGTGAAAGGACATCTCATGGCACGTTTATAGCGGTGATCAATCAAATTTTTGACTAGGAAGGGATTCTTTGAATGTGCTTTTCTCATGTAGTTTTCGACGTACCCGCGCTTATCAGCGGTGATACATTACGACCTTTGTTACGTGTGTTTGACTGATAAATCACTGATAAGGAGGCTTAATACCTATGGCTTTCCTGTCGACCACTGTCCCCGGGTGAGATAGTGCGCGGTTCTGAGAGTGCTATCCACTGTCAACGATTCTCGCTATCATTTTCGTCTATCAATCATTCTCTATTGATTGAGAAGCGGCGCCCAGAATCTTCCCGATTGTTTGACAAAGTGTACGTTATCTGAATGGCCGCGCCCTTGTTGGTTCCCCGTGTTGATCTCTTTATTCAGCCAGCGCGCGCAAACGGAAAGAGCGGAAGAAGGGGAGGCAGAGGGGATATCACTGGATACTTTAAGGGGAAACTATAAATCTTTTCACGCCGAAATGTCAACCGGCATTGATCCAATTCGATCGCACTAGCATCGTTATTTGAACAGGTTGGATATGGAAAGGGTAGGGAAGTAGTTCCCCTGAGGCATACTGTAATTACTGTAATATAGCGTAGTTTACACTCGAATCTGGCATATGATCGGTCACGTCGCGCAATCAATCTGACCTGTGTCCGGATGAAGCCTTGGCGGTGACGTCATACCTCTCTCAAATCGAATTGACTGATCTACAACCCCTCCTATCGATGTACTCTGATGGATCATTTGTCAGACAGTTGTCACCTACGAGACCAATTGGATGTAAGCCTCGACTGGCCCCTCGTTGTTCTCTGTCTGAACCTAATTCCCGATAGCAAAAGTGAACGAGCTGATATCAGGTACAATACAGCGAAAAGCTGCACCCCAGATTAGTTCTAGATTAGTTCTAGATTAGCACTTCGCATTGCGCGCAATCTTCTCGAACGTCAGGAAGACAACAAAAAAGTAGAGATAAGCTTGGTGATAAGACTCCTCTTTGGTAAGACTAGTCAGAAGGGATTATTGGCCGAGCCAGGGGAGTCACAATCATCGATCGAACAATGAGCTCGTAGGACTGTAAAATGTACACAATGACCTTGCTCTTAGTCGTCTCTCTTTTTGTGAGTGTAATTCACATACGCATATACGCCTGAACAAGAGCGCCCAGATTACGTCTATTTAATCGATACAGAAGCGCTTCCCAACCTCTTTCTTGTAAAGTGGTGGTTGTAAACGCGGACAACTTGCTACTACTGACTGACTGAGATTAGTGAGGAAGTGAATTGCAAGAAAGTGGGTAAGAACCAACCAGCTAGGGATCCGATAGCGCCAGGCGCGGCAGCCAAACGCGCCTGCATGGCTTGCATGAGGAGGTAGGGATTAGCTGCAGCCGCTGCTCCTCCAGCGGTGGCCTGCAGCATTTGCAGCTGCATCATCTGGCGCGCTGCGAACTGTTGCTGAAATGCAGCAGCCATGGCCGCTAGAACAGCGGCCTGTCCTCCGGCTCCAGCCTCTGCAGCTGCAGGCGAAGTTGAGGCGGCCTTAGAGGATCCCGAGGTGCCCTCGTCGTCCGCCTTGACACCGACAGTGTCGGCTATTGACCAGAGAGATTTGGGCTTGCGAGGAGAATCTTCGACACCGTTCGGAGATTGATTGTTCTCGTTGTTGTTCGATTCTGTAAAGGGAGAGCTTGAGTACATTTAGTAAGTGATTATTTCTCAATATGATATACACATACCATTATGATCGTCTGATAGATCGCTCTTGGAGCTGCCAGGCCTCTCAAGGTCGGCGAGATCATCGTCATCTTCGCCTGGAAGAAAAATTTTATTGATTTCTTCTCCATTCGGAGACGAGTTACCTGGCCTGTTTCGCGGTGACCAAGTCATCTTGTTCTCCTTCTTCAGCCGTCGTCGGGCATTTGCAAACCAAGTCGAAACCTGAACAAAAAAAACGTTCGCTCAATGTCTCCAGGTATTTCTTTGGCGAAATTGTGCAGCTCAATTTCCCTCACTCATTCTGCGTTGCGCGTGATGCGTATCAATGATTGATTACAGTACGGTATGCGATAAAGATCGTGGAAGGGGGAGAGTAGGGAGGACAAGCTCCCCACTTGATTGACACGAATCTGTTGATTTCGTCGCGATCTAAGTGTGAGATAGCGCTATCGTGCCCTGGGATCTTGAGGTATTGAGGTGTGTATCGAGTGACCTATCGAGAGACGATCGCTTGTCATCCATATAACATGCGATAACACTCGTTGCTGGTGACAGATTTCCTGGCTTGGTTCCGGCCCAGCGAGATAATAATCTATCAGACACACCACCATGGAAATAGGGACAAATGGAACCCGGTTGCCCTTGGTTCTGATTGCCCTCGCTGCCACTGATTTACGATGGTACTAGTATCGCCACTATATCCCTATCCCCTCTTCATTCGGATGATTATCTCCATGTATCTCGATCTCAATACTCGTGATCAAACAGTAAGGAGGTTTGGTGGTTTTGCGAGTGGGGTTCAATATTTGAGATCTGCGGATAGAGCAATATGACGACATGCAAGCCCGGTGGGGCATGTATTATTGGGTCTGATTAGAGGCGGTTTCCGCCAAAGCATGGTGTCTACCGGATGTTATTACTTCATGTAATCTAACTAATTGCGCCTAATAGGAGTAATTGTGATATGGATAACTAGAGTCCAGAGGGATATCGCGCGGTAGATAAAAGGGTATAATAACGAACCTATTACGCATCTAATTAAAATATTGCTTTTCTTCATTCTATATGTTCTCTTGCGATTTAAGAATACAATATGGAGTTTGTTTCATCATTCACCTGAGTGAGCGTCATCTTGGTGACGAAAGCAAGCATGACCTTCTCTGCCTTGGTCGGATACGGGTTTTTGCGGTGGTCGGAGAGCCATCCCTGCAAAGAAGAGGAGTATAATTCCAGATTGCCGCTCTCAAACATCCATCTTGTGTGTGTGTGCTCGGAAGCAAGTTGGAGCGGAGCAACGAGCGCTCGCTTGAAGGGATTAGGCCAGTAATCAGTCGTGTGAAAAAGTGTCTCTGACTCTAAAAGCGAGCGCCCCCACTAATCTAGGGAGGGAAAAGCGATGCCCGAGGGCTTAGGAACAAGCGGGAGGACACTTGTTGAGAGTGGGGAGAAGCAAGGATACGGTAGTTCAGATATAAGAAATGACGGTAGGTTGAGGGGTATACCTTAAGAGGAGCTGTGGTCTCGCGAGTAGCATTCTTTCGCCGTACACCATCCATTCCATATGGGTGGAAGCCAGTGAAATCCATGATGGGAAGCATTGGCCCGCCTCCGGGTGCACCATTTGCAGCTGCAGCATTCGCGATAGCCTGCAGCATCTCCGGCTTGAAATCCTGAAAGGGAATGCTTTATTACGGTATCATAGTATCATACTGCATCGACGCTCTTAAATGTGTTCGCAGGCTCGTAATCATCACTGATTTGTTGTGTGAGAATGAGTTGTGTATTGGAGGGAAATCGTCGGAATGGAAGTGTTGTGATGATTGAGGATGAGATAAGAAGGAGAGGAGAGGAAGAAGATGAGGGGGGGGGGGGGGCAAGACGAAGAAAGAGGTTGTCAGACGACATGTGAACACAAGACAGTTGTTAGGAAGGGAGGATAGAGTGCCAGAGGGAATGATGTGCGGGAGAGGAAAGAGTGTCAATTGATGGCCCCTTGATGTGATTACCATGGACCAGGAACACACGATTGCGGTTGAATGAACCGCAAGAACCGCAAGCGGTGTTCGCTTAGAGCGAGCAGCGAAAGTATGTGCTGGCTGATTGTCCCTAATAAGAGTTCGCGAAAGAATCGAGAAGAATACGGTAGTCCCTCGTCTCTTTTATTTCATTTCCGGACGATTATTTGAAGAGAAACAATGGTGCGAAACGAGTAAGGCACCGGCAAAAAGGGATAGTTATGACTTTAACATCCGTCCCCGTATCCACTTCTTCACTCCTTTGATGTGAAAAGGGGTGAAGGGAGGAGGATGTTAAAGTGTCGCCCGGTATTGTTTGATTGTGAGGGGAAAGGAATGAGTAATGTTGTTAAACAAGCGAGGAATGATCGTAAGGCACTGTGTGAATGTATGTATGAATGTTCCTAGAGCGGGGAGAAACACACTATGGATTTGGCCCAGGATACAACAGGGTTCAATCTGCGATAACCTTGTTGGGCGAGGGGGTAGTAGCTCATGTTCACATAACGTTAGCAATAAATCTAGAAGCGGCGAAAGGGCGAAAGCGATAGACTAGGTGAATGAAAGAGAGTGCGGTCAGTGAGAGTAATGAAAGAGTAGCAGAGAAGAAGGCGAGAGACTGTGGATGATACGCAAATCAGTGCAACGGAAAGAGAAGAGAGGGAAAGATGAGAGATGCTAGATGATTGTGTCTCGAAAAGGGAAAGTTAGCACGACAATTCTCGCTATTAGTACAACCAAATTCCGAGGGACGGCGATAGTTTTTGTAAAGTTCACCCGTCACCGATGAGTACACGCGCTTGTTTCCAGTTGAAGCAGGCGAAAAGCGAATAATAAGCAAGAACAAGTAAGGCAAGTGTGTAAAACTGACACTCTGTTGTACGAGGAAGGAGGGGAAGGGCATGCCGCCTGGGGCAGCCGATCCTGCACCGAATGGAGTACCACCAGAGAAGAGACCAGGTGGAAGCGAAGTCGGTCCTCCTCCTCCACTCACTTGAGCGAACAATGCACGGAGAGCCTCGTCTGGAGTAGAGGGCACACCTTCTGAAGGTTTCGTCGGGGTGGTTGGCATCTGTGCAGCAGCTGCAGCCAGCAACTGAAAGTAGAAAGTATAGGGATACGGTACTAGTCTAGAATGGCATCTCAAAGAAACTATCTCAAAGAATTGAGCAAGTGTCGAGAGGACGCGTCAAGGGGATTAGTGTCAATTTTTGTACAAGAGATAGAGACACAGTTGAGGAGGAGCACTGATAATGAAGAAGAAGAGGTGATGGATAGATAGTAAGGGGCGTTTAGGAGGAGGAAAGGAGAAGGATGGTCATGGCGCTGACTGAATGTGGCGAAATTAATGGAATTTACTAACTGGATTAAAGGACGGATTAAATGACATCATCATCGGAAGCTCAGATCTCTCTGATCTTTGATCTCTGCCTTGAGAGAGGAGATCCTGTAAAGGGGAGTGGGATGAGTGTTGGTAGATCACGAATGATTGATATGTGTAGAGTAGCGTAACACGATGCGAAGTAAATAGCGGGAAAGAGCAACGGAGAGCATTGCGAGAGTTGGTTCAATTAGGACAATCATAGAGAAACTTAAGGGGAGATCGAGGGAGAGCAGCGGGGTGGGGAGATAGGCTAAGGGTATCTCTCACTCATCACTTTCGAATCATGAACGGAACTTTAGTGTCAATATGTCCCGGATATGCAAGTAGATCACCAGATTATAGACAGTGAGAAACGAGAGGATGTGGATATCAATATATGGACTCGATACGGGCAGTATGTAGAACATAGTGGGGAACAAGGGGGAGGAGTCAAAGCGGAGGGAAGGGAATGAAACCCCGCCCCTTCAGAGCGAGAGAGGGGAGGGAGAGGAGGATGCAAGTGGAGTCTTACGGTAGGGGAAGAGAGAGAGGAGAGGCTCGGGAGTAAGGGGAAATAGAGGAACAGCCGTGTTTTAGTGAAGAAATTGACAAGGAAGGAGGATAAATGAGAGGTATGAGATGGAAACAGGTGTGAAAACAGTGAATGGCCAGATTTCTCTCATATTTTGACGATTTTGGTTGCAGCTTTCGAAACGAAAGTGTGGCAAAAGAAGCGGAAGCGAGGACAGGAAAGGGTGAAAGGTCAGAATGACACTATTTCGAGTACCGAATTATGTAGTTGTGACAGCCAGAGGGATTGTCTGGGTGTGCAATGCGACCATTCATCCGAGAGATGGTACTAGACGTAAG
This sequence comes from Pristionchus pacificus, assembly GCA_000180635.4. Classification (NCBI taxonomy): domain Eukaryota; kingdom Metazoa; phylum Nematoda; class Chromadorea; order Rhabditida; family Neodiplogasteridae; genus Pristionchus; species Pristionchus pacificus. The sequence goes on from CM026579.1 coordinate 23,716,735, forward strand.
ATACGTTGCCACGGGGAATGACTGCCTTCTCAAAGGGCTCTACGACTATTCCAATCGAATATACCGAAGCTTAATTGAAGTAACATTGAAAAGACGATTGAGCGGATGAAAGTTGACCAGGACAAAGTTGTCGCGAGTCTTACAAGATTTGTTGCTCGCGATAAATAGGAAAGGCGAGTGTTGCAATGCTCTTTGAAATGAAGAAAGGAATCTAATTGAATTCTAGGCGACGAGAGAAAGAGTGGAATCTGAGTCTTCGACCGTGTTTGAGTGCTTGTAAACGAGGCCTGAGAAAGGGAGGAAATGAGGCTTTGCGCCCCCTCGCGAAATGAGACGCCCGAAACTCCCTCCGCTTGTTGATCGAGTTAATTTTTAGACTGCAAGGGACAATTGGAAATGGAAACGCGTGTAGTAGTGACGGAGGAATAATAGGCAGCACTAGAAGCGAATTATTTTTTAAAAAAGCCCTGGGAGACTTCATGGACATTGCAAATGATACACAAAGATTATAATCGAAAAAGTGCGATTCGAAAGCGAGAATGCTCGACCGAGAAAGGCCGATTTTGACACGTCTATTACAAGAAAGTGAGCGAAAGTGAGAAGAATATCTTTCCATCGAGAACGGAGAGAGATCATTTAGACTGTAGGCTGACAACCGGAAACGTTGATGTTAAGGTCGCAAATAATTGCGAACTAGTGGGTGGAGCTTAGGATCACGAAACGGCCGAAAAGCGCTTGCTAAGTGATGATCCGTGTAGTGAGAGAGGAGACTTCCCTCCTCCCTCTCCCTCCCTGCTCCTCAAGGGTGGAGTCAAAAGGGGGGTGTGGCCTTACTCCCCGCTCCTCTCGCGTTCTCTCTTGATCCCTCCTCTCGCGTCAAATTCGGAGAAGAAGGAGAGTAATGGGCATGAGTGACTTTCATTCCCACCTCCAGACAGATGAGATTGCCGAAATTGTACAACAAATGTGGTTTACAAGTTGTAGAAACATGATGTTTGCTTGTAAAAGTCGAAAACTACATTTTCGGAAAGCGCACAGTCAATGTAGACGATTGACGCATGTCTCGGGATCTACGATATTCAGATATGATGAATGGGCCTAATAACAGTTGTAAGAAGTGTGAGAGATCTCAGATTTTTGCCCCGTATCTCGTGGCAATCTGGTATCACTAGTAAAATTGTAATGAGGACATTCGATTGAGATACGGGGCATGACTATGACATTTTTAGTGCGCGTTAGGGCAGAGTAATTATGGTGATGGTACTGGATATCTACGTCGTCTTAATGAATATTGGTTAGTAAGTGGAAGGACAAGATACTAGTAGTATCAGTGGAAGAGCTCTCTGTCGGCGCTCCTGTGGTCTCTAATGTGATATGATGACACGAGCGAGTGAGCAAGGGGAGGATAAGTGATATCTACACGAAGTGGAGAGATACCGCTCTCCTCGTCTCTCCTTCACAGACAACCTACTATCTCACAGACAGAGAAAGGAAGATAATACGACGATTGGAGAGATATCAGAGACGAATAGACAGGGGGAAATGATAACAGAAGAAGAAGAGGCAAAGAGAGTCGACAGCGACATCAGAACATGTGTAGTCGACGCTCGAGAAGCAAATAGAGAGATGTGATACGGATGGATTTGTGGATTTCAACGATGATCCAAAAGAATAACCACCAACTCATTCGGGATCAGAGCGCTACCGTTAAGGATTGAGAGAAGTAGTTTCCTGTGCGCTGGGGGTATACGAGAAATGCAAATTTTACATTCACTTATTGTTAAATCTAAATGAGTGAAGATGGAATAAATTAGGTAGCTGCATCAGATGGTGTCAACACCCTGATCGTGTTTATATATAGTGGGGACATGACACCAGTAAGAGGAGACAGATTACTCTTTCAATCACATCAGCAAGGATAGTTTACAAACAGTCCAGATGGATGACTGCCAATCGCCCCCTGCTTCTCGCGCGTATGGATGATGATATTATTGTTGGTGATTAACCCCCCCCCCCCCCCCTCCCCTCCATACTGATCTATCGACGATGATGGATCAATGATGATGAATGTATACATAACCGATTGGAGATGGATGGGAGTGAGCAAGCGAGGGCTGAACCCGGGTAAAGCGACAAACTGTAGTTATAGATGACAGGCGAGGTGACTTTGATTTGAATGATACAGACCTCAAATCCAAAAAAAAAATTCCATTGAGAGTATTTCTCCCGGAACTGTGGGTGGTCGTTGAACATGAATTTCATTGGAATATTTCCTCTGTGTGTCTGTGTGACGGAAAGGAACAGGAAGGCTGTCCCATTTCCGAGTGAGACATCCGCTGAACAGCAGTGGGTGTGCTATCTATCGAAATTACATAGAGAAATACTTACTTGTACCTTTCCATTCTGGATAAAAGGAATTATGGGCATTGACGAAGATTATCCGGAAAGGTTGGTTATCATAAGGGTCAGATTAGGACAGGGGAGTGTAAGTCTATCTCTACCCTTTGAGGAATTATCCTCTCTCTCCCTCAGAGAGTTCCCGATGAGGGTACGCATATCAAAGGACGTCTAGGGCTGAGAAAGGCCAACACAGGTCAACCAAGTGGATTAGTACTGCAGATTTACTCCTTCATGGTTCATCAAGGTTACTATGAACCAGGATTTCCTAGTATCAACGGTCGAATGAAAACGCCACTACTCGCAAGATTGCAGAAGAAAAATGTGCGCAAGATGTTACATCCCCATCCGATTCATTGAGTTCTGATAATAGCGATATTGTCAGAGGACAGTCTGACGCATTATCAGGCAACGATCAGTGATGAGATAGATTGCGAACGAGAATAGAAAGAGGATAGAAAGAAAGAGAAGGGCAATGTCATCTCTGTTACGTGAATTCGGACACTAAATGCGGAGTCAGTTAAGTAAGAGGAATGATGAGTCAAGTGACCGGAGAGAACGAGAGAGAACGAGATTGTCCTTCTGGCCATTATGCAATAAGTGATTGAGAGATCTGGGGACCTTCTACAAAAAGAGACAGGGGTTAGGCCGAATTTAAACGTTCCACAGGAATGTTTGTGGGATTGAGCGAGATAAAGTTATCCCTGCTCTGAATCTACTACTATGTGCGTATACTCGAGCGAATGGCAACAATAGAGTTAATTACATGTGACAGTTGACGAAATCACAAAATTAGATCTGGTATCGGGCCGAACGATCATTTGTAGTTGCGTAAACAGCATTGAATAATTCACAGAAGTAGGTATCGTGCCTCAGAAATTCCTTGAAGAATTTTCATCGTGGGAATCAGAGAGAACAGTGTTCACAGGAATTTTAGCCGTCATCATTTGAACGTAGCAGAGCAGAGCAGATGGGCATGCGCTGTTTATGCTAATGGATGAAGGATCATTTCTGATTGTAGCGCCTGCCTTCCTCTTGTCTAGATAGTGCACATGCCAATGCATCCCATCCTCTTTATTCATCTCCTCTCCTCTATGATCCATCGATGCACCCCGCAGGGGGTGTCAATGGACAGGCGACTCGTGCGGAGACATTTGAACAGTGATTAATCGACTCTGCTCAATCCACTCGATTCAAGCTGCTGCCTAGATTGATCACCTGTCGTGAACGGAGCACTTGCGATTACCTAACAGGAGCTCGTTGATCTACCTGCTCACCACCCCCTACTCGAGACTCCCTTTAAGAGACTCCCGGCTCATAATTAGACCAGCCGGTATCAGCCTCTCCTCTCTCTCTACCTCTTGATAGAGAGAGAGAGACTGTTGCGGAACTCTCTGTAATTGAGCCACTCCTCCCGACGGAGCCGATGCTTAGCAGGTGAGTGCCGAAAGGAAGGAGTGGTGCTAAGGGGTCATATTTGAATGCCATCAGGGAGCAGTGAGAAGCAACCACCTGCTGAGCGGCGGTCTATTCTCATTCTTGATATGATAAGATATCGCACCCCGAGAGAAGGGAAATGTTGTTCATTGTTAGAAAGGCACTGAATCATACAGTAAATTAGCTCTCGTTTGAAGAGACAAAAGGGAAAGACATAGAGGGATCCATTCTTTCGTCTATTCCTTCTCAAATGTAGTTGTTGTGCTGTATCTAATATCGCATTTAATCCGCGGATTGACAGTCTTCAATCGATCAGGATAATGAACTGTCTCACCATGGCTGACTGTATTGTTGTGTGTGTGTGTGTGGATAAGAGGGATTAGGTGCGCATGCCAATCAATGAAGCACTCGAGGGTGAGGGAAGTACAGATTCTCACTCAAAAGGATCGCGCCATTTGACGGTACAATTAGCCCGATTCTAACGCTTTTTAGCTTATTTTTTGGGCAGTACGATTTCAGTTTAGGAAACCTGAATGGCAATCTTACATTAGTTTCTGATGTGCGGAATTTTTGCCCTATCGTGAACTTTTTGCCTCAATGGGCGGTGATTCAATTCTCCGTTCCAGAGGGGGGGGGGGGATTGCTTGCATTTATCTTTTCCTTGATCGCTTATCGTTTTACTACTTTTGAACAACGGATTAAATTCCTCTCTTCTCACATTGAGAAAAATCAACAACTGTGTTTAGTATTGTACTCTCAACATTTCTCATTTTCTGTTATTGTTGAATTCTGATTTTGTAAAGTGTATTTGTTTCGAATAACGATCAGCCCGCGTTTCCATTGTTTGCGGACATACGTTTGTCATTAATTTGATTAAAGGTATCGCTAGGATGAAGAATGAATTAATGAGTACTTTGATTGTTTGTGGTATAGGGACAGTCTGACAATGAATGAGGCTAAAGTGGATAGCGGAGGCTAGGTGAGAGGGTCTTCCCCGTTGGCGGAAGACTCTTTGTTGATCGTTTAGTGCACGGATGAGCGACCGGACCAGTGTTGAGGGGGTACTGGGAGAACGGGATCTACTCATCATCTGGGGGAAACAATCGAGACCAGGTGGGGCCACTCGATTACCAAGTGAAGCCAATCTCAGATGGAAGGACAGTAATATGGGCAAATGTGGAGGGATCGTCTCGTCCTAGAGGCGTGCAGTATTATAATACGACTGTTAAACAAGAGACGCTATCTGATCCCCTCTCTCCAATCAGGTGTGCACACATCAAGACAATGAGCTGCTAAGAGTGAGATCGTTCCGGGAGGAGGAAACGATTGTGACCTCGAAGAGATGAAAGAAGCCCGCTATTGACTGTTGATAGACTGATTGACTGACAAGCGGGGTCATTGTGGTGGCTATAGAGAGAGAAAGCTATCACTAGCTAGAAGAGGTCCGTGCATCCTTATTGTTGCGTAATGTGCTATCCGAGCAATCTCCCTCTTCATTGCACGTGTTCTCTCGTTCGATCAGACAGACCGAGACAGCGCATAGATTAGAGAGAATTGGACCATTGTTCCGCAATATCGAGATGAGAGATCATGCCGAGCATCGTTTAGTGCGTCCCGAGAAGGACTGCCAACAGAGAGATGGAATATCGGAAGGACAGAAAGGACGATCAGATGTATGCGTGTGAAGTCAAGTGGAAGAACGACCAGGTGTTTCCAGTCGGACCAAGAGTGTGTAGGATACGGTAGGACCGGATTTGTAATGTATCCGGGGGAAATAAACGACGAACGATCAGTGTCAGTATGGCTGTCAGATGTGGATTCTCCCCCCCCCCCCCCCTGCTGTGGATTAGAAAGCTGAGACGTCCGTCCTTAGTTGTCTTGTGTTACGGTGAATCTGGGCAGGGAACCATGACTGACAACCGACGGAATCGGGTTTCCAATCTCAGTTTGTCACAGAGAATAGCGAAGATACGGTCACTGACTACAGTAGCCTATAGTAACCAAAACCCCCGAGATGGGTCATTTGTCCGAGGGTGGTGCTCATCACTGATAGTATTCTCGAGGAAACAGTTGAGCAGATCCTACATCTTCATTGGCAGAGGTCAATTGTACCGATTATCAGAGACTGATAACGGGGTTATAGGATGTGGGCAATAAGTTATGATGGGAAGACAACAGTAAATCATATTGTGTACGGACAACCAAGAGATGGTTCGATCCGGTTGGGACCTTATTGATATGAAATTCGAATTGGGATGGCCAGTTATTTACAATTTCAAACTATTGGAACACCATAGAAATAGCAAAGTTCTGTTGAAGAGCGCTCTGTTGAAGAGGCATATGGTCAGCATATTCTTCAGTGTGTTAGTGTTGGCGAGAAAATGTGTGTTGTTTTACTCGCGAATTTATGCATATTCCCGCAGGCTCTCGTTTTATGTTTGAGCGAACACTTTATGACGCAGGAGAATATCTCTACAGATGTTCTACTTGCTATTTCACGTCCTCTGTTTCGCGCGCAGAATAGGACTGAATCAGGCGTGGAAAAAAAGGATGTTTGTACCAGATAAACGGTTGGAACGGCCTGGGAAGCACCGGGATGTTGCTTAAGAAAACAATGGGTAAGGGCGATTGAAGTAAATCGGTGAAATAAATCGTGTTGATGAGGTTGTAAGATGAGCGGACGAAAGGTGTCAACGAGAGAGAGAGAGAGATAGGAAGAATAAGAGGAGTCAGTTGTGATAGTGTCGCCAATCTTCGAGAGAGATGGAGGGAGGAATGGAGAGGAGAGAGAGATGGACAGCAGAAGAGAGGTGTGAAAAATGAGTCCCATTAACGCTTGTAGTAGTAGTAGTAGTTGTAGTAACATAGTGGACACGATTCATTCGAATCCGATTCATTTCAAAATCGTACTACATTCCAAACGAGATTACTTTTTTTGAAATCCGGCTTGACCACCTATCGATTACTCGTTCTGTCGAAGCGGGAATGCATAATACAGTAAGTGTGCTGTGAGTCTTCTTGATCTGACACAAATAGTGACATAATTCGCGTGACATGCGAAAGGCTGACGAAGTCCCGCGGTGCGGGAACTTAGAGGCAGTTTCGATAGAAATTGGGAGATTATTTGGGACACGGAAGGTCAGCAGTCTCTGTGCCGAATGATACCCCAGGGGTTCATCCACTTCAGTCGTTTGGAACAATGCTTATGATACGGTATCGTTGCTATTCCAATAGTCAATGTCCATTGTTGAATACCTCACTATTGTGTGGCGTAACACACTAAAAAGTGCGTAATCGGCTTATAACGGGGAATCGATAGACTCTTCTCACGTCTTAGTGCAAGAGAGGAGTATTGAATGCATGATGTTTATGCATTAAATCCGATGATCTCATCCGTTAATCCCCTATTCGTATCAATAGAGGTGGAAGGAGGAGGGAACTTCATCCAATAGACCGATGATCTCAGGGCTTTCCAGTTCTCGAAAGGAGAGGAGGGTACAGTGACAGACCTCCCGAGGCTGCGCAATCTCTCACTTTTTGCAGTCATTCATCAAGATAATCGCCTCCCTCCATATTGAGAGATAGAGAGAGAAAGAGACCCTAATAATCAATGATGATGAGCTATCCATGAATAGAGGGACCAACTGAGTGTAAGAAGGCTAGAATGAATGTGAAGAATGCGACCTCTCGTTGTATTACCTGATATCTCGGATAGAAGGGTTATCACATCATCATAGAAAGTGCGATAAATGATAGTACCGAATTGTGCAATACGCAACTCCCTCTATTTCTCTTACATATCTTGAAGATGGTAATCGGAAAGAATCGGAATAGGACTTCCGCTATCGATCGATAGATCTACCTAAGACAACCTAATCCCTTCTCCTCGACCCCGGATTGACAAGTCAATCCTGTCCTACCTCTTCCGATTTTGATCCGTCGGCATTCTTTGATCCAGAGACTGTTGTCGAACACAGTAATAATTAGCTCGTTATAATGAGACTATGGTGAGAGGGATCGTGTGCACTCGGGAACAGGGGCTCCCAAACAATAGAGACACGGTGGAAACATTGGAAATGAGTAGCCGGAACCATACGGCTGGCAACATCCTGATTAGAGGAAGATATTCTGTGAGAATACCGCTAAAGGAAAGAGAGAAAAAAGGAGAAATCAGCACCCTTATACGGCATCGAACTGAATGACTCCATTTGCCATGTGATTTGTTTGTTTTCTGTGTAGAGAATTCGAAAGAGAGTGTGATTCGCAACCCTTAATGTGATTGTAACACCACCCCTGAATAGAAATACAAGTTCACCGATGTTGGATGAGTCAGATTGTTTGCACTGGGTTCCCTTTTTTCGGGAATATTTGGTTTCTGTGAATTGCGAATAGTAATTTCTGAGTCCGTTTAATATACTCGACGAGGTGTAAGAATACGGATCTGTTGTCGAAGGAGGTTGTCTGACATAGGTGTGAGGAAGAGATGCGAAATGTGAGATGTGTCGAGGTGAGGAGCGAAAGACAGGAGGGAGTGATCAGTCATATCCGACATCGATACCCTCCGGGAGGGAGGGGAGGCACTGAGATTTCTCTCACATCTCGGGAAATTAAGAAGCGGTGTCTGACACGTTGTTGTACAGCCAGGGAGGATGATGAGTGAAGTCATAAGTAGGGAATAAGGGATCGGCTATTCTATAGAAGCAATCATCTGGCTCAAAATGATCGTTTATGTTTCCCACTCGTGCCATTTGGCTCGTTAAGTGCGACCTCACAGTCCAAGTGTTGACACGTGTGAAGATCACTTTTCGTTTCTTCTTCAAAGTACTAAGAAGTACATGTGGTGGGACGCACAGTAATCTCTAGCTACCAGAGGGGGCTGGCTCCTGCTGAGACCGCCAGAAGAAGTGTATCCCACTTGCGGATTAATCCACTCTCCCATTGTCATATATCTCCCTCTCGTGGAATCACTGACACCATTCACACCATAGAGGGGGATGATCGCATGATCGATTGACCTATTAGAGAGACAACGGACTATCTGCCAGTGCACCAGAAGGTGTAGGAACAGGCGGGAGATTTTATCTGTGTCTCGAATGGTCAAAGAATACCATCATTAGCCATTGACACCTGGCTGAGGAAACGGCCGTAAAATTGTGCCTGATTCGAGGTTGTTGGATCATAGATCCTTATCGAGAGAGGAGGAACACCAGCAATGGGTGTTTTAGTAGTCTTGTTAGACAAGACAAGGCCGCGCGATTAATATAATTTCATATTGCATTACTGTGCGTCAGGGACGTCGATTTGGAGTTTGAGTTTGAGAGCTAATTTAGCTGATTGTGAGGGGTGACGGAAGTTGCTAAATTATGCATTCGGATAATATCCTTTCTCCATTGGACAAGAGCTGGCAGTAGTTAACTAGCCTGGGGAGTCCCTAAAGGGGCGAGATGTCACTAATGTGCCCTCCTATCATCTTCACATCAGACACGCGTTGACAAGCCATCCCCTCCATTTCGCGCCCATATCATGAGCCATGATCAGGATGGGACCTTACCAACAAGTTGTAGGATTAAGTTTTTTTAGAAGAGATGCATCTCAGATGGGCAATAACCATTCATTGTTAACAGTTCATATTTTAGAGAAAACTTGATTATCCATGATCACCTATTATCGATTAGAGAAAGTGGGAGAAGAACAAATGTAGGCACTATTTCTTCATCGGCATGTTAGCATTTCAAGGCTGTGCCCTTTGAGGACTCATCGTCTTGAGGTCTAAGTAGGCAAGAGTGGAATTAAATTTCAAATTCAACATCAATTGTCAATGATGCCATGAAATGGGCCGGCATCTCGGATTTCTCCCACGATGGAAATAAGAAGAAGAGGAAGACGAGATATCGTCTTCTTTTCAATGAAGAGTCTGAATAGAAGTGGAGAGGATAGGGGGAAGTAATGCATTCTCACTCACTTCAAAGTGGGAATGGAGAGGGAATTGGCGAGAAGAAGCGAATCAGAGATTTAGGTCTTGAAAGGCTACCAAAATGGAATGAAAACGATAGGGATCGACAATTAGAAGGTATCGCATATGGTGCGAGAATGATGGATCGATAAGATATCAATCTTTAATTACGATAGTCAGGGTGTTGTTGAGGATGATATTAATTGATTTGTTACACGATGTTCAATTTCTTCCTCCACTCTTTTACTATTGAATTGTCTCTAAAGCAAGTTATCTCATCAGTGGGGGTAATCACTCAAGACAGACGCATGTCTGATCTTCTGTTGTTCACACCTAGGAAGTGGAAGAGTCGGAGGGAAGAAGCGGGATCTCTCACTCGACTAAACTACCTTTTATTATTGTACTCTACTAGAGGTCGGCTACAGTAACCCCGAGCCTTGGGCGCGTAATTTGTATGTCGCTCATCCCACTAGCCAGTTGCCGATCGGTTCTCGCGCTCATTTCTTCTCACCCAAGTACCTTTTAGTGAGATGAGTGAGAGACAGAGAGGAAAGTGGGGGATGGTTCTCCCTTCCATGTCTAGTTATGTATGTCTCCGCACAGGACTCACTCAGTCAAAATGTGTGACAGAAAGGGATGGGGGCTGAGGGCCTAATATCCTTTGGTTCCTGCTTTTTTCACTACGATTAATATTCCAAACGGCGATTGGAAAACAGGTGTGAGAAGAAGCTCTTAAGCGCCCCCCCCCCCTCTTCCCCTTAATCAGGTCATATATCACAGACTGACGCCCTATTCCTCCTGAGGAAGTGTAATGAGTGGGGCGGTGGGACAGACGGCTTTTAGCTGTAGCGCCGCACTTCTCTCACTGATCTCTCACTGTCTCCTTCCGTCGGTAAAAGACAAAGAGCTTTTTGGCCCAGTCACTTCTTGTATGGCGACAACCCATCATTTAGCGGCTTCTCCCTACTCTGATTTATCGCAATTCCGTGAGAGAGGATACGCAACAGTTGCGATGTTATCAGCAGTGCTCCTCTTTAGCCCTTGAGGGGATGGGGGGGGGGGGGGGGGGAGCGAATTAGACTAATGTCCTCTGACTACGATTCCCAGGCGGTGGCCCTTTATAGTGGTTGTCACGGTTAATAGTGTGCGAAGTTTGAAGGAGCGATTAGCCGACTCATTTAGAGGGAAGAAGAAGAAGTCTATTGAGACAATATGGGGACTGGAGGGGACTAATATTCACTCGTTATAATAAGTGTGCATCTGGAGGTCTCGATGTGAGTGTGTGAGAAGTCAGATGGGAATTGGATAATAGACAGAGAGCGCACTTGATCTATTCCCTCCCTCTTCTCTTTCTTGACCACAATCGTCCTGAATATGACCTGAGGATGGGACTCTTTCTCTCTTACCACCATCTCAAGAGCACACACACTTAGGGGGGCAGTTAGTGTAAACGGTAACAGCTGGATCGTATTTTTCTGCTATTCATCCAAGTGATATTATCCAGGCGACGCGGATTCAGGGGCGGATGACTCTACGCACACGTTAATTGATTTGTGGCTTGAGAAGGGGCCGTTTTTTACTGGCAGAATTGATGAATGAGGATTGAATGAGAGGGGAAGGAGGATGTTTGGATAAGAGTGAGGACAGCGAGAGAAGAAGAGTCCATGTGTTGAAAGACGATTGATGAGAATGAAAAGTCGGAAGTGAGAACAATCGATGTGTGAAAACGCGTCACTGGGACAGAGGGATCTCATAAATTCCCGTGCCTCGATTAATTTAAGTGCATGCTTGGGGAGACAATTTAACGCCGCAATCGAAGTGGCAATAGTAGCTGTCAGGGGGGGGGGGGGGGGGGGGGGTGTCAACGAGAGGTGTCGGGAGACCGGTCATATCCGGGTACTCCCTGCTCTCTCTCGTTTCCTGACACCTTGTCAACCCCTCTTACATTAGCCACAGGTCAGAGGAACAGTTGTTCCAGTCTGGAACTAACTTATTTGGGAGCTCTTTTTGGGGATGGCGTAGGGAGGGCGGGACAAAGACCTTTTAGAGTAGCGAATGCGAAGAACGGAGAAGAGATGGGTGTCTTGATTTGATGAGTAATGACAGTTTGGGAAGAAATGAAAATTGAAGAAGGAAGAGGGACATCGAGATGACCGCTTACACGGAATTGAGTGGCATGAGATTCTCTTGTAGTTTATATGGCTGTAGGAGATGCCATTGTTGCTTTATTACTTATGACTCGTGCAGGATGCGATCTACAACGTCGTCGACGTCTTCAATGGGATCCGCAGCCTTGGATGATGTCGAGAGTAACGGGCGTGGAATGAAGAGAAGAATGGCCGGAGGACACGAGGCGAGACCAGTTAAAGGGGCTGGATTGCAGTCGAGCATGCTACAGGCAATCCTGGTCGATGTGAGTGAATCACGGATCTATTCATTCGATCGCATCCATAATGCATACTTGTATTCCAGCCATTGCCTCTGGCTACGACTCCTGTCCGCATGCATATCACAACTCGTCCTCCTTCCATTTCGATCACTCAGGAGGAAGATGGAAAAGAGAATGGAGCTAAATTAAATGGAAGAGATGTGAAGGTAATGATTGATCGCATATTTAATGTGTTTTTTTTTATTGTCTCGTATCCATTTTGCATAATAAAATTGAATTGAATGGAGAATACTCGAAGGTGAATCTGCGCATTTATCCATAAGCCACTCAGACGAATCGGTCGCAATCTGTAGAGGACGACGAGGTCTTCGAAATTACATCCTGCTCGCGGATTGGAACCTCGTCTGGTAATCAGGACCCTGACTACGTGGACGTCACAATGAGTGTACGGTATCTGGATATTGAACTAGCTTCGGTTCCCTGTCAGACGTACACTGACCCTTATTCCTTTCAGACGCCCCTTACGCCCCTTACTCCAATTGCTTCCGATATGACGTTACTTGCTCCAGGAGTGGAACGAAGTATCTTCGTACCCATTAAGGTAGATATACATTGATCATATTAGATACGATTACGGTATGGTGATAATGAATATCCGATTTCTTCAGAATGCCTCCTCATTCCTCGATGTCACCTCTGCTTCCACTAGTTCTTCTCTTTTCAATCGCAGTAATCGGCCCAAGGTAAGTAATCCATTTCGTACAATATGTCATTATTAGGCACTGCGTTCTAGTAGTACGCGGCTTACGAGTTAAAAATCCAAAATGCATCGCCCGACACCTTTTTATAATGTTATACCATGGTACTAACAAGCATGTGACTTTCGGTCGGAATCCTCTCTCATAGCCATCTAATGGTATCGCGAACAAGGACAGTATGGTAATGGAGGAGTAGGAAGAATGTGTGAGAATTCGTCTCTATCTCTTCCCTCTCTTTCTCTTCAGTTTTCTTACGTCCAGTCTGACTACTTAGACTGTGAATGAAATATAGGGAAAGAGAGGAAGTGCGAAATGCGAATGAGATTGGACCCCCGATTGGACACTGTAATAGGTGGTTGTGTGCTGACTCTCGGGGATAAATGATCAAGAGGGAGTGAAAGAGTAGTGAATTACGAATAACCAGTGTATTGGCCCCTGCCTGACACGATTATTACATGCTACTGAGTGGAGATTGGGGGTAATACGGTAACTTCCAGTTAGGAAATGCCCTCACGCGACCATATTTTACTTGCACCTTATGTAATTACTTTGAATACTGTATCTAATGAAGGTGGTTACTTCATCTTCTCTCCCTTTCTTCATCAACCCCCCTCCCCCCATCTTTCTGTAGACAAGGCATGTAAACAAGCCAGTAAATGGCGGTGGGTGTAATGGGAAATAATGAAAGCCGATGAGAGAGTAGGGAGAAGCAATAGATGCCATAGAAGACGGTGTAAATTGGAGTGTGTGCGAAAGCAAGAGAGCACTACGGTAATAGACACAGCCACTTTGTGTGCCGGTTTGATGGCGATGAATCGGGAATATTGTGCCCAAACAGTCGAGGGAACAATGGGAATACTGTAAGACATAGACAAATGATATTGTCTTCCAGCCTAATTTTCCGAATATTTATATAATCTTGTATGTTTTGTAGTAAGACTCCAAAGCAGATGTTGTTCTTGACATCAGTAATAGTTTCCCCCCTAATTACAATGACTATCGTCAACCCCACTAGAGGGAGATTTCGTGTGAAACAGCCCGTCTTAGTGGAAGGAAATGGAAGAGCTCACTTTCTTCGTTTATTCTCACGCTGATTTCCGTCTTTCGAAAGCATTCAAAGACGACAAAAACAAAGGGGAGAGGAGACAGCATATGAATGTTTGTTTTACGTACTATTTATATCGATTCTTTCGTTGCTTCGGATAACACATCGCAACGTGGCAAGAATTAATGTCTCAAATAACAAATACGATGAAAGGCTCTAAGATGCCATCGAGTATTTGTCTTGTATACTTCCTCTAAAATACTCATCACATAAACTCCAGTGATGTATCCGGATACAAGTGTAAATACAGTGCTATGAACATCACTGGGAGTAGACAAGCTTGAGCAAAACGTGAGGGTATACGGTAGGGGGGAGGAGAGTGAGGGAACAAGAGAAGTCATGTAGCGCGACTTGTCAAACATGGCGAGAGAACAAGGCAGAGAGAGAGACGAGAGACGAGAGATGGGAGATTACGGTGGTTTCCCTATTGTCCATTTGAATATCAATGGATAAGTTGAGTTTGCATAGTTTGCATCAATAAGTCGATAATGGTGAGAAGTAGTCAAGAGTGGAAAGAGAGAGAGAGAAGGGGAGAGGGTGGGCAAAGAGAGATGAAAGAGGAAGAGTATAATAGCATAAAGGGACGAGAGAAAGAGAAGGAGAATAAAGATGCATATAGGTGAGATGGGCTAATTATATACAGTAAGTGAACATGCATGAGAACTTGTAATGTTCCCTCTATGACCGAAGGTCTTTGCACGTCGTGGTAAACTATTGAAATCACTCGCGACTAATGGGACCAGAGATTCAACAAGAGTGGGCGTCCAACAGATAGATAGATACATGTGTTTCTGTCGAAATTAGAGAGGCAATCAGGGGCTAGAGAGCTGTCGTATTTCACAAGCTATCGAGAATCCAATAGCCCCCCCCCCTTCTCTTCTCACTAACCCCTTGGGGCAACACAAGCCAGATGACCAAACACGTATGGGGTTGAGTTGGTGGGAAGCGAGGAGTCGAGAGGATAATTAGCAAACTGATATAGCTGAAAACTGCACGAGTACTGCTCTTTGTCTGCAGAACCTCCCATTCTCCCTCTTTTCCATCCCTATCCATAGAGGCTGAGAGAGTAATGGAGACAGTGTCAATGAATGGTGACCACTTCATTAACGATGGGAGAAGAAGAGAGAGAGAGGGGGAGGGGGTAGCCATGAGGGTGTGGTAAAAGGGTCACCCATCCAGAAGAATGAAAATGAATTAATATTTAAACCCTAAATTGGTTCGACACATTTTTCTGAACTATTTCCGACGAAAGTTTTACCGACTACAACCGACGAATCAGAAGATTGTGAAGACAGTTTAGGCTTTAAATATTCGTTACTCTTTATTAGTTTTCTTCTTTGAACTTTATAAAAAGATTCTTACCTACTTCTCCTTTCTCTGATCTACGGTACCATTTGTTGTGGTGGTACCATATTGGATCATCAATCGTTTGTCCTTTGCCAATTCTCTTATTCTCTCTACGGACAACCGGATGGTAGGCCGAGAAATATAATTTCCGGTCATTGCGAGCACAGTCCTAAACGATAGCTTCCTGAATCTTTCTCGAAAGGACTGACGGAAAAGTGGCTTTTGTGTTAGGCTCCTCATGTGATTGCTTTATTTCCTCTCTTCTCTTCTTCGGGAGCCAGAAAGCGTCGAAAGGCTGTCGAAAGAGCAATCAATTGAGAGACGATTCAGCACACATTGTATGTGCAAAGCTCCCCCTCCTCTCCCTTCTCATCCCCACTAGTTTTAATGGAGTGCCGAGTGCTGTCGAAAAACGAAAGAATTGGGATTGAGGGACCATTAGCAGTTTACGCCTTCTTACTATTTTTTTCTGAATCATCATCGGTGCAACGAAGGAAACGAAAAGAGACGTAATCTGTAATTGAAATTCTATCTCGTATACAAAATTTGTTTGATTTCATGCTCCAGCTCAGTCCATTCCTTCCCTTATTCCCACCTAATCCGTAACATCAATCACATACGAGAGTCGAGAATGAGTAAGTCGTGAGTGAATTCGCCCATGATTCCTTACGTCTCTTACTCTTCCATATTCTATCGTTCTTCTCTACCCCTCCATGAGCCAGTCGGTTCCTCTAATCTCCCTGATAAACTCAAGTTTGCGCAAGTTTTTAGGCACGTTTGAGTCAGCGCAACGCGTGTTAAGATTCTTTCTCGATATCACGCATAGAGGGAGTACGGTATGAAGTGTTTAGTGATGTGCTATAGAAGATGGTTGGTCGACGGCGGGCTACAGTACGCTCGTGCGATTGCTCGATGAAGAGGTTGTGTATACACAGAGACACTCGAAATTTGTCGTTCTCTGTGATTGCGGGAGAATCTTTCATTCAATTGATCGTCTCTCGTCTCTTCGAATGACGTAATCTCTCGACTTCTTTATTGTTCTGACTCTCTTCGTCCACAGTGATCTCTCTCTCTCTCTCCCTCTTGGTTCTCTTTGGTGCACCCCGTTGAATCTCGATGGGAATTGACAGGTAGATGTAGCGACTAGTGAGTGAGGAGCAGTTACTAGGGACTGGCAATGAATGCGAGATGAATCCAATGATGGGTGAATTCCGGGGAAAAGGGGGGGGGGGGATCAGTCCATTGCAAGATATATTATACTCGCGAAATGTACTCATTGTGTAACCAACATATACACAAAAATGATTGTTGTGTTGAATATGGACATATTTTTTGTCATATTTTTGTGAAAAAATGATCGATACGTTGGAATACTAGACACGTGCCATCTAGGGTTGCGAAAACGGACAAAACCGGACAGACGGACAAGATAAGTGAAGAATGAAAGAGAATTTGTCCGTTTTTGACGGACGCCGTATTGTCCGGGATTGTCCGTAATGAATGCAAATGCGTCCGGACACACAAAGAATCGATGAATCTCGAGTTTTCATTGATCAATTTGCATAAATTAACTCAATTTCAAAAATAAATTGCTCCATTGTCTATCACGGAAAGTCTGGACAACGGTGTCCGTCCGGACAGACAAAGGAGTCCGGAATAGAGTTAATTGAATTTGTCCGGACAAACTGTCCGGATTTTGTTCTGATTGTCCGTCCGTTTTCACAACCATAGTGCCATCCCATTGAACCTCGTCCACATATATCATATTTTCTCCTCGTTTACCCAATGCCATATGCGAGTGAATACTGTAAGCATACGGAACATATTATACGAGGGTTCACATCAGCAGTCGTTTAAAAAACTCTCTTCTAGAGATGGCAAAGTGATTTATAGGCGACAGCCAATCCTGTGATCATTTGTCAAACTACAAAAAATGAGATATTATCATAGAGAAATTGTGTGGGTGGTCCTTTATTCTAGATTCATGGAGGGTACTGCTCAATGTCAGAGCGGCAAGAGATAGTGGACCAAGGAGAGGGAGACCGGTATCTCTATTTATTGCTCTGCTTGTAGCGGACAAGGAAGTGATTTGTGTGGGAAAAAGTGAATAGTACGGTAGGAATGGAGTGTGAGGTGAGGGCGGAGAGGAATTGTTGAGCATGTGTTGGGATCTCATATATTTTGATGGGAATAGGGAGAAGTCGGTAGTCATAGAGTGAATGCGACATGTGCAGACTATAGAAGCCAATACGCCAATATATGATTGACCGCAAGATCATTAAGATATTCCATTTCCCTATAGTCAACGGGGTTTCAGTCTTTCCAATTTTGTTATCGTGAGTCAAAAATGTTGTGAAAGTATTTATTGTATACACCACATCCGCCTCTTCTCAAATCTCTGGAAGCACTCTTCCCTCATTTACGGTTTGTGCGTGAGAGATTCACACACTTGAAGACTCGTTTTAAGACATTTATGGAAAATATACGCGATTACGGTAGTAATTCATGCGTCAACCCAGATACTTGAGTTAGTTAGTTAGTCATGACCGAGATTCTTGCGGGAATTCAATAGGAAAATACGCGGCCGTTTAGCCGACAAAGAGAATCATAATGGCCTCGAGAATGCGAATCTCAACTTCATTTCAATGGGGGAATCCATGCGAAACGTGGTAAATGATCGTCCTCTACTCCCCCTCCCCCTGTCATCCCTTTGAGAAAGCGCGCCGTCATTTATTATACCGAAAAAAGACTTGACATATTGTGGACTCTAAGAGGAGAATCATCTTCTCAGATGAGAGACAGGCGGAAAAAAAGGATGAAAGGAGCGAAAGAGGTCTAATTGAGTTGAGTTGGAAAGTCAGATGAGAAAGGAATAGAGAGAGAGTGAGAGAAAGAGTACTCTTTTTTCCAGATCTTAAGATTGACCATAATCGCTGTCCTTGCACAGTTGAGAGAAAGAGTGAGAACCGCTCTGTGGGTGGTCTGTCTGTGTGGGATACATCATGCTGAAGATTGATAATAATTGCAGTCGATAGCTCTCGAGGAACTACCAGAGGGATGGTGTGAATGGCTGCGTGCCTGTACAGATGGAGACATCGAAGGAGCGAAGAGAGTGCTCAACAATGAGGTCACTTACATATCTTATCCGCCAACCAGATGACTGGGTCTCGAATAGGGAATAGAGAATCGAATAGGGAATAGGAATCTCGAATAGAATAATTCCGCGGAACTCAGAATGAGAATGTAAATTCACTCGGATTCACTCGGATTCACTCGGAACTACAGAACCAGTCCCGTTTAGACATCCCTAGTCTCGAATATGAAATTGATTAATTTATGATCTACTCGTGGTTATTCCTCTCACTGACGGAGATATGAGATATGAAATTTTTTTTTTTGAAATTTGCCTAAACAGTTAGTATGGTTAAATATACCGTTTTGATCTCGTGAAGTAGATTGATGGGCATATTTTCATTATGAATATTCTCAGCCGAATATGCTCAATTGGTCTCCTCCACTCACTGGTCGACTGGCCGCATTGCATCTGGCAGCTCGTGGTAACCATCTCAAGATGGCTACTTGGCTCGTACTTCAGGGTGCAGATATCAACCAGCGGACGGTACGATTGAATCAGAGGCTTTTTTTCAAACTGTTAACGAAAAAAAATTGGGTCTAACTTCCGATGGAGAAGCTACGTGTTGGTCAAATTCTGATTTCAGCTGTCTGGCTTCACGCCGCTTCATATTGCCGCTCAACAAACGAATCGGGGCATGGTTAACGAGCTGAGGCGACTCGGTGAGTTTTAGCAATAGACTCCTATCGCTCTTAATTATCCATAAGCTCCTTTTCTCTTTCATGTCTCTCGTCGGATAAAAGTGAATGAAACGTTTGCGCACAGTTGGACGCTCCCAACCTATCATGTGCTAGTATTTACCGCTTCTTCTGGAGTCACATCACTATTTGTCTCTCACAACTACAGTGTAGACTTCCATAAACAAGAAAATTTCTTGCAAGAAATCATTTTTTCTTGCCAAAAAATCGTTCTTGTTCAAGAATTTTTGTCAAAAAATAGATCGGTCATTCTTGAACAAGAAAAATATTCTTGATTGGTTTCTTTCAAAATTGTTAATTACTTTCAAAATCAAATTGAGCGAATCGTAATTTAATTAAACTCCTTTTTGACAACCCCCGCCGTTGCCAACCAAGCCTTGCTATCCTCCCGGGGTCGGCAAATTGGTAGTAACCTCGGTTGCGAAAGGTAAGGCTACCCGAGAAAGCATTGGACAGCCGGGTATGTAGTCCGCAATTCGAAGGGTACCGAGTTCAATCCCCCGCCGTTGCCAACCAAGCCTTGCTATCCTCCCGGGGTCGGCAAATTGGTAGTAACCTCGGTTGCGAAAGGTAAGGCTACCCGAGAAAGCATTGGACAGCCGGGTGCTGGCCTTACCAGTGGGTCCCACCTAGCGTTGTCGTATGACTGTAAAATCGCTTGACGTGGATACACCCTTACCTTTGACAAAGGGAGACATTTCGCATCGTCAATTTTAACCGATTGGTTCCTTCACGATTGACGAAAATGAGTGAGGGAAGTTTTCTTGACAAATAACGATTCTTGACAAGAATTTTTTGAACAAGAAAAAACCAATTAAAAATGTTTGTCAAGAAGGAATTATTTTTCTTGGTTCTTGCATAATTCTTGTTTATCGAAGTCTACTACAGAGCAAATATTGCGAAGTGATCATCGTTAATTTTATTTTTTCACGCATTTTTGTGAATGTAAAATAATCGATGATAGATCGGAGATCGGGGGAATTTTTGTGACTCTATTTTAATTTTTAATTTAATATCAATTTTTGTTATTTCGCCTATTTAAAAATTTACATAATTCAGGGTGTTGTAGGAAGGAAATGAGTGTCTCTCTCTCCTTCTCTCTCCTTAAAAATAATATCCGGCCTTTTTCTAACATTTACAAATCATGGGCTCGAGTCAATATAAAGCGACCCCACTAATATTATTGCGTACTCCCCTCCAATCTAAATTCCTTATCGGACAAGCACAAATTACGAGACAAATTAAGATTATTTACATTTTTACCCCCGTAGACGGCCTCGATTTATCACCGCTGTGCCTGAATAGGTAAAAGGTAAAAGGTAAAGGCGTTTCCACGTCAGCTGGCCTAAACAGCTGGCCTTACCAGTGGGTCCCACCTAGCGTTGTCGTACGACTGTAAAATCGCTTGACGTGGATACACCTTTTTTCCACGTCAAGCGATTTTACGTCGTAAGACAAAGCTAGGTGAGCTGATAAGACCCGCCGATAAAGCCAGCTGTTAGACGGACTACATACCCTGCTGTGCAATGCTTTCTAGTACTCTAGTTGCATAGAACATTGTGTAGTAAGTACATGAATGTTCATTAAAAATAATTTGTTAAGGTGCGGATGAGTGTCGACGCGACTTCTTCGGTCGACGCTACGATCACTATGCATCGTGGAAGGAGGAGGAACGCAAACTTGATGGCAAGGAATCGTTCCGTAGCTGCGCCAGCGGCCCGTGCACCGGTCAGCCCCCCCCCCCCCCCCCCCCCCCCCCCGTAGACAACAACTAGTTTGATAGGGAAATCGCATATAGCTCTCCTCTTTCCGCGCTGTCTCTCGTGAAGAATGCGATTCATTTCCCTACGAAACGACTAGTTGTTTCGTCTAATCCACTGTGAAGAGACAAATCATTTTCCAATAAGAGAACTCTAGTTACCACTCTAGTCACCCGAGTGCTGAAGCTGTCGAGATGAATCATCAGAGGGAGTGACTACACAATTTGGCTATTATAAATATTCGAATTCGAATTTGCACTTCCCGGCTTACTTATTTTTATTCGGACAAGCACGCCCGATCTGATTACGATAGACTAACATAGTGTAGTCACTCCCTCCGATGATTCGTCTCGATAGTCGAATATTTTATGTTTGCTTGACTTGGATTAACGAGGATAGCAATGATTGATAGAGTGAGAATCTACCCCTCGTGAGTACCTTGCCTGTGTACACAAGTAAGATTCACCAATCGATATCGGGTGATAGTGGGCAAAGAAAGAATCACAGAATTGTAATCAGTAAAGGGAGGGGTCGTATTGCGATTATAAATGTACAACTTGGGGTATCGATAACAGTTAAGTTGCAACCACTATCAAAGCGATTTCGCCGGCTTGGTCTCACTGGACGAGTGATTTGACTCGATGCCCTTCGAACGAGGCTTAGTGATATTCGTTGACAATATCTTTTTCAACCCTAGAAATCGAAAAAATTAATTATAATAGGAATGGATCCGCAAACAGATAAAGAAAGTGTGCCGATTCTGTTCTGCCAACCACGGTGTTTCTAAGTGTATTTAATATTAGATCACGATGCTGTTTTATGGCGCATCTAGAATAAGAGTGCTATGCCGCCAAGTGTTTCAGTGATCCCATGTATCTCATGTGGGAGACCAAGCAAGTAGACGGGAATAGGTTTAAAGGTAAGCTCGTTCATACTCAGAAGTCCTGGACGATATACAAAGGGAATACAAAGACAAAGAGACAAAGACAAAGGGACTGTATTGTGGTGTTGTAGACTCACGACGTGGAAGTGTTCGTTCTCGACCACCGTCGATATACTCCAGAGATTCGATGGCTAGCGTAGCCAGCTCATTCGGCAGAAACTTCTCTGTTCGGAATACGGTAAACTTAGTTAAACTAGCACTAAACTAACCTGCTAAAGTAAAGTAAACTACCACTAAACTAGCAACACTTTTGGGCAATGGGCTTTAGTTCGGCTTCCCTTTTTCAGTAGCCCTCTTTTTTTCTAAAGGATCAAGGAAATGAAAAGATTTGTATCATACAGAATTTGCACATATTTCAGGTACGCGGATTTTTCCGCAACACATTCAAGAAGGCTCATTCAACTGAGAAATTACACATGTGAATAACTCCACTAAACTTTCATATATTTCCTTGCACCATGCGTCATTGCACCATACCTGTGTATACAAACTGATAATTATTCGACTGTTGAGGTACAATTCCTACCTTTGATTAATACGATGTGTTTATGCAATATTGAGCTAATTTTAACCTTAGATTTTTTTTAAACTCACGTACTTCTTCATATAAAAAATAAACACTTTCCTATCTCTATCTTACTACCTTTAGCTTATGGTGTTCTTGTATCTCACTCTACCCTATTTTCAATGTTTAGCTATCCAAGATTCGTTGTGGTAATTTCCATAAACTTCTTCACTGTCTTTGTCTCATCATTTGTCCTTTTCTTTCTGGACCGTTTTGCCTGATAATGCTTATAATGGCATCAAAATGAACCAAGCTACTTATTATGGATGCAAATAGAGTAAGGAACAAGGATGAGTCTTCGGGTGGCAGTTGGCTAATGGATGCTGACAGCTCTTACTGAGAAATGTGACGAGAACCCATTTTCACAGCGTACTCTTCGCTACTAATTTTTCGATTTAGATGCACGAAAGATTCCTATTGTTCTTGCTCATTTGTGAAAGTTTACGGCAAGGGACTAAGAGCAATTTTAATTTATCAACTTTATCCACGGATGACATAATTTCTATCCTGATTCAGACTGCCGTACTCCGAACCGCACGTTTATTCTCTCCAGGTTATATATTTGATCCATTGACTAGCGAAATATAAAATATATAAAGTAGATCTTTGATCCAGTATCATTTAGGGTTTCTCTTTTCAGGTCATTTGACCTGTTCAAGTAAAAATGAAATGGTCGAGTGACCTGATCAGGTATTTAAATTTGCTCGACCTGACCAGGTCAGACTCTTTTGTCCGCCTATCCTGACCTGCCATTCATTTTTAATCTTCAATTACCCCTTGCGCGGGTTTTCACAGTGATAAATGGCTCAGCGCAACGTGAAACATCTCATTTCGATCTATCCCTCTCATTTTTCGAGCCCTGTCCACAAGTCGAAGTGATGAGAAATGAAAGGAATGGGCGCCTAGGTCACCTAATCCTCTTTTCTCTCTTTCTCATTCACCTGAAAAGGGAAACCCTAGTTGTCACTAGGGTTGACAATTCAAGGATGAGAGGAAGGCCTTCCTTTCATTTTTTTCAACAGTATGCAAATCGCCCCATTCCTTGAAGAAGGATGAGAGAGCTGCCATCCTTGAAGAAGGATGAGAATTTCCCTAAATAGCTCCATTCACATCAGAAAGTATGCAAATCACGTCAAAGATACTCCATGCAGACTCACCAAGCCCTACCTTAAGATTACCTAAGTCTTAGAGTTCATAAAGTCCTTTATCCCCCTCACGGATTTTCCATCCTACTTCAAGGATGACCGCGCTCTCCCATCCTTCTTCAAGAAATAATTGATCGATTTGCACCTCCCATCCTTCCTCTGCTCTTGAATCATTGATTTGCCAACCCTAGTTGTCACCTGCTGCTAACTGGAAGGGCAGAAGGGAAGGTACGAGGGAGAGGGGTGAGGGTGCAATATTAGGGATACCGTTTAAACTTTCAGGGGGGGGGGGGGCGCAGTCGAAGATGTCAGTGGGTAAACACTATCACGGAAGCTAGTCTTCCTTCTCGCGCACTGTTCTGACATTCGAAATTCAATCATCGACTGACGAGAAGAGTGAACGGGAAAGAGAAAAGACTAGATACCAGAAAAAAGGATTACGACAGTTGAAGGAAGGAATGTATCGTAGGCATGAAAATTGTAGCTGGAAAGGGATAGAAGGCGGCGAGTTAGACGCGGAAAGGAGGGAAGGAAGAGGATGTACTTGCATGATAGGATGGGGGTAGATCAGGGAAGAGACGCATAAAAGATAAAGTCACGTAGTCCAATGGCCCGCCCCTTTGCAGTTTGTATATAGTTTGATCACCCAAACTGCAAAGTGCAAACTTCGCCAGACTACAAACTACAGGGATATATGCCCTAGAGGCCCGCCAACTAGGCGGGTGCCGTTAGCAGTTTGGTCGAGTTTTTGGAGGTACCTCTAACCTTGAAAAAGACTAGAGCTAGCCCGGGCAGATACCCGAACCGGCTCCAATCAGACCGTGGTGGTCACGATTTACCTCAAGGTCCGGCCTCGATCGATCCCGGTAGCAGTCGGCGGGCCAGCCTGCCAACCGCCGTTGGGACACGCGGCCACCCGGCCCAGCAGACGCCGTGAGGCACCCTATGCGGCGATAGACTAGAGGCTTCTGGAGGCTTCTCGAGGAGGGAGCGAGGACGAGACGGCCTGCAAGAATGCGATAAGTGGACAGATTTAGGCGAATAGAGACAGCAACGCGATAAACGAGAAATGGGGAATAGGAAGCAAGAAGCAACATAAGGAGAAAATGACAGAAAGTGTGAGCGAAATGAAGCAAGGCAAGAATCACACTCAATAATGGGATAGCTCAATCTCGAAACAGAAAATGATACAGGATGGCTCCACTAACAGGTCATGATAACACGAATGAGGAAAAGGATATTATGTCGAATGAAAGCCGACTGGGTGAGAACTTTTTTGATCTTTTTCGGTTCTCACTCGGGTATGCGCGCGAGGCGAAGAATGAATTCGACTCTCTTCTCTCCCTTCACTCTCTCGCTAATCCAATTTAACTGCTCGATTCTGTGGACAAGAAATATCGAGATTCCCCTATTCCAAAGTGACACAAATAGCCTCAAAACCACCCTTCGAGAAGTGCACGTAAGAAGAACCGCCTATCTTATGCAACATTGGGAAGAGGGGAAGGGGCGGGAGGATGACTGAGTGAACGAGGGAAGAGCGCGGAGAAGGGAAGGGAACGGGGTAGATCAGTCGAGGAAATCGACTCCGCTCTTTCCTCTGACTCAGACAATCAATTACCGATTCAGTGCCAATGTGTTGGTCAAATCGCACACTAAACCGCAGCTCTCGTTCAGAACATTATTTAAGAAAGTGGCGAGGTTCCCTTGTTCCAAAACTTTCATAACAACAACCACATCCCGAATCAAAAGAGGAATCCCGTACATAATGACCGATCGGAAAGCACTAGATAATTCGCGCTTACAGAGCAAAAACAAGGTCTCAGTTAGAAAACAACTACTATTATGATGGGAAACCGTTTGAATCAGGAAAGGAGAATTAGGGAGAAGAAACAGGGGGCAACAGCCAACGGGAAGGCAGCGAAGTGTCAACTGAAGGGAAGAGGGGAGGGAAGGAAGCGATAGCAGTCAATCAATAGGAGAGGGGAAGGAGGTCTTGATCAACTGAGTGATTAGAGGGAGCAAGTACATGCGCCACCTTCCCCGATCCAGCTTCGGTAGAGGGAACTCTCTATTGCGAAGAGACAAAAGGAAAAGAAAATGAATTAGGACGTTTGAATCACGGCATGCTCAACAACAAATGCCGGAAACAGAAGAGGGACCCCGATTACAACGACCTATCGGAAAGTACTTGTCGAAAAGACGCGCTTATGGAGCAAAAAAAAGGGTCTCAACGGTTAGAAAACAAGTGGCAACGTGACGGGGAATTGAACCGGGAAGGGAGCGGGAATAAGGAAGAAGAAACAGGAGCAACATTTCACGGAATGGGAAGCAAATGACAAACGAAGGGAAGAGGGGAGGGGAGGAAGCAGACAATCAATAGAAGGGAGGGACGGAAGAGACGAAAAGGAAGGGAGCCTTGATCTACCGGTGACAAAGTACAAAAAAAGCCACACACGCGACGCGTGACCGCAGCGCGCATTCGCTCGGTCACATTCTCTTCGGCGGGCGCAGAATTAATTTTAAATTCTAGAACAATAATTTTACAATCAATATTTGTTCAGGCCTCATAACCTGGATCGATACAATTAATATTGCACGCATATTGCACTAAAATACTTTATCAGAAATCGATAAATACAGTAATCTCATTGGCCGAGTAGCGCGTTCGTGACCTCGGAGATGAAATATAGCGGATTCTTGCTCGTGTGCTCGAGGTACTTTGCTGGAGGTAGCATCGGCTGCAAATTGAAGAATTGATCGTAAATAACGACTAGCGCAACCGGCTAGTACCGTATCCAATAGGTAGTCAACACAGTATCCAACAGCTACCGGAATGGGCGCCTAGGTCACCTAATCCTCTTTTCTCTCTTTTTCATTCAGGTCGAATAGGCTTTATTCATTCAACGTTATATTGAAGATAATGAGTTCAGGTCGCCTAGGCGCCATCTGAAAAGGGTAACCCTAGTATCCATTTAAATCCACGTTTTTTTTAGTTCTCAGACGAATTGATAAATTGTTTTTTTTCATTAGATGGGACAGGTACACAGATTTAAACAAAATCTCTCCTTGTGAAAGAGTTTGCTATAATTACTTGGCTTGCGACTGCAATCGCGTCAAAATTCAACTAATCAATAGGCAGTTGTAGGACAGATCGATCGATTAATCACTATACTTATACGACAGTCACTTATTTTTTGTTCTTTTTTCACGTAAGCAAGCAATAGTCAATTAGAAATAAAGATAATGTTTTATTATTCAACGAGTAAATTAAATAAATTGAGCACTAACCGAAATTTTGGTGGAACACAATATTACTAATATTTTTATGTAATGGATACATGCCACATTTAATACTAATTAGCAATAAAGATCCATTGATATAGACGGAGTGGGCTAGTCTGTGATTATAATGCTACTATCGATACAAGCTAAATGATAGATTTAGATTCACCAATATATACGAATGAAAACCATCTGAATGCTCACACAGGGAAATGAGAAGTCGGGAGAGAATAGGACCAGAGAGCGAAAGCATCGACATGAAACTGAACCGAACCTTATCTTCATTTATGTGCAACACATGCTTAGTTTGATACAACGCCGAAAGCGCAATAAGAAATTATATCTGATTTTTTTTTAAACATGGAACTAATTCGAAAGTTTTTGAGGTTTGTATGTATAGCCATCAAAAATTGGCAACAATTAGGCAGTTCCAAAGAAGAATAAGGAAGCGCTGTATGCTCACAAATAGAAAGTTATAGCAAGCGTTAGCGGTACATTTTAAAATTTGTCGGATATACAATAGCGTTTGAATGAAGGCGGCAGTTGTATGGAAAGAAAGTCATAAAAATGAAATGAACTAGTACGGTATGTTTGAGAAGGCGGTCTTTGAAGCGTTATAGACAATCATCGATATCAAGACAACTTATGATAACTGAGATTGAACTCAAAGAAGAGAGCAGAAATTGGAGAAGAATGACGATTTCTTCGAAGAGCCCGAATTGAGTGGAAGCTTTCCGCTATTTGTAGGCTGCTGAGCTTGACCTGCAATTATATACGAGGGTTTTTGTGAAAGATGCAAGCCAGGACTGTCATGGTTCGAAAATTTCGTAAAACCATCTCTCTAGGATTCGGCACTTCTTTACTTTAGTGCCCAAGATATTTTTCATTTTCCTCACCCCTCCCTTCCCTCCCCCTCCTTGCGCATTTTACCCAGTTCTCCAATCATCGCGCGGTCGAAATGAAAGAAAAAATATTATTTTATTTAAGAATTGGGTGATTTTACATATTAATGGCTTTCTAATTGAGTTTCGAACTCAACGGGGGAGGAGGAGGAAGGGGAGGGGTAAGAAAAATGAAAAAAATATCTTGGGCACTAAAGTAAAGAAGTTCTAAGACTCTGTGAACTCTTGTTTCAACTAAAATTGTACAGGATTGGGGTTGACTATGAACAAATTCATACTGCTAGCATTTTTTGGTGGGTACGTGGCTGCATTTTCCTCCTAGGCATCAGGTAGCAAACACTTCTTTGAAGGATGCCCATGTCATTCGAACGGTACCGAGTTCAACCCCCCCCCCCTACGATCCCCTCGTGGTCGGTGAATTGGTAGTGAAATCGCGGAAGGTAGCCTACTCTAGAAAGCATGGGACCGTAGGGTATTTTAGTCCGTCTAACAGCAGGCCTTACCGGTGGGTCCCACCTAGTGTTGCCTATAAAATCGCTTGGCGTGGATATACATTTTCTTTATTATTTACTCCAATTTACAGGCGATCGGTACCAATCATAAAGCAACAAAAACATTTTAAAATCAGACCTCTCTCCATCTTCATTTTAATATCCTTTGCGAGAGTAAGGAAAGCATCCTCCACATTACGATTCGCTTTAGCGGACGTTTCCATGAACTTCGTACCATACTCGATCGCCAACTGGAAGTAGAAACGGTAACAAAAACTTTACACAGGAAAACAATTGCACTAAAATGAAACTGTACACTAAAATGAACAAATTAACTCGGTAAAGCATTCAAATATATTAAAAAAAACAACCTGCTGGCCTTTCTCCCGTGAAACTTGTCTCTTATCCTCCATATCGCACTTATTACCGATAATCATTCGCTCGACCTAATTTGAAAAACATTTCAAAGTGTGGTAATAATTCGATAATAAATAGTTTACGAAAACGTACGTCCTGTGACGCGTGTTCCTCGATGTTTCTTATCCAGTTTTTGATGTTTTCAAACGACTTCTCATTGGTGATGTCGTAAACTAGCAAGATTCCCTGAAATGATAATTTCATAATGATCCAAGTAAAAGAATAGTACCATCGCTCCTCTATAGTATGCGGTAGTAATAGTTCTGAAACGTTCTTGGCCAGCGGTATCCCAGATTTGAAGTTTGATCTTTTTCCCGTCTATTTCCACTGTTCTGATTTTGAAGTCAATGCCTGAACAAGTATTTGCAAACGTTCATGATATAACTGTGCGAACCGATAGTGGAGATGAACGAATTGTTGAAAGAATCATCAGAAAACCGGAAGAGAACGCAAGTTTTGCCGACGCCACTGTCGCCGATGAGCAACAACTGAAACAAAAATACATCATCATTATTCAGAAATTTGTAAAATCCCTCACCTTGAATAAATAGTCGTACGTTTTGGTCGACATGAATGCAGGCTATTATTATCTTAAATATTCAAATAAGTCTTACAACAAACACGTAAGAGCGAGAAAAGGAAGCAAAAAAAGCGGGAAACCCGAATGCATATATAATCCGGAAATTTCAAAATCGAGAGCCGGGAATAGCGCTGCAATGAACTACAAACGTCGAATTGCCCGGGATTTCAAAAAAAGTGTTCGAATAGTAATTTAATTAAATTTTAATTATACGAATATTAAAATATTCGGATAAGTGAGTTCTCAATACCAAGTTCTTTTAATATTTGAAAGCGCAATTCCGAAAGATAGAACGAAAATAAAATTGCAGCGTGTTTAGCGGCTGCATAATGTTACGAATCCTCAATTTTCTGTTGTATGATCGTTGTGCCTGGCTCTCAACAGTTATTGTTCGCTCGAAGTCTTACATATTTATTCGAACAATAGTCTCTCACTCGCTCTCACAGGGCAAATCATAAAAAAATACAAGTCAATAGCGTACACGATCGAAATTCGAAATGCACAATTTAAAAGAAGACGTTTCAGCAAACTGTTAGGATCGGCCAATGGGAGGGACAGAGGGGTATGGGAGGGCAAGGCATCGTCTAAAGAAAGAAACTGAGTAAGATATGGGAGCAAATTGAAGTTTTGTTAGACGACAGTTCTTTGCACTACATATGCAGGTGTTAGATTCATTTGAAATAGCACTGACATATTTGAAAGCTTTGTGACAAAATAAATATTTTTTTTAGGAAACATGACCAAAATGTGGTGCATAGCACAAAATCGTCTAGGAAAAAGAATACGTCAAATAGAATATGAGGAAGGGAAACTCGTAGTGCGATTTGGAAAAGTGTTCAGGTAAAGAATAAACATAGTACGGGGTCACAATCGAGTTTAAGCTAATAAAGCAGTCTGCAAATGAGATTGTATAATAATAATTTGAGGGCACAAAGATGAAAATAGAACGAAAACTCAACAAAGGATGCCTAGATATACAAACTACTGAGAAAAAGAATGAAGCGAACTCTAGATCAGTGGAAACAAAATAAACAAAACTAAATAAAGAACTATTTTTTTAACTGTTCGAGATCACGCTTTCAATCAATTCATTGATAAGGTTGAGGCAGAGGAGAAGGGAGGCGAAGGGACATTTCTAACTCTCACAGCTCTCTCACAATTGAATGGGGATTTGCAATGAACAAATAATCAATAATAATGTGAAAACGACAACATTTAGACCGCATAATCTAAATTCGACACATTACTAGAAACATCCCAAATTATACCGGAACCCAGGAAAGCCCCTACGAATTCTGTGTTGTATGGAAACAAACGAGGTACAAAGTAAATGCTTAGTTGGAGAAAGTGCGTACAATGATAGTGGAACGGTTGGACGAGTACGGTTAGGGTGACTGGAATGTCAGAAGTAGTGTTGCTCAGACAGTGGAAGAATCTACGACATGGCGAGCGCTTGTGGGGCAACTTTGCGCACCTCCTTAGTCGCCCAATTTGCCAACGTCTTGATTCGAGATGCGCGAGATCGACGACCACGAGCCAGCAATGATGAAACCTCAAAGTTTGAATTGGAAATTTATAATTGAAATTCAGTTTTCGAAGAAAAAGATACCTTGGCCATGTCGAAAGCCTGAATGATCTCGGTTCCGAAGATGTTAACAAGATCGCCGATAAGGCCGGCACATACCTGAAATAATAAAAGTCTTGATAACAAAAGATATTAATATTTCATGTTTATTAAAATCGAGGAAGTAATACAATTTGGTTTTACTCACGGTCAGCAGCGAGTCGGAGGCAAGGACGGGTGTAGAGTCACAGCACTTGTTGATCAGGTCGCACATCTGTCGAACGAATGGCATAACCGATTGACGCGTATTCTGAGCTGCAGTCGGTGAGTCGCTGTCATCGCGAAGTCCCTGTGAGAACATTTATATTGAATTTAGATACGAGTGGTATTTGTAGCAAACAATTGATAAATACATCAATCATAATAATGGAAACCTGGAGCATGCCGGTGTATGCGTTTATGCACTGCTCGCGCAGCTTGTCCACGTAATCCACCTGGTCCACGTTATCCTTAAAAGTTGCAGATAATGCAGCCCCACTTTTATATACTAATACAGTGTTGCTCATTTAACAACCCATTTACTCACAGCATCCTGTACGATGGCTGCATTGGCTGCGTTGTTGAGCAAGTCGACCACATGTCCTTGATATCGCACAAATTGTTGACCGATTGCCAAGGCGACGTCGCCGAATGCGCCAAGCATGGACACTTTGACTTCAGGATTTACTCGCGGATTCTAAAAAAAGTATAAATGATTAATTACCAACAAGTTGTTGGCAACAACGAGCAGAAAAAAAATAAATCCGTATAATTTGGTCACGTCTCTGGCGTAAATAAATTACTATTCTAATGCAGATAAAGGACATTTCACTTTTTAAGATAAACAAAACAGTGGAACCTGGACGGCATTGATGAATGCTCCCATGATATCGTCGAGAATTGGCGTAACTCCTCCTTCAAGTGCTCTGCATAAATCAGTGACGACACCAACGGCGGCAATGGCGACAGCCGTATCGTCCGCAGTCGCCAGTCCACGAAGCAAATGAGGACGAAGTGCATCCACGTACCGGAGGAAATCAGACTTCAGAGCTACAAAGAGAAAAGAAGATAGGGTGTTCTACCATTAAATACAAAGCCAATACGCATAATATTGACATCAATGCAAAGTAAGCAGGGGTCAAATACGTATGAAACCCAAGATGTGGTACGTAATTACAAATTTTGATAGCCAATGCGCTTAAGGCGGTTACTTTTTTGGTATACTTTTCTGAAAATTTTGCTCAAATTGGCCTAAAATGTGGCATACAAAAGCTCTTTTGGGAGGGGCATTTGAACTTTATTCCCAGGACAGAATATTGATTGATAACAGGATTCAAAGTACCGGGAGTGTGACGGACCCAATTTGACCTCTGGAAGTAAGCGACCAACCTTCAACAAGCGTGGACACAGCCACAAGTGCTTCTTCGATAACATTGTTAGCACGACCCGCACTTCTGTCCATAATTTGCAACAGACCATTCATCATTGGATCGGCAACCTGCGAACGCGCAATAGATTTTAGGCCGTTATGGACAAATGTGATGATTTGCTACACTATACCTTGGGCGCATCTCCGTGCTGCATCTTGCGCACCACCGATTGTAGAGTAGCGCATAACAGAGCTTGCAGATCCATCAACTGAGACTGAAAAGAAAAACATAGCTACGATTATTGAGTGTGAATGTAAATAAAAAATATTTATTTAAAAGGAGAACAGAGCAGTGGTCAATTACTTTGGTAAAACAATGTCTTAAGGCGGGTATGTTTTTCAGTTCAATGGCGAAAATACGGGCACATTTTAACGAAATCTCGAATTTTTCCCACTTTTACCTCTATTTTTCCAAGTCGTCCCGCCTCCGACGGGCACGTTTTATGTCCAAAACCAAAAAAAGCGGGTACGGTAGGTTAAAATTAAGGAACTAGTTGATCCCTGGAACAGAGCCCCCCCCCCCCCCTATCTTATTTACCTTGTCGCTTGCACTCGTCGCATGGGCTTCCATGTCCAGAAGTTGTTCCAATTTTTTCAGCATCAACAGTGTCGTTTGCTGTACCACATGGTAGCAGTCCTGAATGATATGAATAAAAAGATATAATCAGTATGCAACCGGTTATCACCTTGGGCGAGTTCTTAATCAGCTCCATGAGCGTTTCGAAAGCAGCCAGGCGCAAATTCGACTGATTGCTGTCTGCCCTAAAATTATAACGTAAAGCTAACGCCACTTTAGAGTTGAATTAATTTTTTTGGTTGAATTTGTATCTAGAATATCGATTCTTTGATACTTACCTTGCAACCAAGATTAACCACTCCCCACAAAAGGGCACTGTGCAAGAATATACTACTAACCGGTCAGTCGTCTTGATAAGTTCATTAATCATTGGCTCGAAGCAGGCCGATAGGACGAATGTATCCGGCTGACCCGAATTGTCTGTACCCAGAGCGACAGCCTGTTCGTAAGCTGCTTTCGTGAGTGAGACGATTGCCTGGAAAATGTACCGTTCATGCTGTTACGAATGATAAAAGTGAAGATAAACTAACCCAGCACACATTTGTGGCAACTCGCGGCTCCTGGTTCAATGAAGCTGACATCGCTGGAAGCAGAGTCTGCAAGATCAAGGCACTTGTCTCCGTTTTTTTTGTCTTTTTTTTGTTTTATTCAGCTAACATAATAAAGAATAATACCCCCACCGTCAAAACTTGCGGTCTCGTGACCACTTCTCCACAAATCTCACACATGCGTCCGATGGTCCACGCAGCTGTGTCTCGCACATGTACCTGTACAGTATTCGAGATAATGAAATGAAATCGAATATACAATAAAATCATATCAACATGTGAAACGCACATTAGGATCGGTCATGGAATTAATGAGAGGAGGAAGAGCTTGTTCCACCAACGGGACGAGTTTAGTCGGGTCGGGACCATCGAGGATCGAACTGGAATCGATAGTAGGCAAGAGTAATGGTGGAAGTGTGCATACCCAAACGCCATTATGGCTGCTTCTCTGTACTGCCACTTGGGTGATGAGAAATGGACTAGGAAGGGCAGGACAGAATCGATGATATCGTTGCCGACAGTCTGGGCGAGCAGCATGATGCACACACCAGCAGCCTTCGAGGGCGTCCAGTCGTCGTCATCGTCCGCGTCCTCTGAACGAATACATTCAAATAAGCTTATGAAGGCACTTGGTCGGATGAGAACATTCAGATGATAACCTACCGCATGAGAACTACATTAATTTTTTAGGTTTGTAGTACTTTGGCAGTAGGATCTCAATCCCCAAAAGCAAAATACAAACGAAAAAAAAGGTTTTCATCCGAACAAGTGTCCTTATGGAAAAAAAAAGACTAACCCTGATCAGCCATAGTCTCGAGGAGTATGGGCGAGAGATGAGAAACGGCGCCTTTAGCGTAGTGGCGGCTGGTGTGCTCGGGAACGCGACCGTTCTCTTGAGCCTGTAATTAGGAACATAAGCCAGCCAAAATATTTTTCTTAAATAGCACACTTATCTTAGGTAAAAATGGTAACCCATAATAACCTCTTCGGCTTCCAGTCCAAGATTAATCTCCTCCTCGCACACGTTCGACCAGAATTCAATGCCTTGTAGGGCAACGTCCGAAGCTTTGTTACGCATTGCATCCACAGATATCTGATAAATATTAAGGATAATATGGAAGACAACACATAATTCTGAAACAGTGAAAAAGCAACGATTATGATCGGGTGTTGTTGTTCACAAGGTATTATTGCATGAAATTTTCCCAAGAAAGTATGATTTTTATTTGAAATTTCAGGCTTTCAGCGCATTTTTTTTGAGCACAGAGTAAAAATAATATTCAACAAGAAGCTCCCTGACTCAAATATTATCACACGACTAGAATTTAAAAAAAAAAAGATTATTCGTGTATATTCGTACAAAATAAATTGTACTCACGGGAAAAAGGGCAGCACTCATGTAGGATTCCATGAACTGGTAATACAGCGACATTATGCGAACGAGGCATTGCAGAGCCGCCACTTTGACCTGAACAAACCAGGTTAAATCGTTGTCGCTCAAGAAACCAGACAATAGGATACTGACCAATGCATCTCCACACTGTGATGCTTCGCACACCACCTGCATGATGATGTTGCGCTCGGCCTGAAAATCATGTGTAAGCCGTTAGAAAGACAAAATTGAATCACCTCGTTGCTGAAGTTGCTCCTTGTGAATTCGAGAGAATTTAAAAGCGCGTTAGTGGCAGCTAACCGAACGGCGATAGCTTGCTCTCTCTTCATTCCAAACACGATCGCAGTAAGAATGTCGTTAGACTGCTTCTCGAGTACCTGTAATCAATTCCCATTGAATTTTAGCTTAAATTGATGTCTGACAGGGGGTCCGATCGCGGGGGTACACATCAAAGTCGGAGGGGTCGCTCATCACTGGCACTTGTGCAAGACAGAAATTACTTACATTAGGATCGATATCCTGGCAAATATATCCGAGTGTTTCGAGTGATGCTTCCTTGCTTTGTTCAGTAGATGCGGTATTAGTCACTGATTGCATAAGGCCGTTGATGATATCTGTCCACAGCTGAAAAGCTTGAAAGTGAAACAAAATCCTCAAGTGTTTATTTTTGGTAATTCAATAACCACAGAAAAACATACACCATGCGGTATTTCAGCACACGCGATTGCTGCCACACATTGAGCAGCAATGGAAGGACGGAAGGATTCAGTTCCCAGTGTACTTGTAACGTGCTGTTTGACGTGGCTACGTACATCCGCCGGTAGTTGGAGCCATCTGGAAATATGACCATTAGAAAAAATGACGGAATAAACGTTATCTCTGCCATTGATGTAGCACTATTCCAAACAGAACACTGCGAAAATTCCAAAACTATAATAGAAAAACAAATTACCGAGCCAAGTAGGTCTCCTTCGTTGTTTCATCTTTCGAGTACAGCACGTTCTTGAGTTGCAGACCAGCAGCCTAGAAATAACGTTCTTATCCATTGTATATATTTTCCGATTACATTCAAATTACAATATAATACCTGTCGAACGTGTGATTGAAGCTCAGTCTGGCGAAGAACAACGGAAAGCTCCTTCACGAAAGTGCACTAAAACGGCGTGAATTTAAATACATATAGCTCATGATAATAGGCAAACGTACGAAGTCTGTTGTGGATGCTTGTTCGAGAAACTCCAGCGCACGCCTCTGATCATCAGGATCTGAATACACAAGTGAATCAAACATAAATTTACGCCTTTTTGCCGGTCTATGAAATATAATAATTAAAGATACTTACTTTGCGAGATCGTCTTCTCGAGTACTTGTACAAGCATCGCTGCCATTTTTAAAACACGCAACTATCAGCCTTCCACTAACGAACACTTGACCGTGCCGTATGGCCTCAATAACCTGAAATTTCGAATAAATACGAAATGGAGAAGTATGCAGTGCATTGGCAAATAGGTTGGAGCGGATGGGGAGGTAATCGAAATTCAAAAACGACGCGGTAATTCACAAATCAATAATTATAATAAAAATAATATGAAAAGGCGGGATATTTCAAAAATCCTTCAAGTAGAAAAGTGAAATCGAAGGGTAAACGTCGCGAGACCAAAAATAGGTTAAAAGGTTTCAAAATTGGGCTATTTGTAAAGTTCACCGACTCACCAACTCACCGATCATGAACTCACCGAATCACCGTTCCTTAACTCACCGACTCACTTATTTATTTATTTTTCCCGATTAATTTTGTTTTTATTCCAATATTCATACATTAAATTGGATTTGAGAGACTCTATTGGTTCTTTCAGCATGAAACGCATCGATACCGATAGTACAACTAACTTTATTCACCGAGTATGCTTATTTAGTCACCGAGTGTGAGTGTGCCTAGAATATTTGTTAGCAGGTGGGAGATAAGAAATGAGTGGGAATCTTTCGGCTGAATTAAATTCTCATGATGAAAAATAAAAGGCCATATAAAACATCAACAATTCTAACAATCGATTCAACAATGTAACAACTAAAACGGCTGTGATATACGAAACATATTAGAGTGGAGAAGAGTTCTGCCTTGATCTAGTAGTTTCAGCAGGGGTACTGAAAGGGAGAAGAGGAGAAGAGGAATGAACCGCGGGTGTAGTGAGAAGATCAAGTCGCGAGATGGCACACACTGAAAGAGAGTGGATTGTGAGATGTACAATCAAGACTCTGGTAGGGAGAGAGATCACCTTCAGTCTCTCGAAAGCCGCCTACTCGAGGTTCTGTCTCTGATCGGGATGGGCGATCTACAAATTATTAAAAAGAGGGAACGGCGGGAAAGATCAAAGACCATTTCCACCATACCTGGATTAGTTCGTATGCACGCTGTCTCATGTTTCTTCCCCAGAGTAGAGCAATTCCTGCAGGAAATGAGAGATTGGAAATGAGAGACAAGTGACAAGAGTCTCTTCGCCCGATTCCACCAAAACTACAGTAATCCGCAGAACGATGATTTCACTAATAGTTACCCAAGTGACAACTACTTTGCCAAAACAACTCAGAGATTTTCGTGTTTATCTCTAGCACTTACTTGGAAATAACTCGAGATGATGACGATGGAAATGAATGAAGATACGGTCGATCTTGAATCTCCTATTTTCTGCAATGATATTTCATAAACGTGAAGGGGAGGGCGGAACAGCCCGATTGCACCAAAACTACAGTAAACCTACGAAAGCTGATTTTACTTGTACTCCCGCAGAAAAACACCCAGTTTTGCAACAAAATCAGTGATTTTCGTACTTACCTCTAGCACTTACTTGCAAATTACGATAGAATGAATCAGAAAGAAATGAGGGATCTTTCTTGAAGGAGACCTTGAAACGAGGATGGGCAACTGAACAGCCCGATTGCACCAAAACTACAGTAAACCTCCGAAAGCTGATTTTACTTGTACTCCCGCAGAAAAACACCCAGTTTTGCAACAAAATCAGTGATTTTCGTACTTACCTCTAGCACTTACTTGCAAATTACGATAGAATGAATCAGAAAGAAATGAGGGATCTTTCTTGAAGGAGACCTTGAAACGAGGATGGGCAACTGAACAGCCCGATTGCACCAAAACTACAGTAAACCTCCGAAAGCTGATTTTACTTGTACTCCCGCAGAAAAACACCCAGTTTTGCAACAAAATCAGTGATTTTCGTACTTACCTCTAGCACTTACTTGCAAATTACGATAGAATGAATCAGAAAGAAATGAGGGATCTTTCTTGAAGGAGACCTTGAAACGAGGATGGGCAACTGAACAGCCCGATTGCACCAAAACTACAGTAAACCTCCGAAAGCTGATTTTACTTGTACTCCCGCAGAAAAACACCCAGTTTTGCAACAAAATCAGTGATTTTCGTACTTACCTCTAGCACTTACTTGCAAATTACGATAGAATGAATCAGAAAGAAATGAGGGATCTTTCTTGAAGGAGACCTTGAAACGAGGATGGGCAACTGAACAGCCCGATTGCACCAAAACTACAGTAAACCTCCGAAAGCTGATTTTACTTGAACTCCCGCAGAAAAACACCCAGTTTTGCAACAAAATCAGTGATTTTCGTACTTACCTCTAGCACTTACTTGCAAATTACGATAGAATGAATCAGAAAGAAATGAGGGATCTTTCTTGAAGGAGACCTTGAAACGAGGATGGGCAACTGAACAGCCCGATTGCACCAAAACTACAGTAAACCTCCGAAAGCTGATTTTACTTGTACTCCCGCAGAAAAACACCCAGTTTTGCAACAAAATCAGTGATTTTTGTGGTTAGCTCACTCAGAGTAGGCAAAATCTTGATGGATCGAATTTCATTTTTAGTGACTCACCTCTCCTCTCCTCAGATACCATATCTGATAGCGACTCCAAGGGAGTTGAGGTCGACATCGAATTCCTTGAGTAGGAACAGCTTGTCCGCCTCCGTCTGCCTCAAAATCAACTGCTGACTGGCGAGTAGCATCCCTTTGTGCGAATAGGGATAGCGTGATCGAAGACACTTGCGAGAAGCATGGGTAATGCTGTAAGTTGTGGTGGTTAATCCTATTGTATCCGCTAATGAAGCGGAACTCACGCCATCAGAGTTCGAATAATTCTGTCTCCATTGAAATTCGTCTGGACTCTCTCTAGGTGAAATATCACGATATTAGGATTGGATGAAGAAGAAGGGAGAGGTGCACGGCAAGCGACACATGTTCGACTACTCACAACGTTCACTGGCACTTTCTCTGAATGAATATAATATTCCCTCTATTGTCACATGATCCCTACACTTCTCAGTTACCGTATAAGCTTTTCAATATCAACTTTCGCTACCATATTTTCTCCCTTATCGTAATACATCACATTTTGGGAGAAAAAAAGAGCCACACCAACTAACCAATTATTGACCCAATTATGAACGGGTTATCATTGTGGTGGAGATTGGTCTTTGGTGGAAGTACAGATGGCGTCACGAAATCCCCCAAGTCGTATTTCTCAAATGAGGATTTTGTCAAAAACTTGATATGTTGTGCACTATAAAATACCGATTCATATTTCGATTGTTGAGTCGAGTATATATTTTGAATCTGAAAAAATAGCGAGTTATAGCGTCATGGGAAAAGGTCAACACCTCTGTAGATGAAGCAGCCTCGACCATTTCATTTCCGAGATTGGCCGGCTTTACACTCTAGAATTTCTTATGAATTATTTAGTCAGTTAGAAATACATACCGACTCTACCACTACGTTCACCGTCGTCTCATCATCTTCCTCATCAAACTAAAAAAATTTTTTAAGAAAAGGAAAATTAAGGAAAAAGAAGAGAACACCTTTCTCTCCTTGACAGAGAGAAGTGCACGATTGGCCGCTCCTACAAAACAGCAATCCATTAGTCCTGATTCTCGACACCCTCTCGACGTAAATCCCAATACGAACTGCAAAACCTCAGATGAGATAGGTAAAATGAAAGATATAGTACCGATGCCACGGAATCGCCTTCATCGCTGAGTGCATCCTTGCAGTTCTTCCGGATGTGCACCTCACATCGGAGAACCGTGCAGCATTCGAACAAGGGGCTCTAAAAAAGAGAAAGATTCTTTTGGTAGAAGCTATATAACCTGTAGGATCCCTGTAGGAAAAAAAGTGAGCATCAGACATTCCACTACACCCTTTTAAACTGCGGGTTAGAGTGCGAAAAATCGCAAGGGAAAATAATGAGGCAAAAAATTACCCTTATTCGAAGGGATCACGTTTAACTAATATCATATATTGTATATATGATTTCACTTAACTTGATAAAAAAAGACCATAATCATTTCCAGTTTAAAAAATTTTAAAATAGTGATTCAACACTAGAGACCTATGCGTAAACATAGAAAACGCAGTTGAAAACGGTCAATAAATGTTTCACACCGATTGTAACGGAACATTCTAATCCGTGTCAGGCTCTTTTTCGTGAACTTGTAATATACGACGTATGGCATTTAGGAAACATTAACTGACCTTCCCAGAAGAAACATCGACAGATCCTCATTGCACGACTCTAGAGGACGGTGGTAGAAGTACTTGCCCGAGTCATCCAGGAATACACTGAGAGATCCAGAGGTCATATTATTTTTTACAGCCACTCACCTTCCTTGATCCCCTCCTCTTCCTCCTTCATTTTCTTCGTCTTTCTCTTCACTATCGTCTTCTTCCATGCCATGAATGGCGGCAGAAGATCTGAAAAACCACTCCTTGGTTGGTCTAGGTCTGTTCT
The DNA here is from genome assembly GCA_000180635.4 of Pristionchus pacificus. Taxonomy (NCBI): domain Eukaryota; kingdom Metazoa; phylum Nematoda; class Chromadorea; order Rhabditida; family Neodiplogasteridae; genus Pristionchus; species Pristionchus pacificus. The sequence goes on from CM026579.1 coordinate 23,757,399, forward strand.
CGAATAACGAAACGCATTTACACTTCAGCTCTATTTGGAAGGATAGGGCCGGCAACGATATTACGGCTATTTGTAAAGTTCACCGACTCACCAAGTTGGCTATTTGTAAAGTTTGGAGTGATGGGACTTGGTCATTAAGGAGTGTAAATATTTTTTAAAAAATATGTACATACCTGGCAGAAGAGGGATGAACGTAGGCAGCGCGTACACCGAGGCCGGTCTTGTCCACATCGAACACTCTCGAGGAGGAGGGACTGAAATCGGGTGATATTTATGAAAGAAACACGAACCGATTAATCAAGCGCCTTACAAACTAGCGAGTAGAGGAAAAAAGATATACGATGACATGTTTACGAATAGCTCGCCGTTGGATCTCTCCCCATTCATCATAGAAACCATTTGAAAATGTCCTCGACCTTCTTTCATTGGAAGGAAGGGATTTGGTCATCAACTAATGTAAATATTTTGAAACTGCTTTAGCCATCTGTCAAACATACTTGCGCTCCAATTGTTCTGCCCAGTCACGTAGTTCACCGATTCCGTCGTCGATTTGATCGAGAAATGAGGTGGAACTGAAATAGTGTGCAATGTTTTCTTTGAATTGTCAGTTCCTGGACCTCTCTCTACCATTCATAGTATACACGCTACACTTGCATCTGTGTTACTTTAGCTCTAATTGGAAGGATAGGGCCGGCAACGATATTACTTACTTGTGAGCTGATTATTGATCCCTATTTAATCATCTTTAAAACTAACTTCAATGACTCGGCAGCGGCAGCAGCCTGAAGGCTTAGGTCTCTTGAACCGAAGCGGTTCTCGTACATGGAGAACTCCTCGTCCTCCATTTTCTGAAGTTATACACAAAAATAGTTACAGACAAAATAATAAAATATATCATTAACAATCGATAAACAACACATTGTAGAACTTTAATTAGTGATTCGGTGAGTCGGTGAGTTAAGGAACGGTGATTCGGTGAGTTCATGATCGGTGAGTTGGTGAGTCGGTGAGTCGGTGAGTCGGTGAACTTTACAATTTGCCCGAAATTGTACACTTCGCCGATTCACCGTTAGGGACGGCGACGCGAATTTTTGAGTACTGATTATTGGACTACACCCTCCGACGTTTTTCTTTCCAATCTACCGTAATCTTCTTTCAAATTTCATGCCTATTTTTATTTTGTCATTTAAAAATAAATATCACTTATTTTGTTCTATTTTATTTAGTGTAATTGATAAAGGATAATAAAAAGTGCATATTAAAAATGACAGGATATTTAAAGAGGCAAACAGGAAGTGGTACGATGCCGTGCAAAAAATGGAGTGTTTTCAAAACTAATATTTGTTTCATATTTCTATTGGTATTTATAGATTCAGATGCACAAAAAATGATTATGAAAACAGAAAAGAAGATAACACTAAAATTTAAGAGAATGAGGTCGGCAAAGTTCGGCAAATTAACGTTGTGATTATGCATTTTATGGAATTTCTCAAAAACGACCTAGAGATTCTTTATTATTTTTTTAATGATAATTTTAGGATGACGGTTCGTAAGTATTGTGAAAATATTGAAAAGAATCTCTAGGCCGTTTATGAGTAAATGAATTTCGAAAATAAAGTAACGTTCATGACACATCGCGAATACAGTAGTTAAGCCCTTGAGCTATGAACTTTAGCTTTGAGTACCTTTATCGATCGTTTGGAGGACATTTTCTGCCATGCCCTTCGACAAAAATGCGTCAATTGATGCGGGGAGAAGTAGGATCAAGGATTTGATCAAGGAGGATCAAGGACATTAAAATACTTAATAAAAATCAGTTCACGATTCCCACTCAGTTTGCGATAGATCTGTAATAAACATGACACGCGATGCGCTCCGCTTGAACTCAAAACGTCGGGTTTCGTACCTCCTTATTTTGCTGTTTTTCTCTTTATTTTTGATGATGACTTTTTTGAAAAACTAAATTGTAAACATGAAATGGGGTAAGGTAAGCTTCCGTTTGCACATAAACTTGTGAATTGTTTTGATCATCTGTAAACATCGTCGCCATCCCTATTCACCGTTAGGGACGGCGACGATGTTTACAGATGCTCAAAACAATTCACAAGTTTATGTGCAAACGGAAGCTTACCTTACCCCATTTCATGTTTTCAATTTAGTTTTTCAAAAAAAGTCAAAAATAAAGAGAAAAACAGCAAAATAAGGAGGCACGAAACCCGACGGTTTGAGTTCAAGCGGAGCGCATCGTGTGTAATGTTTATTACAGATCTATCGCAAACTGAGTGGGAATCGTGAATTTATTAAGTATTTTAATGTCCTTGATCCTCCTTGATCAAATCCTTGATCCTACTTCTCCCCGCATCAATTGACGCATTTTTGTCGAAGGGCATGGCAGAAAATGTCCTCCAGACGATCGATAAAGGTACTCAAAGCTAAAGTTCATAGCTCAAGGGCTTAACTACTGTATTCGCGATGTGTCATGAACGTTACTTATTTTCGAAATTCATTTACTCAAAATCTGCCTAGAGATTATTTTCAATATTTTCACAATATTTACGAACCGTCATCCTAAAACTATCATAAAAAAATAATAAATAATCTCTAGGCAGATTTTGAGAAATTCCATAAAATGCATAATCACAACGTTAATTTGCCGAACTTTGCCGACCTCATTCTCTTAAATTTTAGTGTTATCCTCTTTTCTGTTTTCATAATCATTTTTTGTGCATCTAAATCTATAAATACCAATAGAAATATGAAACAAATATTAGTTTTGAAAACACTCCATTTTTTGCACGGCTCCTCTTTTCTGTTTTCATAATCATTTTTTGTGCATCTGAATCTATAAATACCAATAGAAATATGAAACAAATATTAGTTTTGAAAACACTCCATTTTTTGCACGGCATCGTACCACTTCCTGTTTGCCTCTTTAAATATCCTGTCATTTTTAATATGCACTTTATATTATCCTTTATCAATTACACTAAATAAAAAAGAACAAAATAAGCGATATTTATTTTTAAATGACAAAATAAAAATAGGCATGAAATTTGAAAGAAGATTACGGTAGATTGGAATGAAAAACGTCGGAGGGTGTAGTCCAATAATCCGTACTCAAAAATTCGCGTCGCCGTCCCTATTCACCGTACACCACCGTTCACAAGTCCTATATTCACCTAAGGTTTCACCTTTAATAACGAGTAATTTATGGGTCGATCTATTTTTTTATATGTAATGATATTATGAAATACCCTAGACATTCCCCTTTTTGACCCCATTGTAATGACTCATTGAAACAGCTCTAGGTAAAGCATGAAAATATCGGATGCAGCAAGCACAATAGAGAAAAGGTGTAATGAGATAACATTGAAGGATGAGATAGCAATTTGAATCTGCTCGAGATTACATCCGAGTTTTTCACACACACTTTTTTCTCTTCCTCGGTTTGTTGCTCATAAAATCGTTTCGTCATCGTCAGCAGTGACTCAGCACTTCCACATGAGGGTACATATAACGAGTACGAAGGCATCTCCGAGATGCATGAAGAATCCATAATAGAAAAATGAGCCTCCTTTATGTATCCAATCACAAAAGCGTTCGTATTGTGAAAGAGAAAAGAAATTGTGAGGCTGCATAAAATACTTGGTGAGCACCGTGAACAGCGCACCGTCCCTCACAAAATATATATTCATTAGGGTCAACCGTTCGGAAATCGGAAAGGCCGAAACTCAACTGGCTCTCTTTCCGGAATGAGAGTCGAGCAATGGACAGTGGAGTTTCGGACAACGGAATAGTTTCGGAAAGTCCATTGTTCGACTCTCATTCCGGAAAGAGAGTGATTTTGCCAGTTGAGTTTCGGCCTTTCCTATTTCCGTACGGTTAACGCTAATATTTATGCATTTACAAACTGAATTTTTCAATGGGATAGCTTGATTTATCAAGTTATAAATCCAAAAATGCTTCCAAAGAAAGCCGTCGTTTGTGTATTTGATATGAAATACTAATTTTTTATAGATGTCTTCCGATATCTTTATCTAGGTGTTTCACTGTTGCAAAGCAAGGCTTCCACAAAGAAAGCGAATATCAATATATTGTACCCCATTTATTTCCAAGGAAAAGAAAAGTCTTTCGAATATTGTCTCTGTACAATATACGTATGTAGAACATTATTAAAAAGAATAATTACATTAGTCATCAGACACTAACAATAGGCGAATATGATTTCAATAAATCCATTCAACGAAATGGCTATTGCTATAAATCCAATTGAATGTGATTTTCTTTTGGAAAACGATTCCGTAATAATAGCAGTTTAATCACTCGGACGAGGGACGAGGGCAGCATAAGAGAGACACGAGTAAACGAGAAAGTGAGCACTAAGCGATCTCGTACAGTGTGATTCACTCTACCCACGTTCTCTAACCAATCTTGCTCCATCGAACGATGAGAATACTCTTTACCTTTCGTTTGCTTGTCTAACTGTCGTTGCTATATATTCCTCCATTTATAATCGAACCTTAATTCAGAAAACCTTTATGAATAATTACCACTTTGTCTTGATCTTCATCTCCATCCCGGCTCTGACTATTGCACTCCAATGTTATTCTGGTTCAACTTATGTTAAGGGGCAAAGCATCGGCACAGACAAAGTGGTGAGCCTTTTCATGTATCATCAGGTGTTGATTGCAAAATTCTAATCAGTGAGGAGGGGATGATATTATGGAGTGTAGATCAAAGCCCCTCTTTGTTATAAAGAGGGAGAGTCATAAACACTGGCTCACAATCAGTTTTCGTAAGCGAGCTGCGTGTGCCGATTTGAATGCTCCGTCTCCTCATTGCGCTTCTCTCCTTTTTTCATTGCACGCAAGAAGACTTGGCACACAGCCACTCGACCATATCTCAGTGTAACGAAAATTGAACACTTGCGAGTTTCGAAAGGGTGATTGTGTGATGGTTACGCATCATCTGGAATCGAGAACTCATCGAGTCAGACATTGATGAAACACCCCATTTAAGGTGAAAAACTAAGGATTGGGTGATGAGGAAGAGAAAATACACATACTTCAAACTAGAATTTTTAATCTGCATATTCATTCGACGTATTCAGACTTGCCAAGCTGGAGAATACTGCTACAATGTAACGGGTGATATGACCGATCTAACACGCCTCACTCACGCAGGATGCTCATCGACTAGATGCTTCGTAAGACGACAACAACTTTCTTCATAATTGAATAACAATATTTTCAGATCGCCCACAATAAATGCATTGAACAGAATCTTTTGGGAAAAGTTTGTGACTGTGAAATTGGAAATATGTAATAGCGTATTTCAGATTGTTCGTTTCTGTTGTTGCAACACTGGTGATCTTTGCAATTCTCGATCCACGGTATTTTTTCCGGGTTTTTGGATGTTTTCTAAATTTCATATTACAGAACGCCTCTCTTATCGACCGAACAAAAAACCGTATCAAGGACTTCCTATCTGGATTCGGAAAATGAAATCAAATCGATGGATATTTCTAAATACCGAAACGCACACATAAAGTATTTTGAACCCAAGTAGACTATGTAATAGCTAACACGGTTGAAGTACAGGAAAGTTTCTTTGCTAACCACTCACATCGAATATGAAAGGAAACACAGTCACGCCACTTTTCGATTCGTTATTCTTCATAATAATCATGTATAAAATAAAACAATAGAATAAGATATACGTCGTGTTCAACTAGATATTTTTTTTCTGCATTTCACGAATGTTTGCGGAAACATGTGCAAAAATGTCAAAAATTATCAGAAGTGCGAATTGACAATTTAAAAAATATGATATTTTTATTTTCACTCGCAAATTGAATATTAAATACCCGCGGAAGGACTGCTGTGATACGGGAGATAACATTAAAATCGATGCCCTGTCCCTATGAATGAAGGATATGGGCGGCATGTGGAATTAGGAGGTATCAAATAATACGCAATGATTATGATCGAGAAAGAAAGAATTTGAAATCAAACTAATACAAATACAATTGAAAAGCACATTCGTGAAGAGCAAAAAGCAAGTCGGAAAAATGCAAGCGAGCTACAGCTAGAGCTAGCAGTTTGTGGCTGCACTCCAGAAAACTCAATATCCTAAGTTGTTCACAAATATGGTAGAGTCATGGAAACGCTCATGGGATTGCAAAATAAAAACCGCAGAGAAAAGCTGATTGCAACGTTATGAAATTAGGTAACAATTAAACACCCTTACAATTAGTACTCAAAAAAAAGTAAACAGAAAGACCGCATATGAGATTCTGTATATTAAAGTTCGCTTCTGCTCGTTCTACTCTCGGGCTCTGGCGAAGGTCGAGGTTCATGTGCAAAATCCTCAGTCTCCTCATCAGGTGTCTGGAATATATAGCATACATTCGACACTAATTTTTTTGTTTGATTAATATTTGAAAGGATGATCCTCACCTTATTCGTATCATCTTCATCATTCTCATCTTCCCCTTCATCTCCTTGACCCTCCTCCTCTTCATCTACTTCCGTTAGTTCACAGTCAGCCATTCTATCATCCTCCTCCTCATCCTCATCGCCTTCCACTCTCATCGCCTATAAAAATAGAATAATATTCGCCTTGAAGATTTGCACATATTTCTTAATCGGGTTTGAAGACAGAACAGTGCCTGCAAAAAGGAAAATTTGTGACCTTATCCTCTTCTATATCTTCCTCATCATCATTATCAACCTCTGCTTCTCTCCGGAATCTTTGTTTCTGCGAGAGTATCGAGCTCTGGAAAGCGCGACGTTCACCACATTTTTGATATGAAATTCCAAAAAAAGGACATTGGAAATGCTTACTTCTCTTTTCAGTCCACCACCTGAATCTCTTGAACCTCCACTCGTAATCGATCCCACTACAAGCGCCAACGTTCCCGTTGCTCGTTTTACAACTCTCATCGAGTCAAGACGACTGAATTCATAATTTAAGGAGAAAAATACAGTTTACAATTACCATTTCAAAATAATAATAACAAAATTCTGAGCACTTATTATGTCTCCAATAGAAGATACTTCCCGTGATATCACAGGAAATTTTTTTACAAACTCCCCCATCCTGTCCGTTTTCAAATATTTCGGCCCGTTTTCAAAAAGGAATATCAAAACGATGACATCTATTTTTAGCTTTTTTGATTTTTAATCACGTCTTACCTTCTTCCTCTCTCCTTTCCTTCATCTTTATCTTCTCTCCCTACAGAGGTTCCGTCTCCTCCCATCCTTTCTCCACTCTCTTCGTCATCATTGTCAGACGATCCTCGACGGCGCTACAGAAAGATAACACAAATAGATATAAACCATTGTTTTCTTGTCTTCTATGTATCGCAAAATGGGATGTGGTAATTAATAATTTATTTTCGAGACGTTTAGAGAGGTAATCTCATCAAATGTGTGTGAATTGCACAAAATTAGATAATTAAACCATAGTTTGAAAAGGGTGAGGTCTAGAATATAAGAGAGATAAATAGCTGACCCTGATAGGAGTGGCCATGAACGAAATGGAATCGGTGATGCTCGTGTATTCTTCGTTTCTTTGGTGTCTTACTACTGTCTCCTTACGAACTCCTCCTCCCGCGACTGTCTGAAACAAGAAAACAAGAAGAAATGCATAGTAAAATAATATACCGATCCCCTTATACTTCCTATCGTTAATTTCGCAAATTTGTATGAAGGGTCTTAGCTTTTGTTCCTAATCATTTCCAAGGCACTGGTTGCTCTGACTAAAAAATGAGAATTTTATCAATAATCAACTCAATGACGCATTACTATGTTACATCGCTAAATGTAAGCTGTGAAGTAGATAAACAGCAGAGTCGTCTCAGGCTACTAAAATCCGCATGTTCGATAGTTCTCACCTGTAGCAGTGATCCAGTAGTATCCAAAGCGGCGAGTGATCCGAAGAATCGATTGTGACCTTCTACCAGTGGCATTCCTCCTGTTGGTGATGTGGCACCGCAACTCTCAGAGATACTTCCTGCAAAGTTAGAGCTTCAAATCTTTTTAGGCATAATATTGCAAAAGATGTACACAATTAAATTGACGTTAAAACTAATTCTTGATAAGACGCTTACCTGTTCCACAGACAGTGGCAGTTCTCTTTCTCGGGTGAGCGACAAATGGAGTGCGGAGATGAGAGCCTCAAGTAAGATAACGATTGATTACTTCGAGTAATGCCAAACGCTATCAATTCATGTGGTATTAAAACAATTGAAAAATTCGACACAATGTTTAAATATCGCGTTAATTTACGGCTTGGAAGAGCAGGTGAGGAAGCAAGTTAAACACAATTGAATTCCACATTTTTTAAAGTATCTTGCTCAACATGGACTATCGGCGCAAAATTAGCGTATGATCTGTCTCAAGTTTAAGTTACGGAAAAAATATGAAGAAAAAAACTAGAAAAAAAAGAAAAAATTCACCACCTGACACACTTGGCGTTCTTCCAGCCAATCCTACACTGTCCTTCCTTTTATCCTTTCTCTCTTCATGATCTGTCTCATCCTCCTCCTCTTCCTCCTCTGTTATCACTTCGTCCTCTTCCGCCATCTATGATAAATTTATCAAACATTGCACGATATTTTATCTCATTTTAGAACCATTCTACCAAATAATAATAATAATATACACAAAATATCATCATCAACCAATCGAGTCGGAAAATACACATCAAATGCCAAAACTGACGGAGAGTTGTAAAAACAAACCTGTACGTTCACGCCAAGTGGACTTGACGGGGCCACCATTTGAGGGTATAGAGTGGAGAGAGGACCTCCACCGAGCTGCATTGATTGCATTTCACTAAACTGTGCTTCCGATGTAGTCAAAGCATGCTGTTGAGCGAGGGAAGAAATAACACCCGTGAGGTGACGTATCGCGTCAAGTGTGTCCAACTGAAAAAAAATTAGTCATTAAATAAAATCTATTGAGCGATAAAATGATCAACCTGAACTCTTTCCACTTGCTGTAGTCGTTGATCCAACTCTCCCATTGTCGTCTTCATCATCTTATCATGAGAGGATAGATCTGCCATTCCCGCAATAATTTTCTCCGATCTGTAAGAAATGATACTCCAATTGTAGCTTTTTAAATTTTTTTAATCATTTGAACACATTTCCTTAGCAATTTTAAGTGTAATACCTAGTATGAGTTCACAATTTATAGCTAGTATGCTGAATTTGGACACGACTTACGCTTCAGCAGTTCTCTTCATTCTCTCATCGTTGCTTGTCTCTTTAGCGCGTGCCTTTTCGCGTGCCATGTCTGTAAATTTTTACATAATAGTGTTGTCAAATCATTTACCTATATCCGCTCTTCACTCCTCCTCCACTATATTTCAAACGTTAGATCACTACTACGAAAAAAACAACCTTTTAACAAGGGGCAGGAGTTTCGCAGAAATAATTTTGTTACATAAAAAAGACATGATTAGAAAAATGACAAATTTGTTGTATTTTTACCTTCCATGCACTCTTCCTCGAAATCGTGTAACTTTTCTACTTGATCCGACGGGAGGAAAAGTTCTGCAAAGGCAATTTTTATTTATAAATATAATGATAATGATGAGATAAAATAATGATATGCCCTCGGACAAACTTCCGAGGAATTTTTAAGAGTTCGAAATAAATACAGGAAAAACGATTGTTATGTTACCAGAATTGAAACCAGAGGATTTATTTAAACAAATCTTGGTTTTTTAAACAACAGGCTCTTATTTCCGACATCATCCTCATCGCTGATTGCTGTGGTTTTGAGGTTTTTTTTTAAAATTAAGCCGCGTTCTTAGAAAAATAATTCTAATAATTGGCATTACTCTGAAGGATTTCGGAGAATGAAAGATGAACGAACTTAATGAGTGGTCGAACATGTTCCTCTCCTCCTTACTGCCTCCACTTTTCTCCGAACCTCCAAACTCCTTTCTCGAACACAACCAACGGCTGTACTTTACACACTGTAATATGAGTGATTTGAAGATTTTTCACAATTTAGAAAAATCGTCGAATCTACTACAGGGTGCGCCAAAATTACGGGCCCACTTCTTTGCCTGCTATTTAAAGGCCAAGGAAGCGATGACAAGCCATCTCAAGTAGACTATTCTTGCGAGCGTTCATTAGTAAAAAGTGTGATTTAGTTTGAGGACAATCGGTAAATTGGTTGATTTGAAACAACCGATGAAGTGTGCCAATGACAACAAATGTTGGTTTCAAGGCGAGACTCAGATCGCTATCAAAATGCCACACTCGAACTAACAGCTCTAATAATTATTTTACTATAGCATAGGGGACTACTGACCAAGAAGAAATAATGAAAACAGTTTTCACATCAATGTCGGATTTAGAGGATTTCATAAACATATGGGAAAGACTGTGAACGAAATCAGTATTCTACAACATAACAGAGCACTTATCTTGCTAATCGTCGATAAGATATAAGTCAAATTTTTAGGAATTATTCATTAATAATAATTTTTTTTATAATTTTTGGAATTGACCGCGAACTAAAATGAGTTCATGAAGCTAGGCTTGATTAATAGAGATTTGTGATTTCCAGGGCCGCGTGTTCGGTCATGTTTCACTTAAAATTTATATACGATCGGAGTGCCTTATTTAAAATATTTCAATGTTGCTATTCAATTACTTATTCCGTTATGCATTTATAAAAAATAGAATGAACTGAATCAACCTATTCCTAAAAAATAATATACGTCGAAACATGGATTTCGGGAATTTTCGCCTATATTTGAATAATGCTGAAAAACTAACAGTGTTAGATGCAATCGAGTAGTGACTAACGAAAGGCAACAGGGTGACTATACCTAATATATGCCAGTTCAGAACGGAAATCATTTTGATGGGTTACTACATCTATGAACTCTTATTTTATCCAAGTCTTCATACGCTTGACCTCAGGGTTCTACTTGGGAAATCATGCCTTATTTTAAGCCCTGTAATCCTACCACAGTGATTCAATTTTTAAATTGAAGATTGATGATTGCCCATCTTACGGTTGAAGTTCCAAAGGCTAATCGCACATGGTTGATGAAACACAAATATTCAAAGTTGATCTGGCTCGCGGGAATGACATGTCTGACCACGATACTTTCATTGTGTTATTTGAAAACCTGCTTGAAATTATGAACCAAACCAAAATGAGTTTTACGATGCTGATATCACATTTTGACGCAAAGTTGTTTCTTGTTCCGCGCGTAACGAAATTGCCATTAAACTACCGTCGCGTTTAAAATTAAGCTTTAATTATATACAGGGTGCGCCAAAATTACCCGCACTCAGTTTTTCGATCATATCTCTTTCGGAAAACGTGCCACTGTCCTGGTGCGGTAATTACTACTAGCCCTAGTCCATATCTCCCTAAAACTCACAAAAGTTCCGATCTCCATTCACTACCTGATTTCTTGTGGCGAGCCAAAGTTGACTGACTATGGTACGCCAGGGCCGCGAGTTCGATATGTTGTCGCTCAAAAAATCGTAGTCTCAAGGAAAGAGCTCCTAGATCTAATTTTATGGTCTTGATAGTTACCTCAATAGATTGTGCAACTACCTACACTTTAGACAAGCAATAGCCCTTCACCTAAATACGGTAGGCCTCAAAATGTGTCTGACTGCCCGAAGTGAACACTTTCAACGTCCGCTTGAAAGCTACACACCATGCATGCCTCTAGTTAGCAAAAAGCAGAAGTACATGCTTCACCATTACTCATGAAATATAAAAATATGAATTGAACCTTACAGGTAAGAAGTAGGGCGAAAAACATAACCAAAAGTCAGAATTCGGGTGATTTTAGTGATTTTATATGCTTGAGGAATTCAGCTAGCATTCCACATTGAGGATACCCAGTGCAATTCTAATATAAATTTCGAGTTGGTCTAAGGATATACTCTAAATGTTCTGAGTTTGAAAGCCCACGCTATGCTGGTGAAGGAGTGGCATTTATTAGAAGTTGTGTTGCACTCGCGGGAATTGCGCACAGTCACCAGTCAACTTTGACTCGCTACTACAAATTAGGTATTGAATGGAGATCGTAACTTTTGTGAGTTTTAGGGAGACATGGACTAGGGCTAGTAGTAATTACCGCACCAGGACAGTGGCACGTTTCCCGAATGAGATGTGATCGAAAAACTGAGTGCGGGTAATTTTGGCGCACCCTGTAATTGGTGCTTAATAAACGCGAAACCATACCAGAAATCGAGTTTTATCATTAAAAACTATGAAAAAGTAGTGAAAACGGGCGTAAAACGCGTGAAACGAAGTGAAAGTGGGCGGAGCTAACGCGTTTGCCGCGCGGAATAGTTTAGTAGGTGTTCAATTACAATCGTATCATTTTAAAAATGTGATAATACGTACAATCAATTATATCAATACAGGAGCAACCCGCATTCTTTTTGAATGAGGGAGACACAAACAAAAGTGGGCCCGTAATTATGGCGCACCCTGTACAATAGACAAACCACACATTGAATTTTCATAATCATAGCTCACGCAAGCTTCCCAATAATGGAAACATATCATATTTTAGATTTTCATAAAATATATTCAGCGGTAAAGACGAAAAATCAATCAAAATTCTGACCAGCCACACGTGACAGACGACAGTGAACGGTGGCGGCATGAAAGGTAGGGCCTCGTACTCCATAACCTTCAATGCATGGACGAAATAGCGTCACATCTATTGATAACCGAACCTGTCTATATCGTTGGAAGAGCCATATCTGCTGTGAGATCTCATCGGTTGCGTCGAAGATGTGACTTCAAATGTGTAGAATATATAATTATATTATTATCAAAAATCATTTAATGACATTAAAAAGTCATTTGTGAGCGAGTTCCGTTGGATGAACGGCTACTTGGCATGACACCTAATTTGTTTCGTGTTTCTAAGTACAACACGCTCTATGACAAATCACATCTTGCTCAGATGCTAACTTTTTAAGTTTCCAAGACAAATCAAGTTTTGTTTCACAAATGATGAGGCTCCTTGTGCAAACTCCACTACATTTATTCGCTTTAGAATACGAATACCCATGACTTACTTGAAAATGGCGATTAACATGGAAATAAGGAGAATGTTGGCGATGAGAAGGAAGATGGTCATTAGAATCGGAGGAATCCAGTACCCAGGTACGCACGAGTTAGAGGGCTAAAATAATGTACATGACTGTAGTCTGGGAATTCGGCCATTAATAATTAAAAAAAGGAATAAGCTAATAGAGAAATGAATTAACCTCGAAGAATTGGTCGTCGTACAGCGATATGTTCATTTCGGAGTGCTTGTCCCACGCTAAAAAATCAAAAAAAATCATGCATTTCTCATATAATGTAAAAAAAGGAAGAGCTATAATTTTAGCCTCGTATCTCGTCAGTGGGTCAATCAACGTACCATCAATAATAACAATATCAGTTACACTTCAACCTATTCCATCTATTGTACCTTCATCCCCGCATTGGTCGATCTCGTCTGCATATACCTCCCCGTAGAGCATGAAGTATGGCTTGTAGAATATATTACGAATCTGAAAGTTATCTCAGAATTGCATATTAGAGACGTGAATAAAGAATAACGTATAATGCGAGCTCAAAAAAAGAAATCGTTCTCTCGACCACAGTGGTCACCACCAGGATTGCTCGTTCGGTTTCGGGATATTCGGCACCTCTTCCGTTCCTTGACTCTCTCGATTGCAGGTGCAATCGAGAGGGGAGCGAAGGGAAGAGGGTGTCGGAGAAACAGAGGGAGTCGGTTTTGACTCGGTTTTATTTACGAGGGGCTCGGTTTGCCAAATCCGAACGTGCAACCATAGTCACCACATACCAGAAGCCAATGGAACTCTTCGTTGGGATAAGAGATGGATTGACGTGCGAGACCAAAAGCGAGTAGAGAAACCACCAACATCACAACTATGTATGTCATGTTGACCACCTAAAATACATTTGCTGATAGAAGAGCTATATTATCGATTCTTCACTTCACCTATTTTTTCGTCATATATTTTTACAGAAATATGCAATACACGTAAGAAAAACTCGCCATCTTCCCTGCCATAGTGATGTATGGTCCGAGTCGTGGATGAACACTCATGTAGTCGAGCATTTTCATCGTCCACAGAACAGAATCCACAGCCAAAACGACACGACCATGACCGACCATTCTGGAGAAAGAAGGAGATTAACGTACATCTTAGTTACTTACATTCATATGCAATAAATTTGTCCAGTAACAACTTATGGAAGATAAACAATGATTTTTTTTTGACAAAACGAAACGCAAAAACGAAAAAATCAAACTTTTCATTCAGTTATCGCGTCGTTCCAGAACGAGAGAGATTGTTCGCCATTTCGGAAGGATATGCAGTTCAATTCCGGAATGCCCCGAATTTCGCTTATTTCGCTATTCAGACACCCCCAATAATGATATGGTAATTATCAATACCCTGTGCTTCTCATCGTGAATCCGATTATGAATATTATTATTGCAAGTACAGTTATCGTATTCCAGTAGTTGTAAAGGAAGAATTTCGCTTTCTCTTTCATTGGCTTCATCTCCGACATAAAGAACTGAAAACAAAATGATCCAGTGTTTCGATTATGGAAATGTTACTAGAGCTAGAATAGCCTTACTTTCCTAATATATTCAGCTCCGAAGACGACTACGTACGCAAGTAGTCCCCATTCAATCCATGTTGGATCAGGAGGTGTCTTCACTAGCAGAACATATGAGAAGAAGAATAGAAAAATGAGGAATGCCAGAGTCCAAGACCTGTAAAGATGTTGTTGCAGCATTGCTACAAAATAGTTTTGATCTGAGTGATTTCTCTAGTGATTGCCGCAAAAATATCACACATTATTCGAGATAGCCACGGGCTCGACGCCCGGTCGGATTGTGAGCATCTACCTTTGCAATAAAAAATCCAAGGTCCAAAATATACACTAGTTTTGTTTTATGATGAATGATCTCATGGAAAACCTAGTTCCATTGGAATATTCTGAGCGCAGCAGGTGTTCATTTCACAACGTTAATCTCACCAAAATGTCGTCACTGGAGCTGTGTAGAACTCATACAAACGACGACGGATCTTGATCTTCTTCTGAAAAAAATTATCATAGATCAACAACTTAAATAAGACAAATTACATTGTGAATTAGGCTAAAAAGGAATTGGGAGGGAGATTTTACAACGAACGAACTGGATCATTTTTGATCAACACATATTTTTACGGAGATTCAAAACGTGAGGTCTAGCATAGTACACAGACGCCGTCTCGGATTTCTCAACAATATAACTATAATAGTGGGTCTGCGCAGAAACAATGTATTGGTCTGTAGGTAGTCTGTTTATCGATTGGGGATGGAGATGGAGAGGAGTGAGAGATTAATAAGTGCTTACAAGCCTCACCATTCTAGGCACACTGTTTCCTATCCTGAATATGTCCGGTCGCTCCATCTCTTCACTCCAACTTCCTTTGCGAAGATCTTTCTCATCGATATGACCTTGTACGTCGCCTGAAATATTCATCATTGATATTCTGTAAAATATTCATTATTGATATTCTGTTAAAGAACTCTTTTTTCGTCTAGCCGTTGGTATGAAACTTTTAACAAGTAACCCTGAAAATTCTATTTTTTCATTAATTTTATATTATTAAAACGGCACTACAAAGATTTCTCATCACTTCGTCCAGGGACCTCTACTGTGAAAAAAATACAAATAAATATTCAACATTGAATAAAGATATATAAAATACTATTTTTCAAGAGTGACTTTTCGTCAATACTTTTGCACTCTCGAATCAATAAGCAAACAAACCCTTTGATCCGAAGAAAGGGCCATGACTTTTTATTCCTCCGTTTATCGCCGAAGTCGATTGCTTCTTCCAATTTTGTTTGTAGTCCGCAAGCGGAGATGACGACTCGCATGGGGACACTGAGAATTCACGATCGAATATAGAGTATATCCAAATTAGGATTCGTTATCTTCTCCATCATTTCGTTCAACAACGACATTCACCTGTTGGAACTGCTTATTACTACGTGAAGCAAACGAATGAATGAGTTCTTGAACTAGCCGGGCGTAGCCCGGCTAGACCCTGCGGGGGCAAGAAGCCTACGGCTGCAATGTCGCCGGGTTGTGATAGTCTTCTGCGAGTGCTTCGCGCGACGCCGGGTTGTGATAGTACTATGCGAGTGCTTCGCGCGTTGCCGGGATATATATTCGAATTATTGGCCAATGTATGAAAGTATAGAATATTCACGGTTGCAAACAGAAAATTTTAAAAATTTTGATTACGAGTTGTTTGGTTCCAAGCACGATCGATTTGGTTGAATTTCCGGTGAAAACGGTGGACAGACAGACAGACAGACAGACAGACAGACAGACAGACAGACAGACAGACAGACAGACAGACAGACAGACAGACAGACAGACAGACAGACAGACAGACAGACAGACGGACAGACGGACAGACGGACAGACGGACAGACAGACAGACAGACAGACAGACAGACAGACGGACAGACGGACAGACGGACAGACAGACGGACAGACGGACAGACGGACAGACAGACAGACAGACGGACAGACAGACAGACAGACAGACAGACAGACAGACAGACAGACAGACAGACAGACAGACAGACGGACAGACGGACAGACGGACAGACGGACAGACGGACAGACGGACAGACGGACAGACGGACAGACGGACAGACGGACAGACGGACAGACAGACAGACAGACAGACAGACAGACAGACAGACAGACAGACAGACAGACAGACAGACAGACAGACAGACAGACAGACAGACAGACAGACAGACAGACAGACAGACAGACAGACAGACAGACAGACAGACAGACAGACAGACAGACAGACAGACAGACAGACAGACAGACAGACAGACAGACAGACAGACAGACAGACAGACAGACAGACAGACAGACAGACAGACAGACAGACAGACAGACAGACAGACAGACAGACAGACAGACAGACGGACAGACGGACAGACGGACAGACGGACAGACAGACAGACAGACAGACAGACAGACAGACGGACAGACGGACAGACGGACAGACAGACGGACAGACGACAGACGGACAGACAGACAGACAGACAGACAGACAGACAGACAGACAGACAGACAGACAGACAGACAGACGGACAGACGGACAGACGGACAGACGGACAGACGGACAGACGGACAGACGGACAGACGGACAGACGGACAGACGGACAGACAGACAGACAGACAGACAGACAGACAGACAGACAGACAGACAGACAGACAGACAGACAGACAGACAGACAGACAGACAGACAGACAGACAGACAGACAGACAGACAGACAGACAGACAGACAGACAGACAGACAGACAGACAGACAGACAGACAGACAGACAGACAGACAGACAGACAGACAGACAGACAGACAGACAGACAGACAGACAGACAGACAGACAGACAGACAGACAGACAGACAGACAGACAGACAGACAGACAGACAGACAGACAGACAGACAGACAGACAGACAGACAGACAGACAGACAGACAGACAGACAGACAGACAGACAGACAGACAGACAGACAGACAGACAGACAGACAGACAGACAGACAGACAGACAGACAGACAGACAGACAGACAGACAGACAGACGACAGACAACAACAGACAGACAGACAGAACAGAAGCAGACACAGACAGACAGACAGACAGACAGACAGAACAGACGACAGACAAGACAGACAGACAGACAGACAGACAGACAGACAGACAGACAGACAGACAGACAGACAGACAGACAGACAGACAAGACAGACGACAGACAAGACAGAGACAGACACAGACAGACAGACAGACATACAGACAGACAGACAGAACAGACGACAGACAGACAACTCAAAACACACGACAGACAGACAGACGACAGACAGCAGACAGACAGACGACAGACAGACGACGACAGAACAGACAGACAGACAGAACAGACATACGACAGTACAGACAAGACAAGACAGACAACAGACAGACAGACAGACAACAGAACGACAGAACGACAGACAGACAGACAGACAGACAGCCAGACACAGACAGACAAACATACAGAACAGACAGACAGACAGACATACAGACAGACAGACAGACAGACAGACAGACAGACAGACAGACAGACGACAAAGACAGACAGACAGACAGACACAGCACATACAGACAGACAGACAGACAGACAGACAGACAGACAGACAGACAGACAGACAGACAGACAGACAGACAGACAGACAGACAGACAGACAGACAGACAGACAGACAGACAGACAGACAGACAGACAGACAGACAGACAGACAGACAGACAGACAGACAGACAGACAGACAGACAGACAGACAGACAGACAGACAGACAGACAGACAGACAGACAGACAGACAGACAGACAGACAGACAGACAGACAGACAGACAGACAGACAGACAGACAGACAGACAGACAGACGACAGACAGACAGACAGACAGACAGACAGACAGACAGACAGACGGACAGACAGACAGACGGACACGACAGGACAGACAGACGGACAGACGACAGACGGACAGACGGACAGACAGACAGACAGACAGACGGACAGACAGACAGACAGACAGACAGACAGACAGACAGACAGACAGACAGACAGACAGACAGACAGACAGACAGACAGACAGACAGACAGACAGACAGACAGACAGACAGACAGACAGACAGACAGACAGACAGACAGACAGACAGACAGACAGACAGACAGACAGACAGACAGACAGACAGACAGGCAGACAGACGGACAGACGGAACAGACGGACAGACAGACAGACTGACAGACGGACAGACAGACAGACGGACAGACAGACAGACAGACAGACAGACAGACAGACAGACAGACAGACAGACAGACAGACAACAGACAGACGACAGACAGACAGACAGACGGACATACGGACAGACAGACATACAGACAGACAGACAGACAGACAGACGGACAGACAGACAGACGGACAGACAGACAGACAGACAGACAGACAGACAGACGGACAGACAGACAGACGGACAGACTGACAGACGGACAGACGGACAGACAGACAGACAGCAGACAGACAGACGGACAGACAGACAGACGGACAGACGGACAGACGGACAGACAGACAGACAGACGGACAGACAGACAGACAGACAGACAGACAGACAGACAGACAGATTTATCGATTCGCGACGTTGCGCAGCAATGTGCAGTTCAACCCCGCAATGTGGATGATTACGCGGTACCATATGTAGGGCCCACAAGCTCCGCCCACTTTGTGTGGACACGATTTCGTGCAATAGCGAGAAAGTAAAGTCACAAGGTTCGTTCTAAACCAAATCTGACGTTCGACAGCGCTATGGAAAGCTATGATATTCCTCTTTCATTTGAGCTTGGTCCCAGATATGCATACTATCAGTAAGTAGATCAAATTCGCATTTAAGCGAAAGGAATAGGTCGTTTTGGCATGTTCCAACTGAACGATCCTTCTCGGACCAAACTTATTTTACTAATTCGAATATTTTAGGAATTTTAGAATTTTTTTCAGATTTTTAGCATGCTTCCCCGGCTTGTGACTTTTGGGCGGGGAGAGGCATGCGAGAGGGCGGGGGGAGGGAGAGAGACACACGCTAATTAGGCTCCGCCCCCTTTCCCTCTCGTCTCGCTTTCCCTCCTCTCTCCCAAAGGGTTGCGCGCGTACTTCTCAGGCTCTAGCGCGCCTCAAAGACAAGATATCGACAAACGGCCAAAAGTATGACGTTGTTGGGACCCATAGGAGTAGTTTTAAAACACTTGTGACCGCATTGCTCGAATTCTGCTATCTACGTTGTGGCCCCTAACCATATGCTTGTAAAGTAGGTTACCAGCTCTAGTTTGCTTTCCCGTGCCAGCTTCCATATTCGCCATTCCATCATCACACGTTGTCTTGTGTCGACGGCGACGTGAAGTGAAGAGCTGCAGACAATCAATTTCTGTCGTCTATCCGAGATCATTCAGTATCTCCTATTGAGAGCAATGTTCTCGTCTCCACATTTCGCCATATCTCTAGCCAGATAGAGAGACGAAAGAGTATGGCGAAATGAGAGTGTGAGGCGATTGCTTTCTAATGAACTCACCGAAGCCAGATTAAGACTATTTGTACTTCCGTGCGAAGGACGCCGACGACCATCCTGGAACAATAATGTAATCAAAAAATTTTTTAAAAAGGAATATGGATTAGAGATATCAAAGAGCGAGAGAATTTCGATAGGATCGTCAGATTTTAGGTATTGACATAGTGATACAGCAATCGTTCAATTGACTGCAGTACTTCATCGTCATCACTGGTACTGCTGCTGGAGGAAGAATCTGATGACGATGACGATGATGACGATGATGAGGAAGACGATGATGAGGAACCTACATTTTATTTTGATTTATTCTTTTTCTTTTCTGATTTACAAACTCATTAGTAACTCTAGTGTCCACCATTCCCTTCCCTACCTTCATTAATATCATGTTCGTGTTCTGCTGCAGTCTGTGGTTGTAGCAGCAATTCCTCTCTTGATTTGAATTCGAGAGCAAGAATGGAAAGGGGAAAAAAGAGACCGGCCAGCACTTTTATATTCGAATGGCTGAAAGCAGATTTGTTCATCTCATATTTTTACGTAACTCCGTTGATTATAATAGATACTAATGATAATTTAATCGTGAAAGAAGAATACCTTCGAATTCGCATTCCTCCATGCCACAGATCAGCAAGAAGAATTTGACAGCTGCAATATTTTTTAATTGTTAATACGGTATTAATAATACCATTTAAATACAAATAGTTAATATTAAAATTAGATATAGCCATCCCTCTCTTTAAAAATATAAAAAACTATAAAAAGATTATTACCATGGATGGGCGAGGAACTGCTTGTTGTTGACAACCACAGCGAGAGAGAGACATGTCTGCAAGTGAAAGCCATTCAATCAATGAACAAGTGCCCATCCCGAAGACACCGTAAATTACGATGAGTGATTCATGCTGCAGTCTTCCCTGAAAATATTTGCTCACCTGATTGCCCCAATTGCTCAGCTCGTACGTTAGCAACTGTAAAGTTTGAGCATCGTCGGAATGATAGCAATGCTCGAGTAGCTCCAATGACAGGGTACGAAACTCCCTACAAATAAGAATGTACTCCAAGCTCGCTTAGGATTTCCAGCTATAAGACTCACACGTTCAATACTGTTCGTAAAAAAAGAATAAAAATATAACTGACTCTGCGTATTTTCTCAACTCGTCGCAAATCTCCACTTCGAGATAGTCTTCTGCTGCTTCCTTCGCCAGTGATTTATAGATGCGACATGCGACCAAGGCCTTTAAATATATCATTCAGTGCTTTTTACTGATTGCTTTCAATGTAATTCTTTCCCACTTTTATTTTAGAAAAATACTCAATACAATGATACTGTTGCTCATCTTTGCCCTATCTTTTGCATTACCTGAGAGGGGCATTATAGAAATATTATAAGAACAAAACCATATTCCGTAAATCGAAAACGTTGTGACCCATTTTTACTGCGTTCTTACAAAGAACGCGTTTGCATTAATGAATATCAGATATTAAAACCAAATAACCTTAAAACTATAATAACACCAAATAATGAATGAATGAGTGAACCTTATAACCTTAACACCAAGTAAAAAATGAATGAGTGAACCTTAGCCAGCGCCTCTTCTCCGTGCTCCCACATGAGGAGTGCCATGTCTTGTCGTTTAGTTAGCACGGCCCACAACAGTAACTCACTGAATGTGTCAAAAATCGTAGTGGAAATCAAAATATGTAATGTGAGATAAAACAAAACACCAAAGCATCTCTATCATGGTAAAAGTATGGGTAAATACCTGAAAGGGTATTGGAATTCATACTCGCTTTTGACTTCTGCGCGGTGATCGGGCGTCGATGCCTCTGCAAAATAATCAATCAGAGAATCATTTAATTAAACTTGAAGATGCGCTAAAGAGTGGCATGCGTGCATTGTACATCGGCAACAGCTACATAGACAGAGGAAAGAGGGAAGAATACGACGACGTTAATGGACGACACTTGGTGAACGGGCTTGTGTCAGAGCTCACTGTAGAGTCGCCGTAGCAATCGCATATTGCTGTCTGCTGCAGCAGCTTCAGCCATCTCCCATTCATGCTGCAGAGAATCGTTGCGGAGTCGAGTTGAGAGACTTTCTGACTCGGTGCGCGCCTCCTTGCGATGCAGATTGATGGGGGTACGCTCCGATGCGGAATCTGGCTCACAAGCCCTTTAGAAGTGAGTTGGGAAAAAACAGAAAAAGCGGTTAGAATTATACATATCACGTAATACCAGAGCGAATACGCATATTGTTTTACAACGCCAAAATTTGAGCACATTATGTATGACATTGCAAGTATGGGTTAATACAAGAGTTGAAATTCAGCATCAAGATATTTGTCGAGGTTTCTAATAAAAAGGTATACCTTTTCTACTGAGAGTAAATGAACATAAATGTTCAAATATGAGTTTACCTTCATCTTGCCCCTCCTGCCACGGCATTCCATCATTTGCATCCACTCCAAGTGTGCGAATCGGACGCGGCTTCACAAAGTTCTAAATATGAGGATCATCAGCTCTGCTGACAGCTTGCAGTTTGCACAACTGTTTCTATAAATGATTGAAACAAGAGCACCGCACCTCTCTTCTAAATGCGCTCCTCCACATGATGTGGTTCTTGAGTGCCTTACTACCGGATTGTGCACCTGCCAGGGACGACGGTTCTGTCAACATTTGAGGATATCCCATCGACGCGTCTGCAAAACAATAGTATTGTTCTAGTAAGATTGTTGAAGATTAATTCGTAATTTTTTTGAGATTTTGTTGTTGTGAATGACATACAATTGAGGATGCTTCTATAAAATGTGGGATAGAAATTTAAAGTAAGTAATGCGATTTAAAAAAGGAGGGGCACGAATGCTGGCTCAATTATCATAGACGAGCGGCGAGTGTCATTTGCATACGCCGTCTCTTCACTGCACTTTTCTCTCTCGCTCGTTGCCTGCACCGCAGGTTCATTTTGGCAAGCAGCCAATCGACAATAACTCAGTTTCAACGAAAATTGAATACATGGGAGCTACGAAAGTGTGATAGGGTGCTCGTGCCACATCATCTCACATTGAGAACTTAGTTAGCTAGCTATTCGTGCCCCTCCCATTTAAGCGATAAGATTTATGTATTCGAGATAAGTCGGATCAAAGTTTCAACCAATATGCAAATTTTCAGAATCATGAAAAATAAAGTAGACAGGCGTGTTCAGCGCATGAAAATATCCCTAGAGCCCGATTTTTAGCCAGATTTTTTTTGATCATCATTCATGCAAGTTGTGTTTGATAAGCTTTAAAAAGAAAGCAACTTCTAAAATGTTCCTCCTTCTCAAAGCTCTTCCTTTCAATTGTCCATCTATCCTGATTCGTAGTTACAAAGCGTATGTTCTTCTATTACTTGACTTTGCTTCTCCTTTTTGGAATTCCCACTACTCAAGTGATATTGCTACTCTTGAAAAAGTCCAACATACCTTTACACGTCAACTCTTCTATCGTTGCTTCTCATCCCCTGATTATCCTCTCTCTCTCCCCTCCTACTCTGACCGTATCAAAACCCTTGGCCTGCGCGCGCTTACAGAGAGGAGAGTCAAAGGTGATCTTTGTATGACTCACATGATTATGAATGGTTTCACTATTACACCACGTTCCCTTTTCTACGTCTACAAACCATTACGAGACCGCACTTCATCCTTCGGAATCAACATAGAGTTGACAACCAGTACTCCCAGATACCACTCTTTCCCTGTCAGAACCTCACGATGGTACTCCCAACTTCCAGATAGTATTCGCACTGCCTCCAATATCCGAATCTTCAAGCGTCGACTTGAAAACCACCCCATCATCGCTCATTTAGCCAAACTCACCTAACCCAGGAGAGTCCCCCCCCCCATTCCTGCTCTCCCACCTTATTATGTAACGTTTCGGTCTCGTGGCGCCTCGGGCGTAGATAAATTATTATTATTATTATATAAAAAGAGTCTAAGTAGAAGATAAGCCCTTTGGGCTACTTGAAAATGTAAAAAAACTCGCGGTGTGATTTTTAGCTGTACAGATTGGTGGCGACTCTTAGGCGAATGCACTGGTATGCCGTACATATTTACTAGGGATCTTCATGTGTATACAGCGAACCTAGGCTTTTGGACATTAGATAGTGTAGTAAAATACCAGGTCGGAAAAAACTAACCCAAGGGCGAATTAAAGTTGGTACTTCCATAAATAGAAGAGATTCCCGTAGCAGCTAGTGCAATTCCGCCCTCCTTCGGTGTCCCTGCTGTAATAATTGTTCTAAATTCTCGAACTCTTCCCTTTGCGTAAATTAGTGAAATAAATTCACAATTCTTTCCCACGTAGTTATAAAAAATTTAAAGCAAAATTACAAGCAACAAAAAAGTAGTCATACCATTTAGTTGCTGGCTGCTTCCTGCTTCTTGCGGCGTCAAGCGACTACCTCCAAATGAACCGCGCGATCGTAATCCTGGAGCAGGAACAGAACCGTAAGTGGATTATTTACATTGATACTATGCCAAATGAAACCAGTTGGACATAACTCATAGTCTTCGAATAATGGATACTCCTATGTACATGAAATGCGAAAAGATCTTTGTGGCTTCCCTTGCTCAATCATGATTGCATGGGGCAATAGACAAATGTATTACGCAAATGCTATAAATCTAGCTAGGGTCGAGCTTCCTCTAATTTTTTAAAAATTGAAAATCTAAGTGGTTAGGCTGATAACACTGTTATATAAATTGCTAAAATGCATTACCAATGATTGAATTATTAGCAGTCAAGGTTGACGGAGGAGGCTGTTTCTCGTTCTGCAATTTAAAAATAAATAGGATAAAGACTCTGTATTCCGGGTCGTATAGCTGGCGAGATGTTAATGCTTAATGTCACAGGATCTGTTATAGCTTACGCGCGTTCTATCTATATTCCAATACCTTCATCTTCTTCATCTCCTCACTGTACTTCTGTTTAAATATTGTACTAGTGTAGTGAGACCGGTACGCGTTTCCCATCAATTTCTCGATGGCCATTCCAATATGTGGCAGCCTTAAAAAGTTTTTGTTAGTGAATAATAAAATAAAGATTGCCTGAGTGATGCAATTCTTACTTATATCTGTATCCTGCCTTCACCTTCACCACGTCTCGGATGATGTAGTAGAGAGTGTTCGGAGGGCCTTGGTCCTGCCAAACAAGTGATTAACGTTAATTTCACTATTTAAATTGAAAAACAACAAGTAATAGAGAAAACATACTGTATTATAAAGCTCCTCGAGTCGTGAGATCGTCAGAAACTTCTTCATGCTCACACCGCTGAAATTTTTTGTGAATATATATATATATATCGACGAACTTTGTTCAACTCGCTTAGCTAGATAATTGCTCTAGAATTTCCTTCCACTGTGGTCTCATAAGGAAACAATTATGTGACAGTATTTCTTGTGAAGTAACTATTACATGATTGTCAGATGAAAGAGAAAAATAACTTTAACTGAACTACTGAGTTATGTCTCTCAATCGTTATCACCTCTGCAGTAGTAGCTGCACGAATTCTACTCGATTGTGAATAAGTGCCTCGAGCATCGCATTATGCAGCGCTGTCTCAGACCAGTCCTGACATTGGATCATATATTTTGCTGACCACCAAGTCTAATAAACTGGGCTTACATTTCTTAGCTTTATTATTTGTGCTATTATGTATACAAGTAAGTATGAAGTTGGTAGGTAAATGAACTTACTCGATCTGAGACGAAAATGTCCGATCTCGCGATGTCCACTCTGTTCCATGCGAGAGTTAGAGCAAGCTGGTCGGTGGGAGAAAGGTTCTGACCCTAGGAATAAAAAAAAATCCTTAAAATTCTGTTCATGATTATTATAATTTGAAAAAAGAGATTACCTTCAGTAGAGCAGTTAGAATTGCGTAGTCATAGTCATGCTTATTCTTGTCACCCAATCGAAAAATCGTTAGCATGTCTTTGTGAGCAGCACACATCGATAACTCAGCAAGTACCTAAAAATTCGTATCAGTATTTGAAAAATTCTGGTAGTGAATTTTTGTTAAAAGAATTTCTTTACTTGGAACGAACAATATATATTTTTAACACCAGTATATGTTTTCCGAATACTTCACAACGCTTCACTCTTATTCTGCCGCCCATCAAAACTTTTTATTTACAAATTTCAGTAATTAGTACCTTGTTCGCTGTGGCCGTATCACATTTGAATTGTTCTCTGATAACCTCGAGCAATTGCTCGTGAACTCCTTCCGGAAATTGCCTGGAACGACATTTTTCAATACATATCATTAAATAGCGGTAACCATCCGCCAACTATGTATTTTTTATCGATTCGCAGTGAAGCACCCCATCATAATTTTGATTGCTCTCTGACGTTCTCTGCCGTAATGCTTTTTGGGACGGAACTGCTTGTTATATTTACCATAATTAAATTTTTTTCAAAATCATCAAATGAAGCTATATTTAATCAAAAAATGCACACAAATTTATAGGCCACCTCTCAAAAATATTTCAATATTGCAATGTGCACAAAATGATGAGAGAGGCTTCTGCGTTTTTTCACGTAGTCTTAAGATAGCGTACTCACTGATTTTCTCCAGTTACTTGATGTGCGAAAGCTAATAGATCAGCGGCTCCACCACTGCCGTCGCAGATGACTACAGGCATACGCGGATCGCTGAGAATTATATCACGCCTTTCAGGTAAGAATCGAGCTAAAGGTGGGAATTGACGGAAAAGTTGGCTTCGAGTTCTTTGCGGTTTTGGGCACCTCTAACCATACCTAACCTACCCTCAAAGTGCCAAATGGCAGAAATCATTCTGGGGCTCATGGGATGGGTGTGGATCCCGTGGTATCCATCTTCAACGGCTTGTATCTTTGCTCAAAACGATTTTTGAGAAAAATTAGCTTCTGATCGACCCCAAATATTTTTTCGAGCTCTGTCGATGAGAAAAACTCGCATGTCAAAATTTTTCGATTTAACCATGGTACACTCCATGAGCTGTTTCTCGAAAGTGTAGGTAAAGATGCTGCTCAAATTTTAAGAGCACATGCAACTCGGTGTGCTCTTTCGAATGGATGGGAGTTATGCCCAGTATAGATTTTGGATTGATTTGAACAAAATTTACTGCGCAATCTCATCATTGACACAGCTCTCTTATGCGCGAAATGAGACGAATGGTCGGGGTTTCCCTAAAAGTACTGTTGAAAATTTTGTACAAATCAATTCAAAATCTATACTGGGCATAACTCCCACCAGACAGGGTTTATAGTGACCGCCGACCACTCATTCGAAAGAGCACACCGAGTTGCATGTGCTCTTAAAATTTGAGCAGCATCTTTGCACTTTCGAGAAACAGCTCATGGAGTGTACCATGATTAAATCGAAAAATGTTGACATGCGAGTTGTTCTCATCGATAGAGCTCGAAAAATTACTAGGGGTCCATCACGTGCTATTTTCTCTCAAAAATCGTTTTGAGCAAAGATACTAGCCGTTGAAGTTGGATACCCCGGGATTCACGCCGGTCTCATGAGCCCCAGAATGATTCCTGGCAGTTGGCACTTTGAGGGTGGGTCAAGCATGGTTAGAGGTGTCTAAAACCACAAAGATCTCAAATTCAATTTTTCAGTCAATTCCCATAAATTCTTATTTTAGCTCGATTCTTACCTGAAAGGCGTGATATATATATATATATATATATATATTTTGTTTTTTGTTCCCATCGTTATGCAACCATAGATAACTTAGTTAATTGCAAGAAGGTTCGAGGTTTTTACTACTCACTTGGTGACATAGTCCAGCACACTTCTAATCGTCCCTGCTTTTCCCTCCAGCACTATGCTTACAACGGGCACGCTGCGAGTACCGCCTGCGATCTTCTGACGAGTTGCGATGTACGTTTCAAGCCGTTTACGGAGGAGGACGTCAGCACCAAATCTGCAAATTATACATATTACTGCATTTCAACGATGTATTCAACGACTTAAACCTAGTCTTGGCAAACAAATAAACACCCTATCAGTGGGTCCCACCTAGCGTTGTCTGGCGATCTACATGTCTGATTATGCCCCGAAAATATTAAATTTTTTCCATTTTTAGCGAGTAAAATGTCAAAAAAGATCGATAACTCACCGTCCCACAGTTCCATTGTCCACCAGAAGAAAATAATTGTGGCGATTATTAAGGACATTGAATCGTGTGCGAGAGCGAGAGAAGAAATGAGGATGATAAGCGACGACGGAGTCCTGCACACAAATATTATCTCAAATTTGTGTTTTTTTCTGTCGTGATCATTGAAATTAAAAAAAATTGGGCTTTTGCGATCTAACGATCGTCCCTTCACTTTCGATTCAACCCCTCATTTACCGCGTCGACGATTTTTTGTCGACTGGGATCACGCACAAAAAACTAGAACTTTTATTTATAGGCGAGAAATATTTATTTCACTACAAAATATTTCATTTTTAGGAGCCCTACCCTTCAATATCCCATTTCGGAAAATATATTGGAGAAGTTAGGTGGGACAGGTGAACTCCCGAACCTCTTCAATTGCTTACCTCCTGGGCAAAAAAAGGCTGGGCAAAAATTTTACGGTCTCTTGTGTCACAATGCTCTCTCGTCGGTTAGAGATAGCGAGAGAGTATTGCGAAATGAGAGATCCGTAAAAAGTTTGCCCAGCCCTGCTTACCTCTCCAATCAGTTCTTCTCTCTTTTTCAGCAATCCCCACGACGCGATTCCAATACAGACGATCTTGGATCGAATCGAACCCGACCCTATAATGAAAGAACTGTACCTGACGTCAGCCAGTTTACGACGTTTTTACAAAATTTACCTTCCAACGCGGCAGCAACGTGCCTTACAACTCCGGAATCAACGCCAGAGCTAATTATCCACGCTCCTTAATAATAGCATAATTAGAACCGCAACACACAAAGAATTTCAATTGATATGGTAAAAAAGGGCAAAAAAACTAACTTACCAGTGGTCTTAGCCGCTTTAAGTAAACCCTTGCGGAACACTCGAGTCAATTTCGTTTGCAATCTGAAGTTCAACAATGGGACTGCGCCAATTTGTCCAAACGACGATAGCTGATACGGAATCACAACTTACTCAAAATTATTCATTCCTCCGTGAACGGTAATGATGAGTGTAGGCGGCTCGACCATCCATACGTGCTCCAACATTGACATAATAAGCTATAAAAAGGCTTATTTGACATTCAATTGTCACATACTGTACTTGTGGATCAGTTGACGCTACCACCAACTTAATTTTAAATACTTTTTGGAAAGGGGTATTTCCGGAAGAGGGCTGTCCGACATTTTCTTAAACTAAGCCTTTTTTAGCGTTCCACACCCACATTTAACGAATTCCATAAATCAATTGGTATCTAGCAGTGAAGAATACCTGTGGTTCTGTATCAAAAGATAGTCGACAATATTGAGCCTTGTGAGGATGTGGCCCGCCTGAATGCCATATTGTTTGTATTTTTTAAAAAAAATTTGTACCCAACGATTGGGTTATCAAGCACATCATGCGATATTGAAATCAGTTGACAATGATTATTAGTTTCAGGCCACTGTATATTTTCGGCTCAGCCTAGTAAGGAAAAAATGTGACCAGAATACTGACAACTATAGTTTAACATATATAAAAAAATCAGTGTTTTTGTTAGCTATACAAATCAGCAGACAGACCTTGAAACTCTATCGTTCCGAAAGCATTCGTTGCGAGGCACACGGTATGTCTACGGATGCACCACCGTTCCCCAATCGCAGAAATCTGTAAAAAATGGTAGGTACATCAAATTGGGAAGTGCTTGGCTAAATTTAGAAAGATACGCGAACATCTTAAGAGAATCAATATTCATAGGGCTGAAAATATTTGAATAAAAATCCACAATATCTCAAAAAGTTGTTGTGTCAAAAAATGGACACCTGTGTTTTCCTGTTTTTTTTTAATCTTGGAAACCAACGATCGTATTGCTTACATTTTTAAAAGACATTTGCATTTGAGAGCTAATAGAAATTGATGTGCGAGAAAAGCTGCTTGTGAATACACCCCTTAGCAATTTAAACAGAACGTTATACCTTTCTACCATCCTTCTCCTCCTTCATTTGCTGTATCATCATTCCGCTCACAACATCTCCTGCTGATTCACGTAGTAGCCGTAGAGTGTCGTGTGCTTGCTCCATACGACCACAGCCACATCTACACAACTTATTTCAAGTCCATAATTTATGTCAAGAATACTATAGCGATTACGTTAATTGCCTCATGAAACCATGATCATAACATAATAATCATATAATTGAATTTATCACACTTTTTAGCATCTCTGCTAGTCGGCAAGAATTTCGCGCACTCTCGACGATTGAAGTGATCTTTAATCCAATTTTGACGGAGTAGGCTCTGAAATTTAAAAAATTACACAAACACATAATTTGAACTACGCTAAGTCATCACTAATCGCTTTGCTACTAATCTAGTTAGTACTAATCACACTAAGTACGAAGAGCCCAACCGCCTCCATAATGAAGTTTCCCCCTGCAAGCACCATGCCTTGAATCAGGATAAATGTAATGTAATAATTTGAACGAACCAGATCGGAACCAGCAAGCGGCATCTGTTGTAGCATCAACGGTTTAACTCGTTCTGCAACCAAATTAGTACATAGTTGATTGATACCGTATACCGTCAAAATCCGAATCCGAATCGCCACAGCGGCCGCGAGCTGGTGGTTGAGAATACTGAAATGAATTATAACTATTATTAAAAGTACAACAGATGGGAAAACAGATGCTTCCAGACAATGGTCGATGATCAATCGATGATCAATAAGTTCTCGTTTTCTTAATCATTTAGGAATTGGGATTGGCAGAATGCATCTATCCATTGAATCTGATTCGTTCAATTCATTTTAATATTCATTCCGTTACGGTTCTGGTATCACCAGAGAATCGACATAAAAGGTGAGCAAAGAAATCTCGACAATTCTAATGGGACGTGCTCTCTTCGTTTCTATTGCTCACTCGCGCAGCACGGAAACACAGAACGATGTGAGATCGGGAAGATTACGATATGGTCCAACATTTAAAGAATACAGGCCAGTTCTTCCTTGATTCAAGATAATTTAGAGAAATTAAAGAAAAAATATTCAGATATATCAGTAAAACGAATGTTAAAAACTGGGTAATCAAAAATTTGGGCGTCATAAATTGCTCAGCAATGTTAAATTAAGTGGAAGGTTCTCTTTGACCATGTAAGGAAAAAGGCCGACGAGATGCGAGAGAATGAGAGAGAGAAAGTAAAAAGTACTCCTGATCGTTATCTCGAAGTGACCCAAACCATCGATGAAGCATCTATACAGGCAATTCAAATAAAAAAAAAAACAAAATCAGCAATTAAACTTTCCACCGATTCGCGAAGCAACCTGACGATATCGATGGATATTTGAGACCAGTTATGTAAAACCAAAACGGACAGCCGTAAGAAAAAACGCCAGAGAGAACGCGAAGGAGAGAGAGATGAGTATCGCATTCGAACGTAACTTCCATACTTGGGAAGCTATTTGCAATACTGGTAATAAATATGATTATATTGAAAGGTTTAACAAGTCATATCGAGAAATCCCATTCCCGAAAGAAATGAAACACATCAAAGAAGAGAGAACATTTCTAAAATTTAAATTTCTACTATTTGCCGTACTGTTAATGTTCCGTTCTATAGATGTAGCACTAATCCTTGGGTAATACGGAAAAAAAGAAGACTCATCGGGAGATATTGCTCGCAGGGTTCATATACCTCATTCTCTCATTATTTTCTCATTGCTGATTAACGCTTGTAATAATACGCAAATAGTATAAAAACAAGTATAAATTTTAACAGTCGCATTAGTCTTAAAAGAAATGGTGAAAGGAAATTATAGAGAACTGAGCACTGGGATCGATCTGATCGCTATTTACTTGGTCAAACAATCCAGAAATCTCATCCCTAACCGTCACACTTGTGAATACATCAAATCGAGACAGAATAGAATTATTGGAGCAAAACAATAGCACATAAACAGAGAAAGAAGTAGTAAGAGTAGGCCAATAACAAAAAGGGCAAATTGCGTCTGATTGCTTATGAAAACGGATTACATGCAGAAGACATTCACAGACGAACACAGATTCAAGAAAAACAGACACTTTACGCACGAAGATCCCAATCCCCTAAAGTTTCCATCGTGCAGGCCAATTGCTTTGTTTCCAGGATAAATATGCATATGTACCTCCTTTTCGCCGTCATCCTTGCCCATCTCCGATAGCGTTATCATGTCCTTCCAGTCATTGAAGTGCACGTGCTCAGGTGGTGCGGCCGTTCCCAGCAACCCTAAATTATTATTTTTATTTTAATATTTATTAATGATGATACACGTTTGTTGTGGGTTCTTAAAAAATCCTGAATCGTGATCGTTTATGAAAATCGACCTCGAAAAAAACGTAGTCGGGATAGAATTTTCCAATAGCAAATTTCATTAGTACAATATAATTTTCGAATTAAAAATTCTGAATTTTTTATAAATAGCTTACCTCTTCGTTTCTTCATTGGAAATTGTGGAGCAATGGATGAAGGAGCAGAGAGACCTCAATATCGAAAACATTCCGTCACACATTATATGAACACTTTGTGTAGTGAAGTAAATTTGGAAAGAGTAGCAAATATTGCAAAAATTATTCAAGATTAGATTATTCTACACTCGCGTTTGGCAAGCATGCGGGACACGCGATAAAAAAGCGCGCGACAAGTTTACACCTGTTTGCTGATTCGTTCTATGCCTTCATCTGCGTCTCTGCACAAGAGAGTTTCTCAGGCGTTCTCTCTTAGGGAAAACACACACACAAGGAGATCTAGAGTAATGGTAATCACCGGTGAATCGTTTCCTCTCTTTCCTTGCCAGTTTCTTTTTCTTTCTTTCTTTTCTGGCTGCAGTCTTAGATGCTGCGGCCGCACCCTCAGACAGAATGGAAGCGTCGTAAATGATCTGAATTCGTCATATTGTTTTAAATTTTTGGTTCGGCCACAAAAATGGATGTTTCCAGAATAGAAACTTTTCAGAAGCTAGTATCTATAAATTAGGGGTGTCAGGGTGAAGAATGCGGCTCTTCATTCGACGTACTCTCTCACCGGTCAGAGAGACGAGAGAGTACGAGGAGTGAAGAGACGGATTCTTCACACTGACATCCCTACTATTAATCCAATAAAAGTTATTTACGCTTTTTGATGTGCAGAAAACGCAAACAATACCTCATCGACATCTTCGTTATTTTTAGCAATATCCATTCCATAATCATTATCTTCCCCTTCATCAAGAAGAGGCCTATGGCCCTCCTTCGCTGCACCTCGAGCGCAACTCATCGAAGATTGCTGCAAATGTGCATTGACACAAAGAATGCCGGTTTTTGTGATAATATATGTCAGCAGCAATGAATATTCTACTCCATTACAGGAGACCCACTCCCTTTCTACTCAACAAGTTTAGAGCAATAATCTTCTCCTTTAATTATTTCGTTTGGAGTGGCGTGTAGGTTAATGATTATAGGAGTCCGGAAAATTCTTTGATGTACTTTTGGAAAAAAAGGAATCGAAGTTTAGCGGTAATGTAAAATAACAGCTCACTAAATCTGCTACCCTCCGCTGGTCTCGCCTCTGGGACTCTCCGTGCTCACCTGCAAGTATATTTAAATATCGTTGTATAGTTATATTATTATAAATAGTAATCACACAAGTAAATATTGCGCCTCGAAAATACTACCGTACTCATCCGTTAATTGAAATAATCTCGAAAAAATATATAAAAATAAATTGTACCTTCTTCTTCGCCGTCAGCTTCGTTTGCGGTGTCGTCCACGTGGTGCCAAAAAACTCCAGTCTGGAAAGAATATAAAAACCGCATATTCACCGCATATTGATAAGGTGATAAGAGGAGTCATAAGAGTGAGTGCAAAAGAGGGAAAGATCCAGAGAAGAGTAAAGAAATTGATTTTTGATTGCTAAATTGAAAAATGAACATCTTTTTTTGAAAAATTGGTATAACTTAAAAAGAAGAGATGAAAGCAAAAAAGTTGAATTTTTATAATCACTGCGACTAAACACTGGCTTTGACAATCAACCTGAGAATAGACCTGCTACCGGCTAAATCACTACTACAAAATCAAACAATAAATATTCCGTCCATTCAGAAATAAAAATTGTCCACTGATATGCAAAATATACTGTGTAATTAGGGCAACCTGTGAACCGTGGAACCAATGCATATTCTCTGCGACAAAGTGCAACAGACGATGATGAGAAAGATACAAAAGCATACTGTACCATAGTCATTTCAAAATGGAACGCAAAACTACTTTCATTCCTCGATTCCATTCATTCAGCGGAATCCCACAATTCTAATTCTTCCGCATTTGCTCTAGCGGTCACGGTGGTAAAACATTCGATAAGAAATATTAGGTTATATTCAGTTTTGAATTGCATATTTGGAGACTCGCATAGCGCAATTTAATTATGAGACCAGCTCACTAGCAATGGAGAATGAGAAACGATACCGGAAAAAATGCGGCAAGTGGAATGAATTTCGCATAGACATCACTATTGTAAACCATTGACCATAGGCTGCATTGCAAGTACAGCAGGAATAAAAGCAGGAAATCTGGGCAAACTTAATAATAAGGAACAGGAAAAGGAATATCCGATTACACAAAGGAGATTGTTTTTGTCATACCACCAGCACATGAGATTATATTTAAAGATGTGAGCTAAAAACGCGATGAGTGGCAGGAAGTGCGGGGTAGCTATACCGTTGTGTGGAGTGGATACTCGCTTCCCAGACATCTGGTGGTTGGTGGTGCTTTCTCTCTTTCTCTCTACTCTCTACATCTCTCCCCGCACTGAACTGTTGTTCAGTTTACAACTGTGGCTAGCTCCTGCTGTGTCACTCTTCCTATCCTCATTATATTAAAAAATAATACCTGGAATCAAATCTAGGAAGAAGAATAATCAAATCTAGTAAGAGGAAAAATAATCTAAATGAAGCAATTTACAATAACGTTTGTGAAAGTAGGGAGAGGGGGGGGGGGTATTTTTACAAAAAAAAAATTCAACTTGGACGATTGATATTACAGCGCTTCATAAATTAGAAAAAGTATGTACACGGTCGTCGGGAACGGAGATAAAAAATGAACGGTCATAATAGAGATGTGGATATTAGATAGGCGGAAGAGACACTAGAGATAGAGAGAAATAACAGAGTGAGGAGAAAGGGCGAGACAGAGACACCTTCCTGTGCAAACACAACGGAATTGATAAGAACTTGAGAGGGTTCGTTTTTTTTTTAGGAAATGAAAAAATAGAAAAAATCGTTCAGCGTAGACTGCATATTACTGTAACTATTGTTACCCCGCGTCAGGACGCAAACCAAAATAATACAGTTTGTCATCTCGTTTGATATCACATTTTGACGCAAAGTTGTTTCTTGTTCCGCGCGTAACGAAATTACTATTAAACTACGGTCGCGTTTAAAATTAAGCTTTAATTATATAATTAGTGCTTAATGAACGCGAAACCATACCAGAAATCGAGTTTTATCACTAAAAACTAAGAAAAAATAGTGAAAATAGGAGGAAAACGCGTGAAACAAAGGGAAAGTGGGCGGAGCTAACGCGTTTGCCACGCGGAATAGTTTAGTAGGTGTGCAATTACAATCGTATCATTTTAAAAATGTGATAATAGTATCTTTGACAAATGTTGCAATTTGAGTAATTCACGTGTAAAAATGAACCTTGCCTTTCGTCTAACTGGTCGATGTACCGCTGCATGCTCTCGACTTGAGGGTATAACAGTTTCCTTGATCCCCTCCATCGATGTTGCGATCTCGCCTGAAAACGGAATGCTGATAACATTTGTACGAAATGGGAGCTCATGTGGGAACCCCAAGGATAAGACGACGCCGAAAAAATTATTAAACTATTATAAAAAAATTGAACATTGAACAAGAAAAATATACAAAGTAATGATGATTTCACTTGAATGGGAATGGAGAAAATAAATTGAGCCGTTCGCACGCCCTTCTCGCCTATTGTGATAGTGAAATCGGCACTAATTGATTCCTCGCTGTCACACGGCGGCAGAACAATATTTTACTCACACACTACTACATCTTGAATCAGATATTTTTTGACTGGCTGAGTATGGTTTAGGCCAATGTTTTCATAGTCATGCACATGCTCATGGTAAGCAAATATTACAGGAGGAACCTATAGGATGGAATACCGCGGTGAGAAAGTGTTTTTAGACAACCGAATAACACAAGCTCAAACGCTAATATTCAAATCTGTTGTGAGCAATGCTTGATGCATACGTACAGTTGGTACGAATTTCTTTGACTTTCAATAGTTATATAATCGTCTGCCTATCTATGATCTCCTCACCAATCGCGGCCTATTTCCCTTCCCCCCTCTCTCTCTAATCGGATATCTCTCTAATCGGAATCAGTGCATCCCTCAACTTAATGTGCATAAAACGGGTACTCCCATCTCTTGACCCTTTCGCGGTCGAGAGATCAGGTAAAATGATTTTTTTGTATTTCCGTAACTCTTGAAGAATTGTTCTCTATCAACCATTTAACGCCAAAAGTAAACAAAAAAAATAATTACATTATTAAGAGAAAAAATCTGAAAAGACCAAATGTACTAAATATCGCAGCGAGTGTTTGAGTTTAACCGACCAAGCACGCCTAGATAAATGAATTTTTGGAGCACGTGTCTGTTAATCTCGTACATCGTGGACAGACAAACTAGTAGCAAACAAGGATATTCGAGTCAGATTAAACATCAACCGACTACTTTGGGGAGCATTCAGTGCATTCTTCAATAGAAAAGAGTGAGATAGTGTAGGAGAGAAACGAGAGTGGCTGATGACTGGCGAGTAAAGCCCCTATGTACATATTACTTCCGAGGAATTAATCATCATCTTTTGATCTTTTATTAGATTGGACATTCCAAATTTATAGTTACAAATTTCGTTCGACGACTAATAATGCTCAACATTTGACAATGGACATAAAACATTGAAGAAAGCATTACGAATTATCAGTTGCTAAAAACTGCAGAATAATTGTATGAGTTCAATACGGTTGCCAAAAGAGCAATGCTCGACTTGTGAGATCCAACAACATAATTCGGATGCCAAACACAACCAAAATGATATAATGGTTGTAAATTGAGGTAGAAGCAATAAACGAACACACATGATTTAAATGGGTTGATTTAAATGGATGGTAATTGATGATAGCATTTATGCTGTCTTTTACCTTCGTGATTTATCGAAGGTAAAAAGCTTATTTATGAGATGAAGTATAAAATGTTGCAGTTACTAGACAATATAGGTATCACGCCTAATCCACATCCTTTATGGCATCCTTTATAAATGTCTTGATGGTGAATGATCTTTCTTTTAATTGAGGATGTTCAGGGAAAGCCTCGCAAACGGACATAACCATCTGCTTCATGCTCACCTGAAAAAAGTATCTTTTTTTTTGTTTTTTTACCACCTTTATATTAAAAAAATTATCCTCGAAGCTCATGAATTCCTACTTCCTACTTTGTCCATAAAACACACCCTGGAATCGCGTCACAATTTTTTTGCGCCAAAAGAGCCGGGCTGTGTAAGAGTCGAACAAAGTCCGTACAGGGTAGAACATCGACTCCCCGCGAAAGTTAGTTTTAGATATTGTTTAAGGTGCTGAATATCCTAGACTATTTCACTTTATGTCGATATTTCCTTCACTACAGAAGATCAAACATCATGCGAGCTCGCTTAGTTGTCACTGCTTTAGCGAACGGATATATGTGACAGAGACACAGAGTAATGCCTCCCAAAAATGGTACTGCTTACCGAACAGAGAGGGGCCGAATCGGCTAGTTTTTATTATCTAATGCTGTATTTCCCTTACCGAAGTGAGGTCGAATGTTTTGAGCAGTTCAGTGATCTTTTCCTGTAGTTCCTTGTCCGAAGGAATCAGCTCAACCTGAAGGTATTTATGAATATATCTAATTGCACGCTCATTATTATCAGAAGGAACAGGAGAGGATATATCTATTACTCCGTCCATGATTAGTATTGCTCTACTTAGATTGCAGATATGAACATGTGTTGTGTACAAATTATTATTTTGAAAGATCTACTTGTAGATCAATGAAAGCATTAAACACTCTAACCTTCTCATCCTTTTTCTCGCTAGAATCACTGGAACTTGTAATAGAATGATCGTCTCCCTCTTCCGGCTCTTCGACCCTATCAGCTTTTTTTGTCTTCTTTGTAGGAGTCTAGAAAGCACACATTTAGTCTGAATTGATTTTAATGTAAGCGAAAAATTGACGAAGAATTAAACTTCCTCACCTTCATTTTTTGCTCAACAGCCTTTCTCTTCATAGGAGTTTTCTTCGGAGTCTGAAAGGTTTTTCCAATCAACAACAACAATAATAATGATAATAATATTCATTGGAGATTGGAACACATCGCGATTGGATTCGATTTACTAATTTTGACCTTCGACCACATCTCCCACTTGCTACTACTTCTTAAATCGCAGAAAAGCCAGGTCGCTTAGGAAGCGCCTTCTTCCGCATAAATTTATCACACACTTTCTACCATGATTTGAGCATGGGTTGTATATTCAAAAAATCCTCTGAGATTGTGAGATGTCTATGCCGTGGGCGTGGGCACAAATAAATTCATACCGTTACTTTAACTTCTTCTTCTTCTTCTTCTTCGCTGTCACTGCTCTTTTCTCTTTCGTCACTCTCCGTATCCACAGTTTCCTTCGAAGTCATCTTTTTCGTTGCTTTCTCTTTCTTGCTCTTCTTAGCAGGCTTCGACGTCTGAATTGCTCACTTAAATAAAGCACAACATTTCTGGGAATATACCTTAGAAGAGCTCTTTCGCTTCGTTGCTTTCTTGGGTACATTCTTTCCTTCATCATGCGGTTTGATGAGGAATTCCAGAATAAGCTGCACCTCTTCTTCCTTCGTTTTAGCTGCACCAACACCGAGCAAACGGCGAATCTATGAACAAGTTAACAATAATTTCATCTAGCAAAAAACAATTACATGTCCGAGTTCCGCTCTTGTATTATTCTTGTTCGCTAGTTCCATCTTCTTTTTGTACTCGACTGAATCTTTTGCGAAGGAATATCTGACGACGTGCGAATATTTATGAATAGTGCCATCTACTAATACAATTATATGCGAAAGTGCACAATACGTACCCATTGAATGTTTTCAGTTCCTTCCTTAACAGATTCATCTTCCCTTGAGTTCCGAAGCAGATGCGATATAGAGGTCTAAGGTCGACCAGTTTCTTCTCTGAATCGAGCTGGTGTGCAACTGAAAATTATTATTGTTTTCGAAATTTAAATATAAGTTTGTTTTTTTCAAATATCTGCCTTAGAATTACAATATCCAAATATTTAAAGGGAACTGGGTTAAAGGGGGAGGGGCACGAATCGAAATTGGTGGGTTCCACCACGACGTGCCTGCACCCCGCTAACTACAGTAATCAGGTTGGCTCTCTCCTCTCCCTTATCTAGGCCGTCTAGACTCAACGAATATGACGGCACTTAGCCTAGTGGCGTGCTTTTGCCTCGCTATCCGGCACCCGCTGGTTCGACTCCCGCCGTGTGCAAACCTCACTATTCCTGCTATTTTCGACTGCCAATCGAGTGAAATCAATACAAGAAAACAGTACCCCAAATCGTGCCTGCACAATCAATGAAACTTCAAAAATCCGTAGTGAGGTTCAGAAGCATTTCTAGAACTTCGGATAAAGTGATCTATGATCGGGTATAGCATCCCTATTACCCCACAGGCTCAGCTTATGTGAGAAAATATTCGTGCCCCTCCCCCTTTAACATGCATGCCAAAATACGTTAGATGGTAACAAGTTCGTACTGAAGGGAATATTCCCGAGGGCGATCCCGGATCCAGCCGAAGTTGGAGCTGTATGCTTATGAGACAGATTCTCCTCGACCTTCAATATATTTTTTTACAAATATATATGGGGGCATATACAATGGCTCTAAAACCCGAACTAGTTCAATTTTAAGACGGCCGCATTGCCCTCTCCCCCTCGCCAAGCCGGCGATGCGGCCGAGCGATGCGGCCGTCTTAAAATTGAACTAGTTCGGGTTTTAGAGCCATTGTATATGCCCCCATATCGTACATCGCTCCCATTACCGAACAAACGGCCTTTTCTACCTTTTTGGCCTTTTTTCCCTTTAAGCGAATTCACGCTTAATATTCTTGTTTTTTGTTTCATATTTTTTATCCACCCCCATAACTGGATGAATACAAAAATTGGCCGGTGAAATATTATTTTAAATAGGTGAAAAATGAGAGCCGTTGCCTCTATTTTCAATTAAAATACGGC
The DNA here is from genome assembly GCA_000180635.4 of Pristionchus pacificus. Taxonomy (NCBI): domain Eukaryota; kingdom Metazoa; phylum Nematoda; class Chromadorea; order Rhabditida; family Neodiplogasteridae; genus Pristionchus; species Pristionchus pacificus. The sequence continues at coordinate 23,798,082 of CM026579.1, forward strand.
TCTACCGTAATCTCCACGTAATCACAAATTTTCCGTATATTTTCTGTATTACGGCTGTAATTTTTCACCCATTTAAAATAATATTTCACCGGCCAATTTTTGTATTCGTCCAGTTATGGGGGTGGATAAAAAATATGAAACAAAAAACAAGAATATTAAGCGTGAATTCGCTTAAAGGGAAAAAGGCCAAAAAGGTAGAAAAGGCCGTTTGTTCGGTAATGGGAGCGATGTACGATATATCTATGTTATAAAAGATTCACTTTGAGAAACGAGGTGCTTTCTCTTTTTCTTTTCCCTTCCACCACCACCGGCAAATCGTAAAGGCCTGCAATGTCCATCAATTGCAGAGAATAGATAATGATGGTCATGATGTACCTTTCTTTTCATCCTCCTCCTCTTCATCTTCATCTTCACTCTCTTCCTTGGACGATTTTTTAGGAGACGAAAGAACACTCTTCACAGGGGACTGAAAATTGATATATTTATACATCATCATACAGAAAATGGTCACCTTTTCAGCAGGAGGTTTTTTAGGAGACTTAGCGGGCGACTTCGTAGAAGATTTAGCGGCATTTTTCGAAGGCGATTTCACTTCCAACGAGGTTCCCTCCAACAACTGATCGGTTCTCAATTATATTCATAATATTCATTACCTCGTCCTTTTTGTCGACAGGAATGGTCTCAATTCCGCCATCGGACTCAATTACCTTCAAATAATCCGATTCAAAATGCTCGTTTCAAAAAAAAGATTCATACAATTTACAATTGAAAAAACAACCTACTTTATCTTTAATTTGAGTTTCCTGCGCGTCAGCCATTGATGATCAGTTGGAACGTATAAGTTGAAACACTGAAATTGTTTTCTCGATTGATTACAGATCGAGAATTAACAATACATTTAAAAATCATGTGCACGTTAGAATAAAGACGGCAGCTGTTTAGGGGGTTTAAGAAAGCTTTCACTAGAAACAGGACTTATGGGGAATATCTGATATCATATTGCATATGTGAATTCGAAAATGGCGTGAAATTGTGGTAGAAAGAGGTAACAAGACAATTCTTCAGCAAGAATGAGTAAAGAATGCAGAATATATATATGAGTCGCTGAGGATGCGACGCTACTACCCAGGCTTGTTTTTATTAGTGTATTTACGCGGGAAATTCGAATGGATACTTTATCCGGAAAATCTAAAACCAGAGCCGGGAGTGGTACTGCTATTCATTACAAACTTCGGACTTCGCGGGAATTCGAAAATTGGACAAAACAAAGGGGACCAGAATATTGCAGCCAGAATTTGATGATTATAAGCATGAAAAACAAAAGTTTCACCCCGATTGCAGCACAGTTGCGCCGATCGAATTGGTGCAAAATTAAGTACTCTATCTTCGTCAGCACTCTAAAAAATCACTTTGAACGACGCGAATGCCAGGAAATCGTGAAACTTTTTCTCGAACTTTCCGTACGAAGCTGAAGTCTGTTAATTATTTTGCTGGAATTAATTAATGTAGAAACGGGCTGTACAAATACACAACAATGGCAAAGAGTTTTTTTCGGCAAAAATTCTATTCAGCAGTTCTGTTCTCACCCATTGCAAATAAAGCAGCTGTTCTATTTTTTCATTCTACCTTTTGTTAGAATTTTTCCACACAAATATTTATTCTCTGAAGAAGATACAATTATATAGAAAATAATCATTGCCGATTGGAGATGAGTCAAGGGTAGGATATGATTTGTATAATGAAAGATTTGATAATCGCAACGTTCGGTCCATCTTCTATGTACATGTGTGATAGGAATACTAACGGTCATGCATGGTTTCAATATCGTTGCATTTCGAGCTCAATATTCATGTGTGCATCGTTAAAATGTTACAGAATGATTTTTACGTCATGTTCTCGGCAAATTAAACGAGATTCGGAACACGATTGCTGTACTGAATTCACAAGCAGACCTGAGATGAAGAATAAGTAGATACAGAGGATAGTTGTTGAGAGTGTGTTAGAGACAAAGCGAATACAATATCGAGATAATATATTAGTTAATGTGATACAGTATTGAAGATAAAGGGCGGAAATAATCAGGAAAAATGGTATACGATTGATGCTACGCGACCAAATAATTATTTCGGTGAAGTGTTGTCTTGATTCGGATCAGTGGGCAAAAGAAGTTGAGAGAATAGAAAGGATCGATTATCTAGGTAATGCAATTTGTTATTTTTTAGTTTTATTTTCCTCACACATAAGAATTTCGTTAATTGTGTGTGTGCGCGCTAATGGGAATGGGTAGTTGTAAAAAAACAACATTATTTTTGTGCAGTCGTATTAAAGACGATGATAATATGTTAAAAAAATATTAAGCATTGATGGAAAAGTAACGATTTACGGATAAATGGAAGGGACGTCATAATTAAAGGCTCCATTGCAATGCATTGAAGTTGGCACCATTTGTACTGATCCTCCTCCCATTTGTTGGTTGTACTGCAGGGGTGGCGCTCCACTTGATTGAGGCGGACCTGCGATGAGTGTTTCATTTCCTCCAGTTCCTATTTTCAAATGCGACTATGAATTAGGAGCAGAAGCTACATAGTACCTGCACCGTTGTGATCGAGAGTTAGATCCTGCATGGTGTTATACATTGGACCCATGTCCAATTGATGATCAAGCTGCAAAAAGTAAAAGTATATTGTGAATTCTTGTTATTAATTCGTTACTGATGCCCACTGTGACCAAGCTGATTGATTCGCGTTCTGGATAAAAACAGAAAGTGCCCAATTACCCATAAATTATGGAATCAATTATTTTTTATTCTGATAATTATTCAAGTTATAAAAAGTAAGAAATCGAAACGTACAGGCATTTGGTCGAAGCAGTCATTCATGCCCACGTTCAGTCCGTCTGCTTCCGTTAATACAATGTTTGGAATGTCAAGAGCTTCTGGCGAGTTCGAGTAGTTTCGCATATTCGGCCATGCAGGAGCGAGGCTATTATCGCCCATCTGATATTGTAAAATATTCAACCACTCCGGAAAATATTTCAATCGTTCATTTCAGAAATTTGACTTGAGGGTCTATCTAGTTGCACTTACTGAGAAAATGATTTTTTTTAGAAATATTCAATAAAGCGAATAAAACATTCCGTTATGCATCTCCGCTGAGCATTTGACTATTACGATATTTTTATATAACTTAGTCACAGACGTTTTTATTTGCAATTAGTCGATATTGTATTTTCTCTGCGGAAAACGAAATTGAGAGTGGAGTAAACAAATACGAGTGATATCAATTTTAAAAGAGCTCTAACCAATGCCGGCGATGTTGGGGCTGATTGGCTTTCTGGTGTATACGAAGGGGCAAGTCGTGTGCCACATCCACCCGTAGAGTGACGTTGTCCCACCTCAAGTATATTTATAGTGAATTTGGTTGTCATTTTTTAACAATAAATATAGATGTTTGAAGTTAAGTGTGCACATACGGAGTTTTGCAGATTGCCATATATTCTGAGTTTTTTTTTCTGATTTCTGGTCTGATAATGAGGACGAATTAAAGAAAAGGTCATGTCAAAGTATTTTTGTTTAAATTGTGAATATTAAAAAAAAAAGATTTTTCTGAGGTTTCTCCTCAGGCGAAGGACCATTTGACACCTATGTCTTTTTCTCACTTCATCTCACACTTCATTCAAGGTTCTCTCATTTTCCTATTAATCTTTCCCGTAATCGGTCTTAAAAAAATGCAAAATTCCGGACGATGAATGATGGTTGAAACTCAGCATTTTCCTTCTCTATGGAGCATGGATTTCCTGAGAACAAATGCGGAAGAATAAGCTTTTCAGGACTCCAAAACATTTGGAAATCTGTACAGAGAATCAGGGACTCCTAGGTGATTTTTCCCCGTATTCCGTCATCTGTCATATGATGGAGAACCTTTTCCGTGTTCAATATCTAAAAAATGTGATGATATACATCTCTTATCCAATTTAAAAAGTAGATTACATAATAGGCTTACCTGCGCGTGGTAGCAACTGGGGCCAGGCATTTGAGGAAGTTGTGGAGGAATGTTTGGCAAGCTCCCCGCAACATCCTGATTTGGACAATTTCATTCATCATAGTACGATTGAGAAATTAGAGAGCAGTCCAATTCCCTTCACAAGTGCTATGTTTTATCCACAAAATTGTTCCCTAATAGTCTATTTTCCCACCAATGCTATACAGTAAGGGAAATCTGAAGCGATCATTCGGTGAAGGAGATCCGAAGAAGAGATTATGCCCTGCAGCATAGCAGCCTAGCAGCGTGTCTCGCAGGACTTCGTGAGTTCAGCTATCAAGGCGAAGAATTTGTTTCTTCATTTCACGTGCTCTCTCGTCTCGCACCGGTGAGATACTAGGAATGAGGAGACGGATTTTTCATCCTGACTGCCTTTTTTGTGAGCATTGCATATCGTGTAATGCGATCCCTTACTTGAAGATTGTTTTCAGGGCGCTGCAACGTTGACAAATTGACAGGTGATCCTCCTGCAGATCCGTTATAGACAGGAGAGCCTCCGTAAACCGGCGATTGCTGCGCAGAATCCTAAATTAATTAATTAATTATATTAATTAGCTTTATGGTTCGAAATATTTTGCATAATTATATTATGTATAAAATTAGTATCAATAAAAAAATTGTAAGTTCCGCCTATTATACTTCACCTTGAAAAAATATTATACTTGAGATCTTCATGAGATCGAGACCTATCTGTCCAAAAGTTGGGGGGAGATTCGCCAAAAAAGCAAAGACCGAATTTACGTTACACGTATTCGACATAACACTAGCTTGAAGAGTAAATGTTTGAAATCAGATTTACCCCATATGACGTATACGGTGACATCACAGGAGACATTGGTGCTGACTGCTGATGCTGCTGCTGAGAAAAGATACATATATTAATTTTCTACACTAAGGATTAGGATACGCATTAACGACTTTTGTAAAGTTTTAATTAATTGATCGCCCTTATGCGTATTCGTACCTGCAGCATGTGAATGGAAGGTGCAGAATGGGCCCGATTGACACTGAGAATTAAACTTGTATTAGGTACTACCCCTTGATATATATATATTTTTTTGTAAATTCCATAGTAGATTGGGAAGTCAATTTTGGAAAGTAGTATTCATCAACAACATTATAAAAGCATTATGTTGATATTTATTGAAAATCCAATTTCTAAACTTAGGCGCACTGCGACTCGAATGTTTCGGACATTTCTGCCGGGGACCCTACTTCATGAAGAGGGAGACGAAAGGCTAGAGGCATGAATATGAAAGTGAAAAGCGAAGGACGACTATAAAAATGAGAGAATTTCGTTCATACTCTGTGTAGTGCATAGTATGTGATATATATTTTATCCTATAAGTTATCGACTGTTGTTCTAATTTAACTATCATTGGAAAACAAATGCAATGAAAAACAATGATAATCCGACGATTATGGTACTCAATCAACAATATTATCGTTAGCTATCTGGGTGACTGGTATAGACGGTCCAGCATTTTGTATTTTTCTCTCTATTTTTTCATTATTAACTTCTTACTCAAAGGGGATCCATTTTGAATTTTTCTAAGCCGAATAAATTATTTGTTTTTTTAGCAAGCATCTAGTCGGATTATACATGCGTATGTATATTCTCCTGATCAGTTTCACTATTGATTTGTTTGAGATTGAAACCTTCATGCCAGGCAATGAGCGAGGATGAGCGAAAATAAAGAAATAACCTTGTATCGCATAAAATTCCGAGAGTCTCATTTTGTTGTTTTTTTAAAACTAAGTTGACGATATAAACTTACACTCCCCAGTCGGAAGGCGGACTTAATCCATGGAACGATTGCTGCTGCATAATAGATGGATTGTGATGAGTGACAGGAGCACCGCTCAGATTGTACGGTGGCATTATATGTCCGCCATGAAGTGGTGGCACCTGCAAAAATATACATATATTCAAATATTCATCTAAGGCCTTTGACAGCACGGCAAGGCGATACTGCTTATTAACAGGTAAGTATTTATATCCCCCCCCTTCAGGCACTATGCCTTGAATCAGGATAAATGTCAATGTAAAATTCCTACTCGCTCTTGAGACGATCTCGGTGCTCTATAGGGATGGTAATGAGAGCCAGGAGACCTGAAAAAGGACATGTATTTACGATAGATGGTATCGGTAATATTCACTATTAATGGTGCGAGAGGGGTCAGGATGACTGTATTATGAGGGGGGGGGGGTGCGGCGACGACGAGTGAGGGGTCAATTCGAAGTTCTGGATCAGGGAGGCAGATTAGGGGATTCTGGAGACGAGGAATGAAGCCGATTATGAACGACCATATTTATTGTAAATCGGCGCAATCTACCTTCCTCTTCCAGGCGGTGATGCCGATGGCCAGTAGTTGCTGGCTGCTGCTGTTGATGCTTCATGCATGTTGGGCAATGAGCCGCCAGAACCGGGACCATGCCAATGCCCTGAACGAAATTATTAAGTAATAAAAAACAATTTCGTTTTTCACCAGCTAACTTCTGTGTTCATCCATTTATCGGGGTCAACAGTTACGAAGATAAAATTTGGAATTGTAAAAAATGAAACTCTAAAAGTAAAGTAACGTATATTCAATTCAATTGTTTATCCGCCAGATTTAATGCGAATAGGGCACAAAATGTACAGTTGTTCGGTATGTGGTGATGTACGATAGAAAACTTTTAAGACTCAGTTGTTTATAATTTTCACGAGAAAATAAGAGTACCAGGATGTAGTCCGGTTTGCAGTGGTCCTGTATCACGAGGTGAATTGGTCGAGGTGATTTCTCGCACTTCTCTCATTACCTGGCGAAATAATGGATTTATTTATTTTGATGGAATTAAAAAATTTAAAAAAAAAATTTTTTTTTGAGGACCTTCGAAAAAGCATCCTCGTCTTCGTTCAGTTTCCGCTCCATGATCGCAATTTTTTCGGAAAATTTCCGTGGACCATTTTGACCTCCGGACATTCCTATAAAATGCAATTAAAAATATAAACATTGTAAATAAAACAAATTGCAACATTGATATGTTTTAAATTGAATTATTATAACGATTATTCTACACAGCATTCGAAAGAGAAGTTAAATGGGTAAATCTGTGGAGATAAGCGCATGAAACAAACAAGAGCGCGTTGTGTGGAAATCGATATACGGGTAGGGGAGAGAAAAGAAGGGAGTGGAATCGGATGGAGAGTGTGAGTCAGACAGTTTGATTCACGTGAGTCAAGTGGGGGAAGAGGAGGAGGGAAGTCAATCAACGCGTGTGATCCACAGAAACCAAATTGAAATAATACACTGTCTTTCATTTACTTTCTCATTTTTTTGTTTAATTTTAAATATAAATCGCACATGAACTTCAAATGTCATCAACATGATATTATCATGATAAGATGGGGGTCACAATATGACGACATCGTCTATATTTGGCAATAATTCAACAAATCTTTCAATTCACCATGAGGCGTATTCACATAAAAAATCATTGAAAAAGTGCAACTGTAGAAATAAATTGAACGAACATCTACACAAGTTCCTGGCATTACATGTACAGCAATTGAGAAGCTGTATACATTCATCTGTGTGTGTATCTTCCCTTCTATCTTCATCTCTCAATGATTCGTTTTGCCGTCTCGCGCTTAGCCATACGCTCTCTCTTTCACGGTCTCTGCTCTGTCTGACACTCTCTTCTATTACGTTGAGAGAGAGATAGTAAGCAGCGCGCCCAGACAGTGAGAGTATTCGAGATGGCAATGGAAACGGGGGAGAAACGAGAGGAGGAGAGGGTGGCAAATGCCTAGAGCAGAACGACAGCTTCTTCTCGATTCATAGTGTCTCACCACGATTGGCAATCTTCCAAGAATACGGTAAGCTTAAGGGGTGTTAGTTCGAGTAGAGGTTTATCCATCATCAATTGCGAGCTCATGAATTCGCGTTTGTGAATTAATTTAAAAAAATGATTCGTTGACATAGAAAAATGAAATGAGACAATTAAATTGAATGATCTGTTGACAGCGAAATGGGGCTGTGGAAATGGCAGAATTCGGCTCTGTTGTAGTTATGGAGGCTTTTAACATGGATGGAGTCCAAGAAAATTATGGAGGCTCTTCCCGGACCAATATTTTCATGGGGGCCATGAAATATATAGGGGCACGTGGACATTATGGGGGCCCATTATCAATTTTTGTTAATTCATCAGAAACAAAAGAAAATCGTATGTTTTATGATGTTCAACGATAGCAAAGTACAATACAATAATAATGATAAAAAAATACAGCGATATGTACTCCGTTCAAAATCTTGGCCTCATCGTTCTCTTTAGGGCGAGAGTCGACTTAGGGATAGTGGAATTATCTGTTCGTTTTGAATCAGCAGAAAAATCCCGAAAATACTGAATTTACTCTTTCTTCAGTATAATCGTTCATGGTTGAATGGTCCAGATCTTTCTGTTCTTTCTACCTATTATTGTGGAAGATAAATAATCATGGGAACCTTCACACCTGTCTTTCCTTATGAAATGGAAGAAGTATCCATTGGAGTAGAATGTGGGACTGCGTTTACTTCGCAGAACAATCGTTTACAGAAATAAATCTAAATCTAAAACAAACGGGCTAAAGTTGGTGCATAAGTTGCATTCCACAAAGGTACGCCAATTGAGCAGGAGAAATGAAGAGATCTTTCTGTTCTGCTCGAGCTTGACCAGAGGGGCAATTTTTATTATAGGGTGTCCATGTCGTTATCCATCTGATTTCAGAACGCTTTTCGCATCAATGCTTCCTAGGTCCAATCCAGCAGCTTCGTACAATATTACGCTTATCCATCGGTCACGCAGAGTGATCCATTGCATTGTATTTTGCACCTTCGGTTGTGTTTCACAGATTCACTTACTCTCGCTAGCTTCAAGAGCCCAGACACATCCGGAGTTCGAAATGCACGACGGGTAATTCGGCGTCGCACAGAATCGCGCGAGGCGAGTAGTGAGAAATGAAATTACGCGAGTCTTTTCCTTCAAATCGCCCATCTACCCGAGTCCGGGCACCTTAGGCAGCCATAACTCAGTTCACTAACCAGAAAACCAGATTAAAGCTTGGCTACTAATATAACATTTCTTCCGACGAATAATTGATTAGTGCCAAAATCGGCGATGAATGTTGATGTATATTGTTTGAAAATCGGATGTTCAAAATAGAAAATAATGCATGATTAAATCAGGACGAAAGTGAATGTTTTCGTAGGTAAACTGACAATATGGGCCGGTTGGCATCTTGATAACTAAGTGATTCTCCAAGTTAGAAGGCTCTAGCTCAACTTTGAGCGCGCAAAGTTTCTACAGGGCTCATGTCAGGCAAAATCAAGATGCGCGGTGCAAATCGAGGGATGGGAGGCTGGGCGCGGACACTTCCTTCCTCGAGTCTCTCTAGTTCGATTCCTCCTGCGTGCAAACGTTTTTGCCATATTTTTTTCAGTGTCTTTGATCTTCTTCTAAACGTTACACACCAGAGAAAATTCAAAGATTCTAATTTCAAAGATAAAATAAGCTGTAGTTGTAGTATAGTCACGTTGACCCTTCAATGCATTGTCTATTACGTGGTAACACGCTATTTTAGTCGTTATTTTAGTAGATTACTAGTCAAAGGAAGTGATTACATATAAAAATTAACCTAAAATTCATGAGAAAGGGAGGAAAAGGCAAATTTGCATAAAGAAAAGCCATAGAAATGCCATGCCTTTGGATGAGAGTACTGTAAGGAAGAAAATTTTGAAAGCGATCATGAACTGAAACTACAGTACTTTTACGTCATTGCTCCGTATTTCGTGCCAGGAGCCTTTCACTTTCATCCTCCTTTAATACAAAAACACGTTCCTCATGAACAAGCTCTCGGAAGTATTTGGGTAGTCGAGAAAGCATTGGAATGAGGAGCAAACCTCAGGAAAAGTCGCCATCGTTTCAACTTCAAATCTGCTAGCAACAACTCAATAGATATTTTTTTCTTCTTCTACGATGCAAATTACGCGGTAATGAAACATTGACGAACCAGATATCTTGGTTCTGTAGTTTTCTTATCGAACTATTAGCATCTTATTAATCGACTGAAGGTTTTAGTGAACGCAATGTAATCAAAGACGAAATGTGATTTTTGGTGTGTAATTTTGGTGTACTGCACCTACTGTAAGATTTTGCATTCAACTTTGGAATATAACGGTGAAACTTTATCTATATCGCGGGCATGGATATATTTTACAACTTATTTGTTTAAAGTTTACTCTAGATGCGTGACCGTGCTACTCAAACATCAACGGAATCAGACGGCATTTGAAAATGCAGGTTAGTAGATATATTTTTTAGCATTTAACGGTAGATGGATAACATCTTGCTGAAGCTTACCATTTAATATTTTCTGCGTTTCCTAGCGTCATTCATCTTTATGTATGATGGATATTTTGATGTATTATGGTCGCTTTTATTTACTTACTTTCAGGGCGATTTTGAGCCAAAATGGTGGCGAGATAATATTAGCGAACATGATGCTGAAAAGGTAAGACATTTGAGTTATTTTTTTGCGTGATATGCTTGATTAGGAAAGAGACAAACAATTAGTTATAATATATAGAGGTAATGATAGTAAATATTAGACAACTAGAGAATGTATGAAAGTGGTTTCGTGAGACTGACTGATTTTTTGTATGGAGGATAGAATTCCACAGCCCCCGATTCTGGATAATGTTCCAACGTTGAAGTATTAATGAAGAATATTCGTCAGTCGGATCCTCCTGTATTCTGTATTTTCTACCGGTGTTAGGCGGAAGAAGTAACAACAACAAAACCTAAACGTATTTGAAAAAATATTATTTGAATAGGTTTGTGCACACTTTCTTTGAAGGAACTACGAACCACACGGAAAGGCCATTTTCTTGTGTGGAGGCGCCGAAGCCCTGTTGATATGTATATATCATACTTTGATCATAATCACTTGGCCCATCATCAACCGTTAGTTCTTTGAGCTATTCAACAAGTTCAGTATAACAGAAAAGAAAGTAGAAAACTGTAGCAAAAAAAGAAAATTAATGCGATTTTAGGAAAAAACGAAAACTAATGCGATTTAAGGATCAAGCAGCTTGGTCGATTTTACTTCCTCGATGGAATCAAATTTCGATCGCTGTCAACACTTGTGCTACATCATCTCACTATGAGAGAATACTCTCAAGATCCTGTTAGGATCACAAACGCTAAAAAGGTTTTTTCCTAGTATATACATAGTAGATAGCATCTAATTATGATTAATTTTGAAACTCTACGGATAATCCTGGATCTTCTGGATTTTTCTCTTTTTGACCTTACTTCTTCTATTTTCTGATTTACACTCCTATTCAATTCAGAACGAGAAGCTTGAAGCAACACACATCGCTCTAAACGATTTTGATCATGTTGCAAGCCAGCCCACATTCTGGTGAGTTCTTTTAAAATTCGGCAGTAGTGGATAAATGTACAAAAATCAATTATGAATAAAACAACAACATAGGAAGGGTATGATGTTTGGGAAAAGATGTGACGTGATCAGTGTCCGACGTGTCAGAGATCAAAGAATGAACTGTGATTAGGGATGTCAAAACGGTATACGTTTTTATCGTTTTGGCTTCATTAGGTATGCGATATATCGTTTTGGGAAAACCTCACCCATTCTTCTTCATTTCCCCTCTCTCTTTTTCATTTCTAGGGCAGACCGCAATACGATATTATGTTTTGAAGAATGGGTGGGCAAATATCGCTAAGATATCGTTTAGAATATCGTTTTGACATCCCTAACTGTGATGAATAAGTGACCTGCTATTGAAGACATTGAGGTTAAAATTATGGACCTAGGTTCTTGTATAACTGAATCCTGCCACGTCGCCAACATGTACTTGATGAAATACAGTTGCCAAAATCTCGTTTGCCGAAAATGCTCTTGCCGAGATGTAATATCCACAGTCGTACTGTAGTATCATATTAAGCTGCTAAATTTAGTTTCGTATCGATATTATAGCGATAAGGTAACATCCTCTAGAGTGGGAGAACCGCATCGTGCGCAAAGTCTTTTTCTTTAAAAAAATATTTTTTCTTTTAAAAAAAGATTACCAATGATTCTTTCTAGTGTACATCGCGGAGATTTGTTAGCGGAGGTTGGAAGGATAGATGATCGGTGGCTACTCGCCAAGCATCTTCCATCTGATTCAATTGCTTTCTTTGATCTGACTCAAACGTCCACTCTGGTATGTTTTTTCCAAATTGTTTGCTAGTATTAGACAATAGGGTTTTGCAATCGAATAGCGCAAGTTGCTAATTAAGACGCGCAATTTGCATCCATTGTGTATTAAAAGTGGTCAAAAATGGTCTCCTTGCGCAACGAGTCATTCTACGTGCATTGCGAATCGATAGAGTCCGTACGAGCGGTCAACCCAGCTCGAAACAGTAATGAAAAAGGTACTGTCGGTCAGATTTCGAAATAGGGGTTATCGTCTCTTCATCCCTCGTGAACAGATGGTGAAATGTGTTCTGTTAGTGCTCTGCTTTTTGCTGAAGTTGTGGTAAGCAGCAATCTAACATGAGGGACTTATCACGACGAACGTGTATGTGGTAGTGTTGGTGTTAACCTGCGTTGTGGTGATGTATAAGTGTAGTGGCTGCAGAGTGATATCGATGCTGCACCGGATGCTCTACCGTATTTCCACAAATGGTCTGAAGTAGAGCAGGACGAGATTGTTCAGCGACTGACTGACGGTACGTTCTCATTCTTCGTATTCTCTCACCGGTCAGTGTGACGAGAGAGCATGTGAAATGAGCATACGAATTCATCATCCTGATAGCCCTATTCTATACTCTATATTGTGCATTCGTCGTGAAAAAGAACTGCAAATTAGAAATAATGGTATTGCACGTCTTCCCGCACCCGCTTCTCACTTGCAATAGTATTGCACTATCGCAATATTATTGTACTATTATAAAAAAATTGTGATCAATATGCAGTGCAGAAAGGGCGGGCTATATTATCGATATCGAATATGCAAACCTGTCGTGAAATCGATGGTGTCGAGTGATTAGTTTTAGAATCCCTAGAAATAATATGGTTTCTTAAAATTCGAAATTTTTCAATTTGTATACCAAGTCATGACAGGAGGTCGCGGTGCCTTTCTCATACGGAAATCGCGGCAAACAGCAGGGGCGTACACACTACTCGTTAATACTGGAGACAAAATAGATAAATTCCTAATTGTGGAGGTCAAAGGTATTCCATTTGCATCATGCATATGAAACATCATCTATAGTTTCAGACCTTCCTTGCATTTCTTCCGATTCGCAAAAAAACATCAACAACAACGGTCTACAGAGCGCAACTTCAGGCAGCATTACTTCAGGTGAATTCAATCTAGTTCTTCTTTTTTCGATCACACACGTTTAAAAAAGATCCTTATTTGGTTCTTTTTTTCAATTTTTCCGCGCCACGAAAGTTTAATTTTTTTCATTACATTGTGCTAACAGTTGATAATCGTGTTCATACGGGAAAAAATCGATGACTAAATCATTCGAAAAAGTTATGTGTATGAGAAAATCTTCTCGCTTTTAAAAAAGTGCTTGAACACGTGTTTATTCAGGCACAACTTTTAATGGCTTTCTTCTATGTGGACGTATTTTCACGAGTATCTCGCAGATTGTGCACAGGTAAAATATGCACTAATTTATGCTTGAAATTGTTTGTATTTTACAATCTTCCAATAACCTTAATTCAAGGTACAGCATCCGTGGCATTCAAACAGATGTGCGTCTCACTCACGCTGTCTTATCGGACATGTCAGAGCACGCGTGAGCCATTTTTAATATTCACGATCGGACTGAATATTAAAAATGGACAATAGGACAATAGGACTAGGGCTGTCAGGATGAAGAATCCGTCTTTTCGTTCCTCGTGCTCTCTCGTCGCTCTGACCGGTGAGAGAGTACGATGAATGAGAGAGGCATTCTTCATCATGACAGCCCCAAACAGCACTGTAGTTTGTCTACTTGAGAGTTGAGAGACCAAGGGATTAAAAAATAAATATCGCTAATTGCTAAAACAAATTATTAGTAACATAATCGCTCTAGATCTTCCATCGATTGTTCCGCTTCTACCAGCACGTCATTATCGTCTAATTCTGCCATGATTATGCCAGAAATAGAAGAGGTTTTCTTTTCGCTTCGTTAATGCTGAATCTTTCTCAATTGTTGTTTACTTAGTTTAGCACTTAGTTATTGACCATATCAGGCAATTACAGTCTTAGTTGTTTTAATATCTGGGGAAAATCACATTATTATATTGCACTGCAGAGTGATAGTCGCATCCATGGAAAAGTGATCGTTGCAAGTGTCGGCGCATACTACAAGAGTCAGTATCCTTATTTTTTAAAGAACAAGATAAAATGAAAGTTTGGATTAGTCATATTTATGTTACAGGCAGTGAAAATAGCGACTGGAACGCATGCACGGTTGCTCTTTACCAACACAATGGACCAGCTATTATTCGTTTACGTGAAATGGTATTTAACTAAATGTGTGAAATCGTTGGTTTCATAAATCTGCGTGAGATGCAAGAAAGGAAAGATGTAAGGGAATAGGAATGATTGTATTATTTAGATACGGGACGAGTGTCATGCGCTGAATTTACATCACACCGAGCTGATCTGCTTACATGAATCGATGCTTGGCAGAGAGGCCACTGTGTTTCTATCACCTCTTCAGGTAAAAAAAAATGTGTTTAACACTAATCACATATTTTGAACTCAAGATAGTTGCAGAACGAACCAGGTTTCTTTCTCTCATTCCAACCACTCCATTTCTACACTTGGTTGCACTTGTTGAGGTGCGTTAAAAATTTAATTCTGACTTGTTTCGGGTCGTTATTTTGTTTACAAAAATCATCTCTAGACGATACACGGTGCAACGTCGAGTGGATGCACTTTCATCTTCTTTCAACTCCGCGATAAACTATTACATCGGAAGGAGCGGAGAGGCAGAGATGAGCATCCTATGTATACACGTAGATAAAGTCAAGTGAGATGAATGCGTCTATTCTAGATATTTATTGTGGTTTCAATTTATTTTGGTTTGTTGTGTATTCTTTTCATCACAACAAAACAAGGTTTGCCATAAAATACATTGTTCTCAGGGGTGCATTTCTGAAAGCGGAAACACCGTATCGTGTGGACATCTCGCTTAACGGTGTTGTTGTTGCTCACACTGCTAGCCAGATACCCACGAATTGCGCGAGCGTTGTCTTTGATGCTCAATTTTTACTAATGTAAGTTCTTTTTTTCATTTTTGGCATTATTATTTCTAAGTTTAAATTATGCAAGCTGATCTCTACTTTTGTTAAAATTGGAAGCGTTTGTCTAAGGGAACTATTATAGACGGCATTAGCTCTCTTTAGTTGTGTACAAACTTATTTCTTTGTTAATCAAGCAAATGTATACTACTTATATTTAAATTTAAAAAGAAAACAAAATTGGGGAACTTTTAAAACATATAAGAAGTTATTTCAGTGTGACATCGTGGTCGTGCAACGTGCAACTCACAATTACCTCATCTGGTATTTATTTTTTCACTTTTTATTATTTTTACAATATTTCATATTTAATATTCTATTATTGGAAACAGTAAAAGTTTAATTTCACAATCAACGCGAATGGGGAACAGCCATCAATGCCTGCCCCATCATCGTGATCGTAGGTATTCCAGGAAAACCTCGCCAAATAGCAGCTTCTTCTCTGTCGAGTGTTCCTGTGAGCAGTATGGCAGGGTCTTCATTGCCGTCATTTGGAGGAGCATCTACATCGGAATCATCTGCAGTTCATAGGGTGAGTCAAGCAAATTTTTAATCGTGAATGAGAAGAATAAGACTCTACCCCGGACTATTCATCTCATATACAGAAAATATATGATTTGATTTTGATTTGATTTGTATGCCTCAATGCGCTATTCAAAAGGGTCTCAAAACATGAAATGGGAGATGAGTATAATATTGTTGAATGAGGAAACATATCGTTCCGTGTTAAAATGTCACTACAAATCACAAAATGTTTGAGCATGAATGAAACTTTTCGTGTCAAAAATGAAACTCACACCATAATCAATTTCATGGTTGTAATGCTCATTCGATACGCCGCGCCTTTCTCTATCGGAATATATTTCTTTGTGTAATAAAACGATAGAATATAAAAAGTCCATTGCAGAAATTGAGCAACTCGCACGCATTCGTCTACACTTCGACAAGGCATCGAGTGATCGTTCTGTCGGTGAGTACTCATTAGAGTTCGAAATACGAGTAATCATCTCTCCATTTCACATACTCTCTCGCCTCTCTGACCGGTGAGAGAGTGTGTGAAATGGAGAAACAATCACCCGTATTTCGAACTCCAGTACTCATCATTGACGCACTTTCTTATCTTATTTCTCAAATCTCTAGATCGAGTATGAGAGATCTTTTTCTTCAAACAACCCGTATGGGTAGGGTCTCCCTGTTCCGGGCATTCCGTTCCCGTAAGAATGAGAGGGTCAAATAATCGTATTTGCAGCGAGATTCATATACGCTTCTCATGGAATCATTATTGGACGATGTGCTTTCTCTCGCTGAATGGTCTCATGGTAGAATCCTTGCACCATATGTAAGTATCACTTTCTTTCACCGACATTAAGCGCTTGAACCTAGGGTTACGCAAGTTACTCACTTGTGGCAACCGCAAACAAAGGAGAGAGTTTCAATTTTTTTCATTTTTCTATGCCCTTTCTCTTATTTGTTATTGAACTATTGTGTTTGTTTCAGCGCAACCTGTTGTGCTCCGTCGTAGTGTCTCTTACTTGGCCTCATTCTATTCGGGCCCTTATCGAACGTACACTCGGGAAAAGTATCCGAGAAACAAGCAGTGATAATCTACTCAGGTGAGATTATCTCTATTGTTTAATGTAAAGGGGTGGTCCTCTGAAATTTTACCTTTAAAAAATAATTTGCTTTATATTTTAAACAATTTAATTTGTTAATCAATTCGCAGTGCGACCGCACCAGTTTATCTGATTCTTGTAAGAAAATGTCAAACTAGTTTTTTATTGCGTATCAAATTGCCTAGTTCTATCTATCATATATTTGTACCTACACTACAGACAGGACTCGTTTGCTTCGTGCCTACTTACAGCAGCACTTCGTATGAGCGGAAAGGCATCACTAGAAGCGGCACTCATCAAACATCCACCGAAATTCGAATGTACGAAAACAATTTAACAATGTATTTCCTATCAAATATGTACTTCCAAAAGAGTATATCGCGATTCTCTTGATTGGTTTTGTTTATTCAAAAAAATCAAACATCTTTTGCAGCCCACATGGAAGAATCGGTAGTAGATATCCTTTCCGAAATCGCTCGCATTCCCTCCGTGTCCCTCATTCTGGCGTGTGTCGCATCCACCGTTGCGACGCATCTTCCAACGGCTGACAAGGAACACGTAGTGAGAAGAGCCATTTCGTGAGTGCAACTTGTTCGTTGTAGAGTACAGTAAGTTCGGTAATAAATCTAGATTCGGATAACTTGTCCGGGCTATATATGGAAAATAAACATTTAATAGATATATACGTTGTTGCAGGGCGACGTTCGTTCTACGTTTCGTAAATCCACTTATTATCTCGACTCTTGCCGCATCCGGAGAGGGACCCGCGCTGGCACGAAGTGTACAGATGGCAGCAAATGCTGCAACCATGAACTGCTTTGTTCGGGTGAGAATTATATCGAGTGTGTGTGTTCATTTTACCACTGCTACACCCATTTCCTTGAGGAATACTTTTGGGGCGCCGTTGATATGAAGCTTTTTTAGTTATAGTAGATGTTTATGTGTATGGATTTGCAGGACGAAACCGGCAAAGATACGGCAACCAAGCTGTATGATCTTTTCGAGCGAGTTCGAGGAAGCACAGTGCAAACAGTTACGGTGGAGGTCAGATTTTTTCAAACTTCAAATATTCACTTAGTTCTTACTATTTGTTTCAATTTTATAGGTTATAGTTTCTATTTTGCAGGCATATGACGTATCCCCCGAACAGATGGGTTTGTTATGCTATCTGCTCACACTCACACTATCTCCTACAAGTAAGACCATATCTAATATTGCTAACATTCACCTAATATGTCTCTTAATAACCACATCCATCTTCCCTGATAGGTAATAGAGCTACACACTTAATAGGTATCTAATTGTGTACGAACTCGTGGCCTATTAGGTTAGTTATTCGGTGGACTATAAGGTGTGCACTACCAGATATTCTTATATTGCGATGGATATATTGATGGATTCACATTTTCCTGTGTTTTTAGAAACAATATTTCATGTGTTAATATTAAACGATAGTTCGAGGCAATCGTCATCCTCCATCAAGTTCCTCTTCTTCTTCTTCTTCGTCATCCTCAACCGTGACGACTAGTTCCGGATCGTCAGTAGTATCGTCTTCAGTAGGTGCTGATACGGACTTAGCGACCGTTGGGCAGACTGGTGAGGCCAATTATTATTTTTTTAATTAAGGTCCGAGGGCGTTGAAAATTTTTCTCTTGGTGTTTATTCGCAACGCAACATTAGCTTAGAATATTGATTAAAAAAGTTAAGATTATTCGCACTGTCAGAAAATTCTCAATGCAATATTAAAATAAAAATATTTGAAGTGCTTCACCAAAAGACTGACCTGCTCAATGATATCATGAGTTTATCACTAGAATCCGTTTCCGTCGTTTGCGATTAAATGAGATCGCTATTTTCTATGAATAATTTTCGGACAAATTTTGCGAAATGCATATCAGCTAAAACATATTTAACGGGAATTGTTACAGATCTCGCAAACTCGTTGGGCGCGTCTTTGTCTTCTTCCTCGAGTACCGCGCTTCCGCGTCATCCTGAAGTGAATCCTAGACTAATACACTTGCTTGAGATACACCGAAATTGAGGATTTTCCGCAGTTGCTCCGATTCTTTGTGAATAGATAATATACTAGTTGTTAGTATCTGATTTAAGTTGGGCTTCACCCGTGCCGCCCCCTCCCCTCCCACACTCTTTTGAGAGAATTACCTCAGATAAATCTACCTGGTTTGAATTCCTAAAAATTACCTAGTGCACTTTTTCGTGTTGTATTCGTAAAGAATCGGTGTCGTGCGCTCGATTTAATGGATTTTTTAAAATCCCCTCAGTAAGCTGATTTTCTCTTACCATCATTGTTCGTCCAATCCCACTTTCTCTTTCCGTGTACTATTTTACTATTACGATTAATTCAAAATTTTATTTGTCTTTATATCGTAAAGATTTCAAATTCCAACGCGCAACATTTCAAATGGTTTTGAAACGATTGTCACACGCGTCGGAATTTGAATTCTTTACGATACACATGCGTCATTTATCAATATCGGGTTTCTTCCATCTCTGAAGTAGTTATCTCTACTCACGTGTATTATGTGTGCAGATTTTTTGCAGTGTCTTTTTTTAGAATGGTCACAAACTATTTGTTCATAGTTTGTATGCGTTATTGTTCGCTTGCTTTTGGAAGTAATAAAAAAGTGCTGCAAAATTGTATATTTGACGATTTATGCGTATGTACCGCATTGAACTATCTTGTAATAATAACAACCTTTCAGTGCGGCAGTAAGTATTTTAGCCATTATGACTGTTGCACAAGTCTCGGGAGTACGTTGCTTCAACGGCATGCAGTATGTGTTCACGCATAAAAGGTGAATCACGCTAATCCATTTTGAGGAAATGATATGTTTGATCTTAGAGAGATATTAGAGCACTCTGCTATAATCGGTGGGATCTGGCCTAGAGTAGAAAAGGGGTAGATAGAATGGTGGGACCAATGACCACTACAACACCTCGCCCTATTTTCGAGGATTAGCAATTTGGTTTTGCTAATTAGAATGTAAGTCACTTGAATGAGAAAGATGTTTGCCCAAAAATATAATCAAACAGTTATTTTAAGTGCTCATCTCTCTTGCGATATGACTTTCGGAGTGTATGTACCGGATCACAAGGACGGAGAAAAGCTCCCAGGATTGCTTTATCTTTCCGGTAATGCATTCAATCTGAGTTCTATTTTTTGAGCGCAGTAACGACAAAAATGATTTGGAAGCCTCTATATTTAGATGTATTTTTTTACCAATTATCGTACATCGCTCCCATTACCGAACAAACGGCCTTTTCTACCTTTTTGGCCTTTTTTCCCTTTAAGCGAATTCACGCTTAATATTCTTGTTTTTTGTTTCATATTTTTTATCCACCCCCATAACTGGACGAATACAAAAATTGGCCGGTGAAATATTATTTTAAATAGGTGAAAAATGAGAGCCGTTGCCTCTATTTTCAATTAAAATACGGCTCTACCGTAATCTCCACGTAATCACAAATTTTCCGTATATTTTCTGTATTACGGCTGTAATTTTTCACCCATTTAAAATAATATTTCACCGGCCAATTTTTGTATTCGTCCAGTTATGGGGGTGGATAAAAAATATGAAACAAAAAACAAGAATATTAAGCGTGAATTCGCTTAAAGGGAAAAAAGGCCAAAAAGGTAGAAAAGGCCGTTTGTTCGGTAATGGGAGCGATGTACGATATAACAACTAGGGGTTCTCTCGTTGAAATAATTAGCGTATTGGAGTATCATTCCATATTAATTTCCACGAAATCGAATACATTCGAGCTGTTCTCACTTTGAATTTCACTTAAAACACGTTCTCTGTATGAACTCTGTGGAATGGGGGTCAGATGGCACAGTTTTAGAAAATTTTCTCATATCGGGCTCAAACTTCACTAACTTAACCCCTAGGGACGTTATTTACGATTTTTGAACTTTGATCCCGATTTTCTTGATCTTTGATCTTTGGTCTTTCAAAAAATAAATTTCAGATTTACCTATCATGCTCATTCGAAAGAGCATAAAAAGTTATGTTAAAAACCAGAAGGATTTGAAATTTCATCAATGTTGACCCAAGTTATGACTCAAAATATGACGATTTTCGTCCCTTTCGACGAAAATCGATTTGACTACCCATGAAGCCATGATTTGCGGGACTCTATTTTTTGATATTTTTTTATATTTAAAAAACTTGGTAACCTTCCCGGGTCACATTTCGTGCGCCAATTTATCGAAAACTTCGACCAAGCGTGGCCAACCGCGTCTTTTTTCAAAAAAAAAGGGTTGATTAAGATAGGAGGGTGAGTGTTTCCCTGCATTTATTTATGCCTCAAATAGAGTTTATTCGTCATTTTGAACCTTCTGACGAATATTTGTTAACTTTTTTATCGACATTTTTGACATACCTCACCCCGACTTATTTTCACATAAGGGTCCCCCCTTATGTTATTTATGAATCGACTCTGACATCGTCATTTTTCTCTGAATTTTTTGACGATTTGGATGAAATGTGATTGATGATCCGTATTAAGGTCTCACATGTACTCATGCGAATGTAATGGAGAAAGGAGGAGCCCAGGGAATAGCAAGCAAGCTGAGGTTCAATATATAACAGGATTTACTTTTAAACAAAACGTAATGAAATAAAAGCTTGCAGAATGATCTTCATTCATCCAGATACTTCACCTCGTGGTGCTGAAGTTCCCGATGCAGACAGATATGACCTTGGTCAAGTAAGTGGCTTGCAATGTTTGTTACTAAAAATTACTACGTCAGTTTCCATCAGGATAAGAGGTAGTTCGCCTAAGAATCGGACAAATCTGAAGAAATTTGGCACAGCACGATTTTCTGAAAATATGTGATTTGGGGTTCTCGAGGGTGTAAAAGGGGAATCTGATCCATTCAAAACATCTGATACCTTGAAGGATGGCATTTGAAGATGTTTATTCTTGCAGAAAGCATTGTTCTCTCTTTTCCTAAAATAAATTTTAATGGTGATTCTTTATTGGGGTGAATAAAATAGAGCAGAGAATTAGTCCGGAGAAAAATTGGAGCACTCGTGATGATTTTATTCACTAGTAAAGGTAGTTTCGGCGTCTGAGAGGCTTATGTGGAAGCTACCTACAATGGATTTAAGCTAGGAATGAGTAAGATAATAAATCATGAAATGTCTCGCAGGGGGCAGGCTTCTACATCGATGCTACACGCGAACCCTGGTCTGCCCATTTCAAGATGAGATCGTAAGTTTGTACAACATACTTGTTTTCATTTATCAGTATCGTGGATAAATGTAATCTATAGAGTTTTATCGTATTTTCAACCTGAACGCGCGCAGGTACATCGAATCTGAGCTAATCGATGCGGTTGCCACTGTAGTTCCCGTTCTTGACACACGAAGAATCGGTATTACAGGACACTCGATGGGAGGTATTGTTTTTAAGGACATTAGTATTTAACTCAATTAACTGAATTTTCTTAGCCGTTCTAAACTTCATAGCGTAGATTGCAACGAATAATTGCGATTAAGCTATAGAATATCGAATAATGACTGGCATAGCCATATTCGAAATTCTTTTATTTTCTGGATAACTTTTTTATTATTTCAGGACATGGAGCACTAACAATTGGGCTTACACGTCCTGATCTGTTCAGCTCCATTTCGGCGTTGGCTCCGATTGCACACCCGACTGAATGCGATTGGGGAAAGACAATTTTCGGGGAGTATCTTGGAGAAGAGGCAAAGGAGGAGTGGAAAAAGGTATCATACAAATAATGTATGTGAAATGTTAGTGCGTTCGCCGAAGACTACTCCACTACTCCGTACAGCAACATTTAACCCTTATTTTTTAATCCATGGGTTCAGGCCTGACATAATCTTCCAAAAAATCTTGCTGTACGAATTTTTCCAGAACATGGCGATTCTTAGGCGAACGCACTGGTATGTCATGGTGGGAGTATATAAGGGGGTCGAAAGACCCGTTCGTTAAATCTGAAACCGTTTCAATTTTAAGACGGCCGCATCGCTCGGCCGCATCGCCCCCTCCCCCTCGCCAAGAAAGCGATGCGGCCGAGCGATGCGGCCGTCTTAAAATTGAAACTGTTTCAGATTTAACGAAGGGGGCTGAAGCCCCCCTTATATGTAGCATATCCAAAATATGTGATGCGAACGAAATAGATTCTTGGAAAATTTAAGTTCGACTCGTCGATTCTTCTCGCAGCATACTCGGGACCTGTCAGATCGATTCTTGTTGATCAAGGAACTGAGGACAATTTCCTGAAACAAGATCAACTCCAGGTATTGCATACAAATAATGATGTGGAGAGTGAAGCTAAATAGTATCACATTTTTAAAATGATACGATTGTAATTGCACACCTATTAAACTATTCCGCGCGGCAAACGCGTTAGCTCCGCCTACTTTCACTTCGTTTTTCGCGTTTTCAGCCTATTTTCACTATCTGTTCTTAGTTTTTAATGATAAAACACGATTTCTGGGATGGTTTCGCGTTCATTAAGCACAAATTATATAATTAATGCTTAAGTTTAAACGCGACCATAGTTTAGTAGCAATTTTGTTACGCGCGGAACAAGAAACAACTTTGCGTCAAAATGTGATAGCTATCTGGGTACTTCTCTCTGATGAAAAAATCAGGGAATTTCGGCAATTCTAATTTTCTTGAGAAGTTGGTGAAGCGGTCGGTGGAAAATGAAAATGAAAATAGTACCGATTGTACGATAGCATTTAATTTTGCAGCCGGAGTCGCTCAAGTCGAATGGTACGGCCACAGTGGAGGTGCGTATGCAGCCAGGATATGATCATTCATACTATTTCGTTGCATCGTTCATTGGCGATCATCTTGAGCATCACTTCAAACAGCTCTCCCAGTAGATCGTATTATTGTATATGTTTCACGAGCATCGATGTGCTAGTGAAGAAAGATACTTTGACGTTCCGTTTTTCAACCATTTTGTTGGCACGCTGTGATAAATGAATCTTATTGATGTCAGTATTTTTTCTTGAGTCAGTTTCGTTGTATTCTTTTTTCGAATGATTTTTTGCATGCTATTTCGACCTGGATAAAATGATGATGGGATGATGAATTCGCTGAAGGAAAAAAATGCCAAAAAGACAGACAAGGTCGTTTTCGGTGATGGTTGAGATAATAGTACAATAAACGGTAAAATTAGATAAGAAGTAATTCAGTTCGCGATCGCGTAGTAAGCACAAACTACACGCAACATTAACCATTGTCCAGCTTTATATAATTATCTCAGAACCGGAACCAGTGAACAGAAATACCCCGACCCGGAACGCATTTTGAATTTTAAATCTTATATTCGCGCTTTTTCAAAAAAACTTATTAGATATTTTTGCACGATCTCGTTGCATTTTTTATACTTTTTTTTTCAACAAATCATTACATTTTCAACAAGGAGCTTATTCATCATGTTGAAAATTGTGTCTTTAATTATAGCAGGATGGCTGATGAGTATCCTTCACGGTACGGACTCCGGTCGTCGCCGCTGAAATCGCTACCTCCCACTCCACCTCGTATCCGACCTGCCAGTCCAAAGGTGATAGCAATAAGCCTTTATCAGCACAGTTATTTTCTTCACCATTCACAAACGCTGGCATCCGAATAAATTCGGCCACAATTTTCATTCATGTACGTGGTTGTGATATGTGTAACCTGCAAAATATTGAAATATTTTCAGAAGTTCACAAGTCCGCAAGGTCAAACTCAACGAACTCTATTTAAATCGAAAGGTTAATTTTTTTCTGAGAATAATTTTCTGAGAATAATTTTTGAATAATTTTGTCATTTTCGAAGTAACTACAATTATCTAAGCAATAATCAAAAGTAATGCAAGAAACTACTACTCGTAATCAAGTTTGTAATTGTCTACATTTAAAAAATTTCAATTCGCACACAGTGTGTGCTGTGTTCTGTCGTTCGTGAATAATGCTCTAGTAGCACACTATTGCTTCTTACTGGGATATTCCAGATGGTTTTTTAAAACTCCTTGTTTATGCAAAGCTATGAAAATTTAGAGCGCTAGGTAGTAGGGTTGTCTTGTTTCCCTCCCAGAGTTTCCGTCGCTCTTTTTCCTGATTCTCAGTTACTCAACTAATCGGTTCGTATCGGAAAACTTGTTTTTTATCGGAACTCTACGATACGATAATAATTGCTATGTTTTTGCAGCATGTGCCATGGACTTTTATATCAATAAGTAGCGTTATTACAGATGAGTCAGTAGATCCTCTAACCAGCTTGTCAACAAGAAAGCTTTCTTACGAGACGTTATCGGGGACGTCCTCGTCGAGTTTATTCGGGTCAACTCAATCGATATCAACATCATCATCGTCTGCGATTGGTGGGCGGTCACTGCGTGAAAACGGAAGATATTATTCAGTCCCTTCAGCATGGTGGGCTATTTTTATCATATATATTTATATTTAAAATATTAAAAGGGAGACAAAAAAAAAAAACTGAAAAAAAGCAGTACAGCAAAAAAGTAAAATATGAGTCTTTCTCATATTCCATCAGCCCCAGTGGTCCCGCATCCATTGCTGACAATATCATATGCATGTAACAGGTGTAACTCACTCATTTTTTGCCATTTCGACTCAAAGCAACTGTTTTTAATTGTAGCTACATAGCCCGATCGCGATCTTCGACGAATCTTTCTGAGGTGCCATTCGGAGAAAAGCAGAAATCTACACTCGTTTCGACAATAAATAGTGAGACAATTGCATATATATTTTGGGGGTTAGAGGTAAAGGTGTATCCATGTCTAGCGATTTTACAGTCGTACGACAACGATAGGTGGGACCCACTGGTAAGGCCAGCTGTTTAGACGGACTACTTACCCGGCTGTCCAATGCTTTCTCGGGTAGCCTTACCTTTCGCAACCGAGGTTACAACCAATTTGCCGACCCCAGGGGGATAGCAAGGCTTGGTTGGCCACGGCGGGGGATTGAACTCGGTAGATACCCTTCGAATGGCGAGAGGAAACGGATTGTTTCTCAATTATCATAGTGGAGAGCGTTGATTGCGCTTTCGAAAAAAATGAACTTCGAAAGTTTCATGGGTGTGCAGTTGAACTTTCTTCTGGTATCTTTATCTAATCAAATATTGTTGTGTTCGGAAATAACCATTTAGCAGTGGTCCGGAGCAGCACGGTTGAAAAAAACCTTTTTCATTCAATTGAAAAAAAAGTGTTGGCACAGAAGTTTCTCTCATACTACATAGAAATTAAGGGGAACGTTAAGGGGTAGCACAGAAGAACAATGAACCTGAGATTGGTATCCGAAAAAACAATAAAGAAATAACATACGGTTGCGGTTACTATTGGCTACATTCCAAAAATACAGTACGTGCACCGTGAAATAATATTTGTGTGTAAAGTGATGTTTTATTCAGCTCCTGTGCATCCACCACCTCCTTTACCACCTCGAATCAAACCAGCGAATTCCACGTCAGGCGAATCCATCCGTTGGGCCGGAGAGAGACCTTCTCGTGGTTTGACAAGGTTAATTTTTTTGGCAACACTTTTGCAAACAATGAGCAGACAAAAAGAGTAACAGAAATATAAAAAAAGCGCTAGAACCACTGAGTCAACGATGATCAATCAAACAATCAAAAACAATAAAAATATGGTCGATAAATATTTTTATCGAGAGCACATTGAAGGCTATGGAAAAAAATGTTTTAATGCAAGTTAATTGTAGAAGTTTGGCAACAGTGCGTCTACTACCGGCTGCTAAAGAGGAATTGGAAGCAATCGCATCTACTAACGAGAAAAACATTGAGGAGCAGAAACGAGGTGAGGACTAGGATTCTCAAATTAAAGAATTGATCTTCATTTTACGCTCTTTCTCGTCACTCTGACCAGTGAGAGAGTACGAGGAATGAAGAGACGGATTCTTCATTCTGACAACCCTAGTTGCGATCTCCCTTGATTTGTACATCTTTTCAATCAGAATAGTGCTTCCATTGTTGACGAGTCCCGATATGATGTGACACTGTAGAAAATTGATAAATACAGCTACAGTCCTGGCGATTCCCCCTATGAAAAAGGAGCGCTCCGGGTATCCCCGGGTGACCCCCAGTGACCCCACGCCACGCGCTCTTTCAATGATATTCAAAAAGTCGCCATTTTGTTTCTGTCGTGTTCAGCGTTCAATTCTGCATCGATTCATATAAAAACATAACACATTTTTTTTATTTTAATTAATTACATTAATTTTCAAAAAAGTGGCGAATAAAACGATTCGTGCATCATACAGTACACCTACGCTAGTTAGAAAAAACTTTATGCAGCGGCAGCGCATAAATAACGGGAGTGTACTCTTTGATGCACGAATCGTTTTGTTCGCCACTTTTTTAAAAATTAGCTTAATTAATTAAAATAAAATTATTTTGTTATGTTTTTACATGAATCGATGCAGAATTGAACGCTGAACACGACAGAAACAAATTGGCGACTTTTTGTAAATCATTGGAAGAGAACGAAGCGTGGGGTCACTGGGGGTCACCCGGGGTTACCCAGAGCGCTCCGTTTTCATAGGGGGAATCGCCAGGACTGTAAGTTATCCCACTTTGCAATCGACTATGCTACTATGTGTGTTCAAATTAGATGCAAGGTCGAGATATTGCAACATACATGTTTTTGCAGACTCCGTTCAAGGCAAATCTCGCAGATTACTATCCCATTCAATATCAGTAGCTTGTCTGAAGCAAGAAAGTTACCAGGTTGTTTATTTATAGTTATAACGTTAACTTCGACAGGATTCAATTAACCGACAAAACCAAAAATTCAGATTTTTAGTACGGTTCAACGCTGAACGATTTATCTATTCCTAAATATAAGCGTTTCTTTTTTACAGGGTCCTTCTCGTCCTGCAATTCGTATCCGTCCCGCATCCCCTTCGCGGATCGCCAAAAGCAACTCTGGTCTGCTCAGGTAGATTTTTTTATGTTGCTGCAGTTTTCTAATATATTCCTGCGATCAGATAATTATTTAATACATACTATTTGCTTTTCAAGATCATACTCGTCTGTTGATATCGGTGGGGCGTCTGTTGCATCAAAATTAGACAACTCCGTCATCAGTCGAGGTGATATACAAAAGTCATTTGGCACTAGGATTGTTGATGCGATACCGAGATCAATACTTTTTGCAGGTGAATCTATACTACCACAAAGTTCGCAAAGCAAAGCAGGCAGAGCGATAACTCGAGTTGTATCTGCTACAACAATTTTCCCATCAAAGCAAGAATCCATTTGTGCAGGTTTGCTCACTTCCAAATTATTTTGAACTACGGATGAAAATAAAAGTCAAGTTCGCAATAAGTTATAATTGTTTTTATTTGCAGAGAATACCTCACAAGAAGTCAGCTCTTGCATACCTACCGGTGATCTGAATTCGGATACACAGATTGTGTAAGTGAATTTTCTTCATTAATGTAAATGGACCGTTGTATCCGATGTTGCAGCCTACCTTCTTGTTTGGACGAACGAGCCTGCCTACCTCTAAAAACTACGGCTACTTCGCTCCCTTTGATCGATACGGCGGAGACTGGATCCATAATTGAGAAAAACATCAACGACGCTATTCCTCATCAGCCGACCGTGACTGCGAGTCTCAAGGTATTTTTGAATTAGGTCGGGCATTGTTTATGGAATCACTGCAGGTGATGAGAGATGGAAAGTGACGCAGAGAAAAGTGAGAGAGCTGGCGACCGTGAGAGAGATTGCCGATGGTCTCTTCGTAAATTTGAGAACTACAATCCTGGCTAATCCCCCCATGAAAACAGGGCGCCCGGGGCGTCCCGGGGCGTCCCCCAGCGTCCCCCTCGCTTATGGCGCCTCAAGACATTTTCAAATTGGGCCCAATTTGTGTTCGTCGTATTCTCCGTTCGATTCTGCATAGATTCATGTGAAAAAATAAAATAAAATATTTAATTATAATTTACATTTTGATTTTCAAAGAATTGTCGAATAAAACGATTCGTGCATCACCGAGTACGTTCTACGGTACTTACCAAAAGATTCTGCAGCAGCAGTGGATAAATACCGCAAGGTGTACTCTACGATCCACGAATCGTTTTATTCGACAATTCTTTGAAAATCAAAATGTAAATTATAATTAAATATTTTATTTTATTTTTTCACATGAATCGATGCAAAATCGAACGGAGAATACGAAGAACACAAATTGGGCCCAATTTGAAAATGTCTTGAGGCGCGATAAGCGAGGGGGACGCCCCGGGACGCCCCGGGCGCCCCGTTTTCATGGAGGGATTAGCCAGGACTGTAGAACACTGAGGGGCATTAGATCGTACGACGGTGGAGGGCTGCGCGGTAGACAATTACACAGCATTCTCCATCTACAGATAAGTGGAATGCGAATTTGCATCCATTGTTCTCTCTTATCTGGAGAGAACATCGGGAGGTCAGAATGATGTGAATAGAATGATCAATATGTTTCTCCAGCGACATCATCTTCCGTCTGGAATGGACAACGACCACGTACACGATTTCCTTAATTCACCATTGAAATTGAAAACATCTACTCTTCTGTCCACTCCAAATACCGCGGTATGTTACCTTTTTTTGCCAAATGTTTTACTGGCGTATGAAGTAAATAAAAATAATTGATTTAGCGAATAGCAACATTTCTTTAGTTCAGTCATAGGGAATGGGAGTAGAGCTTTGAGGAATAGGGTTTGAAAGATGAAGATCTAGTTCCTTCATTCTTCAATTTTACAAGTTGTTTACTAGTTCCCTAGCAAAACACCGCACCTACCGTACCTACCGTAATCAGCAACAGGAGTGAATTTGCCAAAAATTGATATTGACATTGAGAACATTGTATCACTTATTTTTCTTAATGATATTGTTGAATAGGCTCTGGAATTTCGGTAAAATTAGAAATAAAATGCATTTTTTTTCCAAATAAAATATTAATTTGAAAATGCGAGATAATATTTCTGACCTAACGCAAACTCAAGGGATCCTGTAAGTGACCAAATTTGTCTGTTTCTCATGGTTTAGCCTTTCCATCGCTATACTTGGCCTTCCCCCTCAGCCAAACCGCTCTGAAATCATTGCATATACCCTCCCCCGTCTCCTCGTTGCCAGCTATAGCCTTCATTTTCTGCCGGAGGTATCCAAACCTTCGATTGATTGTCCTGAGTTCCCCCACGCCCGCGAGTTTCCGATGTTTTCGCTCTCCCCTTCCGATAATAAACCTTCCCCCCTAACCAAACCACATTGATATCATCACTTATACCCAAGCCCTCCCCCTCATTGGTAGACGTTGGGAAAATTCTCTGTCGGAGATACCGAAACCTTGGGTTGAATCCACATGCACGCACGATTGACTATTATAAGCGTAATAATAGCTTTCATATTATTTCTGTATTCAAAATCGATCGCATTTCTGTTGTAGACACTCGAATAATGCTCACAATCATAAAATATTTATATATTTTTGAATAATTACAATAAAATATAAAAAAGGAAATGCTAAATAATAAATGTGTCCTAGTGCAAACTCGAGGGATCCTAAAGAGTACGGTAAGTGAGCATTTTCGTTCGTTGTTTTTGTAATTAACATAATTATTGTTTTCGCTCATTTTTTAAAAATTTTATTTTTATATTATGATTCGGCACTATCGAATGCATAGGTTGAGCATAACAGGTTATTTATTTAATGCCTTTAAAAGTTCGCCGCTGCCCTCCCTACTGTTATTTTTATATTTCGCATTTTCGTGAATGTCGCATTTATTTCCCCTTATTTTCGCATTTATTTCCCCTCATTTCACTCCGTAGTACTACGCGTAGTGTCGATTAAATAGTCCAGTATAATTTAAGGCCATACTATTTGCGTTAATATTTATTTTGCGCCTTTTATATTGCAATATTTATGTCTGATAATGCATTTGCCTTTTCTAAAAATTATGCTCATCTCCCTATCTTTTTACTCCGCGCGATCGGACACAAGTTTGCAATGCAATCCATAGTTCAGACCGTAACTCGTTTCAACAGTCTATTCGGAATTTGCTATTACGTTACTTGTAAAAACAGATTCGAAATCAGGTCGACTCAGGAAAACGCATTCTTTAAACAGCTAGTGTTTATGAAGAAGATACAGGAAGTGCGTTGGAAGTGCGCACTAGTTTGTCGCACTAGTTTGTAGATTATATTGTGGCTTGATATAACGTGATTAACGTTTAACCGTTTCAGATGCCATCGGCATCATTCTTTCTGCGAGATGATGTAGTCACTCCTGAAGCGACAACAAATCTAAATCGGACAGAAAGCGGTTTGTGAAAAAAGTTTGAATTACAAGTTGTTTTACTAAATACGAATTTTTTGTCAAAACTGTATATTAGGGATGAGTTTTGGAGCGTCAGAGAAGACTCCCAAGCCTGCTCGGCGGCCTAAGAAGATGCGCCGTCTTGAAATGGAGAACGACGAAGTCGATGAAGAAGCGGTTCGTTATAAATCGTTTAAAATATAAAAAATTTATAGGGTTACCGTTTCAGAGTTTCGAAATACTGAAAATGAAAGGTTTATGCGATGTCCAGGGATAAAAATCTTATAAATTTGGAACTTATTTCGTGCTGACAATTGCACACTAGTGCTCGGAAATTATTGTAAAATGCGCAATCGCCTAACAGTGTCCTTTTGCGTATAATATGTTACCGATTAATATACTGCCATTTAAGCGCGAGTATGCCTTCGAAAGCTCCCAATCCACGTCTTGGCCACGAGCGCGGAACTCCCCGTGCAAAGTAATGACGACTAGCAAAGTGGATTGTGCCACACGTACTGTGAGGCCAATCCAAATGGAGAAGATGGAAGAAGAGTAAGTTACCAGGGGTCAAATACTGTGTGACAAAATACACAAGCAACCCACATTTTCACCATTTATGGTTCCTATCCAGCCCATTTTTTTGGTTGTTCGGGGGGTACTACTGAAGGGTTCGAGTAAAAAATTTTAAAAAAATCAACCAACATTGAGAGGTTTTCTGAGCCCCAAGTAATCGAACACTTAGAGTAGCGGCACTCATTATCGGGGGTCAAATATCCACTCTATTAAATTCGACATCCTTTTACGGGTCGGGTTACCGTCAATATCTAGTTGAGTTCTTGATTAGAGACCGCAAAACGATATTGAAACGATATTGAAAAACTTATATTTCAATCATCATTCAATTGCCTCAATTGACTATCCTTTGATATTCGATTGATCGAATAACAAAGGTGTTTCTCGTTCTATCGTATGTCTCATGTCGCAATTCGATTTATTTTCCTTCTCTATGTTTTCAAACTATGGGTAGTAATTGATTTTAATCCATTGATATTTATGCGATGCAGTGTAAGATCTTGAATCATACACGAAAAAGCTAGTGGAAAAACTACCTGGAAATTGAAAACATAGGCCGCATTTAAGATTTTCGTTGACAAAGAATGTTACTTACGATTCGTAAACATACGCCGCATTCATAGAATTAGTCGATTTCCAATGTCTTTTTCATAAACGTACCCCGCATTCGTAGGCTTTTGACACAACTTTTTCATGTATGTCTTGCATATTATTCGAGTATAACGCGAGACAGTTAAATTCCTCATTCAGTTCGGGCTAATTGGAGTTCGAAATGCGGGTAATCATATCTTTAGTTCGCGCACTCTCTCGCCTCTCTCACCGGTGAGAGAATGTGGAAAATTCAGAGACAAATACCAGTATTTCGAACAATAGGGCTAAATAACGATTTTTAAAATTTTTAAATGACTGTATTTCAGGCCAAAAAAAGATGACTCCGTGAACTGCTTTCCGATCGCGCAAGCCAAATTGCAAGATGCACCTTCAAAATCAGCTTTGCGGTTGGGGAATCCAAGTAAGATGTGAGTAAATTTCATTAAAAAATAGCAAAAAATGAAATTCGAATATAGAAAAACAAGTCGATCTAAAGTCACCACATAACATGGGAAGTTTAGTGCTCATATCAAGTTACTTTTCGAGAGCGCAAATGCCCCTTCTCATCTGTGATCGTGGCTATTCCACTTCAAATTTCAGCTGCCGTAACGTGCAGTTTGCACATGTTGACGTGTATCTGTTCGAGCGCGCACAGGGATTCTTCTCGGTACCGACCACCGGCGAGATATGCCTAGGTTAGTTGTTTTCCCGGTGCATTAATTTTTTTTTGCAAATATCGCATTTTCTTTATGAAAAAAATGCATTAATAAGGGATGGAGCCTCGTCACTTCGATAAAGAATATCATCGTCTGGATGGTCGAGAAGATGAAGTGGAAGATGACGAAGTAAGGATGGAGTACGATTAGATTTGACATTCAATTTATTGATTTTTAGTTAGTTTTTAGTTAACCGTGCATATCCGCGGTTTGTTGATTGTGTAGTTTTATTATTCTTATTTATTCTTATTCTTTATTCACCACATAGACAGTGTGCGTATGGAGGCAACAGGTGGTATTCGGGCTCAGGCGAGCTTTTGGGGGTGGGGTTCTGTGGCAGTCCGTGTTTACAATTTAATTTGGGAGACAGGGAGGACAAGTGAAGGGGTTCGTCGTATGTGATTACGGTAAGGTATCCGGGGCAGGGAAAGAGAATTAGAAAGAGAATTCCAGAGCGTTAGCGGTCGTGTAGCAAAAGATGAGAGCGATGACGGCATGAGGAATGGGATTGTGAGACGTAATCTATGAGAGGAACGGAGAGTACGAGAGAGAGAAGTGATCGAGTATAGATCGAGTATTATATGGATTTTGACGCTCATATCCACTTAAAGTGCGCAATCCGCGACGCGGTGTGAATCGGTAATATCTGTCTATCTATCTATCTATCTATCCTACTATAATCATTGTTAGCAGCGATCATTAATAGCAAAGATTCAATTGTGTTTCAAAAGGTAGTCAGGTTTGCTTCTCAAAGGTCATTCATTAATGGATCCAACTGTGTTGAAGGCTACTAAGTGTGATATTGTGAGATATGCTGACCATCCTAATCATTGCTGAGCCCCTCATGCCCTAGCTTTTTGGGTTGCGTATCGGTGGAGAGGTTTTCGTTTAAAAAGATAGGCGCTTTGCGCCGTTATCAGATGCAAGCGCTGTTAATTTTGCCACTGTAGATGCACGGGCTGGGCCTATTGTCGGTCCCCGGGAAAGTAGGGCATGAAAGTCCATCAGTGATCGTAATGTGACCTGAGTGGACGCATAATAGAAAATCGAGCTATTCTCAACGAACTCGATGTTAGTTGGAAATGTCTCTGTCACGCAAAGGTTGTCCTCTGTTTGAGAAGCAGTTTATTTGAGTGCGGAGTCCTGTTAGAGGCCCTAGAATTTTTTTAGTATGGTTCCCTTGATGGCATATGATACGTTTTTTTAAAAAATATATAATATTGTTTTCATTCAGAGAGTGTCAAAGGGCGAAATTCAATCTTTTGCCCGCGTACGACTTCCTGCTTTATCCTCGCCCAGACGTCTACCACTTCCCGGAGAAAAACAAACTACAAGGTGAGCAGAAAAAAATATGTACGCCACTTATATATATATATATATATATATATATATATATATATATTATTCAGAATCATCGAGGCACTACCTGCTAAGCAGCGCAGTCGATTGTTGAAAACAAATGGAGTGAAAATATCCAGGGTTCGTTTTCTGGAAAAAATCATAAAAGCCTAGTCTTCTATGTCTCTACATACACCTATTTCAATATTATTCTTTTCTTCACACCTATGTCCTTCCCTGTAAATATGTGCAATTATTTCTTTCTTCGCTTCCTAGGATTCGCTACTGCCGCAGGAGAACGACTCGATCCGAAAGAGTCGTCGGGAGTGTGGCTGTAGCTGTGTGGGTGGGCGATGCCTACCGGAGACTTGCGAGTGCAGTAAAGACGGTATTCCGTGCCAGGCAAGTCTTGCCCGATCTGCACTTGAGTGAATGTCTGCTCTTGAGGTGGACTCCGAGGACGAACAGTTTCCGTGCAATTGTAGATCGGACAGCTGCAAAAACGTTGAAGGTAGACAATTTTGATCTTTTCGACGTGACCAATTTTATCGATGAACGATTCGCCGCGAAATTTCATTGCATACTCTTGACATGCGCTTAATTCAATTCCGTTTAGGTCGTATCGAGTTCAACCACATGTATGTCTATCAGCATTGGAAGAGTACTGTAGCGCGATTGAAAGTGTGGGAGCGCTTGGTAAGCCTGATGTAATGTTCTTCGTAAACTGTCTGATACGAGTTTCCACTAGGCACTGTGAAATCGAATAATCTAGGTGTCCGACTCCTATTTCCTTTTTTTTTATTTATTCTCCTCTTTTGTGCGCAATGCCAATCAATCATCGAGTTAGCCACATCTTTATCATCGACCACCAGTAATACCTTTATCACAGATAAGTCACGGGAGAAAGAGTAAATAGCTTTTATTCACAATGAATCGCATATCTTCGACATTATACTAGTGAACTCGCTCGTCTTGATACGCGTCGCCCGCACCTGAATAAATCACCTTTTTCCCCAATTTTGCGGAGTCCCAAAATTGACCCTAAAATTTGTTGAACCCCCACCCCACTATCGGGACTTACAATTAGCCCCCACCAGTGCCTTTATTACAGATATGGATCCGTGCATATCCGAAGATTTTATCCGGTTTACTCCTTCTTTCGTCTTTTTTTTCGTCGTTGCACATTCATTTTTTTTAATTTTAAAGAATATATTCTGCAGGGAGATGATTCTCTCGGATCTCCGTCGCACATTCGTTTTCCTGATGAGGATGGCGATGCTCCGAAGTACAATGCGACAAGTTATCTCGCTACGCCTCCACCCGTAATTTATCAGGTTATTAAAATACAATCCTGGTTGATCATCGAAGAAAATTAGAGAAACTGCAATGGAAAACAAATTAGAGAGACTTCCTAGATAAACGCGGTAGGATGTTCCGGTACACTGGATATTTTTTTAAAGTTGAAGGTGTTGCAGTATTGATTCTTTGCAGCCTTCTATGGCCGCCTCAACATCTGATACTCCCGCGAGGAGTGTTTTCGTGAGTTTATTTTGGAGCATTGTGCCGGCCAGGGCTTGTGTGAGATGAAGAATATGGAGAGGCAAAGAACAGAAGAGGGTGCAATAGTATTGGTCTCGGAATCGTTTCGTGAAAAGCGTATTATACACGCACTTCTGTCGTTAAAATTACAATTATTTTATCCTCCATAATCGCTAGAGGTCTTCGTTAGATTTCGGTGGAGGTCCGTTGTCTTGTCGATTATTTAGGGGTTCGGATTCGAGGGAAAGCAGCAGGTTGGTAACAGTAATCATTCCCTCAGACGGCATCTCTGGAGCCGATGTGCACGCCTCCAATGGTGCAGCATAGAACAAATGAGGGCATCGGAAATGTCGAGAGAGCTCCAGGTGGGAAATGCGCGATTTATTGAATACCATCCGTATACTCACTCAATCAGTTTCGGTTCTTAGTCGGCGAAGAATTAGCAGAATCAATTGATTCTCAGATGTATCAAAGGATCAAAGGGAAGGGGGAGGGGCTGCAACCAAGTGATTGACATCCTCAAGTTTCAAGCTAACTTTTTTTTTCTTCAAGGAGACGGAAGCGACCGTTCACACCGCCGGTTTCCTGTTACTCCCGTCTACAAGAAATATGCTATCGGAGGAGAGAAGGCAAGCAGAGAGTAAGTGAATTTCACTCAAAACCAAATTTGGAAAGGCCACATCATACCGGCTCGATCAATGAAGATTGCTTGGAATTAGGGATTGCATTTCGGCGTTTGCAACGTTGCTATAGCGAGGCTCGGCGTAGCAACGTTGCAACGAATAGCCGATAGTAGTGGGAAGGTTGCAACGTTGCAACCTGAAAAGACTATCTCATTTTCGCGCGCTCACTCGCATATCGTTGACCTTCCATTAAGAGGCAGCAACGTTGCAACTCTCTACCTGTCTTACTCGGCGCATATCGCAGATTGTAATTGATTGTATAACCTTTTTTACTTTCCTTATGACCAGATTAAGTGCGAATTTTCAGATCATCACTCGCTCGTACGGCCATGTTCAAGGCTGCGACTACTGCCGACAACGCTCTCTCACCCACAAATGATACAACATGTGACGATGATCTCAACGAGTCCATGGACACCTCAGTATACGCCACTCCTCCCGAGAGCAACACTCCCATCGCTGCTCCATTGTCTTCATATGATGTCGTGTCAGATTCATCATGCCTCTCTCCCAGAAAATTCCCTGCTGTTAGATCACTACTTTAGTTGCGGCTATACACGTAATTCAACGGATGATGTTGATCAAACTAGGGGTTCACTGGTCTGGCAGCCAATTTCGCGGATTCTTTTCATTATCATAACTAATATATCCTCTCATCTTACCACCGTGAATCGTTAAACGATGCTCCGATAAATTTCTTAATAACGCTTGAGAAAATAACTTCTATCAACAAACCGGTTGTGGATTCATTGGCGTGTGTGATGGGCCATCATTTACAGAAGCGAATTTGGTTTAATTGTAATTTTAAAAACATTGTAGATATCTGTTGCGAGGTGCTGGTAGAAATTACATTAAGTGTGGTGAAAATTTATCATCTAGAAAGCAAAATATTTAGACAACTATCACATAACAATATTAATTTGTCAGCAGTCACGATAAATTTTCTCTTGCATCTTCAGTTGAGCACATGGAAGTGGAAGGGCTTCGCTAGAGTCAGTATTTAAACAAATAAGCATAAGGGTCGGGACTTAATTCACTCTCATCTGCCGATGGAAATGTTCACACCAGTGTAAAAAACAGATACTTAAAAAAAAACGGGGAAGAAAGAGGTTAAGATTGAGAATAACAAGTGTGTGTACCAGTATGATTGATAGTAGCAGAGACATGAAGTCAAACATGTAGTATACAATAGGAAGCATTTCTTAATTACGATCAGATTACAGCGAAAAAAATGTTTGCACAAAATACTCTTAAGAAAAATATCAAACTCATGAAGTTCGTACTTTCCCCTTGAGTTTCTGAGTTGACGAGATGTAATTATTACAGATTCCTAGAATAAGGAAAAGTAGTGAACTTTATACGTGTATGGTACGCTGAATTGGGAGAAAGAAAAGTACTATTTTTTGCGACGCGTTTCGCTTTTGACGGAGAGACCCTTGAGTGTAGGAGAGAGCTCTGAGCAGGTGCTGCTGAAATATATCTATTAATTTTGACTCAGGAACAGTTTCGAAATTAATGGTCCACACTATAGGGATCGGGGGTATCCATACATCTTTCTTCATCTCTCCTCATTCAACTCCCCACAGGAGTGAGA
This sequence comes from Pristionchus pacificus, assembly GCA_000180635.4. Lineage (NCBI taxonomy): Eukaryota > Metazoa > Nematoda > Chromadorea > Rhabditida > Neodiplogasteridae > Pristionchus > Pristionchus pacificus. Next base: position 23,836,425 of record CM026579.1, read on the forward strand.
CGATATGTATGTGCAGACGATGTGGACTTTTGCAGAAGCAGCAGGTACGCCCCCGCAAAAACCGAGATCTCGCGCACTTTACATATGTCTCATTCTAGTTGGATTTAATGAGCGAGAGTGATGAGGAGCAAAGGAGTAGAGGTGCACAGGGATCTGACACAATAGTACACACAACACATAAGAACTGATAATTATTCCCACACCAAGAAAATTACAATACGCATGATCCCTCGATTTTTGTTAGTATTTTGCACACTGACCACACATTTCTTACCACTCTTGCGGGTGCTTCGTGCCAGATTGGCAACCGTATCAGCAATCATAGCCTAGAAATCGACCACAATCAATATGTGAAGCTGAGTTTAGCTAGAGCAGACAAAGCTAAAAAAATGACGATTCTTTGCAATTCTGCAATTTGTTCTCGGTGGCGATGATCACAATGAAATACTTTGTTTTACTTTGAAAAAGTTTTTATCTCGATACCATCTTCAGGAAAAAATGATAACTGAGTATGGCCATCGTCATCATCATAACAAAAAATCGACAAAGATGCGAATAGTTTAGGATAGTCTTCTAAAGTTTGGCATCAATTTGAAGTTTGCGGATCCCGAAAATTAAAAAAAAAGTTTTTTTTGTTACAAATATGTAGATTGAAATATGTAGATTGTTGCACTCAAATATCAGACTATCATTGGCCGATATCTCACTGAGATAATCTCAGTAGCCGCAATTATCGTCATAATTGACTTAAAACTATGACTAACGAAAGGACATCCGAAAATATAATAAAATAATTTTAACGCTTTTTGTAACGATTTAACAGTTTGTCCCAGACCTTTCGCGCATTGTAGTACCTTTGTTCTCTTTTAGATATGAGATTAAATTCACCGTGGCTTAAAGGAGGAGTAACATGAATATTTTTGTGACCAATCTGTCAACGTCAGATTATGGCAATCCATAACCATATCAGAGATCTGAAACTCCTATGTCTCTACGACATCAATGAACCGAGTTATAGCGATTTGGCATAGTTCCAGAATTCCCCTGAGTCCAGGCAAGGGCGGGGAATTTGAACAGAGGATTTGATTAAGCGTGCGCTTTTGATTTACATACGCCTGTCTCCCTACCTCCTCTCCCCTCCCTCCCCTTCCCTCATTTGACTACAGTGTCTTGCAAGTCCCGGGTTTTCCGTGTGAGAGTCTCTAGCATTCTTTCCTGTTACTCCTCCTTTAAAGAAGGAGATGCACGAACCGCGTCAATATGCAAAGTGAGGGAGAGCGCTCTCCTCAATCAGCATACTCTCTAGCTCGTTGCCTGCGCTTCAGGGTCACTTGGCAATCAGCCAATCGAGTATATCTCGGTTTAGACGAAATTTGAGAGCATGGGAGTTTCGAAAGCTTTATGGGGGTACTCATGGTACATCTTCTGGCGGCATCGCTAACTCAGTTAGCCATATATTCGTGTCACCCCTTCTTTAAATGGAAACTTACGCTGTTCGCTCTACTCGCTTATCTCGTCTCGACTCTTCACAGGGAGCACCATTCTCCTTCTGACTAGAAGATCTGAAAATATATATTTAATTACATTTTAGGTTGCGATTTTGAAACTTCTTCGATTGTTGGCCCAGAAAACAACAGCTCCGAATCGAATATGTAGGGGGTGGAGTAAGGAGAATGGTAGGGAGGAAATACTCTGCGAGAAAATGTCTCACAGCGTTCTCTTCCAACAGAGAAGGGGGAGACCTTTGCATATCTACTCGCTCACTTTGCATGAATCGAAATGCAAGGCCTGGGCGGGAGGAGCGGCCGCTCTCCCCGCTCAGTTATTTGAATCGAGCGGGAAATTGCAGTTCTTTCGTGTCGGGATTTTGGCTCGAAATTTGCATCCATTGTTCACCCTTATCTGGAGAGAACAATGGGGGTCAGAACGCTGTGGTCTGTGCCAAAAATCGAAGATGTGCCGAGATTGTAGGTCACCTGCTTGGAGTGCTTGTGTGCTCCTTGTAAGCGAGCCATTTTCGTTCAAGATCCGCCTCTTGCTCTGCTAGACGTTCCTATAATTGTTTTGAATGGTGGTAAGAACATGAAAAAAAGAGGAGGAGTCGTACTTTCTGCACGATCAGTTCCCTCTCCTTTTGTGCCAGTTGAGTTTTGTAGTAGTCCTCCGATTCTCTCACACGAATTTCTTCTTCTCGTATTTCCTAAACTCTTCATAATAAACATGAATTCTCGATTTCGACAGCATCGTTTTTATCATTAAGTTACGCTATAATTCTTAGAATTTCGTTCTAGAGCAATATTGTTTTAGATTGTACCTATTACAACATATTTGTGAAAAAATATAGTAAGCGAGGAAATTGGCTCTGTACGGATATCGTGGACCCAACCAATTATCATGTAGTCAACCCAATTTTGTGGATCGATACTATTTTTACAAATGAATGATCAAAAGGTGCCCCTATCTTTGTTTTTTTGACATCGACATCCTTCGTATTATCTATTTCGAAATTAAAATATATAAACGAAATTTTGCGCACTTGCTCTTTTCTTCTGAGTGCCTCCATCGTCTCCGTAGGAGCAACGATTGCCGAATATCCGGGTGAGCGCTGCCGTTCGAGGAATGCCAATCGCATCTTATCGCTACAATTGTTGACATTATTTTCCTTTAGAGCCATCCTTCCGGACCAACGGTCTGCAGCAGCATAAATGTGAAAATATTTTGACAAAAGTCAGGAAAGAGCACTGACAGGGCGGCCTGGTTCCGGAGAAGATTATTCTCAAGTCGCAACTGTACCACATCGTCCACAAGTCGAGAAGTTGCCTTACGTGCTCGTAGGGGCAAGGATAGCTGAAAAATTGCTATTTTTCAAAATCTTTTACACGTATTCAAAACAGGTTTCTACGGAATTTGAAAGAAAAATATGAAATGAACTCATAAACAACTCACAGGTACCCTATACATGCTCTTTATTCGGATTCGCTCCTCGCGCTCTTCAGCTGTCTGTTTTCGTTCTAAAATTTCGATATTTCAAATTTCCATTTAATTTAGTAATTCGATTCAATGACGAATCACACCATTATCCGATTCATCCTCCGTCTCGCTGTCACTATCCGTTCGTATCCTATGTAAACCGTCCGAGGATACAGCACTTCCACATCCCGACATCTTCGGCACTGTAGTATGCCGACGGATAGACGATTCTAAAAAAGGGTTTGAAAATAATATAAATGTTTGATCTTTCTGGCCAGGAAGTATAGGTTCTTATTGTATGGTGTCCAGTAGTTGCGTAGCTCACAATCAGCCTATCCAGGACGCTTTTTTGCATCACGACCATTTTTGATTTCACTCCCATAGCTTCAAACAATCGGCTAAATCATTATCACGAGCCCTCAGAATCAAAATTTAAAAAAAAAAGAATCAGACTTCGAAAATGCTCGAAAAGGTTCGAAAACGTGCATGTGAGCGTTACTATATGACTTACTCTCTCTAGTCTCGCTAGTTATTCCATGGAAAGTCTGTATCCTCCTTGGCTGTTTTCCCGATTTTCCCGACCCACTGCTGTCCGAGTCGTCGGATGGGCCAGCAGCCATCTGAACTCGTCCCATTTCAATTTCAAAATAATTTTTACTGTATTTTTTCTCAATAATACTCCTTATTCTATTCCGTTTCCATTCCATAAAAAAAATATTGCTGCCTAGAATACTCGGCACATATTCTCATCATCACACAAACTTTAATTTTTTTAGATACTGGCTAGATAGTGCGAGAGCACTTGATATGTTGCGATAAAGACATAACTCATGTTTATCGTCGAAGAAAGCCCATAAATCGCCTTCCCTTGCCGCTGTACATCTCTCTACCATCTCGGCAAGTGGAATCACTCGGACAGCTCGAATTTCTCGAAAACGAGCTCGAACAGTTTGACGGACCTATAATCATAATCATAATCACAATCATAACCAAGGCAAGGTGTCGAGCAATGCTTCTGTTCCACTCAATTCCACTTCCGACGGGCCTTTATCACAAATATATCACCACAAGAAGAATCACCATTGCGTAAATAAACAACTCGAACTGGACAAAAGGGAACGCGCTTTTCACCCTTCGAATTTACGCAGGCGGTATGCGTAATTGTGATATAACCATAATGCTGGAAATTTGGTCAAGCAAGTCGATATTCATAAAGTGTTCTTTGTTAATAAGAGAACGGAATCAATTTCCGCGTCGGTAATAACCAGACCAAGTTCTATTTTTTTACAGATTCAAGATTCATTCGATCAGATTCATTGACCAATAACACTGACCCCGCAGAAACAGAAACCAGAAAATAACAACGTTTTAGCTAAAAAAATTTCTAAGGCACCTCTGGAAATGACCCCACCACCTTTACCTTATCGGGAATCTCGGCTTTGCTGCGATACGGCATTTCCCCTACGTGCCTTCGTAGATGGTCAAACCATTTTTGACGAGAGCCGAAGTACGAGGCCAAAGCAGCTTCGTCGGGCTTTCGATCATCTGGAAGTGACTCGGTTTTACGATAATATTTCTTGCCGATCATACCGCTGTCTTTGCACTACTAGCCTTAGTCCCCATCTTCCTAAAACATCCAACAACCCCTTCCTCTCCCCAATCACGCATCAGTCCCCGCCCTCTTTCCCTCTTTGCCTCTTTTCAAACGCTCGGGCGAGTGAGAGAGGTGAGGAAGAGAAGAGGGTGCGGAAATACCGATACCAATTCCGAAGTAGTCCTAGTACGCACCAAAGATGGCTTCTAGCTTTCTCAGCCATTCATCCTCCATTCGCTTCATTCGCTCGTTCTCCATTGCCCGTTCTCTTGCTTGCTGCTTCGAATCACTCTGGCTTCTGGGAGTCATGCGGACTGCAAAATGTATATTCTTCAGCATCACCGCAATTTATTCAACTAAGAAACATTGAAACCGAACTAGCAGCAACTGAATGACCCTGATTCCAATTTTTACACGATGAAAAATATAAATAAACTAATTTAAATTTTCGCTTAATATTAGAAATGAGAGAGGAGTGATTAAAAAGATAGTCCGAGAATTGTGTTGTTTTGTTTACCTTGTTTGGGTGCTCGAGCGATCGCTGTCTCAAATACCTTCACCCACTTTAAACGGTCGTTCCTGTTGAGGAAATCGAACTGAAAGAAACTCAAATTAGCGTTAGCACGAAGAACGATGAAGCATCAGTTAAATTAACAACTAGGAGACAGACGAGAGGAGCTAAGCTCATTCATTAATTGCCAAAAATATAAATTTCGTTAACATGAACATCACGGTATGTTTATCTGTTCGGAATATCAACGTGAAGATACGAAGACAAAGATATAAAAATATATTTGTTCAACAGGTACCTGAAGTAAAGCCGGCTTGCAGCTTGAAATAACAAATGCTGAATTTTGGCGTTCAGTAGACCGGATGTGCAATGAATACACGGGAAGAACGGCTTGCTCCTAAATGTTAATTGTTCATTGCATCTATAATCTAATTAAACTCACATGCTGAATGAATGCCATTCGTCCTCCTTTTCGCTGTAGTACTACTAGAATATCGTCGAAAAGGATGAGATAGACTGGAATTGGTGGATTACCCCGAATATTGCTCTGAAACCAACCGCTCATTGACTTCGCCATCACATCGCCCATACAGAGTATCTTGCGACTATCATTCTCAAAAGTGTCTTTGCGCAGGTCGTCCATCTACAAGGTGTCATTGATCAGAATCCTTGGAATGGGGGATGTGTGGACGATCCCTCTTACTTCGCAATACTCTCTCGTTTCTTTGACTGATGAGAGATAAGGTAAAATGTAGAGACGGGATCATAGCTTGGAGAGAGTAATGCATTCTACGCACCGTGAATGGGATGATACTACCATCTCCCGTATGTAGCATCGTTTTGCTACTTGGTTCGAATTGACCCTTGATCTCCTCCCACTTCTTAGACATCTGACACACCTGAAATCATCGTTAGCATAGATTCAAGATAGATTGTAATCCAGGAAGAAAATGTAATATAATCGATCTTTAGTTGTATGACTATGAAAAGAAAATACTCTCTGTTTCTTGTCGTGGTCACCATGATTCTCACCTGTAGGCCGTAGTCAATCCGAGCAGCAAACTTGCGTGCTGCCTGAAACGGAAAATAATTCGGCATATGCATCAATGAGAATAATTCTATACCTCAGCAGCCTCCTTGGTCTGTTCTCCTATCTTTTGATTATCTTCATTTTTGACGATCTGATCGAGCATAAGTAGGTATTTCGTGGGGCGTCCTGAGGATTTGTTTCCAATTTCGTATTTTTTTGAAGCACATATAACGATTCAATGTTCTCTGTCTTCGAGATTCCGAAAGGAAAAAAATACTGATACCGCGATTAATTTAATATTATACCGATAATGACGGTGAGCAAAGTCTTGTACGCATAGCGCCGATAGTTCGGATCGGCTTGAAGCTTCTGAACAACGATCAAGTGACGTGAACTATACATTTACCCCCCCCCCCCCCCCCCATGTGTGTATATGTATGATCAGAGGAACATTATTCATTCATTTCGAAAACGATTATGAAAAATTGAGCATATTGCAAGTTCATGTAACCATGTGCTACACAAAATGTTTTTGTACAAACAAGAGACTCATACGTTGTAGAATCCGGCAAATCGTCCTCCCTTATTGAGCAACTGAGTATAGTACGCTTCCGCCGACTCCTTTGCTGCTCCGAATGAAGTGTATGCATCGACAGCTCGCGTGGTAAAGCGACCACCATCACCCAACTACAAGAATAATTCTCTAATGATACAAAAAAATTCCGCAAATGTTAACCAGTAAGAAATCTATATTTATTTTTTGATTGGTTAACGGGAAGCCGAAATATTGAGTAAAAACCAAAATTGAGGGGATTCAAGAATCATGCCTTTTCCAGAGTTTTTTTTTCGAAACACACAGTATAATCTCTAACCTGCTATCTGCACAGTGTCAAATTTAACGTACCTCTTCAGCAATGATATCGGCAACTGTATCCACTTTCTTGGAAATTCGCTGTCTCTCCACAAGTCGGTCGAGAAGGTGCAAGTGGAAGGCCAGCATAGCGTCCAGAACGTCTAAAATATTTATCATTGCGGTTTATCATTGCAGTTTCTCGAATTATATTATGTCCGCAACCAGAATTTGTTTTTATTCACCACAACCTGTGATCGTTTTCGAGACAATGCGTATTAACTCTTAAACGATCGACGAAATGAGTCATCTAGGATAGACCAAAATGCGTCTCGTACAGATACAAATACACAACTTCGCAGATACAAATAATTATCTCCTCTTAACAAAAATTTGTCTATTAGAGAGGGGTTTGTCTCCATTTTCGTCTACTCTAGTTCATTCTTCGGATTCTATTAAATACAATGCGCACTGAAAACCAATGTCCCGGAGCTGCTTTGAAATCTTGACACATTGATCAGGTTGAAGAACAGCACAGACCAGGTATCAATTTATCCGCGTCAGCAGCATTTAGCACATGCTCCTCCACCAGACGTTGCCTGTAGCCTTTCTTGAGGAAGGCGAGATGTGCGCAATGCCGACGCTCTTGAAGAATGAGCTCTGAAGCAATTAAAATTAGCGACAATATATTTTCTTGATCATATCCATCGAAAAGCTCATTTTCGCAATTTGTCATGTGCTCAGAGAATTCTGTTGTACTTGTTTTAAATTTGTGAAATTTTTGAATATGAGGGTTTGGCAATGCTCTGTCACCGGTATATTCACCCAGACCCGATTTTTCGAGTATAATTTATAATAGATATAGATTTCGAACCAAATATGGCGTCTTGCTTCTTCACTTGCTTGCTTGTCATTCCTTCTGTTGAATATTTCTCATGCCACGCCGAATGAATCTCTTGATCAAAGAGACCAAACCGATCCCAAAGATCGGAACATCTATAAACATACTTGATTTCCATATTCGATTAAGGAATGTGCTCATGTGAGCTTATGATTCTGATAAAAAAATGAAAGATTTGTTTCGTCGAGAGCTATTCGTAGTGTCGATTAAGATTCATCAAGCGATACTTGGAACTCTTGTAGGTACTGCTTGGCAGGTACTATTTTAAAAATTTAAAGGCTCGTTTCTGGTTTCAGGAGGTCAATATCATTTGCAGAGCTATTTTACCGAGTGATCTAGTCATTGGGCCAGATACGCACTAATCTATCACTAGAATCATACAAGCACAAATTTTTCACTTCCTTACTTTTTCACATCCTTATTCTTTCAACAAGACAAATTAATGCTTACAGGCTGAGGCTTCGGAGCTCGAATGAATATTCCTCGGGACCATTTGGACTGCGGACAGCATTTGGTGATCTTAATTTTTAAATATTTTTTTAAATCATTTTGTAGCGTTAGTTTTTTAGGGAAAAAGTCTTGAAACGTTATCTGTTTTTCCCGATAATTTTTCGGAAAAATTGGTCTGACAGTTTTTATTTTATTCTTGAGATATCGTACATCGCTCCCATTACCGAACAAACGGCCTTTTCTACCTTTTTGGCCTTTTTCCCTTTAAGCGAATTCACGCTTAATATTCTTGTTTTTTGTTTCATATTTTTTATCCACCCCCATAACTGGACGAATACAAAAATTGGCCGGTGAAATATTATTTTAAATGGGTGAAAAATTACAGCCGTAATACAGAAAATATACGGAAAATTTGTGATTACGTGGAGATTACGGTAGAGCCGTATTTTAACATTATTCACCTATTTAAAATAATATTTCACCGGCCAATTTTTGTATTCGTCCAGTTATGGGGGTGGATAAAAAATATGAAATAAAAAACAAGAATATTAAGCGTGAATTCGCTTAAAGGGAAAAAAGGCCAAAAAGGTAGAAAAGGCCGTTTGTTCGGTAATGGGAGCGATGTACGATATTGCGAAAAATACAAAAATGCGGGAATTCATATTTGGGTGGTTCACTGCCCCCCCCTCTCCCCGCGCGCTCTTCCATCCTCAGTAATACCCCTTTCAAAAATACTGCTTCGTGAGTAGGATTTCAAAAGTAAATCAAACGGGTCTTTTCCTACGAAGTAACCATAGATTTGCATAAAAAAGTACACGACAGAAGAGAATGCAGAACCTCTCTGTGGACGACATTCGCAATGTTCCATATTGTGATTCGCCATCGAGCACGGAGGCAAGATCGTCAGGCAAACCTGCAAAAATATTTATATTTTTTATTAATATTCTTTTGCAAAAATACTCATCATTTTTAGCACAAACCATTGCCGTTTTCAAGACTAAAATAACGTAGATGATAGTGAACGCCATTGAATTGCATGCTGATTTAAGTTTTTTTCGAGATTGGCAGACACTTCAATTTCTTCCCCACTTTAAGAAAGCAACCAAAAAGAAAAAAAATAACTCGTAGCGTATGAGACTCGTATGAGAAAAGCGAGGAGATAGGATTTATTAATGTCGATTATTGATTTATTGAAACATTTTATAAAACCCTTCTTTTGTAACGGTTACCGGTCCATATCGTCATATTCCGCCCTTCACTCCTTCTTCTCTGTCTTCTCATTCTTGCAAATTTTTCCAATTCTCGCTTTCCCGCTTCGTCCAGTGACTTGCGACTCTTGAAGCGGCCCAGGCTTCTGTATCATAAGCGCATATTTGAAACTTTCACGTTATTGATATGAGATCAATAATAGGCAGATATTTCGCTCACCTTCCCAGACTTTCAATCGCATTACTCATTCTTCTTTTCATCTCTCCAGACTGTGCAGAGGGCATCAGGATGGCAGCCGACGATGAGGGCCTCCTTTCGCCGACCGTAAAAAATGGTTCCGATTTCTCTGTCGACTTTTCTCGTTCTTCGAAATCTCTGAAGAGCGCGCAGCTTCTCACAGAGGGCGAAGGCGAGCGAGACCTTGTATGTATGCCTGGGGAAGTGGTCAGCAACCAAGGCAAGCTTCGTTTTTGCTGTCGCCTTTCCTTCTCCAATTCCGCCTCCAGTAACGTATTATCCTTGCTGGGCGGGTTAAGTTGAATGCTGGGCGTCGCCGATGCGCGCCTTTTATGATACATCTTTCCCCACTGGAACGGCGGCGAGGGTGATGATGTGCTGGTGTCTCCTGAAAGGGCCGGCCTTGCGGGCCGTCTAGTACACGCCCATTTCGATGCTAGTGGGACGGTGAAAAATGAAGAAGATGCGTTGTTGCAATTGATAGTCGGGTCAGGCGTTAGCGAACGACGACGACAACGAAGCGATTCTGTGCGCAGCTGCTGCTGCTTGCAGCCACCGCCGGACAAGGGCATTGGGAATGGCGGCAACAAGCACTCCGTGGCGCCAATTGTAACGCCTTCCGGAACGCACAGCGTCTCTGCAACTGAGAAAGAAATCGGACGATAAGATAATGGAAGATAATATTATTAAATACGAAAGACATGAAATATTTCTATGCAAGCTTAGTGAACTAAAAAAGCAGAGCGGGCGAAGTTGAGACTTTTTTTGCCTTTTTTCATTTTTTATTTTTTTAAATATTGGAGAAAAAGCCCAAAGAGCCTACTAATTATAATCATCACAAAGACGTTTTATCAGAATATGTCCAGTATTAACAGCAATGCACTACTAACTAATTACGGGAAAAAGTAGACCACGAAAGGGGAAAGTAAAACTGCTTTGCCTACTCCGCTAGATACATGCAATCCAAAACATCTGTTTGTTCAATGAGAGAGGCAAATATTTTTCTTTTGAATTGTACGAAACCGGCAGAAATCTTCAAAAGAGAGAGCAACATCAAAGTAAAGGAAAATTCCACAGACGAAACAAATTAACCAAAAAATAAAAAAAATAAAATATGACACTCGAATTTTTTCTTTCAGTGAAATTCTTTTCCTGTTTTCTCAAATAACTCTTACTATTTATTTAGTATTGTGAATAGAGTTCCAAATACGGTTCGCCGTCTCTTGATTTCACACGCTCTCTCTCGCTTCTCTGACCGATGAGAGAGTGTGAAGAATGAAGCGACGATTACCCATATTTTGAACTATAGTTGTGAAAGAGACGAGAAGTACAGATAAAATACGGACAACATGTAAGGACTAATTTGAAAATGAGTATTAAATGAATCGCAAAAAGGAATTTAAAAATTTAACTGATTCAGGTAATATTATTACTAGCGCTAAAATGAAACGTTGTGAGAATGACTTACATAGAATTGCATTTGCAAATTAACAAAAATGGATGCGACAGAAGTATTAATCATGAGAAACTTTGCAAAATCCAATTTACTAGACATTCACTGAGGGAAGGAGCGCTTGAGACTCAAACTAATTAGATGAGTGAGAAAGAGAGGGAGGAATAGAAGCCGGCTGGGATCTCTTAGATAAGATAAGAATTGTAACCCCTTCCCTCTTCTCATTTACTGTTTTTTATGTCGAAGTAAACTCAACGTCGAATAGCACAACAAAATTAATGAAAATATACCATCTCTTGTATTCTCCTTTAGGTACAATTGTGTAACCATTTGCTCCCAACGTCGGTCGCTTCCACTCTGCAGATCAGAACACGAGACACGTCGAGAAATTAAAGAATTCCTGGGTGACCAATCCGATAAATTTTCAGTATTTTTATTCAAATATCACCTTTGTGTTTTATTGACACTCTGTTCATTCTTTCGCATATTGTCGAGAACATTTGACATAGTTCTCAGGTCATCAGCTGACCGATTTCGAAAATGCAGCAGCCTTAGCAAGCAAGTGGACTAATCTATTTGTTCAATCAATCGTAGGTATACTTTTTCTGAACCATTGCTAGTTCCACATAATTCGGTACGCATTCGCCAGAATAGTTGTCTTCATCATTCATGCTCAGAAAAGAGTTCGTGCTTCGAGTGGTAGGTTTGAACTACAATCCCTAATCGGTATTTGTGATCTTGCTCTACTTACCCAATTTAGGCTACAATACTCCTCATATTCATTTTCGTTTGTATCTGTTTCCTCCAAGCTATCTTGATGAGGTAGTTTATGTAATCGATGCACCTCCTTTTCACGCGTTCCTTGAGTCTTTCGCCACCTAAAACAACGTTTATATATATATATATATATATATATATATATGTTTTCTATCCAACCGACTCACCTTATCCTTTCCTCCATCTTCGTGCTCCTCTTTTGACTATTGTTTCTTTTCATCCTTGGTGTATATCTCATTTTAATGCTTCTTCCTCCGTCCTCATCCACTGTTTCCACTCGTTCCTTCAGACTTTGCGTGCTCACACTTCTGCTCATTCTGTTTTTCATTCCATTCATCACGCCCAGAATGAGATTAGCAATAGAGCTAAAAGGAGTCGATTTTTTACTGTCCACTTCTTCAGCCTTTTGTAGCTTCCTTCCGATTACGGTACCCATATCGCCTACGTCAATGCTCACACGTTTCCCGTTTATTCTCTTCCTTGCTGCTGTGGGGTCGTCACCGATACTATGTCGATGATCAAAAAAGGACGGTGAACAAGGGGACAGGGAAATGGATGAGCCATCGGGCGATGAGTATGCGCGCGCATGGTTGGGCAGAGAGAAGGACGGATGTTGAGGGGGACGAAAGGCTTTATCCGGCTTGGGCGGCAGGGGCGGGGGCTTTAGAAGGTTCACATTTGAGATGGTAGAAGGCGTGGGGGCAGAGCACTGTCGCACCGGTGGCAGCAACGGTCGTCGATACGGCTGTTTTTCAGCTACTTCCGAGCATGAAAGCTCATCCATCCAAATATATTGAAAAAACGCGTCAGTATGTTGCAATCTGCAAAGTATCACTTAATATGCCAGGAAAAAGTCATACGAAAATGAGGAAACAATGCGAACTTTAAGACGATCAGAAGCGTTCCATACGAGAAGAGAAGCTTTCTCAATATTACGTGTCAATGATTGCTCTCAATTGTGATTAAACGAAGAGAAATGAGAAGAGAAGGAAGGAGGAATAGCCGCAGAATCGAGAAAAAATAGAGAATGAAGGAGGAGGGGGTGATCAAAAGGAAAAAGTACATGCATTGGAGAGAGTGAAGGGGAGAAAGGGTAGGAACAACCAAATATATAGGCATATATGTTGGATAATGTAGGCTTTCTCATAAACAATTAGACGATTATTGAGATAGGAATGTTTGTGATGGATTGAGGGGAAATATTCACATTGTGGATCCGCTTTCAAAATAGCGTGATGAAACTATGTTCCCCATTTCTATTAACCCTCGCTGAGAGAGAAAATTTGCGACAGATCTTAACGACATACATATAAATATATTGTACAGGAATAGAAGCATGCATGAAATAGGTAAAACAAACAAACAAACAAACAACGAAAATTCTGTTGAAATATCTTTTTCAATTTTTAATTGTTGTATCTTAATTAAACAAATAACCACCGCTAACCTTCGACAGATAGACTACCGTGCGCTGATCCCTCATGGGCTGTCGGACGGCGCTGCAAAAAATAGTTTATTTTTTTGTATTCCACAAGACTGTAGAAATAAACTTACGGGATGGACTGAATTTTTCATTCCAAATTGCTGCATGAAACCGTCGAGACTGCGATCGGAAGTCTTCTGCAATGAAAATAGTATATGTGATCTATTAAAATTTCGATATTAATGAATCATCCAAATAAAATGAATCATTTCATCTAACCATTTCATCCATTGAATAATTTTATTGCAACTAGTCTTGATAATCGATATATATCTATATCTATGATTATGAGTTTTAAAGGAGGAGTAACAGGAAAGAAATTCAGAGACTCTCACAACGAAATCCCGGGACTTGCAAGTACATCTAGCTGCTGGCTCTTTGCCAAAGTCCCTATTCCCTTCTCCTGTCCCTTGTTTGACAGAGGGAGGAGTGCGTTCGATGGGAAAAGACTATGGGAGTATGGGTAGATCAAGGCGCACTCTTTTCCCCAGCCAAATCATCTGTTCAAATCCCCGCCGTTGCCTGGATTGAGGGGAATTTTGGCATTACGCCAACTCGCTATAACTCGGTTGATTGATGTCGCAGACACATGGTGCTTTCGGAATTCGGATATGGTTATGGATTGCTACAATGTGAAGTTGACAGATTAGTCACCAAAATATTCATGTTACTCCTCCTTTAATATACAAACCATGACGATGTTCAATATACGACCAGCCATTGCATATTGCTCAACCGGTAGTATTGATGTTGGAATAGCAAGACTCTCGGCTGATCGGTATCGGATGCAGTGCGAACGTTTAAGCAGGGCGTTCTCGGGAGTACCGATCATGGTGAGATATCGTCCTGTGCTCACGCGGGTGTCACTTTCTTCGAAAGTCGGGCCAATTAGCTTCTTCATTTAAAAAATGAAGAAAATATAAATTAGGAAGGGCTGTGGTGACCAAAGAAGAAGAACAAATAGAACGTTTCCTCCAGGAAATAATAACTGACAAAACATCTTTCCAATCTCCGACTAGCTCCGACTCATCGCGCATTGGCATTTCCTATCGCGAAAAAGAAAACAAATATTATCGGACCAAACGCATTCCATCTCATATTCACCCTTTAAATGATATGGAACTTTTTTTACCTTCTTCTCGCTCTTTCTCGCACGTTGTTTTTACCAACAATGAACAATTCACCGATTTAATTCTTTTCCGCTCGCTGAAGAATGCATGCGACAGAGAGTCGAGCACCTTCGCTCTGGTCGATCCTCCATTTTCCCTTTTCTTGTCAACGCGAGATCGATCCCCGGGCCTGGAAATTAGGTTTTGCCGAATTTAGAAAAATGTGTTTTCGAAGTTCAATTTCTTCATAGCAGAAACAGATCAGCCAAAGAATTGGAGGGTTACGATAAATAAGTTAGTCATTTGAGTTATTGTAAGAAACAACTGCTCCGCGCTGTCAATGCAGTGTTTAGTTCAAATGTTGGGCTTACAAATATCATAGAGTAATAAAACATTTTTTGTAAATTTTTAAAACATGATTACGTAGTACGAACGCCAATCCAATGAATTCCCCACGGAATGCGTATATAAGTTACTAGATTATTATTGAATATATCTAAAACACAGTGAAACACCCCGTTCAGCCGAGATTACGGTAGGCGCCACACGCAACAGAGACGGGTGGGAAAGGCGCGCTTTTCAAACGAATTTTTTTCATTTTAGTGAACCTGACCGAACAAACATTTCGTGGTGAGACATTCTGCGTAAACTACGGTTTTTCCGGGTGCAGCGCATACCTTATTTTTCTTTTTATTAATTATTCTAAATAATTACACAAATATATTGTATATTTTATATTTGTGTATTTCTATCGGGGAAAATCTTTAGAAGTCATTTTTTAACGATTCGGATTTTATTTTGAATTCCTTGGCTAATATTTTTAATAAGAAAATTGGGTGGCGGAATTTCATTTAATGTGAAATTTTCGATCGAGTTGAGCATGTCTTGATGAAATGTAAAAGGAATTAAAATTTAAAAAATAAAAATCAATTAATAATGCAGCACCCTCCAACAGTACAGTACTGTCCAAAAAAGCGAGACGACAGAGAAAGAGAGTCGGCTGGACGATTTGTGTTGGGGTGTTTCACTGTGTAAATGTCCAATATTTCTCAGTGTGAGGTACTGGAACCATAGGAAATGGTCTCATATTCTTTTTTTTTGACCTGAAGAGCAAATTATTCTATTGACTTACTACAAAATAAGAGTGTACAAAGTGTGGAAACGAATCACTAAATGAGGTTAGGTGAGTGCGAGTGGGGTAGCCAATATAATTATATAATAATAATTATGCGTATTTATAAGAGCAACAAGCGATCAAGTATAAGTACCCACACTATATCACATGGGCACAAACCATTGCATATAATGGGAAGCGACAGCTTCCTCACCCGCAAGTGAGAGTACTTCGAGCGATTCGCTGAAATTTTAACATGGACCTTTCTTACGCAATTGAAAATATAATGAACAAAGAGATTTCAGCCGTATATTAGATGATAAGCACGGCATAGTAGCTAGCCATTACACAGTGCACACAGAACAAATCAACTGCATGCAATAAAAACAACTAAAGTCATCAATGAGAAGGATTAGAGAATAGGCATGTTAGACCGAGTTACTCGGCAATTGCGAGTCACAGCATTCGGCACCGACAGAAAAGTTGTGGTCAAATTGTAAACTTGAAATTCGAAATGTTTCTGAAACAAGTCTTGATTCCCATTTTGTATGTTGTTGAAGGATCGAAATCGGGATATGTTTCAGCACCAATTCATATTCTGATATCGCCTTGCAGTTTGACTACGGTGTTGCGGGAAATTTAAATCGTAATTCCATTGTTCACCTTTATCTGGAGAGAACAAAGATAGTCAGAATGCTGTGGAGTAAGAATGAGAAAATCATTCTCAAGCAAGATTTACTCGCGAGTGCCCGGCGTTCACAGCAATCGCATAATCCGCTTTTGGCATAGAAGTCTCACAATCAGCCCTATTTGAAACATTTTAGAAATATTTGTATTCAGCCCCGAGTATGACAAAACACAGGTGCATTAGCATTGCATGAAAATGTAAGAAGTTAGCGATTATTAGCAATCGAGCGATTGCACGATAGGACAACAAGGATATCAAGACAGGGATCTCGCAATATAAACACACTAAATTTGACCAAATGAATCTTTCTAGGCCGCTCGACACGCGTTGAGAGAGAAAAGATTCATTTGGCCAACCCCAAAACACACTCAAGTAATTTGTTTCAACCATACCGAATTTTGAGTCTTTCCTTAGCAGGCGACGGTCGATAATGAGATGCACCGAGTGTACGGCGATGAGGCGAACGTTGCATTTGTGATCTCGGTCGCGAAATCGAGCCCGGCTCCTCCTCAATATCTTCATCCATGGGCGACCATAAAGGCAGCAAGGCGTCGCCGTCAAATGATTGCGTGTGGCGGAGCGATCCGGCCGATGCAAAGGCGTCGTATGCCGCAGGTGCTGAGTCTTTGCGCGTTGGCTCGTCCGGCGGAGAGTTTGGCTTAGTAATGATTGGTGCAACAGAAGTATCACGCCGCAGAAAGCGCCATGAGCGCCGCATAAATCCTCCCACAGCTGAATGAGATGAGGATCGGATTAGAGCACGGTCGTTGTTGCTGTTGTGGGCACAGGAGGACGCGCCAGGCAACGAGCTGAAAGAGGACACAGAATGCAGAGAGATACTACGTAGACTACGTAAACTACCCGACATTTCGTGAGTAAGCAAGACATTGAGGGGGAGGGGTGATTCCATTACCCAAACACCACAACAGTGCACGATTTTTTGCAAGGAGTGCCTTACCACAGAAAGTCAAATAATGAGATACATGATGATTCGAAATTTGGGAGAATAGTGTGTAGAGTGCTCGAGAATTAAAGAGGGAAAGATAGATAAAAGAAAAACAGGATATCCAAGACAATATCGAATCGTCAAACAGCTCGTTTGGCAATTACACTTGTACACCATTTTCAGAATATACTCTCTAATGTAATCAAATGCGATTCAAGACAATCACAGTGTCTTCATTAGCTCAATTGCCACCGCTATTGCGCACGACCAATTTTTATCTGTAAAAGTTCTCTTTCCATCATACCTCTTCTCATCCGCTTCAATCTCCCGTTCTAGTACTCCATCAGGCAAGGTGCCGTATCGTTCCCGAGACTCTCGCGATGACGGCGCAGAGGTATGCGAACCTGAATCTCATTTCATTTTTTCCAGGTCGACGATCAAAGGTCAACATGAAAAATTCCTATGAGCACACCTGATTTCTAGGTACTATTCACAAAATTAGATCGCTTATTTGGAATCCTTGTAACACTCACTATCGACGATAAGCTTCCTCTTAGGGAGAACTTGCTTTGAACTTGTTCAGCTATGAACGCAAATATTTTTAACAATTAATTTTAAATAAAAATAATAATTGTAATTATTAAATATTAATAATTGATCACCTTCCATCGAACTCTGCGGAACCTGCACTCGCGGATTCATTACCTGCAATGTGATTATGCTTCATGCGATACTTTTTTTTATAAATTATACCACAGCCACTAAATTATATTACACACCATCAAATATCTTGCACATTAATGATTAAAAGATATCAAAACATGAGAACTACATATGATAAAAAATACTAGATATTTGTAAATTCCGTGCAATTGCTGACACCAAGACAACAATGTTTGAGTTTATGGTTAAACAAAATCATAATCATGAATTGGCGCGAAACTTGCCCATCTTCTCACAGTGATAATAATTGTGAAATTTATAAAAATCTCTAATATACAAAAGCTTTTGCATGATGAACTGATGGGAGAGTCTATTGGGGAAAGGCACGGATAAGAGAGGGAAATGCGTTGAACAAGCATTGGAACGCGTGCTCTCCAATCTCCATCATTATCGTATTCCAGTCTCATTGCAAGTGACAGATCTGATTAACGAACAGGAAATAGATCAGCCATCATCTATGCGCGGTCCTATATAAATATGTAATTATCGATTTATGCACTTCTGCGCCTAGTTCCCAATCAACACCTATTGCGTCTAGAGTACCCTTACCCGCCTCCTATCCATTCTTGTTTGTTCTCGCAACTCTTCCCTGTTAGAGGGCGAGGCAAGAAATATAGTTGGTGTATCGGCAAAAAAGAATGTCTTGAGAATAAGCGTGGAGAAACAAAATTGAAAAAAATCAGCAACGAATAACGTTCTAATCTAGCAGTTCAAAGCTACAGGTTACCTACAGTTAAAACATGAGCTAACAGTGTTTTCGGAAAACAATCTTTGTTTTGTTTCTTCGTCATTAAATAAATTCCAGTCCTAAGAAAGACCATGCTCAATTATGAGTGAAATGTTATTTATTAGGCCCACGCTGACTGTTTGTATAATTATTATCAGTGAAAAACAAAAGGTTTTAGGTTTCGATAGATGGTAGGGTAGCACCGTGCAACTTGCATGATCGGTATCAATTGCGGGATTATCGTTTTTTTTCTCTAGACTCTCTCACTTTCGCGCTCTCTTTCTTGTCTCTAACCATCTGGAGCGACGAATTTCGGAAATAGCGATATCGAACGTGCAACCCTAATAGATAGTGATGACATACGTATATAACAAATTGAATATACAACGTTAGCGCCACTAACACTCACGACAAAACCATACCTATTTCGACCATAAATCCGCACTGCAAATTTGCCGAATAGCTGCTATGAAACAAATTAAAAAAATAAAAATAAATAAAATGAGTACCCCTCTGGCAGTAGCAACGACGAATGGAGATCTCCACGAATTGAGCTGCGACTGTTTGCGAGGAAGAAGAACAGGCGGTGGATTAAGAGCTGTAAAAATATTATACCGAATTCAATCGAGCAATTACCCGTTTACCGTGCCTTCCTTCGTAATTCAGCTCGCTAACATCCGTCTGATTCGAATCCCGTATCTCCTTCTGTTCCAGCTCGTTCAGAGCAGGATCGGAGCTGCTCAGATTTCGACCTGTATATATCGTGCTATATATATGACATATATATCGTAGAGTTTGAAATGTGGGACGGGTAATTCGGACCCGACCTGGTAGTAGAGGCGGAATGAGTGGAATGCGAGTTACCCGGGATAGTCGACGTGGAATGAAGAATTACCCGGGACACTAGGTTTTGGAGGGTGAATCAAAGAGCTTTTCGTGTACAAGGAATAACTTGTTTGGGAAGAAAAGTACATTTATCTCTATATAAGGAACTAACGAACTATTCTGCTTTATTTTCTTTTTTTTTCACAGCTTTCTAATGCTCTTGCGCTACTAACGCCCTAGCGCATATCTTGTAAGAGAATGGAAGTTGGAATCATGAAAAAATCGAGCTCCGCTGTTTAGATTAACAATTAGCTAAATTACATCTATACTCACGCTTGTAAGCAACTTGAAGAGTGATTTTAAAATGTGCACTGCAATCTACGATATCTATTAGAGGGGGAGATAAATATAACTCCGCTGATGGGCTTACCATCCTCTTCACTTGACTATCTCTACTATGAAATCTTTCCTGAAACCTCTGATTACATGGGAAAGGAGTTGATGGCTAATTTCAAATTGGAAAGATAGTGTCGTTTCAGATTTCTTAGGTAAAGGATTTTAAGAGTTGCAACCAAGCCTCTTAGTCCTAATCAGACGTAAGGGTGATACATATTAGATAGTAACAATGAATAAGCCCTAGTATGCGTCCTAGAGGCCGTTTGTTTGGTATTAAACATGCCATCGATCGAAGTCTTATTTAGAACTTGAGCATGGTGGTTTCTCGCAGCACTCGAACAACTTGTGACGCTTCTACCTGAACGATAAACACGCAGAAACCGTTCAAAAATACATCAAATAGCTTAGAAAAGAGGGTATACTTAACAGACCGACCACTCCTGAACATCTCGCGAGGCAGAAATGAATCTTTCTCACGAGCGCGCGCGATTTACATTCAACTATCCCGGGTAATGGGGAGAGAATCCCGGGTAATTCTTTCCTCCCTCTCCCACTCATTCTTCGCAGTCGGGTCCCAGCTATCCCGGGTAGCGTTACATTTCAAACTCTAATATATCGTGCTCATGCGCACACAAAGAAGTATAACTGTATCGGAAATAATTATTTCTAATTACCACAATTAACAAATGAGCAAGCGCGCGCATAAATGAGCGGCATTAATTTTTAAATGACTTTTTTTGTTAAATCTATTCAATAATTCAGTATAAATTTTAACAAAAATCCATTACTTACCAAGGGGAGAGTGCGCAATCGAGGAAGTGGTCGTTTGCGATATTGGAGTCATTATCTGAAAACGAAGTAGCTGACTTTCCTGTGAGAATTCTTGCATAGATTCTTTGTTTCTTGTAAGCAAGC
Organism: Pristionchus pacificus; assembly: GCA_000180635.4. NCBI lineage: Eukaryota > Metazoa > Nematoda > Chromadorea > Rhabditida > Neodiplogasteridae > Pristionchus > Pristionchus pacificus. The sequence goes on from CM026579.1 coordinate 23,857,333, forward strand.
CATTATAGTCATTGTATAACATTGAGAAAGTATGGTGTACTTGCCCTACTCATAACTTCGCACCTTCTTTTCGATAGTTTTGTACATTTAGAGTCACGAGGTAGGGAGGCCCACGTGGAATTTCAAAAGCTTCCTAAAATTCTGTTTTATGCTGCTGGGGGGGGGGGGTAACCGATGATGTAGAATCATAATTTCACTAGTAAAATTAGAGAAAATTTGAAAATCGCTTAGTAATTAGCTAAAACTCTAAACCCCGCCCATCGTGGTGTGGTGATAGGAAGTGTGAATTGCGATGGGTCAGTATTTATCAGCGTGTCAATTGTTGTAATTTTCAAGTTTATTTATTATTTTTTTCTTTATTTAGTTGAAACGGAAAATTCCAGTAGCCCACTAATTGATCGTTTGGTTAGCCAATAACGTCATACAATAACGTCATTTATCAGTGAATCTTTTTTGACACCGTGCACCACCTGCGTGGTAAAGTAGGTTAAAATAACTTTTTTTTGTTTTATAATATAGTTCTCAACATTCTAAAATCACATCTATCGATCTATGAATTACACGAAGCCTTTTAAGGAAACAGTTGGCTTCAAAAGAAGTTAACCAAATGGAAACTTCAGTACTTAATTTAATAAAGTTGGCTCAATTAGAATTTTCTATTTTTTTTTGTTCTAAGCTGATTTTGATGTCATATAATACATCAGAGATGAAATTAGATAGGGGCATCATATTTATCGCTTGCTAGCTGATAAAAGCTATCCAGGCCCGAAGTTCACCTCAAGATTAAAAAAATAAGAGAATTCCAATTGTTGGCTCAATTGGAATTCTCTTATTTTTCAACAGAACATTTTACGATTCGAGACGTACATAATCAACAAAAATCAGAGAGGGGCATACTCGAGAATTCGATAAATTCAAGAATTTAAAAAATAACGTTAAGATTTGAATTCGCGGATGGTAAACACAGGAAGTCTGTCACAGGAAATTCTCCGGCTTTTTTAACGTATTTTCCGGCTTGGTCCTCCCTAGTCACGAGGTATTGATATGCTAGCATTTGTTACATGACATTCGTGAGAAGACATACTTGGCTTACACATCTTCCTGATAGCATCGAACTACGTTCTCCCGAGGAACGAGCGCGTGCGATCTCACTTGCCTCATTCGGAAAAAGATCATTGCGGTATAACAGTGCGGAAAAAGATCAGTGCGGTATAACAGTGCGGCCGCCTAATTGTAAGAATCAATTACAGGTATAACCTTATTTTTAATGTACCGACCATGGTGTGATTCTTAGGCGAACGCACTGATAACATGATAAAAATGTTGCATTTGTAACAAATCAATGATATAAAACTTACTCGCATTGCGTGCGGCATTCCATCGATACTCGTTTCGTTGTTCGAAATCGCCCTAAAAATAAAAAAAGCCATTCTAAGGATATTCTAGATTAATTTGTATATGCAAGGCAGACGTATAAATATTTGTTCACGTTTCTCACGTTTTTCTCTTAATTATTATTGCACATTTTACATAAAAATAATACCTTCTATGAAGTGCGAGTTCAGAGATAATCGGTCCTTTGGCTGTGTGAGGACTTGTTGTCTGAATAGAATTTAAAGATAAATTTAATAAAAAATTCTAAGAAAAAGCTCGCCTAAAAACAGAAATAAAAAGGATTACACAAAAATCCGAAATGATAAGGATTACATTTTTGACAACGCTATCGAAAATTGTTAATTGGCAAATATTACATAGTAGCGCATCATTGTGAAGTTACCCCTTCACTTTTTTACAAACAGTTAACGTAAAATATATTTTGGAAAGTAGTAATAATGGAAAGGAAAAATCTGTTTGGTCCAAAATTGGTGTGCAACAAACAGGATGCAAAGCCTATGGCGCGTTGTTCGATACGTTCATACAATATCTCTCATACGGATGATTCAGAGTTTTGTTCGATGTAACGTAGAAAAACATAGCGAAAGATTTCTTCTTTCGTTTCTCCACCCAATGCATGATGTCACCACCGAGTACGTCAAATATATCGAAAATTCATAATTTATAACCCGAATAAGATCGATCTCGATTCTGATCTTTTTCGCTCGGTTTTTGTATCTCTGAGTTGCAAGGAAAAGTTACTTTTGCCATGGGATGACTGACTGCCTTGGGCATCATGCCTACCTATGGGCACTATCGGAATAAGCGTCATCGGGATAACGGTGCACGAAAAAGAGGCTTGAATAATCAGAAATTTTCATTCACACGGGGACATTCTGGAATCTAATTGCACGAACCATATCTATAGCGGTCGTTCCAGGAGCGAATGCATCCGGTTCCGACGGATTTGACGATGCATTCGACATCGTCCGGCCAGCGTCTGACAAGGAGGATTGTGAGAAATCTAAATTTGCAAAAAACTAAATTCCTCAGCTCCTTGGTAAGGCGCAGATGCAAAAAAAATGTATGAATGTTTTAATTAGTCTTTAAGAATTAAGTACCCTTCGATGTCATCGCTGCGAAAGCGAAAGCCTCACTCGAATCATTGTTCGTCGTGTTGGCTTGTGCTGAATAATGCTTTGATCGATAATATAAAATATAACATGAAGCACCTTCGAAGGGCGGAGAAAGACAGGGTGCAAAGTCGGATGGTTCATCTATCGAACTATCTCTTATTTTCTCGCCCAATGTTTCAACAGTAGAACTCTCCTTATCGTAGCAAGAGGTGAGATCGGCAAGGGATAAGCTGCATGAACACTGAATGGACGTAATAAATCAAATTCTAAAAATTATGTACCAACTTCAAATAGTTTGTCCGCTTATATGAAATGGTATGTAATCTAAAAAAACAATGTAAAATGGCATACGCTGTCATCTTTAACTTCGTCGATGTTGTCCGATTCAGCAGAAATGTTCTCTCCTATTATCCCCTCTAGATCATTTACCTCCGTCGATGAGTGCTCATCATCCTGTATTCATCATTTCTTATCCTTTTGATTAAGGATGAGCATGTTCATAACGCTAACTAATTCGTGGAACGTGTTGCATGTTTCCTCAAATTTCGGGGAAAAGGATCGTGCATTTACTTCGCACAACGTGTCAGAGGGGGGAAGAAAGCTCATTTGCGCTGCATTTTCGATTCTCACCCGCCCTCTCACTATGGCGATATTCGAGACACCGTGTCGGTCGGTAGAGAAATACTTGATTTTTCAATATTATTCTCTAAGTATTCGAATGGTGAAACATATTGTGAAACCTATTTATATCAACTTACAAATGACGCAGACCAAATAATGACTTTAATGATGAGTGTAAGATAGTTGAATTCGGTTGATTTTCATTCAAAACTGGTCTTCGCACTCGGCATGTATCTCTTCCTCGGAGAATGAAGTTATCGACACCGGACCTTTTCAGGGCCCTTGTCAAACCCTTTGCGCACAAAACTTGCATTGCTGAATTTCAACTTTCGATCTCATTCATAAGCAGCATGTGTAAATGTCTCGAAAACTTCATTTCACACCGGTTTTCACTCTCGCGAGGCGAAGAATGACTCGGCGGAGCGCTGCCACGCAAATGAGCTTTCTTCCCCCCTCTGACACGCTGTGCTTCGGCTTTATTGCTGCTCCTAGTAATCCATCATTTCATTGAACTACAGCGATCTTTGCGCACTCTATTTATTTATTTTTAGACGTGCACTAAATTGCATTCCGGAAATGAAATTTTTCACGAAAACCTAATGCGCATTACAAAATCGAAAATAGGGTTTAAAGTTATATCTGCAAAAGCTTGCCTCATGAAATTCCTCTTCTTCCGATTCCATTTCTACTCCAAGAAAAGATGGCCCCGAAGGAAGCTGCTGTTAGAATATATAGCAAATAATGCAAAGAAAATTCTCACAATCTCTGCACTCCTCTTCCGCTCATTCACGAATAGTCCTCCCGATCCTCCTCTCCATCGTTCTTTTTTCAGTGAAGTTACAAATTCGTCTTGTATCGGCGAAATCGCAGCCAAAATATCATCCAGAGATTGGTATTGCTGAAAAAGTGATAAATTTAGAATGTAATAAATTGAGTAGTGAAAGAAATATTCAACAATCTGGAAGAGACATAACAATCATTACTCCTTAATAAAGGAGAGTGTCCTCCCTGTGTTTGTTCGCGTCCGAAAGTCACGTAGGCATGCCAGGGGGTAGGAAGAGAGTGTCAGAGAAACTCTCTAAGGCAGAGACGCAGAGGAAACAAGTATAAAAAAATCGGAAGCCCCCTTCCCGCTCAAGTACCGTAACCCTGACTACCAGTATACCTACCGTAACCCTGACTACCGTATACCTACCGTAACCCTACAGTAACCAAACTACCAGGAAACGTGCCAGAACCTTCTAGAATGTTCGAAATTGAAGGGGGCCTTGCAGAACCTTCTAGAATTTTTCGAAATTGAGAGAACGTTCTAGAATGTTCAAAAATGACGGGGACAGGTTCCGAAGCTTCTAGAATGTTCACAATGACGGAGACAGGTCCCGAACCTTCTAGAATGTTCGAAATGACGGGAACAGGTCCGGCGGCTTCTAGAATGTTCCAAAATGACAGGGACAGGTTCCGAAGCTTCTAGAATGTTCACAATGACGGGGGCAGGTCCCGAACCTTCTAGAATGTTCGAAAATTAAGACAAAGAGAGAGGAAACTTTAAAAAAGCGGCTTCTAGAATGTTCGAAAATTAAGACAAAGAGAGAGGAAACTTCTAGAACCTTCTAGAAAGTTCGAAATGACGGGGACAGGTTCAATGGCTTCTAGAAAGTTCGAAAATGACTGGGATTGGTCCAGCAGCTTCTAGAATGTTCGAAATAACGGGGACAGGTCCAACGGCTTCTATAAAGTTCGAAATGACGGGGACAGGTCCAGAAGATTCAAGAAGGAAAAAATGAAGGGCATAGCAGGTCAAAGGTTCACACAACCCAGCTAAATACATAGCCCGGCTGGCATAATTATAGAATCTCGAAAAAATTCGAATAAATTCCACTTTTTTTTTACAAGCTAAATGCAGTTGCTTCATGTTGGGAAATGTAGCTCTCGTGACTCTCATCGCCAACATTTCTTAACATTCTTTGTTTTCTGCTGTGAAGTGCCTCCCGTGGGAATGTTTGCAGTTATGAACCTCGGACAAATGTCGTAGAAATGGAATGCACGTAGCATAGAAAAAATATCAGAAAACATGAACTGTTAATCAGACTTTTTTCTTAACCTGGCTTTAAAAATAAGCTGTTTGCCTGAGGTTCAACGACAAGGCTTGCGAACATGCAAAGAACATGACTCTAAAAAATTAATAAAAAGCATATTTTGCTTTGCATCGCCTAACAATTGATCATGTAGGTAAAATGAACGAGAAAAAAACCAACAATTTCATTTTTGGCATCTCCTCGGGGTAGTAAGCTCAACAGCTTCTCACTTTCACTCAACTTCTTCGTTCGAGCCTGAAAAAATTATATTACAACTCGCATTGAGCTGTAGTTTCAATTGTTTTATTTTTGTGTTACATTTTACTTATCTAGATATTTGTTTTAGAATAGTGAGTATTAGGGTTGCAAGTTCGGGATCGGTTTATCCGAGGGGATGCGCCCTTCGCTCCTCTATCAAGCACCTGCTTATCTTTCGGAATCGTTCCCTTCTCTCACATGCGCAGTCCCGCAAAGGGAAGGGAGAGTGCGGGATCCCGCATGAAATGCGTGACTGATGCGGGATTGGAGGGGAGGCGAAGGGAAGGGAAACACGCTCTCCTCTTTTTGCATACTCTCTGGCTCTGTCTGACATGCGAGAGAAAAGGCGGATTGGCGAGACGAAAGCTCTTCCCATCTCTCCTCCTCGCTTCCCAATCCCGCATCAGTCCCGCATTTCATGCGAGATTCCGCACTCTCTTCCCTTCTTCGCCACGCTCAATCGCACTTGCTAGTGGGAGAGGATAGGAAGGGAAGAGGGAGCTGAAATGCCGATACCGACCCCGAGCGTGCAACCCTAGCGAGTATAAATTAAACATTGGAGTAATTTGATTTTTTGGTGCAAAGATACTCCTAATTGCAAGAAAAAACAGTTATACTACAGTAACTTGCTGTACCTGTTGATTCAAACCTGTCAAAAAATTACCATATCGCCTTTGTTTTGCCGATCATCGTCCATTTCGTCAAGAGCAGACTCACTTTGGGAAGACTTTCGGCCTGAAGACAATTTGCTTATATGTATTTACTAACTTGGAAGAAGAGGGTTTCGAGTGTGGTCTTCATCACTGTCAACTTCGTGTTGTACCAACTCAATCGACTTAACTTGGTGAGAACTAATTCACTAAATCTCCAAATTTTGCTGTACCAGTCAGCATAAGATATTTACTGATACTCGCGCAAACGAAAACTATTATTTCATATATTTTCTCTGATTCTTTGGCCTTTTTTTACCTCCGGGTGAAAAGCGAGGAGAGGATCCGCCGTCCGATGAAGTGATTAATTGTGCAGTTGATGAGGAACGACAGCTCACAACTAAATGATATTGCTAAACAATAAGGTATTCACTTGCGTTGGCTCATCGTGAATTACGTTTTTGGAAGTTACTAAATTAAAATATCCTAAAACTCTCAGGTAACAAGATGCGAAATTTTGATCTTCCATACAGTCCTGGCGATTCCCCCAGTGAAAACGGAGCGCTCCGGGTGACCCCGGGTGACCCCCAGTGACCCCACGCTTCGTACTCTTTCAATAGTTTTTAAAAAGTCGCCAATTTGATTCCATCGTGTTCAGAGTTCGATTCTGCATCGATTCATATACAAACATAAAAAAATAATTAAATTTTAATTAATTTAATTAATTTTCAAAAAAAGTGAAGAATAAAACGATTCGTGCATCAAAGAGTACACTTCCGATATTTATGCGCAGCCGCTGCAAAAAGTATTTGCTAAATAGCGTAGGTGTACTGTTCGATGCACGAATCGTTTTAATCTTCACTTTTTTGAAAATTAATTTAATTAATTAAAATTTAATTATTTGTATATGAATCGATGCAGAATCGAACGCTGAAGACAATGGAATCAAATTGGCGACTTTTTAAAAACAATTGAAAGAGTACGAAGCGTGGGGTCACTGGGGGTCACCCGGGGTCACCCGGAGCGCTCCGTTTTCACTGGGGGAATCGCCAGGACTGTAACGAGCATTTATAATTTACTAGAGAGAAACACAGTAACCGTTCCCGAACAGAATTATACCAATTTCCTACGGGAAAAAATTAATGATTAGCAATTAGGAATTACGGATATTCTCGTTATTTATTAGGTTGATGCGTAAGTTTCTTTCTTTTTTTGACTCATTATGTTTTTAGCCATAATTTCCTTATCAATTGCCCAATCGGCCCACATTCTTTTGCAATAATTGAGGGCTAGTATACTCTCTTTAGCGCCCCTAAACACTGATAATTCAGTTCACTGAGAAGGGAACGATAGGCTGTCAAAGTTAAAATTGCTCGAAAAAGTGCGCCCGTTTTGAAAAATAATTCCAATGCGGGGGAATGAGATATGGCCAATCCAACACCACTGCGACAGAGCATGGTCACTAGGATTTATAATTTATGTAGTTACAGTTTGATGACACGAAGCGCATATTTAAAAGGGCGTCAAATTCAAAAATCGAATATCACAGTAAATCATAAAGGAGAGTAAATCGAGCAGCATTTTTGTTCAAAGGGGTATTCAGACATCAACTGTGCTAAATAATAAAGTAACTTGAATACCGAAAATGCCTTTTAATTTTGACCGCAATACATCCATTCAACTGTGGGCTAGATTTTTTTAAACTGTTTCGAAATCGATCCGACGAAATGGCTGCATTTTATTTCTTCCAGCCCTCCATATATGTTGATTTCCAGATTTTTTGTGCTTAAATAAACAAGTAACCCTTCCTGTACTAACCCCAAAAAAGAACTAGTTTCAAGGTCTCACCCTGCATCAGGAAAAAAATATTATCATGGAGCTCTAAAAGTGAAATATTTTTACAAAAAGTCACTCATTTCACTTCAAAAATAAATATCCCCCCTTTTAAGCATTCATGATTCCTTTTCATGGCAAGGTTTTAGTCCTCAGACACACCCTCAAAATATACAGTAAGCAAATTGGGAGCAAGTAAATCAGGAGCCGAGAAAAATAATTAAACAAAAAGGAAAGAAACTTACGCATCAACCTGATACAATCTCCTATGGTTAACCGAGAGGGGCTCGTTTGCTCACTCTCCAGTGAAGATTCCAAGGGTCAACAGTCGGTCGTGAATGAGTTTCAAACAGTTTCAACCCGTCTGATAATAAAACGGGCCAAAAACGAGTCGTAAACGGGTCCAAAACGGGGTGTGTCGGACATGTTTTCTGGTGGCAAAAGGTGCTCGGCAAAAGGGTTTCCTACACATTTACCGAAAATTCATGCCATTGCAGAATTTTTTTAAAAACAAATGATGAATGCCTTCGAAAATACCGGCAGTGAAGTCTCACCTTGAGCATGCATCTTGTTAAGTACATCGACAGCTCCGTCAATGCCATCCATAGATCGACATTCTTGCTCTACTAGAGTATTCATCGTGGCTGGCACCGTATCACACCCCTCAACACTTATATAATCCTCATCGGCGACGACCCGTGAAGACCAGGATCGAGGAATGCCTGGAAAAAGTAAGATAATGTAACAAAAAAATAAGCGAAATATTACACTAAATATCTTTTTAGGTCTATAAGATATTCGTCCCCTTGATGCACGAGGGACTTCAAACACAACACTTCGCTTCTTCGACACACTTCGACCGTATACCTTCCGCAGTATAAAGTAGAACAGTATATATATGAGAAAGAGGGAAAAGAGCGCCGAGGTGAAGGAGCTGACAACGCACCGAATTTCAATGCTAATAGAAAAAAGAAAGGAAAGGTGAAAAAGAACAACCTTCAAAAATACTAGACAGATACTATACTAGACCTCAAAGTTTTAGGTTCATGTATAAATAATGAGGAAAAGAACAGATCAATTAAAAAATTATTTTTTTCAAAAAATATGAATATTTACCTTCCTGATCAGTTTCCAAAGAGGGTGCACTAGACAAAAACGTCGCACGATTCTGCAAAATTTTTTAATAGGTTTCTAATTGTGCCCTTTCATTTCACAACACATTAAACTTGTATTTTAAAGTTAGATTGGAGTAAGGAACATATTCCAGAACGTATTTTTATGGATAATGGGGAGCAGGATCGAAACGGATTTGAATTTATGCGCGTATTTGATTTGCATTTTACCGGTGATTGCAGAGAAATCCCAGGACTGTTCGACTTCCAAGACGATAAGTCGTAGTCAACAGCGGACACTGTAGAGAAAGATCGCGTGCTTTCCACTCGACCACTTGCCGCGCTCGGGCTCAACCTGAACCACGAAAGATCGATAATTGAAATCAAGCGCTTGAATTTATTTTCCGGACGACGACAGCTAATTCCAAAAAGAAAGATAAATGAGTCTTGGAAGAATGATAATTTATCTTGTCTTGAGACTAAATTAAAAATGAGTCAAAAAAGCTAAGGTTTTGTTTGGTATTTTTAAACAGCAGAACCGTGAAACATACAGCGTGTGGTTAGAAACGTCGAATCGCCCACTAATTCAAATTCAATTTCACTTTATATGTTAACAATAATAATTAATACATTTTAAAAATATTTTAATATAATAATTTAAAATTCAGACCTAAAAAATTCTTCGGCCTATCATCTTCACAGATCACCCCACTTTAAATATAGAAAAAAATACAGTATAAGATACAATTATTGAAAAGTGATTATTTAAAATGTATAAATTATGTACAGCGTTGTCCAAGTTCTTCCCTGATACTTAAAAGGAAAAAAAACTTGGTATAAACTGGATGTACAACTTCAAACCTTCGGCATTCTATGATCGTTCAAGATCCAACTCTGATCATATTCTCAACAACATCAACTAATTTTTCATGTGACTCCTCCTTTAACGCAACGTATTATGAGGGATTATTATAAGGCAAACACAAAAGCTCAATTATAGAAATCGAAAAAAGATGCATTTGTGTATTATCCGAACAAATACAGGTGCAAAAATCCGTTTCAAAAAAGGATCGATGAGAGCATAAGGGGAATGTAAGATGACTAACGAGAGAGTAGGCAGAATCATACACAGAGAGATAGCGCTTTGAGATGAGGCGAAACCGGTTATTTCTCAGGGAAGTTATGCAATCACGATCTAGGGAGAGATATAAGTGATAATACGACAAAAATGAAGAGTGAAAATATGATTTTAAAAATTCGTATTTATTTCACATACTACAAAGAGCCGATTGATAGAATATTATTGATATTTCTTAGGGATGCTCTTAGGGATGATTGTCAATCCCTGACTTCCTAGCCTTCTTCCCTTCCCTATCTATCACGTGCTCTTCACGATGCTTTACAATCTCTCAAAGAGAGTGAAATGTTCGGGATGCCGTATTTAAAACAATTTCTCTGAATTTGCCCAGGGGCATAAAATGCTCCGATTGCGTTGAACTTTTTGTGGAAACTCCCTCTGGGTATGCTTCCGGAAACCCTTTCTGTCGATCATTGATGTAAAAAAAAGAGCACGCGAGATCTAAAAGGCGGTAAATTTTCATCCAAAAAATCTCCTGTTCGGTGTTATTGGGAGCGTGTTTTGACTATGTATTCTGTTCACAGTGATGGTGACTCACCAGGACACTAGGTCGGATGAGAACATTCGGATGATAACCTACGAGATGATAAGTTAACTTTTTCGTTTTCTTTCGCAGTTGGGATGCTCGTTAGTCGATAGTCTCGTAATCACTTACGTTTTATTCGCGCTCAAATCAAAGCTTATTTTCTGCCGAACGATCTCGAAGTGGTCCTCATCACTGAGCGAAGCAAACACTGTAATGATAGAGTTTAGAATTTATTACATTTTTATTTCTCATCATGCACTGAATAAAAACGCAACTTTTCAAGCCCATATCGCGAAATTGATAACTAACCGCTATTGGAGATTACTGGGCTCGGGGACGTTGGGAGGTCGGGAGGTTCGTCATATTTGCCTCCTTCTTCTTCCATTTCCATTGAAGAGTCATCTACCGCAGAGGAACGTCTGAGCGATCGGCGTAACGGGCATTCCTTCAATATGAAAAAGTACTGTATTTGAGGAACTGTGCTGGAGCCTTTAGAAGATTTGGATATCAGACATATTATAGGCGAATGTTCATGTGTGCTATTATATTCTGACATAATTGATTCTATCATTCCCATTTCTGTTAGTCGTCACGAGCTATTTCTCCTGATTCCCCTCTCCACTGCCAATGAATAAAAAAAAGGAATCCCCATCCAAGCCGGAGTGGTCGCCGTGTGATGGGTATAATCGTCTAAGATGCATAGTCCCTCAGAATCCAGGCTTGTATCTCTCGATCAAAGATGGATTTTCGAGTTTGGAGGACTCGAGCACACATAAGACTCCAGCACATGCCAGCCAGCATTCGTTTTCGACCTACAGTGGGATTCATTTCTTGATAAGAATGTTTCGTGAAGAACAGAGACGAGCAAATTATGGTGCAGAGTTTATCCGGCACTGTGATGAGACATGTCTTAACCCTTTGTTGTCTTTTATGAAAGTGTGTCCTGAGCACAATAATTAAATTTATGATAAGGTAGTTTTTAGTTTTTTTTTTGCCGAAATCGATTGAGCTCTGTTCCATGGGCTCTTCCTTACTTCGGTCTTACATCCGGTTGGTCCCACCTAGCGCTGTCATATGACTGTAAACTAACTTGGCGTGGAGAGACATTTACCTTTACCTCTTTTTACCTACTGCAATGGAATAATCATTCACCCTGTACTGCTCTTGTTTCATGTCATCCATCATTGACTGTAGAAACGACATCGATTTTCGCCGGATCATTCAAATATTCCCTCCTCGTCAACTCTGAACAATCGTTAATGTTCAATTGCATGGACGGAAATGATAGTCGAAAATATTGGTTTCTAAAATTAAATATTCATTTGTTTTGATATTTACGCTAAATATCGCGGGTGAAAAGTGAGAATTACGAACGTTGAAGACATGAATTAGCAACAGATCGAAAATCTATGATTTTCAATGAAAGAGATAAAATGGGAACATTGAAGTGCTACATAATTATTAGTCATGCAACCAGCGCTTGTAGGTAAACACATGCTCACTACTTGACAAACAAACCAATAATTCTTTGATCTGAGCACTTACAAATGAAAGAGAAAAACGTATTTGTAAAAACGTTGAAAATATGGGAACTAATTTACATCATGATCGAAATTTTTACCAACTTCTTCTTACCTAGGCATTTCCATCTTCAATTTAAATTTTTGCCGAAATCAGGGAGTACAATGAATATGGGATAGACAGATATATGAAGAAGCATGCAATTGCGACATAGCAAATTATATTGTCAATAATCGATAAAAGATATTGGGCGGATCCCAGTATCAGTCACCAACGGAGGTGATAAGGCCTATGAGAGGAGAGTGATAACTGACAGTGAGAAGAGTCAGAGAGGAAAAGATAGCGTGATCCAAAGGTGGAAAGGGCTGAGATAATCGATAGCTTTAAAAACAATCGTAACGAGTCATCGTATTGCAAGTTCGACTCGCAAATCCCCAGCAGTTCACTCGCGGACATTGGTCGAATGTGAAATGTGTTCACTTATAGATAATGGAGATAATATCGCAATTTCTGTTTAAAGCGAAACAGGGATTCAAATAAAGTCAATATTGGAATGTTTTTATTACATGAGCTGATGGAAAATAAAATTTGAAGCGTAATTGAAGCAGTACAGGTATGAATCAAGCAAAGAGATTTTTGAGGTCATAAAGAGAGGTGACAAACATTGAGAACGTGCACCTGTCTTTTATTTTTTTTCCAGAAATCAATTTAGAATAAAGAAATATACGGATGGGTCACAACCAAAATCCTATAGGCCCGTATTAAAAACTGACTTTCAAAGGTAAATTTTTCTGAATTTGGCAAGAAACCCCTTAAATATTAAAATGTTTTTCATGTCTATAATTATCAATATGGTCACTACATATTTTAATTTGGAAGGGTGGAACGAAAATCACATAAACGAAGGAAAATACTTTCATTTCATGTAGAGAAAATCTTTTGTGTGTGTTATTGGTAGCTCGGAGTTGGGAGAGACCAGAGAACAGCTGATCGATCAGCTGATGTTGAGAGGAAAGAGAAGTCATATGGGTGCCATCTGAAAGTGCACAAAAAATGGAAAATGATGTTAAAGAAATTGAATTTTTGAGTCCTGTAGGTACGCCTTAAAGTGATAAAATTATGAAATCGCTTATAATAAAAAAAAAGGTTTCGAGCGCAAGGGATTAGTGGAACCCGATTCCTTTATGGAAATCTTTCTTCTTCGTTGGGATCCTTTTGATGATAAAGATATGATGCATTTTTTTGAAATAGCCACTTTTTCGTTATTACACAGAACATGTTGTTTGCATACCTGCACTGTATCACTTTATCAGAGTGCTCAGCCACTGGCAAATACATCAAAGGATTCATGAGATCGCCTCTCATGTCAGTGATGACGATCCTGAGAAGAGGATAATGTTACGATTGCAGATATTCACAGCTTTTAGAATAATATTATCACCTGCGATCGTAGCTTGCAGAGAGCAAATAGTACGCCGCGTTACTGAAGCGTACTGTTCGTACCTATAATTTATATACAGCTTTTAAAAACATTCAATTATAAAAAGGTATAAAGGTCGCCCCGTTAATCAAGGCACGCGCGTTTTGGGGCAGATCACTGCTAGGCCAGTATAAAAAAAATAATTTAGAATAAAGACACTTTTTGATTATAAAAAATTTTGGTGAAAAATAGGGTTAACCATTCGGAAACGGAATCGGAAATTCCGTAACGTTGATTCAAATATCCTCTCATTCCGGAACGAGAGTCGAGCAAAGGACATTCCGTATCGATTCCGTATCGATGCAAATCATTCCCACTCCTCGCCGCTCTTTCTCTCGATAATGGAAAAGTGAGACCAATTTGCATCGATACGGAATCGATACGGAATGGGCATTGTGCGAGTCTCATTACGGAATGAGAGTGAAACTACGTGATTTCCAAATTAATTCCGTTTTTCCGAATGGCTAACCCTTGTGGACAATATTTCACCTCATCGGCATGTGGGCGAAACGACTGTAGCACCCGCCCGCCTCCGATGTCGAACATGGTCACCGAAGCGTCTTCGTGTCCCGATACGAGCAGAGCACCCGACGGATCCACACATACGGATGTCACCGGCGCGTCTACATATATCTTCTGATATCCCAGGGCATGGGGTTTGAAATAGTCACTTTAGAGATGTTTCACTTTCTGAACATTTATATTTTATCATTTAAAATTATTTATTCCAAATTCACCGCGCGACTCGCTCAGTTGATGAGGAATGAAATGAGTTTCACCCTCTTCACCCTTTTCACCAACAAAAATCGTGATAGAATAGAGAAAAGTTGGATCGATGATCAATAAGTGAAATATCACAAAAGTGACTATTTCAAACCCCATACCCTGGGATATCAAAATGAAGCTCTCGATAAGGCGCATCGAACAGGGCTGGTCCACACAGCGTGCCAGAGAGGGGAGATAATCCAATTATCTCGGCAAATCATTCATCGTGATCTGAGAGACAAAGAGTAAATAAAACTTGTGAAACGTATCCCATATCTCACTGATAAGGATAAAATGTGCAAATCTAATTTAAATTATTATCAAAGCATCCTATCTGGTGCTGTTCTATCGATTTCAGCATATTCGTGTAATTTGAAATGCATTTTCAGATTGGTCATCTGCCGCGGCTGTCTCCTCAGAGGCCGTCAGAGGAAACCCCTACACCCGCATTATTTTTGGAAGGCGCATAGCATGGACTAAATTTTACTTCTAGAAATTCGAAAATAAAGGTATTTTTAGCGTGTTTATCGAATATGAGGAAAATATTTGCGAATATTGTTTAGCGCCGTGGTAGTCCATGTTATGCGCATTCCAAAAATAATGATGCGAGTGTAGGGGTTTCCTCTGACGGCCTCTGAGGAGACAGCCGCGGCAGATGACCAATCGGAAAAAGCATTTCAAATTACACGAATATGCTCAAATCGATAGAGCGGCACCAGATAGGATGCTTTGATAATAATTTAAATTAGATTTGCACATTTTATCCTTATCAGTGAGATATGGGATACGTTTAGTGTTGCGAATTCGGCCAAAACCGATTATCGTCGGAGGTGGAGGAGAATGAATGGGAGAATGGACGAAATTGGTCGAGTTCGGCCATCTTGCCGAAATGTTCGAAAATGGCCGAAATTAATTCAAATCGAAACGAACAAAGTAGAGTAAATCGAATTTGTGAACTCTTTTGTAAATTTTCAAAGTTTCCAATTCAATTTCCACCATCCCTCTCTTTCTGAAACGTGAGAAATTAAAGGACACGAGAGAGTTTTCGGCCAATTTCGAACATCGGCCAGACGGCCGAACAGACAAAGAAGATCGGTTTTGATGTAAATTAGATAGTTCGAACATTTTGGCCGAATATTGTTCGATTTGACGGGCCGAATTCGCAACACTAGATACGTTTCACAAGTTTTATTTACCCTTTGTCTCTAAGATCACGAAGAATGATTTGCCGCGATAATTGGATTATCTCCCCTCTCTGGCACGCTGTGTTCCACTAATACCTGGTATTCGAAAGCCATTTCATTACTAACGAGACTGAAAGTTATTCATCACGATTAAAATTCGATTGACTTCGCTATCATCGATTATACCCGTTTAAATTTGGTCTGCTAGAAATTGAGATAAGGAAAAATCGTGATTTGCAGCACTAGTGCGGCACGGCTGCACGGAATGAATTGGTGCAAAATGAAGTTCACAATGGCCATCAGCACCCTCGAGAACCTCGGTACGCACCTTTTCGAAATTTCGGCGTACCAGCATTTGTTCGACTTTTAGGGAACCACGGCCATATGGTCGGGTCGATTGGTTGTGCTCCAAGTCTCATTGCGTTTCAGGCATTGAGAGAGGGAGCGAAGCGCAATGAAGAGCCGGCGCGTTCAAATCGGTTAGCGACACTCGCTTATGATAATTGAGCTGTGATTGGTGCCTATCCCCCTTTAAAGAAGAACGATCCAGTAAATTGAAATGGTGTGACTCACTGCTCATCTTTCCTCCCGGCGCGAGAATATTTGTGGGCGCTGACTGTCGAATATCCCAGAACCGAATCGTTTTATCCTGAACAATCACAACATAAATTCGGTGACTATTGTACTTCTCTCCCATTACCGAACAAACGGCCTTTTCTACCTTTTTGGGGTTTTTTCCCTTTAAGCGAATTCACGCTTAATATTCTTGTTTTTTGTTTCATATTTTTTATCCACCCCCATAACTGGACGAATACAAAAATTGGCCGGTGAAATATTATTTTAAATAGGTGAAAAAAAAATTAAAATACGGCTCTACCGTAATCTCCACGTCATCACAAATTTTCCGTACATTTTCTGTATTACGGCTGTAATTTTTCACCCATTTAAAATAATATTTCACCGGCCAATTTTTGTATTCGTCCAGTTATGGGGGTGGATAAAAAATATGAAACAAAAAACAAGAATATTAAGCGTGAATTCGCTTAAAGGGAAAAAAGGCCAAAAAGGTAGAAAAGGCCGTTTGTTCGGTAATGGGAGCGATGTACGATATATATTTTTGACTTTTTAGACTATATATTCTATATACTATAAATTTTTTTATTTCTATATATTTCCACCACTAAAAATCAAAGTTTTTTTCCAAATTCCATACATTTCGATTGCATACATTCCGTAATGAGAGTCGATTCTAAATTTTTTATTTTATTCTGAAAGTGATATCATAGTTCACTAGGGTGTTACCCCAAAATGTAAAAAAAAAGATATTGAAAATTTCATATTGGAAACTTTTTCTTGTAAAAAATAATTGGGAAATGACTTTTTAGAAACTGACGTTTTGTAAATTTCTTGTTGGAAACGCTAGATGGGAAGGGCACGAACTCGAGCGTAGGGAGTGGGGATCGATAATGGAGAGAGACAGGGAGAGACAGGGGAGAGGCTCTTTTGCTCTACTTTACCAACAAGAAATTTACAAAACGGCAGTTTCTAAAAAGCCATTTCCCAATGATTATTTACAAGAAGAAATTTCCAAAATTAAATTTCCAATATTTTTTCATTTTGGGGTAATACCTTCACTAGCAGTAATAATTCAGAGAGAGATACCTGGCTGCACGAAACAAATTGGTTGCTGCCACTAGATGCCCACGTGTACAGACCTAGTATCGGTGCTGAAATGAAATATTGAAATGAAACTGAAACGAAAAGGGCTTCTTTATTAAAAAATGATCTGATCATCGTTTTCATCGCTCTTAAGAGCCCCTTTGTACTGACTTTTACAAAGTCGAACCAGATTCACAACAGGAAGGATTTATACTTACTTGATTCTAATACACAATAATATTGTTATGAAATCCGTCAACATATTTTTTCCAACTTGAATGACCTATTCTAGCGGAATTAACACGCTTTCAAAATAAACCCACCAGTATGTCCTCGCAAGGCCATGAAGGTCTGCCCGCTATTGCAGTCGGAAAGATGGAGATGGCAGCTACCTGCTCCACCCGATACAAGGACCTCAAACAGGGGAATTATACAATTTCAACTACATGATGTTATAACAGTACAGTTTGAAATGTAACAATGTAACATTCAAAACGCAGTGGTTGGAATACATGTTCGGTGTTTATATTACAATCACTGAAACGATACGTTACGTTCCATCAATCCCGTTGCATACTAAGTATCTCGTCGGTCGGACAGACGAGAGAGCATGGCAAATGATGAGAGTGGCGTCACAATTTTTCATCACTAGTATCAATTTGCAAATACCGCCATCATGTCGAGTCCGAATTACCCGCCCCGAATTTCAAACTATACTTTAAACCACATTTACAAGAGTGTAAAAAAAATAAATGTAAAAAAAAATTACCGATGACCTTGACGAACTTTGGTCATCAAGGAAGATGACGTCACGTACTGTTCCATCGTGGACATTCAGCTCCATTTCAGCACCTTAAAGGTGGAATGACACGTATCTCTGGCTAACTGAGCACTCAATGTTATACATGATGTGGCATGAAAGGTAAAGGTAAAGGTGTGTCAATCAATTTTTCGTCGTTAGACGACGCTAGATGAGACCCACTGGTAGGGCCAGCTGTTAGACAGACTAAATACTAATTAACCGCACCAATCTTGCAGGCCTCGGCGTTGAATGCCATGAGCCGCAAACTTTTATCGTTGGACCCGGTAGCGAGAAGCTCTCCAGTGGGATTGAAGCTGTAAAAATATATTAAAATATTCATTTAAAAAATTCCGATATTTCTGTATTCATATCTCATCCAAATGTATAGCGACTTTCACGAAATTCGCTATTTCTTTACAATCAATCACAACAATTCACTCAGTTCTCAATACTCTCAATTACTGTACTGTAAACTTGTCGTTGTCGCAATCATTTGCATGTGCACTTTCACCCCTTCTGTCTAATCTCCATAATTACCATGTCTGGTAATTTCATTTGCATATTGGCGTTCCTTCACTCTCTGTTCAACCACACTTTACATACTCATCCTCTCAACTCTATAAAAGGGTTTTCCGTCTCTCCATTCCTGAGAGTTCGCTGCGCTCCTCGCGACTCACTGCGAGTATCACTGTGCAGGGCCAAGACCCTCGCATCCATTCATTCCCGTGATCTGGATCTCATTCAATCCAACCACCAGAGTCACACTGAACCTCTCCTCGTTTCACTTGCGAGTCATTTCCACTGTGCAGGGCCAAGACGCTGACAGCCAGCCATAGAGTTACTCCAGTATCACCTCAACCTCACTACAGTATCTCTCGCGGATCTCACTTCAATACCCTCATCGCGTCCCCTTCCCCGTCATATCCCTTTTCCTGGCTTTGTAATAATAAATTATTATTGTTACTTCACTGAGCAATCACACCGTACCGTACATCATATACCGTACACCTCACTACATTCAGTCACCGTCACACTCGTACTAAGCTTATCCCTGCTCCTCTGACAACTACCGCGTATCGTCGATACCGTAGTTTCAGTCTGAGTATCATGGAGAGATAGTGCGAGTTCGCATAATATGGAATGGCAGAGACGTTTCTCAAATTTATCATGGATTGAGAGAGCCGTTACCCAAATTTACAGGATTCTAATACGCAGCACAATAGTTTTTCCGTTTAAATCTACTACTACTCATAAAATATATCTTAAGAAATATTGTCTTTCTAGTATTTTCGCTGGCGACTCATCTCGTAAAATCTGTATTTCTGAGCAACTTTCTGTATACTGAAGAAGCTCCTAAAAAATCAATCTTTAAATCTCGTACCCCAAACAGTACACACTTCCACGATGCTGCTTGGGCCGCGACAGGAGTACTTCAGGCATTCGAGGTCCCTCGGAATTTCTGCAGATAAATAAGGTTTTTTTGCAATATAGGTGGATGAAAATAAGATGTAATGATGTATTCTACCCGTCCAAATCTGTTTAATATTTTTAGTTTAATATCTATATTTTTACGGTTTGATATTTTTCAATAGTTATATCTATCTCACCTGTGTCGACGGACATCGGGATATTTACATATATGAAGCTGCTTTGAATTCGTTCCAATAGCGAAAAATCGACCAGTGGGATGAAATGCAACTGCTCGAATTGCTTGGGAGTCCTCATATCTGAATACATCGGTACCCTTGAGAACCCCAAATAACACAGAGAATCGACATTGTTGAGCTGTCTCAAATCTCTCCGGATCTGCCCGATTCTCTCGCGAACGGATACATTTCGTCTCTCACCATATCAGTTGAACAAAAGTAAAAAATATACATGGAAAGGACTGTATAAGGTACCTGCAAACTGGCACAAATTGCACAGGCATTCCACTTGTCGACGACGGAGGATACGAAAGAGGTCGGGCTGATTGAGGATGTTTCTGTAAATTATTCATTTTCATCAAATCCAATCTAAGAATGAGTAGTTGAAGTCGAAATATTTTTAAAATGTTTTAAAATTTAAACATGACATCGAAAATTTGCGAAATCTATATTTAGGGGCCACGAGTTCCGCCCCCCCCCCTTTCGTGAAAAAGCGAGAATCAAATCCGCAAGCTACATTCTGAACCAAATTGCTCATTCTAAAGTGTGCTGGATAGCTACTGTCATTACCAAGCGATTAAGCACTGCCCAAATTGTGCACATCTTCACTAAGTAGGTCAAAATTGAACTTAAACGATGGGAAGAGGCTGTTTTGACGTGCTGCAGTGTGAAAATTTTGTTTAGGCATAAATTTTCTGACGAGTACGAATATTTTAGGAATTTTAGAGAAAAAATTAGATTTTTATCACTCTTCATAAGCTTGCGGATTTGTTTTAAAGATTTCAGTACGCCCTTTTTTACAATTCCGATTAGCGCTAACCACAGTGTGAACGTGGTCGGGGCTAGTCAAATGAGAGGCGAGAGGCGAGAGACGGAACCCTTCCCTTCTCCCATCGCCTCGCTCTCCCTGCTGCTTCTAACCCTTCGTGACTAGCGCACGCTCTGCCTGGATAAGAGGTAGTTTCGCAGTTGAATTGCCTATCACGACTTGGCGAAGCTCTTGCCTCCGAACTTTGGGAATGAATTTGAAATAGTCTCCTCCACTTTCCCTCTCGCCTCATCTTGTTCTCCTCGCCAACGGTGCCTTTCGCGCGTGTTTCTCGGGCTGTAGCGCAGCTCTTTCAAGATTTCAACAAACGGTAAAATGGGTGATACTATTGGGTCCATGAGGAACAGTTTGGACACATATTTGACCCGATTGTGACAATTCGGCAATCTACGTTGTGACCCCTATATTAGGGTTACGGAGTTGGGTCATAAAACATATATTTAAAGGAACGAAACACACAGGAGAAACGTCTGTCTGTACAGCCATTGATACCGGTCGACCAGTGAGCGGATGCTGCAATGTGATATCTCATTTACTATATGTTTAAAGGTAGGATTGGAAATCAAAATGCCCAAACTGAATAAATATAAAGCCGTTTTCATAAAAAGTTGTTAGTGAACCGGTAATTACGCGAGGAATGAAATATAATCGACTCGACAAACCGTAAAAAAGCAAAAAAATATAATATATCTTGCCGAAGTTGGTTGCGAGGCATATACTTGCGGAATATAATCCAGTTGTTGGAAAGGCTGGATCTGCTGCTGCGGCTGGCGTAAGTCGTATGACGTGCGGTCTAAAGAAAAAGTTAGACCACATCCAAAACAAGATCCAACTTTGGACTGTTGATATTCGATCGCATTCTTACCCGAAGGCAGTCAGAACAGTGCTGAAACAGGGCTCTAATAGTTGGACGCGACGGGTATGAAAGCGTATTTGATTCCAACTTGAGGAAACGGTTCAGGGATAATGTACTTGATTCCGACTTGGAAACCCATTTCTACTTTATTCCAACTTGTGGGAGGACACCAGAGCTGTTAGACTTCCCGTAAAGGCATTTATTTGCACATGACTGGGATTAAACCTTAATCAAAAAAAGAAATCGTTGACTGACTAATCGGATTTGGGATTTGGAACATTGAATTCTGTAAAATAAGTGGTTATTTGATTTCAAGAGAAATTAAAATTAATTTTCGTGATTTTTTGGCCCTGACCACATCGCCTCTATCAAAGCTCATTAACGAATAAGATGGAAGGCGCGTCTAAAAATCTATTTTAAACTGACTGTGGTTTGGTTGCTGCCGGCTGGAGAACTCTTGGAATAGCCTTGATTGAGTCATCGGAGTAGAGTTATCGTGACCTAAATGAATGAAGAGATGCAATATCGATGTTTTGGTATCATAGCCCTTTCATCAAATGGATTAGGTTTCGCGCACCACATTCACATACATACGGCTTGTATTAGGATCAACAAGGTGAAGGAACAGGTCGAAAATCAGAAGTGCCCAAAAGCTAGCTCTACGGGTTATTTTCTTCGCAGAACAACCTCGTAAGGTCGATTTCGCAATGTGTTCCCTTCCGCCTCACAATTCGCCCCATAGCTCGTTTTTATGTCTTTTCTTAAATATATAGGTCAAAATGGTCCGAAAAATAACGTAACTGATCAGAATTTCGTGCTCTATTTCGTGGTATACTATTGAAATATCATTTTTCATCAGGGAACTTCGTACATCAAAGTTTCGATGGGTGAAAAGATGAATTTTCCAAAACAAATAATAATAATAATATAAAAATATCTAATATTTGATCACCGAACAAGCAGTAGGTGTATTTCGAATGTATTATCGACCAACCAGGAGTAGACATCTCCGGGACGGGTGGCAAAGATGACTGCCGTTGCGATGAGGGCGGTAGTGATCTGATATGAATACAACATCAATGATATGTGTTGTATCGAGTGTAGTCTGTACTCTCTACACACTAGAGTCCTACTCATTAGCATATCGCACGGACTGTCTAGCCGTCCCCTGTCCTCCCCTCATCGCATTAGCATATTCGCGTCCCATACGCATTACCATACGCATTAGCATGCACTCGTCCCTCGAGTGATGACTATCCTCAGTCTACCCCCTGATCCGACCTAGGGTGTGGTGACTCCTCTCTCTTGTCTGCTATGTAGATTAACCTTGCTATACCTTGAGCCTCTGTGTTATGGGACAAGACAGGCACTACATAACAATATGCATTACATTTATCTAATAATTTCCAATATAAATAAAATTTCACCTCCTTGTTATCTCATCAAGGTGCTTTCGGGCTATTCCAGTGCCGACATCCATTTGCCCATTCATGAGTACGGAGAAAGATTGAGCCATCACCGGAGCTATAACTTGGGGGGCGACACTAAAAAAGAAGAATGCCTTCTTTATTTATTTGACGAGTTTCTATAAACCAATTCGAAGACTGTAGAATTCCAGGTCTCTGCGCTGATCCTTGGATTGAACCTAAATGGTAAAATTTTGGTAAGTATTATTATTTCTATCAAATTTTCCTGATTGAGAAAACGATATTTTAAAAACATTAGTCGTGGCCATTTAATATTTTCATCATATCATGGATTTCCTGTAAAGGCGTAGGAAAACTTTCCCACTAGGAAAAAATTGTGGTCTCCGATTTCCATGAAAAAATTCACACACGGATTCATCTCGGAATTTCTACAACTATTTGAAAAATCACAATATAAAAACCTATCTTCGGACACATTAATCGATAGAACCATTTTTCGAGTATAAATTCGCCTGGTAATCACTGGACGAGTACAGATTTATCTGTTAAGGTTGGATTTTTTTAAAAATAAAATGTTCGCGAATGTGGAAGAAAATAAAAAAGGCAAAAGAGAAAAAAAGCACATTCAAATCTTTCTATCACAAACGCTATCTCACAATTAAGTACCTCCGGGGCGACTGATTTTAGTGTGGACGCTATTCTCGAATAGATTCTCGATCAGCGCACTTTGCTGCATTAATGACTCGTTACCTGGAATACGCGGATTAATTTATTGATGAGGCAATGAGGCTATGACCGTCGAACAAACGCTTAAGCAATTTCCGGTTGGATTAATGATGTGCATACTAATAAGAATATTTGCCTTAAACCAATACCGTTAGCGCACGAAGTAGCAGGCGCAATAGAAAATCCAATCGAAGGAGCCGTCGATTGAGACATTGTAGGTATGCGGCCGACGGACGGGAAAATGCCTAAGAGAATCAATAACGGAAACTATAGAATATGCGGCAGAATATACGTACCCTCGCTTTCAAAAATGTAAAAACGTTCTAACTCGTATTCATGCTTGATCCCATTCCTGCTGTGATCGGCATGAAATTGAGCGATTGACTCATCATCTTTTCGGTGAATTTCAATGCTCCGTTCTTTCCCGTGGGGACCATCGCATGTGGGAATCCTCCGCCCGGCTTAAAAAAAGCTGGTCGATAAAGGTAATGGTGAGACTACAGAAATGACCTTACCTTGATCGGAACCGCTAGAATTTGCTCCGTCCATTGAGCCTCTAATTTTGGTTTCCTGTAAATAGTATGATGCCGTTTACGAAAAATGTTCTAATTAAAAGGTACATTTTTTGAGCTTGCGATAATGACAAATACTATACGCATTCCTATAATTTTACTACGCATTCCTATAATTTAAGAAATATTGGGATCAGAGGAAACGGAAATATGAGAAGAGATAAGAGGGATGTTATTGAATATCTATCATTACGAAAAAAATTATTTCAAAGCCAATTATGCAAACTTTTGAATATAAACTAACTTGAATGTTTCAATCCTGAAGTCAAGAGCTTTTTGTTGGAAAGGCATCGCAAACTGCTCACGGCCGACGATCTTAACCATGTAAGTCACGGTAAGCTAAGATTTTTTGGCAATATGGTTGTCTTATCTACCCGTATTTATTTCTTTTTTTGGCATTTTCGACCTCAATTCAAAAAAAGTCGATTTTTGGTCGATTTTTTGACAGATTTTCGAGCTCGAAATCTTGTCAAATATCCGAGGGATTCGCAGCAAGCAGGAGCTCGCCTATTATCAATCCTATGCAGAGCCACTAACCACTCGACTAACACAAATGATGTGAGCAGTGAGCAGGTGATCAATTCAATTCGAGGACTACAACAACCGCACTGAAGCACGTTCCATCTACGATAAAGCGATCGCTCGATCATTCTTACAAATAACAGTGATAGGCGAGTTCGAATCCTGTTTGCTGCGCTCCTCTTTTGTAAAGTGGAGATTTTACAAGATTTCTAGCTAGAGCTTTAAAATTGTGAGTTGTCAAGAATACGTAGGACGACCACTATATTTCTCATATTGCCAAAAAAATAGTTTACAGTGACTTACACGTTTCTATCAAAAGACAAAGAGCGCAAAAACAATGAGTGGAATACCTCGAGCCAACTAATCAGTGACAGATCGGTCGGACTTAGTCGAGGTCGCATCGATAGAAGGGAAGTAGCCGGTTGCGGTCCGTTCTCTAATTCCCTTGAATCTCCAATGGCCTGAGACTGGCAGTAGTCGACGCACGCTTCGTAGAACAACCCCTGAAACCAGATTTTAAATTTACTATTTTTTAAATTTTCACTTATAATTTCACGTGCGATGCACCATTTTGGAGTAATCGAGATAAGCGCAAATTTTATGATATATCTGTGGGGGGAAGAAATCGTTACGAGGAGAGGAAAAGAGTCTCTAACTGTGTGAACTAAACTCAAAATAAGTTTGAAAGATAAAACAGGAACCTTCGCCAACAAGGATATCAGCCTATCGTTGACAGACGAGTTCTTTATTGTCGAGGTTGTGGTCGGAGCCGGTAGAAAGGGTACGATCAGAGGAGATACCTCAAAAATAACAGTCCAAAAAGGGAAAAGAGTACCGACAATTATCTACGACATTATTGAACTATTGAACTGAAACGATTCGATAACAGAGAGCCTTTTGAAAGAACGATTCGATAAAAGAGAGTCTTTTGAAAGACTGCAGGTGACCATTGACAAACTGTTCAAAGTGCTCGAATAGAACCAAACTTCGATAATTTATTTTAAATTTTGATGATCGTCACGACACTTGCAGAAGCAACTCCGAAGTACACAACTGTTCGCGTCTCTTCAGTTGTGTGCGTAGTTTTGGAATTCTTTTCAATGCTATTAGGGAGATAGAGTGGAAATTTGAGCAGAAATAGAAATGGTTAACCTTATTGAAGCACTCGATTCTGGCTGAGGATGGATTCCAGTGTTTAAGGATGTCGTGATCACTGTAGAGGTTGTGAGTTCGCTTACTGTTCTATTGGCTTATTTAAGTGGCGTATCTATTCATTAGATCTAACATAGGGAATTCATAATAATCGTAAAGGGGAACGGAAAGAAATGAAATAAATCTGCCCCTAACGTGTGAAACATATCGCACTTATTGTTAGAAACCATTTGATCCTCACGAAACCTTAATGAGTATAAATTGCACCTCAGTTTAGGTAGTGTGAGCATTGAGCATAACTGCCGGTAATCTTCAGGAGTGGGTGCGATATGTTCCAAATCCTTTAGACACTCCACGAGTTCCTACATATTTATGGATTAAATAATCAGTATTTACATAGTGAAAAATGTTCGTTGTTTTTGATGAAATGTTTGTTAGAACTCGCAAACGCTCATGAGAAGTTGCACAATACTACAAACATTTTTCTCAATTAAGCGTACTATAGCTCCTGAACATTTGTGATTCGTATACTCTAACCTCGACAGCGAAGTCATTGTCATGCATTGGCCCAGGCTCGAGTTTGATGCACAGAAGTTCGAAGAATTTATACTTTGTAATGTTATATCTGAAAACATGTGAAAACCCTGTGAACAGTTTATAATAGTGGAAGTCGAATATTGTGAGAAAAATGCGTTGCCTCTGATCACCATTCCATGCCCATTACGTTATATAGTATGGTGCTCGAACAACTCACCTAAAGCCACGAAAATCGAAGTTGTCCAGATTTTTCAACGGATTCACAAAGTCGAGAGCGTTGTCCCATTGTCCGTCGATTATCTGTCAAATTTTTTTTCAGAATTAATTTTAAAACTCATATTTTGGTCGGGACAGGCGCGGATACTAACTGGGGATGGAAGAGAGCGGGAGTGAGAGCAGACCGCCCGTCGCGAGCGCAAGAATGGAGGACTCAGGACGAATTCTAATCGTCTCAAGTGATCTGCGGTCAAGAAAAGCCCCCATTCAAGAAGACTACTTCGTGAGTTTACTCTTAACCACGCAAGTCAGGACTTCGGCGGCTGGATGATCTACTTCTGGACTCAAGCCATCGACTAACATCGACTTGTAAGCGCGACGGGCTACCGACAAAAAACAGCTAAGAAGATACCATCCCTTGACCCTTTGATACTGAGCACGAAGATCCCAATCCCCTCCCTAACGATGTTTCTTCCTGCAGGCTCATGCCTTGATATCAGGATAAAATCTGTAAAATCTGTATTTTGGTCACTTTCAAATCAGATTGTGAGATTTCGTCGGAATCTGCGAAAAAAATATGCTTGGCTCCTTTTTATAGATTGAATTGATTTTTAATTATAATTACGTTTTTTTAAAAATAATAATGCCTGACGTGATAAATAATTGAATTGAATTTTTAAATAAAATAAAATCGAAATAGGGAATGAAATATCGGAGGCGACACCAGCTCACTTTGGTCTGTCATGATCTCGTTAAAAAGCGAAACTATGAGAGCACAAAGAGCAGCTAAATCACTGAATGATACGTACCAGCTGTCTGAGAAAGAGAAGATCATCAGAGTAATCTCCATTTATGACTCCCGTCTCGCGCTCCAATGATACCTAAATGATCTATATAACTGTTAAATTCATCAATTCATCCCAGTATTAAATGAGTAAATGAGCCTCTCTCGCGTAATCGCCTGCGAGGGTAAATAATTGATATCCGTGACGCAGATTTGTCATACAGGTATGCATGTTCACCTGAGTGATGTGTAATCCCTTTGTCTCCAAATATTCTAAGATGGCCTTGAGAATATCAGATTCATGAATGCTCAGATTAACGCTGGCAGATGAGGACGATCCTGGAATATCTGACACTTGTTATGAGCCCGTTTGCGTAAAAATCGGACAACTCATGGCATCCCCGGCACAGTCAAGAAGTTAAAGTCATCAGCACCCTTGAGAACCCCAAAACACAAAATTTCTCAATTTGCTTCGACTGTGCAGACCTCTGTCCGACTTTTATGCAAACGTTGTCGAGTGTATGAGAAGTAGGGGGGACAGCTTGGAATTTTGAAGTACACCATCTGAAGAATTACGCCCCCCCCCCCCTCTAGCGACTAATGTTTGAAATGATACATTGATTGTTTGATGACATTGATTGCTTGGTATGTCTTTTTACATGTGGGTCTGTTCGTCTGTCTGTCTGTGAGTAACGTCGACCACAATCGTAATATCTCAATGTAATACAATTCTATCGCAAAGTTCGAGGATCCGAATCTCCTCTCAAACGATTAATTCACCTACAGCGAGTACTGCGTTATCCCAAAATCAAAGCATAATGCGAAATTAGGAGAGAGAATTCATACCAGGTGACATCGCATCGTTTTGGGAAGTGCCGCCATGTCCTAGTGCAGTCGTTCCGCTACTATGAATATGCGAAGAGCGTGCGCCGGGCATCGTTCAATCTCAAATTGCCATGGCTGAAAATGACTCTGTCTCCCACTCATGCTCCTTATAATTCGGGACAAATGCGATTCGATATAATCTCGATCACGCTATGCGTATTATAAATACATTAACACCGATATTTGAGATATGATACATAAACGCATTTCGCCGAAGAATCGAAGAGAATCAGGGGGTAGTTGGAAGAAAGAGAGTCCCATACATCTCAATGCGGCCTTGCATCTCTCTATATTGATGGAGAAATAGCACGGAACGTAGGGGAGGGAATAGAGTGCGAGGGGGGGGGGGAAGAGGAAGGAAGGAGAATGAGAGAAGAGACAGATTTATGTAACGCTGCCTGATCGAATCTGCGAACTGTTTTACAACTTGGTTTTGTGAATGCATTTCTTTCTCGTAATTCGTGTACTTTCGTACGATTGCCCTGTAATGTTGCAGGTCGGGATCGGGACTACCTACCATCTCTCGCACCAGTCGGTTAGAGATATGGAATATCACACGAAAGTGAGAGAGACAGAGCTTGGGAAGAGGGAGTGTGCCGATCCTGAACCTGCACCCCCCCCCCATTGCCCAGGATCTAGCCCCCTATGTTTTGTCCATCTTCGACGAAACAACATCTCCAAAACCAGCGAGCTTTTCACAAATGCGAAAAAGCTTGCCTGATCAACACGGAGTCACCTTTTTCAGATTCCTTCATGTTTTTGGTGTAGTTTTATACAATCATTTAGTATGGACCAGAATGTAATTGCGCGAACAATGTGAAAGATAATGAGTGAACGGAATTATGAGTTGAGAAAATGTTTTTTAAAAGGATAGTCAACATATAATTGTCTATATATGAGGGTGGTTGCGAAAGAATCAGCTATGGGAAGGTACAGCAAAATTTTAATAGATTATGAAGGGTGAGGCGCATCCGCTCATGTAAATATCTATTGTTACCCGTCCCTAGTACTTGAGAAAAATATTTTTATTTGAAAACCAAACATTATCGATGAAAATAAATATTACCATTCGACTCGCCATAGTCGATTACGTGCGCTTTTAAAATTTTAAGAGATTTCATGGAGCCGAGATATAGAAAAATGGTGCCTTGCAGCAAGGTTGCTGCACGGCTGCACCGGTCGACTTGGTGCTAAATGAAGTTTATAGGGATGCTCCCCATCCTCGAAAACCTCTTTTCCTAAGTTTTCATAATCTATTAAAATTTTGCTGTGCCAGCCACTGGAGGCAATTGACGGATTCTTCATCCACCCTCATATAGGTAGATACTCGAAGAGTATGCATTGAAAGACATGTGTATGACGGAGTCCAATAGTGGGCATTTAAAGAGTCAATTGAGCTAATAGAGCACTTGGAGAGTAAGTGGGCTAGCGAGAAAACGCGACGAACGAGGGCACGAAAATTGACGGACTAGTGTGAGTAGTGATAGAAAAAATTCAAAGGCCAAATGTTTAGAAAAGAACTTGACCGAATAGCAAACTACCACGAAAGAGCACTAGTTCTCGCCTGCTCTCTATATTCATGGAGAAATAGCAGGGAATATAGGGGAGGGATTAGAGCGCGAGAGGAAGCGGGAAGAGGAAGGGGGGAGAATGAGACAAGAGACGTTTGAGAAACAGAAGGATCGATGCTCTTTCTGCCCAAGACAACAAGCCACTATCTCTCCTTCAGGCGCATTTCAAAATAGCATGGATGTAAATTAATCGATGGTGGTCCCAACAAATAGTAAAATGTTATGCAAAGGAGCGGGAAACAACGGGAA
Source organism: Pristionchus pacificus (assembly GCA_000180635.4). Classification (NCBI taxonomy): domain Eukaryota; kingdom Metazoa; phylum Nematoda; class Chromadorea; order Rhabditida; family Neodiplogasteridae; genus Pristionchus; species Pristionchus pacificus. The sequence goes on from CM026579.1 coordinate 23,887,439, forward strand.
ACACGAAATCGAAGAATGGCAGGAGACAATTCTTGTTTCTGCTATGCATGAGAATAGTTGCAGCACAACCCCATCTTCTATCTTATTCCATCAATAAAGTACATCCAGAGAACATTCATATGCAATTCAATGCTCATCAGCAGCACTTATGTTTCAATAAGAATATTTTTAAAAAGGAAAAGCTATCAGCTCGGAAGTGTTGTTCCCTGTAGGATCGCTGTGAAACCACTGGGGAAGGAGTAGTTGTGGAAATATAGTTAAAGGGGGAGGGGCACGAATATTTTCTCACATAAGCTGAGCCTGTGGGGTAATAGGGATGCTATACCCGATCACAGATCACTTTATCTGAAGTTCTAGAAATGCCTCTGAACCTCACTACGGATTTTTGAAGTTTCATTGATTGTGCAGGCACGTTTTGGGGTACTGTATTCTTGTATTGATTTCACTAGATTGGCAGTCGAAAATAGCAGCAATAGTGAGGTTTGCACACTGCGGGAGTCGAACCAGCGGGTGCCGGATAGCGAGGCAAAACCACAACCACTAGGCTAAGTGCCGCTATATCAGATGAGTCTAGACGGCCTAGTTAAGGGAGAGGACAGAGTCAAGCGCTGTGCTAATTACTGTAGTTACAGCGGGGTGCAGGCACGTCGTGGTGGGACCCACCAATTTCGATTCGTGCCCCTCCCCCTTTAAGATTTTAAAAGTTGAACAACGATCTGTTTCTTTCACTATTGTTTATCGGTTAAAATTTGTTGCTTATCACGTAATTAGATAGTTGTTTTGAATTTCATCTTTTCATTCTCGCTGTTCCGAACGCAGGGAACTGGCGCAGCCGAGTCGATTTTACTAGTTGTGAATAAGAGGGTTAAACAAAAAGTTCTTCGTAACGATTTTCCTTTTTTTCAGTTTCACTTTTTATGTCTAAGTTTAAGAAAAAGAAGGTGAACAATTAAATAATATTTTTATAGAAAATAAAATAATATGTGTGACCTGCGTAAGCGACGCAACGTTAAACGACCGTATTGAAAAACCAATTTGTTTACGTTCTGTCAAATTGTTTATTAGTAGCACGTATAGTTTGTTTATATAACCTTTGTACGCGTTAAATTCTGATCCTGATTCTGTACGCATTGTAGTTTAGAGTTATTTAATCTTTGTTTTGCACAGTTACCGCTGTACGTCGCATCAATGGGAGGAAAAGACAATTCTGATTTAATCGATGAGCTTATTTTCGAGAATCACGTTATTAGTCAGAAAGTGGAACGAGTTCTTCGGTGAGTATGCAATAAATAATTAAATATATAAATATGTATATATCTCCAATTTTAATTTTTTAGGTTGGTAGACCGCGGCATATTCGTGCACCCTCACGGTTCAAGGATAGCATATCGGGATGCCCCTTTTAGGTCGCACAATCTCCAACCGGGCCAGGTCTAAAATATATCTCATGTACAACCTAATTTTCGAACAATTACTTCCTATCAAGCAAAAAAACTGAAAAAAATGATCATTTCTGAATTATATTATTTTTCTAGATTCACATATCAGCACCATCTATTTATTGCATCGTTCTCGAAATGCTTGACCTGCATAAAAAACAATCGTTTCTCAATGTCGGATCAGGAAGCGGATACTTGAGTACAGTGGCCGGTTTTCTAATCGGTGAGTAAACAATACGACGCAAACATTTCCTCTCCAATTCCAGGAGAGAACGGGGTTAGCCATGGCATCGAACTCCACTCCAACATTATTGATCATGCACGGGAGTCGATTCATTTATTTTCAAGCCAGAAATATATCGCCGGATACGATTGGTGCCGACCTCAGTACGATTTTTCGTGATGAATTCAGTTCAGCTCACAAATATTCAAACGTAGAAATTCAGGTTTGTCCACGGTAACGCGTTTCTTCTCAAAGATATCTCAAGGCGCTACGATCGGATATACGTTGGAGCTCAAATTGAACAAGCGTTAGTCTTAAAAGTAACTGTTGATCGTTACGGAACGTTCAAAAACCCAAAAAATAGAGCCGAGATAACGAGTTGATCATTTGTTTAGCATCCGTGTTTTGCATCTTTGACTGTTGATGTTTAGCGAAAAATATATAATTCAAATTTTTTTAGTGACCTCCCGCACTTCTCAGAAATGCTTAAAGAAGGCGGTATAATGATCGTTCCTGTGAAAATTGAGGTTCGTTTTTTTTAAACTTTCTTAATTTATATTATCCCCTCAGCAATAAGAGCCTCGCGAACTGATTTCATCACAGAACACACAAAACTGACATTTACGTATTTAAAAGTTCTTGACCTGTCTGTGTCAAATTTATGTCAGTCCTCAGAGCAGACAAAGAGTTGCTGTAACACCAAAAACACTCATTCGTCGCTCGAGCGCTGGATCGTTCGAGACCACTCGAGCGCAACTAGCGCTCGAAATAACATCACCACTTCAAAGTCTCTCGCAAACAGAACAGTCAAATCGCTTTGTTCTACATATTGGAATTCTGGAATCAATTCCATCTAGAGAACCCTAAAGACTACACGTGAAAGTTTGGACAGCCTTTAAAATTTAAAAAAATGGAAATCTGGATACAAAAACGCTACAAAAATTTTTGTGGCCTTTTTTGGCTATGGCCTCATCTCAGCGTGGTCCATCGATCTGTGTAATCGGATCTTTGAATTTCCAACTTGATCTTTGATCTCAGCTTGTCGCTCGTTTACTCCTCCCCTCTCCCCTCCCCTCATTTGCCTAGACAGGCCGACCGCTTAATTTGATCTCGAGATGGGAGAGACAAAATTATGCAAATGAAGGAAGGGAGGAGATGGAGGGTAAAAGAGCGACAACCTAAGATCAAAGATTAAGTTGGAAATTCAAAGATCCGATTACACAGATCGATCGACCATGCTGAGATGAGGCCATAGCCAAAAAAGGCCACAAAAATATACACTTTGAATGGGTAAAAAGCTGCTTCAAAGTCGGGGTGACCTTAGGTGACCCTCCGCACCGCGACTCACTCGTGACTGGGGAGACTCTGCGGTACGTCATAGGGTTGACAAATCGGCACGCGGCACAATGGCGGCATGCGAAGCGATTTGCATCCCAGGCCGGCCTGGCCCCTCTCTCTCCCTCCCTCAGCCCGGCACAAAATCGGCATCGCTCCCCTCTCCCTCTCCTATGCCGACATCGCATGCAAATTGACCTAGAGACAAGACTCTTGTTTTGTCTCCCCCTTCCCTCTCTCTATGATGAGCCGCCCTCTCCAACCCGGCACGAAATCGGCACGAGAGGGGAGAGAGAGGCCGATGCCGGCATCGCGCAATTTGCATGTCTATCGATGCCGGCCTGGGCCAATTAGAGGGTCTGGGGAGACGGAATGCCGAGTTGTCATTCCTAGTATGTTACCTATATCCCCAAATGTGCTCTCTTTTTCTAGGCGGAATCTCGTTTTCAACAAGTGAAGAGATCTGCTGAAGGAATAGAGGTTACTCTGTTCTGATACTCAAAACTATTGACATTTTATAGGCGATTGACTTCTTGCATGTCGCGTTCGCAGAATTGATTCCTCCGAGTGAGACTGACGGAGTGGTGAGATCTTATCATATATTGGCTATAAGTAGTCAGTAGAGCCGTATAATTGCCCACGTTTTCCTTTTAGTATGACCTATTCCAAAGAAGTAATCCAGTTGTTCATAGAGGAATACACCTCTGCTATTAAATTTTGTAGTAGTAGCGTACGAAGCCTTAAAAATACTAATTAAGCTTCCGGGAAACCTAGATCTGTTCTAATTTCCCGTTTCTAAAACGATTTTAATATTCGATGCCGCCTCATTATTCTAATGTAAGTGTATAGTGAGGACCCGAGCAACGCAAAATCACCCACACTCCTCATTTCGTAATACTCTTTCGCCGGTCAGACAGAGCTAGAGAGGACTCTCCCCGCAGCGATCGTCCAACAATCGTATACTGAATCACATTTGCTAATAGTTTCACATTAGTTGTCTAGGTTAGCCTACCATTAAAGAAAATTTTTGTAAAAATGATATCCTTGAGCAAAGTATTCAAGAATGTTCCGAACAATAGTAAGAAAAGTCTCCCTGATTATAAAAGATTTTTTACGTCTCTATCTACATATCAGGAATTGTCATCATCGAGCAGAAAACGAAAACTTGTGGATAAGCCGACTAATCCCAAGTGAGGAATTATATTCATATATTAATTTTTAAAAAAACAATCCGTTTATTCTTTTGGTGAGCTAACTCCATGTTGCAATCAAATTCGCTAGAGTTGAAAATATACATTTTTTATATCACTCTTTGAGCTATCTATAACTCTTAAAGCGGCAAATATTTCATCATTTAAAGGGGAGAGGCAAAGTTTATCGAGTTTTCTTTGTCAACTTGCCTTACCACTTTTCCGTGCTCGGATGTGCACCAATTGTGACTATATATCCAACAGTACTCTAAATTAGAAGTTAATAAACTCTTTTGCAACTAGTCGTTTTGTTAATAAACTATTACATTTAAAAAACTACGACAGCTTTTTTTCATATGAGCCTCTGTGTTAGAAATGAACAAAACCCAATGATGGTTGGCACAGTATTTTTTTCGCAAAATTGGGCAGAGATTTCTTCAAATAGATATTATTGTAGAGTGATTACGCAACGATTGTAGATTTGACTCTTTTTCACAAAACTACCTTCTATGTGCCGTTTCTTTTCAAGCATCCATAGCCAATGATTCTCAAACGACTGACATGATACCATCATGTTCCAAAGAAGCTACGTTAAAAATCAAAACGCATTGTCCATCACTTTCACTCAAAGCGCTATATTAATATGTTTTGTAGTGAGCGCGTCACTGAAGAACTTCTTTCTTGCTTCAAGCCGAACACACTGGCAGTTATAACATCGTTTGCTGTGCGGAAGATGATTTCGGATCCATTGAGGGCATGTATTTAAGATGTTATTTTTTAAATATAAATTGTGAATTGAGATATAAACTGAGAATGACAGAATGACCCCTTTGGGCCCAACTATTGCAATTCACTAAGCAACTATAACGTCAACCACTATCCGGGGAACTTTATTTACCGCTTCACTACTTTAGTTTAAGTGAAGGAATCATGGATTTAGAAGCGTCGAAAGAGACGATTTTTTCATATTTTTTCGTGACATCCATCATACATCCCTATGATGAAAGATATTTAGATTTCGCTTCCCCTCGTGATCGTGCAGAAAGTGAAGAACAAACAGCCCAATTCTGAAGTTATGGCATCTATAATAAGTCAGTTGTAATTAGATATTCTTTATTAGTAATTCGCTTCAATCATAAAAAGTAAGAGAGATCTAAAAAAAGGTTAAAAATATGTCTTATTCGCCGTTGATAATTTATCGTGAGTTTAAAATGCTCAGCAAACGCAATGGTTAGCGTATTGATTGTCTGGGAGAGAGAGAAAGGGAAGAGGTAGGGCGGAGGAGAGCAGGTAGATCACTAGCCTCCTCCCGGCCTCTTCCTAACTCCGCCCATCGAACGGTAGTCAAAGGTCAACTACGAGTGGAACGGAAAAAATTTCACTATATGATCAAAATGATTTTATTGTTTGTGTAAAGTGCGCAAAATCACGAGAAGCAACGTTAGAGCCGGGGACTTTATCGCTATAGAACGAAACGCCAATTTTTTCAACAAATTTTAAGAATATTTTATCGAACAGTGCAAAGTAATAATCTATAGATGTTGAAGTTTTTTGTGCACAATTTTCACTGGAATATTGCTTTTTACAGGACGTCACGAGCGCACAGTTGCAAGAAGAGAGGCTCTACTCAGGGGCAATCACAATCCGGATCGTATGATGCCACTCCACTTTGGTCACGATATCGTGAGTCGATAGACTATTAGGGATCTTTTGAGAAGATGTATGAACCATAGACTACCCTTGGCAATGATTAATACCAAATTGATATATGTATCATTTTCACTTTCTGGTGCCATGGGCTGTTCTTCTTATTTCAAGACAGTCGTTTTGAAGGGTACAAGGGATTGATGTTTCCATTTTTTTCTTTTTTTCGTCCCATCAGGAGTATTGGGAAGATGATTATTATCTGATTTCTTTACTGTCTCAGCTTGAAGCCGCTGATTTGGCCGATCCCAATGCGAATCAACCGATTGACGAGCCCCTTGGAGGCGTGAACTTTCTCAATAATAGACATCGGTCAGTATTCACAACATTCATTGTATCTACAAAATGAGCTGTTTATGATATTATACAGGATGAGCTATTTATGGTATTAGACAAGATGAGTTATTTATGATATTATACAAAATATTAGTGGTAGTGTCCGACACAGATAGTGATTTTTATCCAACTTTCAATTTTTTTCATTAATCGAACTCAGGTGCTGACCCCAGCAAAGATCAGAAATTTCAGAACGGACGACGATGAAGCACATGAGGTACGAGCATTGGAGGAAAGGATGGAAGCAGCATTCAACAACGAAATGCGCGCCGCTGCAGCTGTTCGATAATTTATTATGGTGTTTAACAGTAAAATTTCCTGAAGGTTTCTTCCTAAACCGAAGCTACAATTTGAGAATTGGAGCCGATCAGTGGGAATTTGATCCTACGTTTTTCTTAATATTGAAGAGAAAAACCTATACTGAACCATAGGCAATTAAGCCCAGAGTACTTGTATCTTTTCACGGGTTTGATTACGGTAAAGGTCATCCCGTTAATCTAGGCACTTGCGTCCTGCGGGAGATCACTGCTAGGCCTGTGATTATTAGGCCAATTCAGTCCGGAGGCCCCAATCTCTTCTTCGGACCTACTTTGATCTAAATTTAAAATAATCAACCCCTTTAGTATTGTTACAACCATTATTTACAGCGAGATGGGACTCATGTTGAAATCGAAGAAGAAGAAGAGATGCCTGCGATACTGAACGAGCAACTATTGAATATTATGAGAAGAGAGGCTGAGGTATTGGAATTGGATGAGGACGACGCAAAGAGAGGGGATAAGTGAGAATAATGGAGGGGATAAGAGAGACGAGGATGAAAATCGATAGGGAAATGCACTGAGTGGGAGAATAAAGATGTTGTAATTTTGGACATGAGGTAGTGTCTAGGGTAAAAGTCGCTACAGTAAGATACTCCGGCCTCTTCGATCCATTGATTATGTGTGCGGTTGAACAGATGACCTAAACTTAGCAATGAGCCACCTTACTAAATTTACGGACAATGTTTAAATTTGTAGTCGCCAAAAGCGGTTGTATATTAAATAATTTTGTTCTAAATCTACTGTTGCGCATTATTCTAACCAGAATTGTTGTCAGGCTCGAATGCTCTGGGAACAGGAACACATGAACAATGAAGTGGTCGACGCTACTCTCAATATTCATCCACGTAATACAAACGAAGGAGGGCGAATTAGAGCAGATTTGGAAAGGCAGCAAGCAAGAGAAGATGATGTTTTGGTGCAGCATATAATTGAAGTCGGCCAGCAACTTGCTCGAGCGGAGGCGACGCAGTTTGCGCCTGAAGATTTTCGCCCATTTCAAATAAGATTGGGAATTCCTGGAGATACCTCTAGCGATGGTAATCAATATAGAGTTATAAATAGGGTTCTCTTGATGGAACTGATTCCGGAATTCCAATAAGAATATACAATTCTGTCCCAAGAGTTTCTGTGTGCGTATGTTCGAGCTCTTACACACGTGGCTCTTGTGAACTGTAGCGTACAACGACTCGTACTAACTAACGATTTATTGAAGAATACGAGAACTGAGCGGGTTGCTCAGGGCAAGAGAATAAAGAAGCGATGATAGGGGGGTTCTGGAACACAGGGGATAAGAGAGGGCGGAGTCAGATGGACGAGAGGGGGGAGAGTCTAGATCGAACAGAGAGTGGTGACGTACAAAAACCGGCAGTTTCCACTGCACCCCTCGCGGGGTATTCGTGGTCTGCTCAGTTGAGCACACTCCCGGGAAAGCGGACCGAGATGATGAATTCAATCGGTCAGTTTACGCGCAACCCCGCGAGGGGTGTTTTGTGCTCTGAACGTCTTCACGATATCTCTGTATCCACAATTTCTCTTCAAGAGATGATTCATCAGATCACTCGCCTCTCCTCTCAGGGAACGTTCTAGATATCTCAACTTCGTCGAATCACCGAGATCAATTCTCTTATCAATGATTTCTTTGAACGTGTTCCAGAATGAATCCCAACAGCTCTTCCCGTCGTACGAAGGGAGAGTGAGATTAGGGAGAGAGGGAAGAGAAATAGGGGCGGCCATGGAAGCCATTAGAGATCGATCAGGCGATGAGCTCTGCGGTACCACGGACGCACGAGAGATCAATGCCGCATGCTCGAGTAAACGAGAAATACTGATTATGCAGCTATCCAGCAAGGAAATTCTAATAGCGATTTCTTCCTGAAGAGCTTCTACTGATCTCAACGGATTAGTTGAGGAATCAGTGAAGTACTCATTCATTTCTCGCTGTTCTTGAAGCAATCAGCGTGTTCCATTTTTTTCCCATTCTCGTAGATAACGTCAAAGGAACATTGAAGGTTTGCACGACATTTGTCGATATTGACTGATACCTTTTTCAACTCTGAACTGTCGAGATCCGTTATGTCTCTGGTAGTTAGACTATCGGCCTCTGACAGATGGGCTGGAAGTGCATTTCTCTTCTTCGATATCACGCGTTTGAAATTAGCGGACGAAGACATGGGGAATGCTTGTTGCCACGCGGGACTTGAATGGTTGGGCTCTTTGTACTACTGGCAATGCACCATATACAATTCTGTCCCATGTACAAGTCAGATGGACGAGAGGGGGGAGAGTCTAGATCTAACAGAGAGTGGTGACGTACAAAAACCGGCAGTTTCCACTGCACCCCTCGCGGGGTATTCGTGGTCTGCTCAGTTGAGCACAAAGAAGAACAAAGCGTTTTGACTGCTCTGGTTGCGAGAGAGTATGAGGAATGATGAGATAATGGAATTCTATGGGAATTCATAGATTTAGAGGCCGAGGTGGCTGACCGAATTTAACCTATGGGCCCATATTGGTCATCAATGATAGACCGGACCGGAATGATGTAAGGATTCCAAATATGTTTTTTACATTGTAAGAAAAACGTGCAAATAAGGTTTTATGCAAAAGATAGTCTACTGTTTTGTAAGTAAAATTGACCATCCTTCTCCTTGTTTACTTCCGATCCCTTGATCTACCGTAGTCTCTCTACCTTGACCTCTTCCCTCACGTCAAGCCATCTGGAGCCAACGGGAGGTCGACATGCAAAATGAACTTGCCCATCGTCATCAGCACACCCAAAAACCCCAAAACACACTGTTTCAGAGAATCGAAATTTTTGAGCTGTGCCAAACACATTCGGATTTGTCCGATTCTTAAGCGAACGGCCTCATAAAACGATTCGTGCATCAAAGAGTACACCTACGGTACTTATCAAAAAATAGAGTATGCAGAGAGGTGTATTATTTGATGCACGAATAGTTTATAAATAATTGTTTTGTTTAATTTTTTCATATGAATCGACGCAGAATCGATCGCTGAATACAACGAGCACAAATTCACCCCAATTTGAAAACTCCTGAATGCGCCAGAAGCTGGGGGACACTGGGGAACACCCGTGCGTCGCCGGACGCCCTGTTTTCAGGGGGGGGGGGGGGGGGAATGACCAGGACTGTAATTCAATTTTATTCCAAGAAGAGAACCCTAGTTATAAAACGCGGAAACCACTTGACTAAGAATATGGTTTTCAGAAGATTCAATCTCCGAAGAGCAGATACGCAGGCATTGCCTCAGGTGAGTATCTCTGGATTATTCTGGGTGTCCTGCACAAAATATATTCTGAAATGCGTTTTGAAATTGCTATGTAACCCGGAGTTCAACGAATTAGCTATGCAACTCGGAGTTATACAAAATTTTCAGTGTCTAAAATGGAGAGATCGGGCAAAAATCTGAAAAAAGAGTGAATTTATGAATAATTTTAATATTTGAAGCTGTCATCGCCTCATGTGCAAATGCAGAGTTACTACTCTCAAGCATGCCGCGACCAGAGTAATGAACACCCATCGCAACAAACTTCTTTTTCGGATGGCAAAGGTAATCGAATACTTTCATTCATTCATCCATTCATTATTTATTCCGTCAAGTTAATGTGCATGAAATTGCGATAGAGTTGTTGGCCAGAGACGGATGTCCTTCGAAGTTGTCGAATCGGTGTTCTTGCGGCAGCAAGTGTAGGGGGATTACTGCTTTGTTACTGAATACTGTTTTCTGAAACCACTTAATTAGGGACGAAAATTTAAAATGTTTGGAATTGCTTCAAATGATTCGAATTCCAATAATATGATTAGTTGATTATGTGGCAATTGCATACTGTTAGAATCTATAATTAAGAAACTATGCCTCAACAAGATTTCAATTGGTGATTATGAGATTAGAATTGGAATTTGTTTCTAAAACAAAGTACCGCGGATTCTCCTTGTTGACAGTATACACCGCAGCAATATACAAATATGTGCTGTAGCGAAACTTTTGCATCAACCTAATATTTTTACGTTTGCTTCAGGATCAGACATGGGTGAAGCGCATCACGCTTCTCACGGGATCCTATCGGTATGCATATTTCATATCTCGGTTTCTACATGAAGTGTATGAAATGGCGAATTGATGAGTATGATTTCCCTGTAAATTCACCGTTTTTTGGAGAGAGGAACTGGGGCACAACTTATTTCGACCAAAGAGTACAATTTCAAAACGCCATTTAGCTTAGAGGATATTTTGGTCATTGCTCTGTCAGCGTGTCACAGCGTGTAGAGGGTCAAAAATAACCCCTAGGGCTAACTTTTCAGACATTTATATTTTTTTACCTGTTCCCGACCCATGTGGAGGCTTGTTGAACATTAGGCCAACGGCCACATATAATATTAAAAAATATATATTTAATTATGTATTTTCTAGCAGACCAAGGTCGTTTGCGGATCAACTCCCGGCAATCTTTGAGGAAAATTTTAGGTATAAAATAACCCTTTCTCGTCAATTATTAACTAAACTATGCACGAAATTTATATCTACACGTACGACTTTATAACTGTTAGGTTCGTTCGTATTATTAACTACATGAAATAAGAGCGTGTAATTTGAAAAAAATTGAAAATTAAATATTTATTAATTTTATGAAACCAATTTATGAAAATACAGTGCACCGCAATCGGAAGATAATAAAACGATCGAAGATTGGTATCTGCAAAGGAACAAAGCGAGGTTTATGGCTGAGGTATGTAGTGCATAAGGCGAAGGCTGATCCCCTCCTTATGTTCGAAACAACAAAAATAATTTCAGATTGATTTGCTAGAGAAGATGGTGCGTAAAGTGGGAATACTGCAGTTCAAGCAAGAAATGAATGACTACATGGAGGTTTATTTTAGAAACATTCTTTTCTTGTAAGATTTTCTCTCTCGAAGTATAAACTTCCGAAAAAATGAAACGAAAAACAAAAATATTATCTAAGCGCGAATTCGCCCACCCAAAGGAGAAAAAAACCGAAAAGATGGAAAAGACTGTTTGTTCGGTAATGGGAGCGATGTACGATAGTGCTCAGGTTGACTCTCCGCCGAATCTGTCATAAATAATCACATATATCTAGACGCGTTTTGATATTTTCGTGTCCACGGGGCGAGCGTAGCTCGCCCCAGCCCCCGGCAGGGGCCTCCGGAGGAGCTAGTACACACTATCTAGCATCGAGAATATCCGCCCCAAATTTATACTGTCTGCGAAAAAATTATTTTTCGCATAGAAGCGGTCATCTCTTTTTGGTTGTTTAACTATGAGCTTTTTTTAAAATTTCATATATCCAGGGATTGATCATTGCTAGAGGTTATGTCCGAAAAACGGCAACAAATGAAAAAAAACAGTTCTCTATGGAGGCTTGAATTTTGCACGACTCATAAATGCATTTTAAATTCTGACACTTCAGTCAATAGCACTCGCGGATTCGAAGAAATTAAACAAGATGACCTACAGAAACGAAGTTGACAGCATAACCAGATTCGAGAAGGTACACACTATATGCTAAAGCTGTTCGGGGTTGTACTAATTGTAGGATCGATCGAGGAGATCAACTAGCTTAATTATAATTTGATAAAAATGTTTTTGGAAAGATACTCTTTCTTTTTTGTAACGTTTCAATTCGGGAGGAAAACATTTTAACCATTTCAGAAAATTGCCGAAGTCGTCGATCAACTTCCTCTTTCGCCAACCGTAAAACTTACACTCAAGTGGAACTTGTACAGAGATTCCTAAGTTTAATCCATTGTGAGCAATAACTATTTTGGTCTATTCCATAATAATTGCGATTGTATTTCTTGTTGACGACTATTTGTTGTACATATAACAAGAATTCTCTTAAGAGTGGCCAATTGCCTGACTAGAAAATAAAAATAATAAAAACATTCAAGAAATAAAAGTGCTCACCGTAATGCCTATCTATTAAATGATTTCCCGGAAAGTCAAGATTACAAAAAAATGTATTCACTTTTTGACATGTTGATGTCCTTTTCTTCGTATAATGAAGAGACGGCGTCTTCACCCTAACAACCCCAATCACAAATCTTTCCATTTCCCTTGGTTTTTCGATCAGTCAAACTGACGAGATGTGGAATGGAGAGAACCTAAAACAAGTAATTAATAATTTCGAAATTTCTGATTCCCGGTAGGTTCCCTCACAGAATGTGTATTGCGATTGCGGAGAGAGAAATATAACGATGAAATGGAATAAACCATATTTACTATACCGCTGTTGTGTGAAAATATCAAAACGCGTCTAGATATATGTGATTATTTATGACAGATTCGGCGGAGAGTCAACCTGAGCACTATCGTACATCGCTCCCATTACCGAACAAACAGTCTTTTCCATCTTTTCGGTTTTTTTCTCCTTTGGGTGGGCGAATTCGCGCTTAGATAATATTTTTGTTTTTCGTTTCATTTTTTCGGAAGTTTATACTTCGAGAGAGAAAATCTTACAAGAAAAGAATGTTTCTAAAATAAACCTCCATGTAGTCATTCATTTCTTGCTTGAACTGCAGTATTCCCACTTTACGCACCATCTTCTCTAGCAAATCAATCTGAAATTATTTTTGTTGTTTCGAACATAAGGAGGGGATCAGCCTTCGCCTTATGCACTACATACCTCAGCCATAAACCTCGCTTTGTTCCTTTGCAGATACCAATCTTCGATCGTTTTATTATCTTCCGATTGCGGTGCACTGTATTTTCATAAATTGGTTTCATAAAATTAATAAATATTTAATTTTCAATTTTTTTCAAATTACACGCTCTTATTTCATGTAGTTAATAATACGAACGAACCTAACAGTTATAAAGTCGTACGTGTAGATATAAATTTCGTGCATAGTTTAGTTAATAATTGACGAGAAAGGGTTATTTTATACCTAAAATTTTCCTCAAAGATTGCCGGGAGTTGATCCGCAAACGACCTTGGTCTGCTAGAAAATACATAATTAAATATATATTTTTTAATATTATATGTGGCCGTTGGCCTAATGTTCAACAAGCCTCCACATGGGTCGGGAACAGGTAAAAAAATATAAATGTCTGAAAAGTTAGCCCTAGGGGTTATTTTTGACCCTCTACACGCTGTGACACGCTGACAGAGCAATGACCAAAATATCCTCTAAGCTAAATGGCGTTTTGAAATTGTACTCTTTGGTCGAAATAAGTTGTGCCCCAGTTCCTCTCTCCAAAAAACGGTGAATTTACAGGGAAATCATACTCATCAATTCGCCATTTCATACACTTCATGTAGAAACCGAGATATGAAATATGCATACCGATAGGATCCCGTGAGAAGCGTGATGCGCTTCACCCATGTCTGATCCTGAAGCAAACGTAAAAATATTAGGTTGATGCAAAAGTTTCGCTACAGCACATATTTGTATATTGCTGCGGTGTATACTGTCAACAAGGAGAATCCGCGGTACTTTGTTTTAGAAACAAATTCCAATTCTAATCTCATAATCACCAATTGAAATCTTGTTGAGGCATAGTTTCTTAATTATAGATTCTAACAGTATGCAATTGCCACATAATCAACTAATCATATTATTGGAATTCGAATCATTTGAAGCAATTCCAAACATTTTAAATTTTCGTCCCTAATTAAGTGGTTTCAGAAAACAGTATTCAGTAACAAAGCAGTAATCCCCCTACACTTGCTGCCGCAAGAACACCGATTCGACAACTTCGAAGGACATCCGTCTCTGGCCAACAACTCTATCGCAATTTCATGCACATTAACTTGACGGAATAAATAATGAATGGATGAATGAATGAAAGTATTCGATTACCTTTGCCATCCGAAAAAGAAGTTTGTTGCGATGGGTGTTCATTACTCTGGTCGCGGCATGCTTGAGAGTAGTAACTCTGCATTTGCACATGAGGCGATGACAGCTTCAAATATTAAAATTATTCATAAATTCACTCTTTTTTCAGATTTTTGCCCGATCTCTCCATTTTAGACACTGAAAATTTTGTATAACTCCGAGTTGCATAGCTAATTCGTTGAACTCCGGGTTACATAGCAATTTCAAAACGCATTTCAGAATATATTTTGTGCAGGACACCCAGAATAATCCAGAGATACTCACCTGAGGCAATGCCTGCGTATCTGCTCTTCGGAGATTGAATCTTCTGAAAACCATATTCTTAGTCAAGTGGTTTCCGCGTTTTATAACTAGGGTTCTCTTCTTGGAATAAAATTGAATTACAGTCCTGGTCATTCCCCCCCCCCCCTGAAAACAGGGCGTCCGGCGACGCACGGGTGTTCCCCAGTGTCCCCCAGCTTCTGGCGCATTCAGGAGTTTTCAAATTGGGGTGAATTTGTGCTCGTTGTATTCAGCGATCGATTCTGCGTCGATTCATATGAAAAAATTAAACAAAACAATTATTTATAAACTATTCGTGCATCAAATAATACACCTCTCTGCATACTCTATTTTTTGATAAGTACCGTAGGTGTACTCTTTGATGCACGAATCGTTTTATGAGGCCGTTCGCTTAAGAATCGGACAAATCCGAATGTGTTTGGCACAGCTCAAAAATTTCGATTCTCTGAAACAGTGTGTTTTGGGGTTTTTGGGTGTGCTGATGACGATGGGCAAGTTCATTTTGCATGTCGACCTCCCGTTGGCTCCAGATGGCTTGACGTGAGGGAAGAGGTCAAGGTAGAGAGACTACGGTAGATCAAGGGATCGGAAGTAAACAAGGAGAAGGATGGTCAATTTTACTTACAAAACAGTAGACTATCTTTTGCATAAAACCTTATTTGCACGTTTTTCTTACAATGTAAAAAACATATTTGGAATCCTTACATCATTCCGGTCCGGTCTATCATTGATGACCAATATGGGCCCATAGGTTAAATTCGGTCAGCCACCTCGGCCTCTAAATCTATGAATTCCCATAGAATTCCATTATCTCATCATTCCTCATACTCTCTCGCAACCAGAGCAGTCAAAACGCTTTGTTCTTCTTTGTGCTCAACTGAGCAGACCACGAATACCCCGCGAGGGGTGCAGTGGAAACTGCCGGTTTTTGTACGTCACCACTCTCTGTTAGATCTAGACTCTCCCCCCTCTCGTCCATCTGACTTGTACATGGGACAGAATTGTATATGGTGCATTGCCAGTAGTACAAAGAGCCCAACCATTCAAGTCCCGCGTGGCAACAAGCATTCCCCATGTCTTCGTCCGCTAATTTCAAACGCGTGATATCGAAGAAGAGAAATGCACTTCCAGCCCATCTGTCAGAGGCCGATAGTCTAACTACCAGAGACATAACGGATCTCGACAGTTCAGAGTTGAAAAAGGTATCAGTCAATATCGACAAATGTCGTGCAAACCTTCAATGTTCCTTTGACGTTATCTACGAGAATGGGAAAAAAATGGAACACGCTGATTGCTTCAAGAACAGCGAGAAATGAATGAGTACTTCACTGATTCCTCAACTAATCCGTTGAGATCAGTAGAAGCTCTTCAGGAAGAAATCGCTATTAGAATTTCCTTGCTGGATAGCTGCATAATCAGTATTTCTCGTTTACTCGAGCATGCGGCATTGATCTCTCGTGCGTCCGTGGTACCGCAGAGCTCATCGCCTGATCGATCTCTAATGGCTTCCATGGCCGCCCCTATTTCTCTTCCCTCTCTCCCTAATCTCACTCTCCCTTCGTACGACGGGAAGAGCTGTTGGGATTCATTCTGGAACACGTTCAAAGAAATCATTGATAAGAGAATTGATCTCGGTGATTCGACGAAGTTGAGATATCTAGAACGTTCCCTGAGAGGAGAGGCGAGTGATCTGATGAATCATCTCTTGAAGAGAAATTGTGGATACAGAGATATCGTGAAGACGTTCAGAGCACAAAACACCCCTCGCGGGGTTGCGCGTAAACTGACCGATTGAATTCATCATCTCGGTCCGCTTTCCCGGGAGTGTGCTCAACTGAGCAGACCACGAATACCCCGCGAGGGGTGCAGTGGAAACTGCCGGTTTTTGTACGTCACCACTCTCTGTTCGATCTAGACTCTCCCCCCTCTCGTCCATCTGACTCCGCCCTCTCTTATCCCCTGTGTTCCAGAACCCCCCTATCATCGCTTCTTTATTCTCTTGCCCTGAGCAACCCGCTCAGTTCTCGTATTCTTCAATAAATCGTTAGTTAGTACGAGTCGTTGTACGCTACAGTTCACAAGAGCCACGTGTGTAAGAGCTCGAACATACGCACACAGAAACTCTTGGGACAGAATTGTATATTCTTATTGGAATTCCGGAATCAGTTCCATCAAGAGAACCCTATTTATAACTCTATATTGATTACCATCGCTAGAGGTATCTCCAGGAATTCCCAATCTTATTTGAAATGGGCGAAAATCTTCAGGCGCAAACTGCGTCGCCTCCGCTCGAGCAAGTTGCTGGCCGACTTCAATTATATGCTGCACCAAAACATCATCTTCTCTTGGGGGGCTTAGGCTTAGGCTTAGGCTTAGGCTTAGGCTTAGGCTTAGGCTTAGGCTTAGGCTTAGGCTTAGGCTTAGGCTTAGGCTTAGGCTTAGGCTTAGGCTTAGGCTTAGGCTTAGGCTTAGGCTTAGGCTTAGGCTTAGGCTTAGGCTTAGGCTTAGGCTTAGGCTTAGGCTTAGGCTTAGGCTTAGGCTTAGGCTTAGGCTTAGGCTTAGGCTTAGGCTTAGGCTTAGGCTTAGGCTTAGGCTTAGGCTTAGGCTTAGGCTTAGGCTTAGGCTTAGGCTTAGGCTTAGGCTTAGGCTTAGGCTTAGGCTTAGGCTTAGGCTTAGGCTTAGGCTTAGGCTTAGGCTTAGGCTTAGGCTTAGGCTTAGGCTTAGGCTTAGGCTTAGGCTTAGGCTTAGGCTTAGGCTTAGGCTTAGGCTTAGGCTTAGGCTTAGGCTTAGGCTTAGGCTTAGGCTTAGGCTTAGGCTTAGGCTTAGGCTTAGGCTTAGGCTTAGGCTTAGGCTTAGGCTTAGGCTTAGGCTTAGGCTTAGGCTTAGGCTTAGGCTTAGGCTTAGGCTTAGGCTTAGGCTTAGGCTTAGGCTTAGGCTTAGGCTTAGGCTTAGGCTTAGGCTTAGGCTTAGGCTTAGGCTTAGGCTTAGGCTTAGGCTTAGGCTTAGGCTTAGGCTTAGGCTTAGGCTTAGGCTTAGGCTTAGGCTTAGGCTTAGGCTTAGGCTTAGGCTTAGGCTTAGGCTTAGGCTTAGGCTTAGGCTTAGGCTTAGGCTTAGGCTTAGGCTTAGGCTTAGGCTTAGGCTTAGGCTTAGGCTTAGGCTTAGGCTTAGGCTTAGGCTTAGGCTTAGGCTTAGGCTTAGGCTTAGGCTTAGGCTTAGGCTTAGGCTTAGGCTTAGGCTTAGGCTTAGGCTTAGGCTTAGGCTTAGGCTTAGGCTTAGGCTTAGGCTTAGGCTTAGGCTTAGGCTTAGGCTTAGGCTTAGGCTTAGGCTTAGGCTTAGGCTTAGGCTTAGGCTTAGGCTTAGGCTTAGGCTTAGGCTTAGGCTTAGGCTTAGGCTTAGGCTTAGGCTTAGGCTTAGGCTTAGGCTTAGGCTTAGGCTTAGGCTTAGGCTTAGGCTTAGGCTTAGGCTTAGGCTTAGGCTTAGGCTTAGGCTTAGGCTTAGGCTTAGGCTTAGGCTTAGGCTTAGGCTTAGGCTTAGGCTTAGGCTTAGGCTTAGGCTTAGGCTTAGGCTTAGGCTTAGGCTTAGGCTTAGGCTTAGGCTTAGGCTTAGGCTTAGGCTTAGGCTTAGGCTTAGGCTTAGGCTTAGGCTTAGGCTTAGGCTTAGGCTTAGGCTTAGGCTTAGGCTTAGGCTTAGGCTTAGGCTTAGGCTTAGGCTTAGGCTTAGGCTTAGGCTTAGGCTTAGGCTTAGGCTTAGGCTTAGGCTTAGGCTTAGGCTTAGGCTTAGGCTTAGGCTTAGGCTTAGGCTTAGGCTTAGGCTTAGGCTTAGGCTTAGGCTTAGGCTTAGGCTTAGGCTTAGGCTTAGGCTTAGGCTTAGGCTTAGGCTTAGGCTTAGGCTTAGGGCTTAGGCTTAGGCTAGGCTTAGGCTTAGGCTTAGGCTTAGGCTTAGGCTTAGGCTTAGGCCTTAGGCTTAGGCTTAGGCTAGGCTTAGGCTTTGGCTTAGGCTTAGGCTTAGGCTTAGGCTTAGGCTTAGGCTTAGGCTTAGGCTTAGGCTTAGCTAGCTTAGGCTTAGGCTTAGGCTTAGCTGGCTTAGGCTTAGGCTTAGGCTTAGGCTTAGGCTTAGGCTTAGGCTTAGGCTTAGGCTTAGGCTAGGCTTAGGCTTAGGCTTAGGCTTAGGCTTAGGCTTAGGCTTAGGCTTAGGCTTAGGCTTAGGCTTAGGCTAGGCTTAGGCTTAGGGCTTAGGCTTAGGCTTAGGCTTAGGTAGCTTAGGCTTAGGCTTAGGCTTAGGCTTAGGCTTAGGCTTAGGCTTGCTTAGGCTTTAGGCTTAGGCTTAGGCTTAGGCTTAGGCTTAGGCTTAGGCTTAGGCTTAGGCTTAGGCTTAGGCTTAGGCTTAGGCTTAGGCTTAGGCTTAGGCTTAGGCTTAGGCTTAGGCTTAGGCTTAGGCTTAGGCTTAGGCTTAGGCTTAGGCTTAGGCTTAGGCTTAGGCTTAGGCTTAGGCTTAGGCTTAGGCTTAGGCTTAGGCTTAGGCTTAGGCTTAGGCTTAGGCTTAGGCTTAGGCTTAGGCTTAGGCTTAGGCTTAGGCTTAGGCTTAGGCTTAGGCTTAGGCTTAGGCTTAGGCTTAGGCTTAGGCTTAGGCTTAGGCTTAGGCTTAGGCTTAGGCTTAGGCTTAGGCTTAGGCTTAGGCTTAGGCTTAGGCTTAGGCTTAGGCTTAGGCTTAGGCTTAGGCTTAGGCTTAGGCTTAGGCTTAGGCTTAGGCTTAGGCTTAGGCTTAGGCTTAGGCTTAGGCTTAGGCTTAGGCTTAGGCTTAGGCTTAGGCTTAGGCTTAGGCTTAGGCTTAGGCTTAGGCTTAGGCTTAGGCTTAGGCTTAGGCTTAGGCTTAGGCTTAGGCTTAGGCTTAGGCTTAGGCTTAGGCTTAGGCTTAGGCTTAGGCTTAGGCTTAGGCTTAGGCTTAGGCTTAGGCTTAGGCTTAGGCTTAGGCTTAGGCTTAGGCTTAGGCTTAGGCTTAGGCTTAGGCTTAGGCTTAGGCTTAGGCTTAGGCTTAGGCTTAGGCTTAGGCTTAGGCTTAGGCTTAGGCTTAGGCTTAGGCTTAGGCTTAGGCTTAGGCTTAGGCTTAGGCTTAGGCTTAGGCTTAGGCTTAGGCTTAGGCTTAGGCTTAGGCTTAGGCTTAGGCTTAGGCTTAGGCTTAGGCTTAGGCTTAGGCTTAGGCTTAGGCTTAGGCTTAGGCTTAGGCTTAGGCTTAGGCTTAGGCTTAGGCTTAGGCTTAGGCTTAGGCTTAGGCTTAGGCTTAGGCTTAGGCTTAGGCTTAGGCTTAGGCTTAGGCTTAGGCTTAGGCTTAGGCTTAGGCTTAGGCTTAGGCTTAGGCTTAGGCTTAGGCTTAGGCTTAGGCTTAGGCTTAGGCTTAGGCTTAGGCTTAGGCTTAGGCTTAGGCTTAGGCTTAGGCTTAGGCTTAGGCTTAGGCTTAGGCTTAGGCTTAGGCTTAGGCTTAGGCTTAGGCTTAGGCTTAGGCTTAGGCTTAGGCTTAGGCTTAGGCTTAGGCTTAGGCTTAGGCTTAGGCTTAGGCTTAGGCTTAGGCTTAGGCTTAGGCTTAGGCTTAGGCTTAGGCTTAGGCTTAGGCTTAGGCTTAGGCTTAGGCTTAGGCTTAGGCTTAGGCTTAGGCTTAGGCTTAGGCTTAGGCTTAGGCTTAGGCTTAGGCTTAGGCTTAGGCTTAGGCTTAGGCTTAGGCTTAGGCTTAGGCTTAGGCTTAGGCTTAGGCTTAGGCTTAGGCTTAGGCTTAGGCTTAGGCTTAGGCTTAGGCTTAGGCTTAGGCTTAGGCTTAGGCTTAGGCTTAGGCTTAGGCTTAGGCTTAGGCTTAGGCTTAGGCTTAGGCTTAGGCTTAGGCTTAGGCTTAGGCTTAGGCTTAGGCTTAGGCTTAGGCTTAGGCTTAGGCTTAGGCTTAGGCTTAGGCTTAGGCTTAGGCTTAGGCTTAGGCTTAGGCTTAGGCTTAGGCTTAGGCTTAGGCTTAGGCTTAGGCTTAGGCTTAGGCTTAGGCTTAGGCTTAGGCTTAGGCTTAGGCTTAGGCTTAGGCTTAGGCTTAGGCTTAGGCTTAGGCTTAGGCTTAGGCTTAGGCTTAGGCTTAGGCTTAGGCTTAGGCTTAGGCTTAGGCTTAGGCTTAGGCTTAGGCTTAGGCTTAGGCTTAGGCTTAGGCTTAGGCTTAGGCTTAGGCTTAGGCTTAGGCTTAGGCTTAGGCTTAGGCTTAGGCTTAGGCTTAGGCTTAGGCTTAGGCTTAGGCTTAGGCTTAGGCTTAGGCTTAGGCTTAGGCTTAGGCTTAGGCTTAGGCTTAGGCTTAGGCTTAGGCTTAGGCTTAGGCTTAGGCTTAGGCTTAGGCTTAGGCTTAGGCTTAGGCTTAGGCTTAGGCTTAGGCTTAGGCTTAGGCTTAGGCTTAGGCTTAGGCTTAGGCTTAGGCTTAGGCTTAGGCTTAGGCTTAGGCTTAGGCTTAGGCTTAGGCTTAGGCTTAGGCTTAGGCTTAGGCTTAGGCTTAGGCTTAGGCTTAGGCTTAGGCTTAGGCTTAGGCTTAGGCTTAGGCTTAGGCTTAGGCTTAGGCTTAGGCTTAGGCTTAGGCTTAGGCTTAGGCTTAGGCTTAGGCTTAGGCTTAGGCTTAGGCTTAGGCTTAGGCTTAGGCTTAGGCTTAGGCTTAGGCTTAGGCTTAGGCTTAGGCTTAGGCTTAGGCTTAGGCTTAGGCTTAGGCTTAGGCTTAGGCTTAGGCTTAGGCTTAGGCTTAGGCTTAGGCTTAGGCTTAGGCTTAGGCTTAGGCTTAGGCTTAGGCTTAGGCTTAGGCTTAGGCTTAGGCTTAGGCTTAGGCTTAGGCTTAGGCTTAGGCTTAGGCTTAGGCTTAGGCTTAGGCTTAGGCTTAGGCTTAGGCTTAGGCTTAGGCTTAGGCTTAGGCTTAGGCTTAGGCTTAGGCTTAGGCTTAGGCTTAGGCTTAGGCTTAGGCTTAGGCTTAGGCTTAGGCTTAGGCTTAGGCTTAGGCTTAGGCTTAGGCTTAGGCTTAGGCTTAGGCTTAGGCTTAGGCTTAGGCTTAGGCTTAGGCTTAGGCTTAGGCTTAGGCTTAGGCTTAGGCTTAGGCTTAGGCTTAGGCTTAGGCTTAGGCTTAGGCTTAGGCTTAGGCTTAGGCTTAGGCTTAGGCTTAGGCTTAGGCTTAGGCTTAGGCTTAGGCTTAGGCTTAGGCTTAGGCTTAGGCTTAGGCTTAGGCTTAGGCTTAGGCTTAGGCTTAGGCTTAGGCTTAGGCTTAGGCTTAGGCTTAGGCTTAGGCTTAGGCTTAGGCTTAGGCTTAGGCTTAGGCTTAGGCTTAGGCTTAGGCTTAGGCTTAGGCTTAGGCTTAGGCTTAGGCTTAGGCTTAGGCTTAGGCTTAGGCTTAGGCTTAGGCTTAGGCTTAGGCTTAGGCTTAGGCTTAGGCTTAGGCTTAGGCTTAGGCTTAGGCTTAGGCTTAGGCTTAGGCTTAGGCTTAGGCTTAGGCTTAGGCTTAGGCTTAGGCTTAGGCTTAGGCTTAGGCTTAGGCTTAGGCTTAGGCTTAGGCTTAGGCTTAGGCTTAGGCTTAGGCTTAGGCTTAGGCTTAGGCTTAGGCTTAGGCTTAGGCTTAGGCTTAGGCTTAGGCTTAGGCTTAGGCTTAGGCTTAGGCTTAGGCTTAGGCTTAGGCTTAGGCTTAGGCTTAGGCTTAGGCTTAGGCTTAGGCTTAGGCTTAGGCTTAGGCTTAGGCTTAGGCTTAGGCTTAGGCTTAGGCTTAGGCTTAGGCTTAGGCTTAGGCTTAGGCTTAGGCTTAGGCTTAGGCTTAGGCTTAGGCTTAGGCTTAGGCTTAGGCTTAGGCTTAGGCTTAGGCTTAGGCTTAGGCTTAGGCTTAGGCTTAGGCTTAGGCTTAGGCTTAGGCTTAGGCTTAGGCTTAGGCTTAGGCTTAGGCTTAGGCTTAGGCTTAGGCTTAGGCTTAGGCTTAGGCTTAGGCTTAGGCTTAGGCTTAGGCTTAGGCTTAGGCTTAGGCTTAGGCTTAGGCTTAGGCTTAGGCTTAGGCTTAGGCTTAGGCTTAGGCTTAGGCTTAGGCTTAGGCTTAGGCTTAGGCTTAGGCTTAGGCTTAGGCTTAGGCTTAGGCTTAGGCTTAGGCTTAGGCTTAGGCTTAGGCTTAGGCTTAGGCTTAGGCTTAGGCTTAGGCTTAGGCTTAGGCTTAGGCTTAGGCTTAGGCTTAGGCTTAGGCTTAGGCTTAGGCTTAGGCTTAGGCTTAGGCTTAGGCTTAGGCTTAGGCTTAGGCTTAGGCTTAGGCTTAGGCTTAGGCTTAGGCTTAGGCTTAGGCTTAGGCTTAGGCTTAGGCTTAGGCTTAGGCTTAGGCTTAGGCTTAGGCTTAGGCTTAGGCTTAGGCTTAGGCTTAGGCTTAGGCTTAGGCTTAGGCTTAGGCTTAGGCTTAGGCTTAGGCTTAGGCTTAGGCTTAGGCTTAGGCTTAGGCTTAGGCTTAGGCTTAGGCTTAGGCTTAGGCTTAGGCTTAGGCTTAGGCTTAGGCTTAGGCTTAGGCTTAGGCTTAGGCTTAGGCTTAGGCTTAGGCTTAGGCTTAGGCTTAGGCTTAGGCTTAGGCTTAGGCTTAGGCTTAGGCTTAGGCTTAGGCTTAGGCTTAGGCTTAGGCTTAGGCTTAGGCTTAGGCTTAGGCTTAGGCTTAGGCTTAGGCTTAGGCTTAGGCTTAGGCTTAGGCTTAGGCTTAGGCTTAGGCTTAGGCTTAGGCTTAGGCTTAGGCTTAGGCTTAGGCTTAGGCTTAGGCTTAGGCTTAGGCTTAGGCTTAGGCTTAGGCTTAGGCTTAGGCTTAGGCTTAGGCTTAGGCTTAGGCTTAGGCTTAGGCTTAGGCTTAGGCTTAGGCTTAGGCTTAGGCTTAGGCTTAGGCTTAGGCTTAGGCTTAGGCTTAGGCTTAGGCTTAGGCTTAGGCTTAGGCTTAGGCTTAGGCTTAGGCTTAGGCTTAGGCTTAGGCTTAGGCTTAGGCTTAGGCTTAGGCTTAGGCTTAGGCTTAGGCTTAGGCTTAGGCTTAGGCTTAGGCTTAGGCTTAGGCTTAGGCTTAGGCTTAGGCTTAGGCTTAGGCTTAGGCTTAGGCTTAGGCTTAGGCTTAGGCTTAGGCTTAGGCTTAGGCTTAGGCTTAGGCTTAGGCTTAGGCTTAGGCTTAGGCTTAGGCTTAGGCTTAGGCTTAGGCTTAGGCTTAGGCTTAGGCTTAGGCTTAGGCTTAGGCTTAGGCTTAGGCTTAGGCTTAGGCTTAGGCTTAGGCTTAGGCTTAGGCTTAGGCTTAGGCTTAGGCTTAGGCTTAGGCTTAGGCTTAGGCTTAGGCTTAGGCTTAGGCTTAGGCTTAGGCTTAGGCTTAGGCTTAGGCTTAGGCTTAGGCTTAGGCTTAGGCTTAGGCTTAGGCTTAGGCTTAGGCTTAGGCTTAGGCTTAGGCTTAGGCTTAGGCTTAGGCTTAGGCTTAGGCTTAGGCTTAGGCTTAGGCTTAGGCTTAGGCTTAGGCTTAGGCTTAGGCTTAGGCTTAGGCTTAGGCTTAGGCTTAGGCTTAGGCTTAGGCTTAGGCTTAGGCTTAGGCTTAGGCTTAGGCTTAGGCTTAGGCTTAGGCTTAGGCTTAGGCTTAGGCTTAGGCTTAGGCTTAGGCTTAGGCTTAGGCTTAGGCTTAGGCTTAGGCTTAGGCTTAGGCTTAGGCTTAGGCTTAGGCTTAGGCTTAGGCTTAGGCTTAGGCTTAGGCTTAGGCTTAGGCTTAGGCTTAGGCTTAGGCTTAGGCTTAGGCTTAGGCTTAGGCTTAGGCTTAGGCTTAGGCTTAGGCTTAGGCTTAGGCTTAGGCTTAGGCTTAGGCTTAGGCTTAGGCTTAGGCTTAGGCTTAGGCTTAGGCTTAGGCTTAGGCTTAGGCTTAGGCTTAGGCTTAGGCTTAGGCTTAGGCTTAGGCTTAGGCTTAGGCTTAGGCTTAGGCTTAGGCTTAGGCTTAGGCTTAGGCTTAGGCTTAGGCTTAGGCTTAGGCTTAGGCTTAGGCTTAGGCTTAGGCTTAGGCTTAGGCTTAGGCTTAGGCTTAGGCTTAGGCTTAGGCTTAGGCTTAGGCTTAGGCTTAGGCTTAGGCTTAGGCTTAGGCTTAGGCTTAGGCTTAGGCTTAGGCTTAGGCTTAGGCTTAGGCTTAGGCTTAGGCTTAGGCTTAGGCTTAGGCTTAGGCTTAGGCTTAGGCTTAGGCTTAGGCTTAGGCTTAGGCTTAGGCTTAGGCTTAGGCTTAGGCTTAGGCTTAGGCTTAGGCTTAGGCTTAGGCTTAGGCTTAGGCTTAGGCTTAGGCTTAGGCTTAGGCTTAGGCTTAGGCTTAGGCTTAGGCTTAGGCTTAGGCTTAGGCTTAGGCTTAGGCTTAGGCTTAGGCTTAGGCTTAGGCTTAGGCTTAGGCTTAGGCTTAGGCTTAGGCTTAGGCTTAGGCTTAGGCTTAGGCTTAGGCTTAGGCTTAGGCTTAGGCTTAGGCTTAGGCTTAGGCTTAGGCTTAGGCTTAGGCTTAGGCTTAGGCTTAGGCTTAGGCTTAGGCTTAGGCTTAGGCTTAGGCTTAGGCTTAGGCTTAGGCTTAGGCTTAGGCTTAGGCTTAGGCTTAGGCTTAGGCTTAGGCTTAGGCTTAGGCTTAGGCTTAGGCTTAGGCTTAGGCTTAGGCTTAGGCTTAGGCTTAGGCTTAGGCTTAGGCTTAGGCTTAGGCTTAGGCTTAGGCTTAGGCTTAGGCTTAGGCTTAGGCTTAGGCTTAGGCTTAGGCTTAGGCTTAGGCTTAGGCTTAGGCTTAGGCTTAGGCTTAGGCTTAGGCTTAGGCTTAGGCTTAGGCTTAGGCTTAGGCTTAGGCTTAGGCTTAGGCTTAGGCTTAGGCTTAGGCTTAGGCTTAGGCTTAGGCTTAGGCTTAGGCTTAGGCTTAGGCTTAGGCTTAGGCTTAGGCTTAGGCTTAGGCTTAGGCTTAGGCTTAGGCTTAGGCTTAGGCTTAGGCTTAGGCTTAGGCTTAGGCTTAGGCTTAGGCTTAGGCTTAGGCTTAGGCTTAGGCTTAGGCTTAGGCTTAGGCTTAGGCTTAGGCTTAGGCTTAGGCTTAGGCTTAGGCTTAGGCTTAGGCTTAGGCTTAGGCTTAGGCTTAGGCTTAGGCTTAGGCTTAGGCTTAGGCTTAGGCTTAGGCTTAGGCTTAGGCTTAGGCTTAGGCTTAGGCTTAGGCTTAGGCTTAGGCTTAGGCTTAGGCTTAGGCTTAGGCTTAGGCTTAGGCTTAGGCTTAGGCTTAGGCTTAGGCTTAGGCTTAGGCTTAGGCTTAGGCTTAGGCTTAGGCTTAGGCTTAGGCTTAGGCTTAGGCTTAGGCTTAGGCTTAGGCTTAGGCTTAGGCTTAGGCTTAGGCTTAGGCTTAGGCTTAGGCTTAGGCTTAGGCTTAGGCTTAGGCTTAGGCTTAGGCTTAGGCTTAGGCTTAGGCTTAGGCTTAGGCTTAGGCTTAGGCTTAG
This sequence comes from Pristionchus pacificus, assembly GCA_000180635.4. NCBI lineage: Eukaryota > Metazoa > Nematoda > Chromadorea > Rhabditida > Neodiplogasteridae > Pristionchus > Pristionchus pacificus. Next base: position 23,913,588 of record CM026579.1, read on the forward strand.
GCTTAGGCTTAGGCTTAGGCTTAGGCTTAGGCTTAGGCTTAGGCTTAGGCTTAGGCTTAGGCTTAGGCTTAGGCTTAGGCTTAGGCTTAGGCTTAGGCTTAGGCTTAGGCTTAGGCTTAGGCTTAGGCTTAGGCTTAGGCTTAGGCTTAGGCTTAGGCTTAGGCTTAGGCTTAGGCTTAGGCTTAGGCTTAGGCTTAGGCTTAGGCTTAGGCTTAGGCTTAGGCTTAGGCTTAGGCTTAGGCTTAGGCTTAGGCTTAGGCTTAGGCTTAGGCTTAGGCTTAGGCTTAGGCTTAGGCTTAGGCTTAGGCTTAGGCTTAGGCTTAGGCTTAGGCTTAGGCTTAGGCTTAGGCTTAGGCTTAGGCTTAGGCTTAGGCTTAGGCTTAGGCTTAGGCTTAGGCTTAGGCTTAGGCTTAGGCTTAGGCTTAGGCTTAGGCTTAGGCTTAGGCTTAGGCTTAGGCTTAGGCTTAGGCTTAGGCTTAGGCTTAGGCTTAGGCTTAGGCTTAGGCTTAGGCTTAGGCTTAGGCTTAGGCTTAGGCTTAGGCTTAGGCTTAGGCTTAGGCTTAGGCTTAGGCTTAGGCTTAGGCTTAGGCTTAGGCTTAGGCTTAGGCTTAGGCTTAGGCTTAGGCTTAGGCTTAGGCTTAGGCTTAGGCTTAGGCTTAGGCTTAGGCTTAGGCTTAGGCTTAGGCTTAGGCTTAGGCTTAGGCTTAGGCTTAGGCTTAGGCTTAGGCTTAGGCTTAGGCTTAGGCTTAGGCTTAGGCTTAGGCTTAGGCTTAGGCTTAGGCTTAGGCTTAGGCTTAGGCTTAGGCTTAGGCTTAGGCTTAGGCTTAGGCTTAGGCTTAGGCTTAGGCTTAGGCTTAGGCTTAGGCTTAGGCTTAGGCTTAGGCTTAGGCTTAGGCTTAGGCTTAGGCTTAGGCTTAGGCTTAGGCTTAGGCTTAGGCTTAGGCTTAGGCTTAGGCTTAGGCTTAGGCTTAGGCTTAGGCTTAGGCTTAGGCTTAGGCTTAGGCTTAGGCTTAGGCTTAGGCTTAGGCTTAGGCTTAGGCTTAGGCTTAGGCTTAGGCTTAGGCTTAGGCTTAGGCTTAGGCTTAGGCTTAGGCTTAGGCTTAGGCTTAGGCTTAGGCTTAGGCTTAGGCTTAGGCTTAGGCTTAGGCTTAGGCTTAGGCTTAGGCTTAGGCTTAGGCTTAGGCTTAGGCTTAGGCTTAGGCTTAGGCTTAGGCTTAGGCTTAGGCTTAGGCTTAGGCTTAGGCTTAGGCTTAGGCTTAGGCTTAGGCTTAGGCTTAGGCTTTAGGCTTAGGCTTAGGCTTAGGCTTAGGCTTAGGCTTAGGCTTAGGCTTAGGCTTAGGCTTAGGCTTAGGCTTAGGCCTTAGGCTTAGGCTTAGGCTTAGGCTTAATGCTTAGGCTTAGGCTTAGGCTAGGCTTAGGCTTAGGCTTAGGCTTAGGCTTAGGCTTAGGCTTAGGCTTAGGCTTAGGCTTAGGCTTAGGCTTAGGCTTAGGCTTAGGCTTAGGCTTAGG